>CM076990.1:45039926-45724301 GCA_039090855.1 Macrothele yani | reverse complement strand
TTAAATCTTGATTTTTTCTTTAATATAAACTGTATTGAACAGTTGTCTTCAAACATATGGCAAAGTAGTGGGAATGTCATCGGTAGAGCACCGTCCACGATAGTGATGGATGAACAATGCTTCCGCAAACAATGTAGATCTTTTTCTTTAGTGCATAGAATAATATATGCATCATTCCATGAGGGTGTGGGTTCCTTCCTGGACTGTGCAGGCCAAAGCAGTGTTAGAGGCACCTGTTCGGGTGGAATATTGGTGTTCGGCAGTATGAATACCTAGGCTGCGAAGGGTCGAGCCTCTATACCAATTATCGTTGAACTCTGAGCTCAGACTCTTTAATGGTATGCAATACACACTATAGTTTTCATTCTCAGTCCCGATCTCTGTGCATCAGCTGGAAAGTTTACTGGAGGACTCGCCAAATGAAATGCCGTGCTTCTTGCAGATGTTGTGCAAAATGTGCAAGATTTGCGGCTGGTATTCCATAGTACTAACGTACTTAATAGTCTTATGATTGCTGGTTAACGTTGTGCAGACCTTTTTCTTGTGTTGAGCATTCAGAGCATTCACAAAGTGCCCATTGTACCCATTGTGGGTCGCGATTTGCATTATTATTACTTTTTTCAAGTCCGAAACAGAAAAAAAAAAAAAAAGCAAATCGCGACCCAGAATGGGTACAATAGGAACTTTCTGAATGCTCAACACAAGAAAAGGTCTGCTCAACGTTAACCAGCAATTAAGTACGTTGGTACTATGGAATACCAGCCGCAAATCTCGCGCATTTTGCACAACATCTGCAAGAAGCACGGCTTTTCATTTGGCGAGTCCTCCAGTAATCTTTTCCAGCCGACGCGCAGAGATCGGGACTGAGAATGAAAACTATGGTGTGTATTGCATACCATTAAGGAGTCTGAGCTCAGAGTTCAACGATAATTGGTATATAGGCTCGACCCTTCGGAGCCTAGGTATTCGTACAGCCGAACACCGATATTCCACCCGAACAGGTGCCTCTAACACTGCTTTGGCCTGCACAGTTCAGGAAGGAACCCACACCCCTCATGGAATGATGCATATATTATTCTATGCACTAAAAAAAAGATCTACATTGTTTGCGGAAGCATTGTTTATCCATCACTATCGTGGACTGTGCTGTGCCGATGACATTCCCACTACTTTGCCATATGTTTGAAGACAACTGTTTAATACAGTTTATATTAAAGAAAAAATCAAGATTTAAAACCCCCACTACACAATCAGTTAACTTAATCTAATGCCACCTTTCAAAGACGGAACTACGTATCATCAGAAGTTAGATAGGAGGGACCAATCGTCTTCAACTAATGAACATCATTGTACATCATGACAAGACACTGTAACTTTATAACTGCGCACTAAGTATGTTCAAATGTAGTCTTCACCTGATGATGCCAGGGTCGCCCTTGTGAAAAATTTCGTGTTTGTATTTTTTAACTTGTAAATATTTTAATCATTAAAGATTTTAACTATCGTACTTTAGGCAGCAAATTACACTCGACCTTTAGTAATTTCTTTTCTTGTTGTTTTGTGTTGAATGCATTGATTGCTAAACAGAAAAGAAATGTCAGCTCAACGTTCACCGTTGCGTATATTACATTTCTGACGCAGTTTATGCTCTGAGAAGTTTCGTTTCAGTATACCACAAATTAGTAACAGAGATGAACATTTTTCTGGGGAAAAGAGAAAGCAGAAGTCTTTCAAGTACCTGAAAAGGCGGAGTGTAGGCTTAATAAGAAGTAGATCAAGTTCTTGAACATCGTTCTGTCGCATGGTACAAAATACAGAAACATAATTTTCATCATGAAAGAAATACGGGATTACGCCATATAATACAAATTTTGAAGATGACAATCCGATTTTTTGGCGTAAATGTGACAAGGATGGTAAGTCAGATAATATCTGAAAACTTGAAAATTTTCATCGTCCCGCTCCAGGACGATGAAAATTTTCAAGTTTTCAGATATTATCTGACTTACCATCCTTGTCACATTTACGCCAAAAAATCGGATTGTCATCTTCAAAATTTGTACATAATTTTCATGTTTATATTGCATTATGATATTAGAAAACAAGCATTCCACAGCAGTTTTATAACATGTATCAAGTGCTAAAATTAAAATTTTTGCCATGCCTACACACAAATAGGGGTTCAATTACCAAAGAAGAGTACATTACATTAAGGAAAAAAGGGGAACTGCATTTTTGTTCTAATACGTATACAGTCCTTCTAATACGTATACAGTCCATACTTTGTTCAACTCTTAAGATATTTATGTCGTTCTCGTTCGTTCCTTGCTTTTCGTATCCACTGCCAAATGATGTTTTAGAAGCAACGATACGACGAATGAATTTTAGAAGAAGCCACGATGTGACGTGAGTTAGAAGAAGCAACGAGACATGACGTGTTTTAGAAGAAGCCACGACAGAACTTATTTTAGAAGAAGCGACGATAGAACGTATTTTAGAAGAAGCGACGATAGAACGTATTTTAGACAAAGCCACAATAGGGGCGTGTTTTAGAAGAAGACACGATATGACATAATTTAGAAGAAGCTATGATAGGACGTATTTTAGAAGAAGCCACGAAAAGACACATTTTAGAAGAAGTCACGATTGGAGGTGTGTTAGAAGGCCCGATATGGCATAATTTAGAAGAAGCCACGATATGACATAATTTAGAAGAAGCCACAATATGACATGATTTAAAAGCTACGATAGGACGTATTTTAGAAGAAGCCACGATAGGACATAGTTTAGAAGAAGTCACAATTGTAGGTGTGTTAGAAGAAGCCACGATATGACATAACTTAGAAGAAGCCACGATATGACATAACTTAGAAGAAGCTACAATACAAGGTATTTCAGAACTCACGATAGGACGTATTTTAGAAGAAGCCACGATAAGAATTATTTCAGAAGCCACGATAGGACGTATTTTAGAAGAAGCCATGATAAGAATTATTTTAGAAGCCACGATAGGACGTATTTTAGAAGAAGCCACGACAGGACGAAATCTAGAAGCCACAATAGGATGTATTTTAGAAGAAGATGGGAAGTATTTCGTTGGATCAAACTGTGTAAGTGGAAGCCTAACGATTTTTATTAATAACGACGAAGTTATTGTTGTGAATGAAAGAGACCTAACGGAATGATTATGAAATTGTCTGAGAAAATTTCCATTCATGTTCTCAAGATACAGTAACGGTTTGCAAAGTTCGTTTCAGCTGTAAATGTTCTTACGTTTGTATTTTCCTTGAAATTGTTTCCATACCCTACTAACAAAAATGTTTAAACCTGTTAAATAGCTTCCTATATTGAGTATATTCTATTCACGATTCAGTATATTTTCCTTTGTATGTAATATATTGCTGTACAAATGTTCTACAATGATACATGATGTACAGCAAAGATATTTTTTGTGTTCAACTTGCAAAAATCAAACGCAAGGGATTAATTCCTGCCATCTCTCTAACTCACACGTTACGGTAACTATATGTTATTAGATGTTGCGGTAATTATATGTTATGGTAATCAAATTTTGTTACATGTTACGGTAATAAATGTTATTACATGCTACGTTAATTACAGGTTACGGCAATTAAACGTTATTACAAGTTACGGTGATTGCAGATTACGGGAATATCCTGTTATGGTAGTTAAATATTATTATATGTTACAGTAACTGCAGGCTATGGCAATTGGCAATCAATTGTTATGGTAATTACAGGCTACGGTAATTACTTGTAACGGTAATTAAACGTTATTACATGCTACAGTAATTGCAGGTTACTGTAATGATGCTATTATATGTTACGGTAATTACGGTATTATTAATAAAAATTTTATTTCAAAATTCAAATCTAAAAATTTGCTGTTAAGAAAAAGGCGGTAAAACGCAGTTCCGGAGCATTTCTCTGCAGAAAAAGCACTGAGTAAGAATATACCTTCCCGGCATGCCACAGAATTAATTTTTTCTTCCTAACTGCAACAGCGGCTACTGATTAAGTCCCTCTCCAGCAAGTGTTGTATCTTTCAGGCGAATACTTGTGATTTCCTAATTTGTTCTAAATTCTAAGTTAAATACAGTAATTGGTTTCAAATAGTAATTATTCTCAAATGAAAATAATTTAAACATAAAGGGGGCCATTTATTTAATAGCGATAACATACATCACTTTAAGCTTTACGTTTCAATTAGAAACATGAAGAGAACAACACATTTTTATTATTGAAATTCGGTCACACAGTACCGTTAAGAATCCAGTCGCTGAAGCAAGTTTTATGCTTTTCCAGTTGTGTCTATCTATACGAATCCACGTTAATGATGTCTGATTTTATCGTCATATGATTTAGCTACAGCAGATCACTGGATAAACGCTCTTACCTTTGGGGCTTTAATTTAAAAATCAGTTGAAAAATTTAGTCCATTTTAAAGTTTTATTAGATATATTGATTTCTTTGTATGAAAATCGAACATACTGCACAACTTGATATAAAAAGGCAAAGGGAGATATTATAAACAGCAAACCGTATCGTTGTTGAGAATTTGAATATTAGAAGTGAGATTTCTGAAATATTTTGCGAATATTCAGAGGTTGGAGACAATAATGTGATCATCGCGCTCAGAGACGTGAGTTTTAATGCAGCTGCGTACGTCGCAATAAGCAAAAGTGCCCACTAATTTATGGTGGTGATAACTCTGCTTAGAACCTCAAGGTCCTGTTGAAGTGCATGTAAAGTGCCTTGTTGCAAAATTTCTTTCAGAGGGACGACGAAATGAGCGGCCTAACGGACTTCGAAAGAGGGCAAACTCTTGGCGGCCTGCTTGTTGGTGCCTCCGTGACAACAGTCGCCAGGGTAGTGGGGATATCGAGAGCTATTGTGTGTAGCGTCATGACAGCATACCGTGTTCGTGGTAAAAACCTCGTCTGAGAAACAGAAGAGCGGCCGGAAAACGACCCTAACTGTTAGCCACAGGAGAGCATCAAAGAAGATTGTTACCCATAATACGAAGACTATAGCGCCAAAAATTAGCGCAGAGCATCTCCACACTGCAGTATCAACAAAAACAGTGCGCAGGGAACTGGCAAGATATTCATCGTCTATTTCAAAACCTCTAGTTTATTCGGTGAATGCACAACAATGACAGCAGTGGTGCCAGGAGCATACAGCGTGCACTGCCGATGCACGGAAGCGTGTAATGTAATCGGATGAATCCACATTCACACTAACCAAACTGCAGGAAGTATTTACGTGTGAAGAACAGTCAGAAGCGTACAACCCAGTCCGCCTGCTCCCAACACTGCAGCATGATGGTGGTTCTGTCACCTTCTGGGAGGTCATATCTTGTATTTCAGCAGGTCCTCTGATCACCTTGAAAGAACTATAACGAAGTAAATTTCTCCGTCATTTCTGTCTACGCCAGGATTCGAACCCGGATCCCCTCATTCCGGAATAAGTCACTCTACCAACTGAGCTACGCGGACGTTTTATTCTGATTCCTATCTGCCTTTATGTTGTGTGCGTCCTTCTGGCAGGTACGTCACATCTCCTGGTACGTTACAGAACGGATGTCTGACAGGGTGTAAGAAACCATTTTGAACAACCAAGTCCATCCAATGGCTCACGCATTGTTTCCTACAGGGGATGCCATCTATCAATATGATAACGCCCCAATTCACAGAGCTTTGAATGTCCAGTCATGGTTTGAAGACGACGAGGACCAGCTTTAACACCTTCCTTGGCTTACCTAATCGTTAACCTCCTCCTGCATCTCTCAAGGACCTGGAGCAGTTTATGCATGAAGAATGGTGCACCATCGCACTAACCACCATCCAGGATTTGTATGCGTCCATTCTAAGGAGTAATCAGGCGGTTTTGAATGCCAAAGGTGGTCCCACACCTTATTAGATATGTAAAACATTCTTTTCCTTGGTGTTCACATTATTCTGTCCAACCCCTGTGTATATACACTCACGGACAATGAAATTTGCCCACCAAGAAGGAAGCATCGGATTGAACTGAAATTTTATGGGCGTCATGATACAGGTGAAGGATACACATGACGGCAAAAACAGAGCTGCAAAACAATTACAGAGGGATCTGTGGCACGCAGTCTGGTCATTTTCAATAGCGCGTCGCACCGCCTCGTGCGGTGATACCAATACGGTCCGGCATGGAGACGAACACACGCTTGATGTTGTCCTGTGGCAGACTGGCCCACACGTGTTGGACTGTGTGCTCCACATCCCGGATTGTGCGGTACGGCGACAGCTGGCGTTTCAACTGGTCACACACATGCTCGATAGGAGACGTGTCCGGGGAACGGACAGGCCATGCAAGTGACTGGACGTGACGTTGGCAGGCCTGGGTAACCCGACTCGTGTGCGGGCGGGGATTATCCTGCTGGTATAGCGAACCTGGAATACCGGCCAGGAATGGGAGCACATGGAGCAGTAGGATCTCATCCACATACCGCTGTCCCTTCAATGACACACGTACTACTGCTATCGTACGCAATGGCTCCCCAGACCATAATGCCTGCTGTGGGGGGAGGTGTGGCGCTCGATAGCGAAGTTGGGATTGTGCCGTTTACCCCGGGGACCACCACACTCAGGCACGATGATCATCTGTACCCAAAACGAAGCGACACTCATCGCTGAACATCACACGTCACCAGTCTGTGGCGTTTCACGCCGCTCTCGCCTGGCACCACTGCACACGGAACCGGCGATGTTTCTGTGTTAATGGCAGCAGCACACGTAAGGGGCGCTGGGAACGCAGATTCGTTTCCGCGAGGCGTCGGGAAATGGTTCGTGGGCACAAGGAGCCGTGGCGGACGATTCGTCGGTGCTCTCTACGGGTGGTCCTCCTGTTCCTTCGTGAGCCCCTCTGCCGTATGGCCGTGCCGTCACGTGTACACTGCTCCCAACACAGTCTGACGGTATGGTCGGAACGATCCACGATGTGGGCTGTATATACCGGCGACCACTGTCCACTGTTCGGTTTTCAGCCCGATGATCAGGTTTTTCTAAAAGTCCGTACGTTGCGTAAATCAACGTCTCTGGCATCTACCCGGCGTTCTTGTCACTCTGCACTCTTGCTTGCGTCGGCTGGTGCTTTTCGCTTTCACGGGGCCTCGACTACACGCCGGCTTATAAGGCTCCCGGTTCGCGCTTCAACGCCGCCACAGGGTGTGAGGTCATGAGCAATCGCACCAAACGTAGATCATTTTCATACCAGCACGCACTCTAGCTATTTGCAAAGGTTAGGGATTGTAGCATGTTTTCTTCTAGCTGCCCAAATTTCATTATTCGTGAGTGCGTTCTCAAAAGGTTTTGCGGTACCGGTCCACGGCAGAATTTTTTCAGTCGAGTTTTCAGGATCTCATATTTTGCTGCAAATGCATCAGATGCAGAAATAAAAGCTTGCGCCCCCTGGTGGCCGAATCGTTTTTTTTCAAAAAATAGAAATTACATGCAAAATATTTACTTTCATAAGCTGCGTACGGTGCAGATGTAGGTTTTCAAATCGTAATTTTAGAAGCAGATATATTGAAAAAAATAGCATATACAACTAGGACCCTAGTGGAGAAACCATGCACTATTTTAAGAAGAAAATATTATAAAAAGATTTATCGACGTGAATGGTATGGGTCCACAAATGAATGTTTTCAAGCGATTATTTAGAAGCTCAGATTTTGCAGCAAAAGCAGAAATTCAAACTTACGCCATCCTGGTCGCCAAATCGTTTTATCAAAAAATAGAAATCACACTGCTGACCACCCAAAATGCAACACCAAGAAGGAAGCATCCGATTGGCCTGAAATTCGTAGCATGCGTCGCCCGCCAGAGGACATGCAAACGATAAGCATTGCAGGCCATATGCAAATCATGTGCGCCCGGCACGCCACCGAGAAGCACTATAAGAAGGGTGCACAGAAGGGGGTGTAAGTAGTGGAAGTGTGTTGTGCTGCCAGATCTGTGCGTGGGAAGATTCCTGATGCCCCGTCGCAGAATACGGCAGTCATTCCAGCACGTTTCGGAGTTCGACAGAGTACGAATACTGGCTTATCGTGACAGCGGTTTATCGTACCGAGACATCAGCGCCCGTGTGGGAGAGCATCCCGCCACAATGAGGCGAGTATGAATTCGGTGAGTGCAGAAGGGACGGACGGACCGACGTGAGCGATTGCCGCAGCCGCGGCACACCATCGGACGAGAGGACCGGCATGTTGTGCGGCGGGCATTGACGGCTCGCACTGCCACATTACGAACGTTAGCGCAGGAATTAGGGTGTGTTGCGCAAAAAACCTGTGTCATCACGTACCGTTTGACGTCGTTTGCAGGAGCGGAAACTTCTCGCTCGGCGCCCATTGCTCCGCTTACCATTGACGTTACACCACCGGCGAGTGCGGCGGCATTGGTCCGTTGAACGCCGTACCTGGACTACGGAATGGCACGACATTGTCTTCTCCGACGAACCCCGCTTCTGCCTGCAACACCACGATGGTCGGATACGCGTGTGGTGGCACCGCGGCGAGAGACTGTATGACGCCTGCATTATGCATCGCCATACTGGTCCGTCGCCTGGCGTTAGGGTTTAGGGCGCAATTGGATATGACACCCGCACCCATCAGGTACGCATCGCCGGCACACTCAACATCCATCGCTACATCTCCGACGTTTTGGAGCCTGTAGTCCTCCCTTACCTGCAGGACCTGCAGCGGCCACGTTTCAACAGGACAATGCGCGCCCGCACATGGCACGCATCGTGCAACATTTCTTCACGGGCCACCAGGTGTTACTTCTGCCGTGTCCCGCCTTTTTTCCCGATATGTCGCCCATCGAACACGTCTGGTCGCTGATCGGCAACCGAGTGGCCCGGAAAGTACCACCCCCGCGGCTACGCCTGATGAACTGTGGCAACGTATGGAAGCAGCCTGGACCGACATACCCCAAACCCACATCCAAAGCCTCTTTCATTCGATGCCGCGGTGTGTAGCGGCCGTTATTGCCAACCATGGGGGCCACACGAACTATTAATGTCTGCGTATTCCGCAAATCGCACGGGCCTGTAAGCTCAATTGTTTCGTCTTTGTATCTGTTGTTATGTGTCCAGTAAATCTGACTTTGCTATCTCGTGTCCTTCTTGATGTTTCATTTTGGATGGCCAGCAGTGTATATATCACTCGCGACCTTATTACGTGACACTGACTTGCTGCACGCGCGCTTGTTTCTTATTTCTTTATTTAAGATTTTACAAAATGATTTATTGAACCAGGTGGTACAGTGACATGGTAAACTGGCAGACATAGACAGGAGACATATGCTTCGCATCAACAAGTACATATCAAACATGGTTTTAGATTATGCTAAACGACCAATGCGCACAGAGAACCAGTGTTGATCAAGTAACACATTATGAACACGTACACATCAAACATGGGTTTTACAGTATGCTAATTGGCCAATGTACACAGAGAGCCAATGTTGATCAAATAACACATTGAGAGCCAGTGCCGAAAGAAAAAAGAAACATCCAGGCCTCACCGGGATTCGAATCCGGACACAACTAAGGCGAATGGTCAGAAGCCAGCGCTTAGACCACTGCGCCTAGGTGGTTTAAATGTTTTGGCTAACATTAGAGGAAATATTATCTCACACGTGCTCACGTACCCGCTTGGCCAGCGTGATGAGTTATGGCCAAACCCCACAAATATGCTTCCACAATTTCAAACTTGGGCCCCAGACTCCGACAAATGGAATGTACCTGGCCAAGGCAGCTGTCAGTGCGACATGAAGGCAGAGGGTGCTAAGAATCATCGGAGGATCGGACTGGGCTGCCATCTGATGCTGACCTTGGCTACGTTCAACGGATGATCCCTATCTTCTGATTCAAGGCTCTTTGAATTGGAGCAGGAATTCTAAAAGATCGAATGGGACATTGTGGAGTTAAGAAAGGTAACACGAAAAGGAGAAAATCTCATTGAACTGAAAAGTGGACATCGCTTCTTTTATCGTGGGACAGATATTGGCAGAACTAGTGGTGTTGGATTTATAATAAACAAAAAGACTGAAGGACAATATTCTAGAAGTTGAAAGTTCCTCGGACAGAGCTGTGCTACTCGTTATCCAAAACGATACCAAGATCAGATTATTCAAGCTTATGCACCCACCGCAGGTCATCCTGAAGAAGAAATTCAAGAATTATGCGAGGAAATTCAGCATCTAAATAGCAAAGGAAGGCAGCACTTAAGGATCATTATGGGTGATTTCAATCCAAAAATCGAGCAACAGTAACAGAATGAAACTTCAGTTGGTAAATTCGGTTATGAAAACAGAAATCAACGTAGAAATACTCTTATAGAGTTTGAGAAGCAGAAAGGCTTTTCATCATTAACTCTTTTTTAAGAAAAAAAACACGCAAGAAATAGACATTTTATGTGTAACATGAAATTTGTCATCGAAGACTGCAGTGTGCTAAACAATTTCAAAAAAGATAGTGACCATAGAATGGTGAGATGTAAGGTGCACTTCAACACTAAACTCGAACGTGGCAAGCGACAAACAAACTGTATTGACATGACCAACCTTAGAAAACATCGTAATACCTTCAAGTTGGAACTGAAGAACCTATTCTCTGCTTTAGAAGGCCTAACATAGGAAGAAGTGGATATTTCTGAAGTCAAAAGAGAACTCACCAAGGATCTTATGGAAATAGCAACAAAAATAGGTGGTAATAAGGACAAGTTGCATATGTAGTAAATTTCAGGAATGACAAAAATGCTGATGCAAAAGAGAAGGGAGATCAGGACAAATAAAGATGATGTAGCTTCCAAAGTGGAGTATATAGAGCTATGCAAGACAGTACGAAAAAGTGGCACTGAAGACATAAGGAAATTCAATTCTGAACTAGTGAGAAAAGCAATGAAAACAACCAAGGCCTGAAGAGAGCAAAGGGACATCTCAGTAAGGAAAGAAAACAGAATATGGCTATGAGAAAAGACGATTGTACTGTAACAAGAAATAAAAACGAAATTTTTTCAAGGGTGAAAGATTTCTACTGAAACCTGCATGAAAGGGATGATCACCAATACCAAAGTCCCTCCAGTCCTCCCAGTAGTAGTCATACATGCAATTAAGAACATGAAACGGGGGAAAGATCCAGGACAAAATGAAATTACCGTGAACGTTATAGAAGAAGCAAGTGGAGAAATGGAAACTACACTCGCCCAAGTTTTCACCAGATGCCTGAATGATGGGAAGATTCCTGAGAATTGGAATAATGCTACAATGACCCTGCTCCATAAAAAAGTGACGTTGAGGATCTCAGGAACTACAAGCCGATCAGCCTCCTATCAGTGGTTTATAAATTCTTCCCTAAAGTTCTTTTACTTCGCCTGAAGGTAACATTAGACATGGCTCATTCAAGAGAACAAGCTGGATTTATGAGTAGCTACAGCACTGTAGATCATAACAAACACACTGCCGACGTGGACCAGGAACACCAAACAGAAGACATCGCTCCCTCCACGTCCGTAAGTGAGTCAAGGAAAAAATCCCATCGGCAGCCACCGGGAATCGAACCCAGGGTTCTCCAGTCACACGCCGGACATACCTTCACTGAAGCAGAGCGGCCTCGAAACTCACCAGACTCACATACGACATACTGCCAAGCCATCTGGCCGGCCGCCCTTCACACTGGAGCCCCGCAGAATGCCGTGGACCCACCAAAGATGAACATCAGCAATTGAACAAACAGTAGCTGATCTTCATCTTTAAATAATGAATAACAAACACACAGCCGACGTGGACCAGGAGCACCAAATAGAAGCCATCGCTTCCTTCATGTCTATAAGTGCATCACGGAAAAATTCCCATCAGCCGCCACCGGGAATCGAACCCAGAATTATTCAGTCACGCGCCGAACATGTCTCCACTGAACCACGAAACTCTCCAGCATACTGCCAAACCACCTGGAAGCCCCTTCCCCCGGAGCCCAGCACAATGCCTTGTTTCTTCAGTTGCTGCTGTTCATCTTTGTTGGGTCCCCGGCATTGTGCGGGGCGCCAGAGGGGTGGCCTGCCAGGTAGTTCTGCAGTTTGTCGTATGTAGGTCTGGAGAGTTTCGGGGCCACTGTGGTGCAGTGGATGCATGACCGGTGCGTGAATGGAGGAACCTGGGTTCGATTCCCGGTGGTGGCCGATGGGAATCTTTCCGTGACTCACTTATGGACGTGGAGAGAGCGATGCCTTCTATTTGGTGTACTGTAGATCATATCCATGAACTGAAAGAACTAATTGAATGAGCAAGAGAATATGAAATCCCATTATGCATCACTTTTATTGATTATGAAAAGGCCTTCGAGTACGTGAAATCATCAACAGTTACAATGTCTTTGGGATACCGCGGTATGGTTTGTGGATAATATCCAATGGACTGAAGAGTTAACATTTACAAGGGGTGGGATCATCAATCACCAGAACTTCCACTACTGGGATGTAGAAAATTCACACATGACGAGAAAAGCACGCCATCAAGTACGCTGGTCACTTAATGTGTGGTGTGGAATGCGACAAACATCCGTAATTGGACCTGTGTTCATTGAGAAAAATTTAACAGGTCAGCTTTACTTGCAGCTGTTATGTGGTCTAGTAAGCGATTGGTTGGATGATGTCCTTTGATTACGTTACCACTCATATGGTTTCAACATGACGGCTATCCTTTACAAAACCTTTCCAGTTCGCTCGTTCTTATCTCGCACGTTCGGCAACAATATTTTTGGGTATGGTGGTTGCACGGAATGGCCGCAACGGTAACCCGACCTAACACCGATGGACTTCTTCTTTTGGGGATACCTGAAATATCAAGTGTACTCTACGGAACCTTCCAGCGTGTGTAGATTTAAGGCCACTTGCCATAAACCCTTCAACGAAACCCTTCAATTTCGTTGAAGGGTTTATGGCAAGTGGCCTTTTAAATCTACACACAAAGTTTGAGTCCGGGGTTACAGAACAGTTCTGGCACTTTTTAGTGGACTTCTGTATTAAAAACAATTTCGTTACCGTGGGTGATGGACTAAACCTCCAAATTCGTGGTATTCCGATGGGCAGTCGCTTCTCAAGTAGCTTAGCCAACCTCTATCTGCACTTTTTTGAGGATAGATATACAGCTACTTGCCCTTTGCGTGGTATCGTTCTGAGGTACGTTGATGACATTACTGTCATTAACGTACCGGACTTTTGCGATGCGCTATTGACTTGTATCTTCCGGATCTCACCTTAGAAAAACTAACAGCTCGTCTACTTACGCTTGTTACCTCGATTTGAAGGTACAGGTGGACGAGGGAGGTAGAGGTGCGGTAAATCTTTATGATAAAAGAAATGCTTTTGATTTCGATATCATTTCCCACATTCATTGGTCCTATAGTATTTCTACAGAAGTAGATCGTAATCCACTCCTTCCTCAATTTCATAGAACAGCAAAAATATTTTCACGCAGTTTTTGCTTGTGAAAAATCTTAAAATACTTCTATGTAAACTGCATTCTAACAACTCTCCTAGTAATTTTTTAAAACATTATTTAAAACAATTTAATTTCGAATTTTAATTCGGTTTCAAAGAGTATCAAATTGCACATTGACACGCTCTACTAATCTAGGACCTTACAATATTAAGTAAGTAGGCAATATAAAGTACCATTTGGTGAGTCCCAAGTAGTTGAAAACTTCTATTTACATACACAGTTTTACATCTCGTCATTTTACATATTCTTCTGGCTTGCTAGGATGTTATCTAACCGCGACCACTTTAACGTTAGCATATATATTTGGGTTCTTGTGGGTCGTTGGTCCAGTTCAGTTTGATCTTCATTCATGGCGTTGACCAGCTTGGTCTGGCGGTAAGCCTTTTTTACAATTTCTTCAGTGTTTCTATTCTTGTGTTTGGAACTTCAGTGTCTGTTATGGCGTATGGTCTGGTGGCCTTGGGAGCATGACCAACCGACATTTGTGGTTCTCCTTGTTGTTTGTTGGTACTAGAAAGGCCACTCCCGCAGGTTGATGCTCTCCTGATGACGGCAACAAGTTTGTTTATTTTTTTTTTTGGGGGGGGGGGGTTCAATTTTTTATTTCCATTATAGAGTTTAATTCAATATTCTTTATGGAATTTAATTTTTGCAATTCTTATTTTCTACAATTCACTCCATATATGCTACTACATGAGTATAGCAGCCTTCGGCGCTTCTCATTGTACTAGCTATGTTTTTGTTCCGTTTTTGTGATTTTTTTTTATTCTTTTACTTTTTCAAATTAATTTATATATACACTGACAGCAAAAAAATCCCAACACCACGAAAAAATAGTTGTAGAGGAATGAAATGGCGGCAATACATTTGTATAAGTAACATATTTAATCGATTAAGGTTTCAAGATCACGGCTTATTGTAAGCGCGAGAAGAGCCATTTTAAATGTGAAATGCTGGTACATTAATAACCGGTGTAACCACCAGAATGTTGAATGCAAGCACGCAAACGTTCATGCATTGTGTCGTACAGGTGCTGGATGTCAGTTTGTGGGATGGAGTTCCATGCCTGTTGCACTTAGTCGGTCAATACAGGGACGGTTAATGCTGGTTGGGGGAGACGCTGGAGTTGTCGTCCAATGATGTACCATACGTGCTCGATTGGTGAAAGATCTGGTGATCTAGCAGGCCACGGCAACATGTCGACACTCTGTAGAGCATGATGGGTTACAACAGCGGTATGCGGGCGAGCGTTATCCTGTTGGCAAACACCCCCTGGAATGCTGTTCATGAATGGCAGCACAACAGGTTGAATCCCCAGACCGGCGTACAACTGTGCCGTCAGGGTGCGTGGGATAACCACGAGAGTGCTCCTGCTGTCATAGGAAATTGCTCCCTAGACCATAACTCCAGGTGTAGGTCCAGTGTGTCTCGGCCGCAGACAGGTTGGTTGCAGGCGCTCACCTGTCCTCCTTCTAACCAACACACGGCCATCACTGGCCCCCAGGCAGAACCGGCTTTCATCAGAAAACACAACAGATCTCCAATCCGTCCTCTAATGAGCTCTAGCTTGACAACACTGACGTCGCAAACGGCAGTGGTTTAGAGTAAGTGGAATGCACGCTATAGGGCATCTGGCTCGGAGCTGTCCTTCAAGTAACCGATTTGTAACAGTTTGTTGTGTCACTGTGGTGGCAACTGCAGCTCGAATTGCTGCCGCAGACGCAGTACGATGCGCCACGGCCCTACGCCGTGCACGGCCGTCTTCCCTCTCAGTAGTGCCACGTGGCCGGCCGGAACCCGGTCTTCTTGAAGCAGTACCTTCCCTTGACCACCGCTGCCAACAATCATGCACAGTGGCTTCATTCCTGCCAAGTCGTTCTGCAATATTGCGGAAAGAAAATCCACCTTCTCGTAGCCCTATTACACGACCTCGTTCAAACTCCGTGAGATGTTGATAATGGCTTCTTCGTTTTCTTAAAGGCATTCATGACTAACATCAACACCCTACGTCGAATCTCAACGATAACTAACGCTCACGAACGTTACAGCGCGTATTTACTGCAAACCTGCTTTGCATGTTCCGAGGGGCGCTACTGGGGCCACACGTATGCGCCGAGCGCGAAATTTGCATAGACGTCATCTTACAGATGTACTCTCACCGCCTACCAACTGTCGTTTATTTATCACAACCACTTCTTGGTGTTGGGATTTTTTTCCGTCAGTGTATATATTGTATATATTGCATTTTTCAATTTTTCATGGGACCACGTTCCTAAACGTGGATGAGAGAAATTCTCTTCAGAAGTTTCCAAATCTCCTTCGTAAGAAATTTTGGTCTTGTATACCGAAAGTATTTCTTGAAAAAAAAAAAATGTTTTTTAACGCTTCATTGGAAAGAACTTATAAGATTTTCGATATGGAGAAAATATAGACTTCATGTTTCCTCCATTTTGTTTCTTTATCTTGCGGACGCGATCTTATCATTTCCAACCAACTGAACCATGTTCAATTTTTTTCCCTTTTAGCTAAAATCTCAGGTTTCTGAGCACGAAAACGAAGGACAAGTTTTCCACGAAGATAGTACGATTTGAAACTTCAAAATGAAAACAAAACTGAAAGCGAGATTAAGCGAGAAATATATCTTTGAAAAGTGAAAGTGCAAAATTATATTTCATTGAGTGAAGGTGTAACAACAATATGTACCAGCATTTTTTTTGTTTCATGTCTGCTATTTTTACTTTCGTTCTTTGCTGAGAAAATAGGAAAAGAAATGAACTTCCGCAAAGAACAGAAGCTGGTCGCTTTACCAAGTTTTCTTTCAAATCAATAAGGCTTCAACATAATCTCCGTGACAGTTTATGAAACTTACTAAGCCTTCTCACTGAGTTTATTACATTTGTTTTCATTATTCCTTGGATATAATTTTTTTTCGTTTTTTTCTGCGGGTTGTACAGACAGCAGAGGTCGCAGGAATTATCTGACACAATGGCTTTTCAACTAAATCCGATACTCTCTGCCTGTCAGGGGCACACATAAAAGTGCATTACATGCTTTTTATGTTACTTTTGGGCTATCACGGTGTAGTGCATACTTTAATAACAGATGTTTCTGATACCCATACGTATGACAAAAAAACAAAGCTTTCATTTTGCAACCTTGTCTGCTTTTCTGTTTTAGAACACGAATAAGAAGTGACCATTTATACATGAGACAACATTTTTAGACAACAATATACAGAACTCACAGAATATCGCTACATATATTTTGTATTTTCCCATATACGTAGAAAAAATTCAGAGTGAATAATAGTACTGAAAGTACTATTATTGGGAATAATAGTACTTTCAGTACTATTATTCACAAAGAGCCTCTATAACCTATTTGTGTCAATTTGAAAACAAAGAGCCTCTATAACCTATTTATGTCGATAACGCTCTGATGTGCATAAATTAAAGAAGTAAGACGTGGCTGTCCCGGTGGCGCAGCTTTCTAAGCAATGGCTTTTGACCATTCGTTCGCTATGGGTCCGGGTTCGAATCCCGTGTGGCATGAAAGTTGAGTCTGTCTTACGACACTTGCTCTCTTTGTTACCTGGGACGCTAAATTAGGGACGGTAGGCTGCTTATAGCCCCATAGCTGCTCATGGTGGTCATTAAACATTTTAATAAAACTTGCATTAAATTAAAATTAAAAAAATTTAAAAGAAATAAAAATAGAATTTAAATAGATTTATAAAATTTAAATAGAATTCAATAAAACTTTGTATGGATCTATATTTTGATATAACTCGCTACAATTCTGTGAAATACAAAGCGATGTGCATGCCTATCACGATGAATCCCTAAACATATAAATGTATAGTATTAATTATTAGTGTTCGACGGTGCGTTTGACGACAAAAAGGTGCGTCGTTAAGTCTAAACTGTTATACAGACCTCATGACGATCTCTCATGCTTCCAATTAAATAGAAAATATATTTAATTATTAATAAGGTGGAACTGTACACCAACTATGCGTACAGTAATAAAACTGTATTACTAATCTGATTTATCGGCGAAAGATACACTGCTGGACAATTGCTAAGGTCGGATCATAAACGGCTATATAGCGCATAAAAAAGTAAGTGTGGTTGGATGCCAAGTGAAATAAAATAATGTCAGAATTCCAGGACATTACAAGAAAGACAATTTATTGTGCTCTGAAATCCAGAAGACTTTGGAACGTGTTCAAGGGACAAACGGGCCATTTTGTGCAGAATACGTAAACGTGAAAAAAATGCAATTACCGTCCGCAGGCGTTCCGGCGTAAGATGTCAATACGGGATATGGCCACCATGGAGGGCGATGCAAGATTCCACACGTCGTGTCATGCTTTGCACAACATTATCAAGCAGCTGTTGGGGTAATTTATCCCATTCCTCTGTCAGTGCACGGATGAGGGTGTCCTTGTTTATTGGAGGGCATTGGCGACCAGCAAGACTCCTCCCCAAAGCATCCCACACATTTTCAATGGGATTCAGATCTGGAGAACGTGCTGGCCATACGAGGCGTTGAATATCCTTGCTCTCAAGACACTCCTGGACAGCGACTGTTTGATGACATATTGCCTTGTCGTCCATGAAAATGAATCTATCACCGACAGCACCACGGAACATGCGAACATGAGGTAGCAGAACATCATTAATGTATCGTTGGCCAGTCATAGTCCCAGTTGGAAGCCCATAGAGGGACGTACGGCCATTGATCATCATGCCAGCCCATACCATGACACTACATGTCGGATATCGGTCCCTTTCCTGTATGTTTGCTGGACAATATGCAGTACCACTATCACGCCAGATCAGTTGTCGTCGACAATCAGACGATAGACTGTATCTACTCTCATCTGAGAAGAGGACAGCAGACCAGTCGTTATCAGCCCAATTGCGATGTTGATGGCACCATTGCAACCGGGCGGTACAGTGACGTCTGGACAATGGGATGCACACAACAGGACTGCGGGCGTATAGTCCTCCTTCATGCAAACGTCTGGCGACAGTTTTTCGGGAGATCCGCTTGCCAGTAGCCGCCATAAACTGATTTGCTACCTCACTAGCTGTGCTGCGCCGGTGTCTTTTTGTTGATAGCACTATGTACGGATCTTCTGCAGGTGTCGTACTGCGAACACGACCTCCCCGTGAAGTTTGCTACACTCTCCATTTGTTTGAAATGATTTCCAAAGCCTTGAAACAACATTGTGGCTGACGTCGAACTCCCTGGCAACATCTGTTATTTTTCGCCCTTCTTCAATCTTGCCAATAATACGGCCACGCGTAAAATCATCTAGGTGATGTCGGGAAGACATGCTGAAAATTGCACGTTCGTCAATTGATTCTTTCCCTTTCAACTTTGCGTTTGAACAACAATGGTCAATACGCGTCAAATCCTTTATATCTCTTATCAGCGCTATGACGTCACGAACAAGTTCGGCAATCCAAAATTTGCATACGCACAACACGTCTTACTGTTTCCCGCACTTATGCTAATTTCCACATTTTCCTGCCTTCCATTTTATGGTTGCTATCGTTGCTATTGTCATCCGTCCTTAGCAATTGTCCGGCAGTGTATAAATAAACATTTCCAAGCTCTCCCACATTAACCAAATGGCATTTTCAAGAAAGATAGGAAGAAATCTACAATCTATAATGCGTAGAACGGTTCAGCAATTGAATGACAGAACGCTTTAACAATTTGAACGCTGTGACTTGACTAGATAATAATCAAATAGATATGATGTTATCGTCATTCAAAGAAAAGAGACCTCACGATGGTTGGGTATGCGGCATCCCAGTAAGAAGAAGACGTTATTTGAAGAACTGGTTCCAAATTCGTGGCAACTTCAGAGAGGCTCTTTCATCTTAAGATGTAATAGTCTCCAAGGTTTCTCGAATGACTGTAGACTCAAGTGTGTAGTATGAGCTGATTCTTTAATATCAATCGATTTAAAAACGCTCTGCTATGTGCGATGACACAAAGAAATTAGTTAAGTACTCCACCTCTAAATATACAACCACTCAAGAAACCTTGGGGATCATTACCTACTGTAACGCTTGCAATCATAGCGTCTATCTACGGTTGCCCCGAATTTGAAACCAGTTCTTCGAAAAACGCCTTTTTCCTACCAGGATACACATGCCCAACCAACGTGACGCCTTGTTTCTTTGAATGAATATTACATCGTATTTATTTGCTTATTGTCAGGTCAATTCACCGGGTTCAAATTGTTGAAGGATTCAATTATTCAGATTGCAGTTTCTGTCTATGTTACTTGGAAAAGCCATCTAGTTGATGTGTGAAATCTTGGAAACGTTTATTTATATTCTTACGCTAATAACTCGGATTACTACTCTAGTTTTATTAAATATATTTAATGCTTCTGGAGATCGTTAGGAACAGATCCCTTTCTTCTATAGGAAGGGTTTTTAGACAACAGCTTGTTCTGAAAAGTTCTCACTATCTGGTCTCACTTTTTGTTTCTCAATCTTTTTTCCCTCCCTCTGTTTTGCTGTCTGTCTCTGTCTGTCTTCCTCTCTCTCTCTCTCTCTCTCTCACTCTCTCCGTGTTTCTGTCTGTCTGTCGGTCTCTCTTTGTCTCTTTTTGTCTCTCTTTCTATCTCTCTTTGTCAGGCAGTTTGTCTTTATGAAATATTTTTCCGTGTATGATGAAAATTATATCCTTTTTTTGGCTAACATGACCGAAGTTTTCCCGCCTCATTTTATACAAACATGAATACATTTAGCCTTCTTTGGCAAAACACTTTGCTAAAGTTTTTCTTCAATATGATACTCTGCTTGAATTGAGCTACGTGTAAAACACTCACTTCTGATCAAAATGAGATCAGAAGAATTACCGCGGATGCAAGGTTGAAGCAGAGATTTTATATTCTATGGTTCCGGTGTGTAATTAACTGGTATATACGCCGAAGGAATTTGTTTGGATTCCATTAATTTTCTGTCCCTGCGTCGTCCTAGTTGAGTTTAATGTTTAAATAAAAATTTTAGGGAGCTACTTTTGGAAATATCATACTTTACCAAACTGCCACTGTGCACAGCACGACTGATTGATTTCATTTTACTATGGACTTTACAATGCACAGGTTTGTTCCGATAGATTTTGTTTTACTGTGGATGATGTTAAAAAATTAGAAATCCTCTCTCCACGAAATGTAATGTTTTTTTTTTATTTCCTTATTAATAATGGTAGTAATTTACATATAAAAGGAACCGCAAGTGGAGCCTTCGATACATAATAACATAAAATATTCTTCTACAACTATATAGTTTTCGTGGAAACTCACGGGTTTCATCATATCGCACCTTCGCGAGAAAAGGAACACAAGTCCACACACATTGCGTCACTTTTCTGGCGAAGGTACGATATCAAGGAGGAAGTACAAGAAATGCTCATGTATAAAGATTGAACAAATAAAATTTGAAATCATTTGTGTTCTTTCAATTTTTTCCAGTTTTCCAATTACATTAATTATCCGAATGATCTATAACCTCTAGGCTGACCAGGTTGCAGTATCAATGTATTTATCTATTCGCCAGTAAAACAATAACACCCATTTCAGATTTTCCATTATATATATGTACATTCCATCTGCTTGATAAAAAATGTATTTTTCCAGTTTTCCGTCCTTTTCGAAGTCAGTGTCCCAAATATAAGAACGTATATTTACTCCCAGTTGTCAACAAAATACCTAATTGCAATTGATATATATATATATAGGGTGATTATAAAAAGTCTTGCCAAACTGAGGAAATTTGTTTTACGGTAGATTTTGATGTGAAAACGTCATACAAACATAGAGATTGAAACATTTTCCTACAGAGATATACAGGGAGTAAAATAAAAGTCGCGTATTAGCCGCTTCACAGGCGAACATAGACTTAAAAAATTTGAAACCGATGGGACTGCTTTAAGCGTCAGAGCGCTGATCTCAGTAGCACGACATCAGCTCCCCTAAAGGAAAATACGCAAACGTACTGCTCGAACTCCCTCAAAACTCCCACATGTCGTAAATGCAGCTTCATAAAAAAGAGAAGAGAACTCTATTGTCACGATGCATTTCTCTTCCGTTGAAGGGTCCTGTCATGTCTAAAGAGCTATCCAACGATATTGAACCATCAGAAATGCATTTGGATAATTTTGCTACGTCAGTGTAGAGCCCAAATTATTTTGCTTGCTGTGTCGCCACTTTTTTATGACTAACTCATAACAAACAACAGATTCTCTCCAACTTTGAATTCGGTATTTTTGCCATATTTATCATATTTTTGGATTTTTGTGTTTGCAAAATCGCAGCTTGGAGAGCCGAAGTCGAATTGTTGTGAACGATCCCGTCGCACTTTCATCAATCTCATTGCTCCCCCACCATTATGAGCCACCGTTTGCCTGCAATAGAGCTCGTGCACAACTTTGCTACAGAAGGTAAGACGAAATTTTTGAAATATTTGGATCATTTTATGTCTTCATACGTACCTTTACGACGGAAGCTAACTAGGATTCAAAGTATAGACCATCGTGTTGCACCGTCTTTAGCCATCTGCCTGACAGTTCTTCGATTCCCCGGCGGTAACGGTTCTTGTCCTTCGAGGCGAAGACCTCCTTCACCCCAGCGGCCACATCCTCCTGGTTGTAAAAGTGTCGCTCGCAAAGGAAGTGGGCCATGGACCAGAACAAGTAATAATCCGACGGTGCAAGGTCCGGACTATATGCTGGGTGTGGCATCAGTTCGATGCACTCAAGTTCCTGGAGTTTTGCCTGGGTTGTTCGCGTGGTATGAGGCCGAGCGTTCTCCTGCTGTAGGAGAGCGCGCTTTCTTTTCAGCTATGCCGGGTACTTCTCCTCCAAAATGGCATAAATCCGGTCCAGCTGTTCAGAGTGGAGGTTCGCGTAGATAGTCCGACCGTGCGGAACAAATTCGTAAGAGATTATCCCATCGAAGTTCCACCAGACGCAGAGCATCACCTTGTGCTCGAAGCGCCCACGTTTGGTAATAGGTTCTGGAACCTGGCCCGGGCTCAACCACTGCCGTTGTATGATAGGATTACGGAAATAGACCCACTTTTCATCGCACGTAACAATTCTCTTGATGAAACGTTCATCGAGCGGGTTTTCTAGAAGTTTCGTGTACACTTCCACTCGGCGGTTTGCTTCAGCTGGGGTCAGTTCGCGAGGGTCAAGACGGAAATTCCTGTAGGTCTTGCCGAGGTCCTGAAGGTGACGAGCCACGTTGGTCTGGGATACTGCCAGATCGCCAGATAATCTCCGAGTGCTGGCTGTAAGATGGCCTGACGCACGGCTTCGGTTGTAAGTGTAAGGCCTGACACACGGCCTTGCTTGTAAGTGTATGGCCTGACGCACGGCCTTGCTTGTAAGTGCATGGCCTGACGCACGACCTTGGTTGTAAGTGTATGGCCTGACGCACGGCCTCGGTTGTAAGTGTATGGCCTGACGCACGGCCTCCGAATCCACGGCTCGCAGTTTACCTGATTTTGGTTGATCGTCGAGGTTTCTGTCAACTGAGCCAGATTTAGAATTCAAAGTACATTTTATTCCATATATCTGCTCCTGAATTTACGATTAAAAAATATTCTCTTCATGCAATTTACAGCCAAAGCGATTTTAGGTACAGATTCTTTTTCAAGTAATTCATAGGTTTTCCGCTTGGGAGCGTAAAATAAATTGTGATATTCCTCATATATCTGCTTCTGAAAGTCTCATTTGGAAAATTCTTTCCGGGTGGGATCGAGCTGCTAGTGGGAAATATTCTGTATATATTTTCTAATTTTTGGTAGATGATTATTATTATATTATAATTGTGTTTATTTCTGTTTCTGATGTATTTGCAGCAAAATCTGAACTTTAGAAAACTAGATTGGAAACATTCTTTCGTGGATCGATTGCAGGGACAAATTCCGTCGATGTAGCCTAGTTGGGAAAACATTCAGTTCCGTCACCGGAAAATGTTTGTTGTCGCATTGCCACCCAGTTGTGGAAATGGATCTGCTGTCTGATAGGTTTTTTTCGAAAAATCTGTGATGTTCCTTCCACATATCGTCTGGAATTAATGAGAATACCTTCTTCTTCATCAAGCTGCCTGAAGCATGGTTTTGCCGCCCCGGTGGCGCAGTGGTCTAAGGCGTTGGCCTCTGATCATTCGTCCGTAAGGGGTCCGGGTTCGAATCCCGGTGAGGCATGGATGATGTGTTTGTCTTACGGCACTGGTTCTCTCCCTTCCCTGGAACCAGTGACCTAAAATTAAGGACGGGCGACTGCTTATAGCCCATTGAGTTGCTCACGGTGGTCGTTAAACCTCCAATCAAAAAAAAAAAAAAAAAAAAAAGCATGGTTTTCCGTCTGACCTGGAAACTAATGATTCCGTCCCAGCTCTTTGTCAAAGGGGATGGGGGGGGGAGAGATATATGTTACGTACTACGGAGGTAAAGAACATGTAAAGACGACAAAACGTTGTAGAGCTAAATTCGGACCATGTAGCTTGATTGAAAAGATATTTGGCTTCGGAGCAAAAGGATGCCGGTTCGAACGTGTCACCGGGAAATGTATGGTTTCACGACTAATGACAGGTTTGTGGTCGGTGTTGCTGCGATGATATAGGGAAGTACGTAATTTTTTTGCTGAAGCTTTTGTAAAACTTGGAAATTATGTGAACATTTCTGTTTGGAGAGCTTATTTCTGGAGGTACTTTTGTGTACATTACAGAGCTTATTTCTTGAGCACATCTTAGTTTACGTACATCGGGCGCTTAAAGGGTTAACCAGGGTTTCCGGTGGAAGATGTAATTTCAAGCCTTTCGTTTCATTTAGTCAACTTTGCCATCTGATAATTTAAGAAGCTAATCTTCGTTTTATCTCCCAATCTTCCTTTTTACGCTTTCCAACCATAGGTTGAAGAAGCGTATATGCTACGGATTTGTCCGTCCGTCTGTCTGTCTAATAATGGTTCGAATTCCATTAAATTTTAATATGTAGTAGGGAACATCCTGGCGACGAACCCTGTTCAAAATGAGCGAAATCGGATCAAAGGTCAGGACATAGGAGCGAAATCCATTCCATCGCCCTCGTGCGTCATACCTGATGTCAAAATGCGCCGATTGCGACAAAACTTTATCGTGTTGTTCCGTTAGTACACTGAACCGGTTCTATTGAATATCATCGAAATGGGTCAAAGGACAGGGCACAGGAGCGAGATTTATTCCACAGCCATCATCCTCATAACTTGACTAAAAATGCTTCTATTGCGACAAAACTTTAGTATGTTGTTCCGGAAGTATACTGAACCTGTTCTTTTGGATATCATCGAAATGGGGTCAAAGGTCAGGGCAGAGGAGCGATATTTATTCCACAGCCATTATCCTTATGACTTGACTAAAAATGCTTCAATTGCGGCAAAACTTTAGTATGTTATTCCGGAGGTATACTGAACCAATTCTGTTCAATATCATCAAAATGGGGTCAAAGGTCAGGGCACAGGAGGGAGATTTATTCCACAGCCATTATCCTCATAGCTTGAGTTATATGCTGAGTAATGATTTCCGGTATGTCGGAAAGTTAATCCAAGATAAAATTGCCAAAAACGTCCAGTTCAGGTCTCGCCCTGGTTTGGCTACTGGTTTACGAGCCGAACTTAGTCCTTGTAAACTTCTCAGCATACCCGTTATCTCACTTAGCAATAAGCATCGTAACTTAAAAAAAAATTGTCTCACTTAGCAATAAGCATCGTAACTTTAAAAAAAATTGTAAGATACATAGTCTAATCTTAAAATATATGAAAATCATAAATATCGACTACTCCTGACATTTTGACAGATATCGTAGTTAATAATATACAGGGTGTCCAAATAATGACTGTGCACTGAATGCAAGAATTTCAGTAATGTAATAATAAAGCTTGCTCTTAACCATCACACCCCTCTTTTGAAACTCTTTCTCTGATGGTCCTGTGTCTGGCATCCTTTGGCTAAACCTGGCCCTTGCGCCATTAAGATCAACTAACTGATTAATAATAAAGAAATTTTACATGGAATAGCAGTAGAAGTTAACCGTCACGTGGAAATGCTGGTTAGCTTCATGTCTCCCAAACCCGAGTCGCCCCAACTGTTATTCTGAGCGAATGTCATTCCCCAGCACTTGGTCAACGCAGGCAGACGTGTCGATTGATCATCCGTCTCACCACAAGAACAATGGTGTTGACGGTTGAACAGAGAGTGTTCATGGCGAATCATGCCTTCCGCCATGAGGAAAAGTACACTGAAGAATTGCAAAAACGGTTCGCTAAGAAATTTCGTGATGCAGACGTCCCCCACCGTAATGCGGTACGTCAGCTCATAGCAAAGTTTCGTGAACCTGGCAGTGATCTGGATGCCCCCGCCCCGGTAGGTCATCCACGGCAGACGAGAATGTACAGGATGTCCAGGACAGGACACCGAGGAGTCCACACAAGACCTTGAGGTGGCTGTCACAAAAAGCTAATGTGCCAAAGAGTACAGCCCAAGATATACTAAAAAGGAAGTTGCGTTTCCACCCGTAAAAAGTGTCTGCCGTGTATCAGCTAAAAGATGCAGACCGCGAGGCCCGTGTTCGGAAATCACATCATCTCCCGCGGGCTGTGGCCAGCCCAGTCACCGGATCCGACACTGCCTGAATTTTTTTTTATGTGGGGTACACTGAAGAAGAGTGTGTACGCAGGTATTCCGGATACCCTTCAAGAAGCTACAGACTGCAATAACGACTCTCATGCAACAAATCACACCACAATCCCTGGGAAGGTCTTCACCAACATGCGTGTGCAGACATGCTTGTACGTCGGTGGAACCCATTTCCAACACCTCCTGTAGAAACCAGTTCCACATGGTAAGTGTTACTTTCAGTGCACAGTTATTTTTCTGACACCCTGTATAATGAAATAACTCATTAATTAATTACTTGGATATCCGTTTTGATTTATGCGGAAATAATCCTTATTTTAGAAAAAAAAGAACTATTGCAACACACAACTTTAAAAAATTCCTTACAACCTTCAAAAATTTATTTTCCTGCAGACTAATTAACTCAATGATAAAGTAAAGGCATTTTTTTCCAGAAATTTTTGTTATTATCGTGGTTTGCTAAAGCAGATAGCATGCATATTTATAATGCTTTAAATTCCTATTAGAATTCAGCATTACTTGTTACAGCAATATCTCGAGGGCATCTATTCTCAGTAACTGCGTTTTGATAAACAACAATGAGTTACATAATTTCAGTTAAAATGAAAGTTTATTTTTCTGCATATTACAACAGAATTTTAATGAAAATACAGCAGAGCTTCACCTTATTTAAATCAAATGACTAATGTTTTGAAACTTAATTTAAAATGTCGATTTATTTTTGTCTACTTAGATAAAGATTCAGGAGGAAGGATTTGGGGATAATTTGTAAGTAGTATTGGTTTATTTTCGACGACACAGATACATCATTTTGAAAACAAAATTTATTTAAACATTCGGTGACACATTTCTAAAAGAAATAAACATAAATGTACACGTACGCAGTATTTTTAAAAAAACTCTCTCTCTCACACACACACATGCACTAAAGCATTCAAAAACCAAAACAAACAAGAAGGATGACACCGAATTTTCGGGTGTAATAAACACGTCTTTTGAATCCGTTTTGACGCAAATTAAATTTATCAAAACTATTCAAAGTCAATGGAGCCGGTATGGAAAACAATAGTATCTGACGGAAGAAAGAAGTTTTTCAATCGGGTCTTTAATCCCTCAGATATTGGTGTAAACGGAATCGTGAGCTTACCAACTCTTAGAAACAGAGATATGGACAAAAATAAGATGTGACTTTACGTCCCCTGGTGGAAAAACCATGCATTATTTCAGGAAGAAAGTATTCTCAAAAGGTTTATCCATATGAGCGGTATCGGTCTAACAAAATAAAAATTTAGTCGAGTTTTCAGGAGCCCAAATTTTGCTACAAATACATCAGAAGCAGAAATGAACACTTATGTCCCCTGGTGGCCAAACCATTCTATACCAAACATTAGAAGTTATGTGAAAAATATTTTCCATCAGGTTTTGTATGCGATACAGGAAGAATTTTTCAAATCGGAGCATTTGAAGCAGAAATAACGCAGGAAACGCAATTTACCTTTGTGCCTCCTAGCAGAAAGCCTATGATTTACTTGAAAATTTTGAATTTATAGGGGAAAAAATTCGCATAGGAAACACTATGCAACAAAGAAGAAATTTTTCGGACTCCTAGAAGTAGAGATATTGACAAAAATAAGATATACATCTACGTCCCCTGGCGTAGAAACCATGCATTATTTGAAAAACAAAATGTTCCTAAAAGGTTTGCGACATGAGTAGTATCGGTCAACAAACGAATTTTTTTCAGTCGAGATTTTAGAAGCTCATATTTTACGGCAAATACACTGGCGGAAAGTGAAGAAAGATTATCAAGAAGGAATTGTCGGACGATCCTGAAATTTACATATTTTAATGGGGTTGAATTTACGTAGGTGTGATGTTAATTTCGCAACAAACCAGTGAGCGCTTTCGCCACAGCACCGCATAATATGCAAATTGTCGTCGGTGGTATTTAAGGAGTACGGCAAAGTGAGTGTAATCAGTCGTCGGCGTACGGACACGTGCGAAGACCCTGAAGAAGCTGTAATGCATGGACATGAAAGACGTGTACGATTTCAGCAGTTATCGGACTTTGAGCGAGGTCGTCTAGTCGGACTCCGCGAGGCCGGGTGGTCGTATCGTCGTATTGCGGAGCGACAGGGACAGGAAATATCAGTGGTGGTACGATGGTGGCGTAGATGGTCCGAGGAGCATTCCTACACTAGAAGACGTGAAACCGGGAGTCACAGACGGACTGATGAGCGGACAGATCGACGCATAAGAAGAGCGGCGTTGTCAAGCAGAACACCCACTGCGACGTAAATCCGAGCTGCCGTTGCACCTGAGGTGACTGTGCGAACAATCCGCAACCGTCTACTGGATGCAGGACTACGTGCACGTGTGCCTCTGGCATGTGTACCTCTGAGTCCAGCCCACCGTCAGGAACGGCTGCAGTGGTGTCGACAACGTCTGCACTGGAGAACGCAGCGGCGATCTGTCGTGTTCAGCGATAAAAGCAGAATCTGCTTGGGAGCCTCCGATGGCCGTATGCCCATTCGCAGACGCAAAGGGGAGCGTCTCCACGCTTCTTGCATCCGCTAGCGAAACACAGGGCCTACACCTGGTCTCCTGGTGTGGGGAACGATTAGCTATCGCTCCCGTACACAACTAGTGTTTGTACCAAGTACGTTAAACAGCACCTCCTACATCAACAACATCATTCAGCCCGTTGTTGTGCCATTTGTAAGGTCGGTTCATCGTGGTGTTTTCCAGCAAGATAACGCACGCCCACACACGGCACGTGCAACGCAACATGCACTTCTGGGTGTGAGACAACTTCCATGGCCTGCACGTTCACCGGATTTGTCCCCAGTCAGCACGTGTGGTATTTTATGGGACAACGACTTATCCGGTCTCCACGGCCAGCTACGACCATCCCCGATTTACGCGTTCAGGTTGAGGATGCTTGGAACTCAATACCCCAAACTTACATCCAACATCTGTACGACAGACTCCATGCCAGAATTGCAGTGTGACGCAGTTCATGGCGGTTCAACCTCGTACCAACCATGTTACATGGAAATGTTATTTTTCAGTTTATCAGCAAATACAGCTGTATTTTGCCATAATGTTTTGATCACATTATCCTCTGTATTCCGTTATTATGCTGTATAAATTTCGTTGGTATCAGACGTCTCCTTTTTTGGCGTCCTTTGTTTTTCTGCCAATGTACACCAGAAGCTGAAATTAAGACTTACGCCACGTGGTGGTCAAACAATTTTTTACGAATATTAAAAATTATGTGCAAAGGATTTCCCATGAGGCCTGTATCCGGTGCAGAAATAAGTTTTCAAATCGGAGATTTAGAAGCAGAGATATAGGGGGAAACGCAATTTACCTTTACGCCCCTAGCGGAAAGTCTATGAATTACTTGAAAATTTTGAAATTATGTGAACCACATGTCACACTGGAAACACTATCCAACAAAGAAGGATTTTTTAAATCGGACTTCTAGAAGTAGGGATATTGACAAAAATAAGATATATTCCTACGCCTCCTGGCGGAGAAACTGTGGAATATTTTAGGAAGAAATTATTCCGAAAAAGTTTATCGATGTGAGTGGCATTCGTCCACGAACGAAATATTTCAATCGATATTTTAGAAGCTCAGATTTTATGGCAAATCCATCAGAAGCAAAAATTAACTCTTACGCCCTCTGGTGGCTAAGGTATTCTTTACCAAAAATTAGAAATTATATGAAAAAGATTTTCCATCAGGAGATGTATCCGCTGAAGAAAAAAAATTCAAATCGGAGTTTTAGAAGAAGAGTTATCGGGAAAAATGTAATTTAGTTTTACGCCCCAAGCGGAAAATCTATGCGTAATTTGAAAAAGTAACTATATCTAAAATACATTTCGACATAAATGGAATCGAAAGATAAAATATTTTTTTTGTATCGGATGTTTAGAAGCAAATATGTGGAATAAAACGTATTTTTGAATTCGGCATTATCTGCATTTACGCCCTCTAGTGGCAAAATTGTACATCGTAAAAAAACGAATGGCAAATCCATCAGAAGCAAAAATTAACTCTTACGCCCTCTGGTGGCTAAGGTATTCTTTACCAAAAATTAGAAATTATATGAAAAAGATTTTCCATCAGGAGATGTATCCGCTGAAGAAAAAAAATTCAAATCGGAGTTTTAGAAGAAGAGTTATCGGGAAAAATGTAATTTAGTTTTACGCCCCAAGCGGAAAATCTATGCGTAATTTGAAAAAGTAACTATATCTAAAATACATTTCGACATAAATGGAATCGAAAGATAAAATATTTTTTTTTTGTATCGGATGTTTAGAAGCCAATATGTGGAATAAAACGTATTTTTGAATTCGGCATTATCTGCATTTACGCCCTCTAGTGGCAAAATTGTACATCGTAAAAAAACGAGATAAAGGATCATCATTCGCATATTTCAAGTTTCCTAATGCAAAAAGAATTTTTCAAATCGGACTAATAGTTGTAGAGATATCGTGGGTACAGACGGAAGGACGGACGGACGGACGAACAAACCGATAACATAAGCACGGTCTTTTTTACAAAAAACGTTCCAAATGGCAAATCATAACTATACAAAATTTAGGTTTGAAGAGACTGGAAGTCTTGTGTATTTGCTGTTGTGAAAACCCAAAAACAAAACTTATCAAACAAAGCTATTCGCCAATAATTAGATAGATCTCACTGCGATAAATGTTTCGCCAAAATGGCATGAAATGGGCCCAAGACCATCAGATTGGACCGTGTATTACTTGAAAAACGTGGATTGGTCTGGCGAATCAAAACTCCCGGTGCATCACGCAGAAGACCGAGCGTGGATACGCCGATTACCAACGAAGGCTATGGCACCTGGATGCACAAACCAGACAGGCGGATGTGGGCGATGTTTTTTGCGACACGTTAGGACCTATTATCGCAACAGCACAATGCCTGACATTTGCCAGGTATCTGAACATCGTTGCGGACCAAGTTCGCCCACTCACGGCAAATATGTTCCCTGCTGGTGAGGGCAATTACCAACAGGATATTGCGCCATTTCACACTGCCATAATCGTCAAGGAATTGTTCGAGGAACATGCAGGAACATGCTGGCGGTTTTGTGTTTATGTCCTGGCCTCCAAATTCACCTGAGATGAACCCAATCGAAGATTTGTGGTTCGACTTCGAAAAGCGGGTTCGTGCTTAATCACCACAACCCGGAAATGTGCGGGAACTGTAGGACCTGCTGTTGACACTATGGTACCAGATACCCCAGGATACCGTGATAATGTAATGGCTCTTTGGTGTAAATACTTGAACCATTTGCATAGTGAACAGATTCAAAAGAAAAGACGCAGTAATTTCAAAGGTAATTCTGCAATGACTAGAGAAGAAAAAGAAAGCAGTGGAAACAAAGCTCTTGTTAAAGCCCCCAAAGTCTTCATAATCAGATTGGTTGTTATTCGTTTAAGACCTACACAGTCGAGTCACAGTATTGTGACCACCTCATACTTTTGACGTCAACAGCTCATAACCAATGAAAGAAGGCACGTGTCGTGAGCTGGCTTGGAGGGTATATAAGGTGCACTGTAGGCATCCTCAAAAGTATGAGGTGGTCACAATAATGTGACTACTTTTGACGTCAACAGCTCATAGTCAATTAAAGAAGGCACGTATCGTGAGCTGGCTTGGTGTGGGTCTGTCTAACACCCACACTGGTGGGAGTTAGACAGACCACCACACCCTTCTTTTTCAGTTGACATCGAGATGGCGAAAATCGATTATGCTCGGACATTTGAAATTGGTATCGTTGATTTTCAGTCACACCCTGGTGCGTCGGCGGCTGGTTGGTTTTGTGGTTCTCTGCAATGTTGTGCGGTGCTTCGTTCCCTTTTCTCCCTTCCACGCAGGGTGGTGTCATGGATCACCCTCTCCTTACACTACATTTTTCTGTTTGTCTTTCCTATTGAGTACACTTACTCAGATCTCCTAGCTTCTCATTTCTAAGGGCAGTTTTAGACCTGGGGTCAGACACTCCCTTCCTAAAACTTCTTCAAATAACATAACATCTCGAAACGATCACTCGTTGCCGTCATGGATAAAAGGAGCGATTTATCAGATTTGCAAAAATTGGATGATTATCGGCTTTCGGGCCAAGGTTGGCAGTATTTCTGAAACAGCGTTGTTTGTGAACTGTTCGCGTGCTTCTGTGGTTAAAGTGTATCGTGATTGGAGAAATGGCACCATTGCGAATAAACGACGTGCAAACTGCGGAGCACCTCCTGCCATAGATGTGAGAGGTGAACGTCGGCTTCGAAAGTGTGTGAGGGCCGATCGACAAGCTATGGTGTAGCAATTCACTTGCCGAATGAACTAGGGGATTACACAGAGTGTGTCTAAAACGACAGTTCAGCGAACCGTGCTACGTATGGGACTCCGATGCAGGCGGATGGTCACTGCATCTATGCTAAAGAAGGTGCATCGACAGGAAAGGCTTACATTTTCACGGTAATATCAGAATTGGTCCTCCACTGAGTGGTGAAGAATTGCCTTCTCCGATGAGTTACGTTTTCTGCTTCTTCGAACGTATAAGGCGAGAAACAACGGAGGACAAACAGTCTTCAACCATTCCTGGCAGAACACAATTTGGTGGGGGCAGGGTTATGATCTGGTGAATGTTTTCGGGGCATTCTCTGGTTCTAGTCATAATTGTAGAAAGCACTATGTACTCAATTCGTTACGAATCCACCTTGCAAACCACGCACACCCATGCGTGCTGATTGTCTTCCCTGGGCCGGATGGGATCTTTCAGCACGACAATGCGACATGTCACACAGCTAGAAATGTCCGAAAGTGGTTAGAAGATCACCTTAATGACTTCAAAGTACCTCCTTGGCCCCCTAATTCACCAGAATTAAACCCAACTGAGCATCTGTGGGACCACCTCGATCATGTTGTTCTCTCTATGGACCCTCCACCACGCTCCCGACAGCAGCTGTCAGATGCACTATATTCTGATTGGCTCAACATACATGTGAACACCTTACAGCACTTTATTGAGTAACTCCCAGCCCGTCTAGCTGTTGTCCGCGCTGTACACGGCCTTTACTATGGGTAATAGTTGGTGGTCACAATAATGGGACTGTATAATAATGCAAAATACTGGGCAAATTCACAATTTAAAACTTTAATGAGTATTCTACATAAGTACTTTGTACGGCAATTTTAACCGCCGAAATATGACATTCACGCTAAATCACTTTTAAATTAATTTGAAATAAATCGGTTTTCAAATATGACAAAATTAAATAGTTAAATTTCTTTTTATTTCTTGCGGTAGAACTGCATAAATTACTTTGTTGCATTTTAAAATTCAAAATTGGAATGTTTTATTTAGTGAGCCGAAAATCATAAAGTTGGCTAGTCGTATAATTAAAGGTTTTCCTGCTTCACCGCTTAGTTGATTTGAACCAAGTGACGTCACTGGCTCGGCGGAGAGAGGAGCAGCAGACGGTTTGTGTACACAACTGTTGGCGTACCTTCTCTATTTTACCTACCTTGATATGGGACATTCTGTGACGTAATACAGAAGTAAAGCACGTGTCAAGACGACTAATCTGGAGCGATACATCCCAGCCGTGTTGCTTAGTTGGAAGAGCAACTTACTCCGGAATGAGGTGGCGCAGGTTCGAACTCCGTCACGGACGAATTGGTGTTTTTCACATTGGCACCCGAACGTAAAAATTGATGTAAGGGTTCTTCGAAGAAACATGTGTGATGTTTGCTCCATACATCTTTTGGTATTAATAAAAAATTCATACTTAGCTTCAAAAGAAAAAAAATATTAGGGAGATGATGTGACGTACTTCAGAGGTAAAGCACGGGTCAAGACGACAAATCTACAGCAATTCTTTCCGTCCGTGTAGCTTAGTTCGAAGAGCAACTTACTCCGGAATGAGGTGGCGCAGGTTCGAACTCCGTCACGGACGAATTGGTGTTTTTCACATTGGCACCAGAACGTAAAAATTGATGTAAGGGTTCTTCGAAGAAACATGTGTGATGTTTGCTCCATACATCTTTTGGTATTAATAAAAAATTCATACTTAGCTTCAAAAGAAAAAATATTAGGAGATGATGTGACGTACTTCAGAGGTAAAGCACGGGTCAAGACGACTAATCTGGAGCGATACATCCCAGCCGTGTTGCTTAGTTGGAAGAGCAACTTACTCCGGAATGAGGTGGCGCAGGTTCGAACTCCGTCACGGACGAATTGGTGTTTTTCACATTGGCACCAGAACGTAAAAATTGATGTAAGGGTTCTTCGAAGAAACATGTGTGATGTTTGCTCCATACATCTTTTGGTATTAATAAAAAATTCATACTTAGCTTCAAAAGAAAAAAATATTAGGGAGATGATGTGACGTACTTCAGAGGTAAAGCACGGGTCAAGACGACTAATCTGGAGCGATACATCCCAGCCGTGTTGCTTAGTTGGAAGAGCAACTTACTCCGGAATGAGGTGGCGCAGGTTCGAACTCCGTCACGGACGAATTGGTGTTTTTCACATTGGCACCAGAACGTAAAAATTGATGTAAGGGTTCTTCGAAGAAACATGTGTGATGTTTGCTCCATACATCTTTTGGTATTAATAAAAAATTCATACTTAGCTTCAAAAGAAAAAAATATTAGGGAGATGATGTGACGTACTTCAGAGGTAAAGCACGGGTCAAGACGACAAATCTACAGCAATGCTTTCCGTCCGTGTAGCTTAGTTCGGAGAGGAACTTACACCAGAGTGTAGGGGCGCGATTTCCAATCACTTCACATAAAAATTGGTGTTTTCGTACATCTTGTGGTAAACTGAGAATGATGAAAATTAATGATGAAACGCAGGAACAAAAACAGAAATGTTGTGATGTAAGTGCCAATGTCTTTAACTTACAGTGCAGTTCTTCGGTTTTTCAAACGGGCTTTACAAAGTTTTGGAAAGTGCAAAATCGAAGTTGTGTAATTTTCTAAAAGCATTATTTTTTTTTAAAGATTATGTATATATATATATATATATACCTAAAATGGGATGTAAGGTCAGGTGATGCGTAACATCACAGCCTCTCCTTGACAAATGTCAACCCCGCCTTCTCGTGGTGCATCCTGTTCCCACTAAAGGGGCTCTGACGACCGCCAATAGCGGTATAACTATACCATCGGGATTAGAGGAAATTCTATCCCACACTCACCAACCCGCTTGGCCAGCGTGGTGAGTTATGGCCAAACCCCTCCAAAATGATTCCACAACTTAAATCTTGGCCCTCAGTCTCCGGCAGCTGGAATGTACCTGGCCAAGGCAGCGGCCAGTGCGACATGAAGGCAGAGGGTGCTAAAAATCCCCGGAGGACCGGACTAGGCTGCCATCTGATGCTGACCTTGGCTACGTACAATGGACGCTCCCTATCTTCTGATTCAAGGCTTCTTGAATTGGAAGAGGAACTACAAAGGATCAAGTGGGACATCGTGGGGCTAAGTGAGGTAAGGAGAAAAGGAGAAGATCTCATTGAACTGAAAAGTGGACATCTCTTCTACTATCGTGGGACAGATACTGGCAGAACTAGTGGTGTTGGATTTATAATAAACAAGAAACTGAAGGATAAAGTTGTAGAAGTTGAAAGTTCCTCTGACAAAGCTGCACGACTTGTTATCCAACTCTCGAAAAGATACCAGGCTCAGATTATTCAAACTTATGCACCCACCACAAGTCATCCTGAAGAAGAAATTGAAGAATTTTATGAGGAAATTTGTCATCTAAATAATAAAGGTAAGCAGCACTTGAAAATAATTATGGGAGATTTCAATGCAAAAATAGGGCAACGGCAACAGAATGAAACTTCAGTAGGTAAATTCGGTCACGGCAACAGAAACCAGCGTGGAAATACTCTCGTTGAGTTTGCAGAGGCAGAAGGGTTTTTCATCTTGAACTCCTTCTTCAAGAAAAAGCCACACAGGAAATGGACATGGAGACATCCAAATGGGACGACAAGTGAAATTGATTTTATTATGTGTAACAAAAAATTCGTCATAGAAGACTGCAGTATGCTAAACAAGTTCAACACAGGTAGTGACCATAGATTGGTGAGATGTAAGATGCACCTCAACACTAAACTTGAACGTGGCAAGCTCATAAGACAAACAAAATCTATTGACATAACCAACCTTAAAAAACACCATAATACCTTCAAGTTGGAACTGAAGAACAGGTTCTCTGCTTTAGAAGGCCTAACATCGGAAGAAGTGGACATCTCTGAAGTTAACAGAAAAGTAACCAAAGCTCTTATGGAAACAGCAACAAAATTAGCTGGGTCTAAGAACAAGTTGCATGTAAATAAATTATCAGGAAAAACGAAAATGTTGATGCAAAAAAGAAGAGAGATGAGGACAACTAAAGAAGATGTGACTTCCAAAGTGGAATATATAGAGCTATGCAAGACAGTACGAAAAAGTATCACTGAAGACGTAAGAAAATTCAACTGTGAACTAGTGAGGAAAGCAATTGAAAACAACCAAAGCCTAAAGATAGCAAAGGGACATCTCAGTAAGGGAAGAAAACAGATTATGGCACTGAGAAAAGAAGATGGTTCTGTAACAAGAAATAGAGGCGAAATTTTGACAAGAGTGAAAGATTTCATCTCCAAATTATATGAAAGGGATGATACATGCACTCCAGACATCATGAAAGATACCAGTACCAGAGTTCCTCCAGTCCTTCCAGCAGAAGTTGCACATGCAATCAAGAACATGAAGCGGGGAAAAGCTCCAGGAGAAGATGGAATTACTGTAGACATCATACAAGCAGCAAGTGGAGAAATCGAAACAGTACTCGCCCAAATTTTCACTCGATGCCTTAATGAAGGAAAGATTCCTGAGGATTGGAACACCGCTACAATGATCCTGCTACATAAGAAAGGTGACATTGAGGATCTCGGAAACTACAGACCTATCAGCCTCCTATCAGTGGTTTATAAAATCTTCACTAAAGTTCTTTCACACCGCTTGAAGGTAACACTGGATATGGCTCAACCGAGAGAACAAGCTGGATTCAGGAGTGGCTACAGCACAATAGATCATATCCACGTACTGAGAGAACTAATTGAAAGAGCGAGGGAATATGAACTTCCATTGTGCATGGCTTTTATCGATTATGAAAAGGCCTTTGATTCGGTGAAACCATCAGCAGTTACAATGGCTCTGAAAACCTGCGGTATTGAAGATGCATACATTAATATTATTAATAACATCTATGAAAATGCAAGTGCAAAGATTAGGCTGTTTGAAAATACAACACACGTAAAAATTGGAAAGGGAGTGAGACAAGGTGACACCATATCTCCGAAGCTCTTTAATGCCACATTGGAGGGTGTTTTTCAGTCGCTGAGCTGGGAAAACAAGGGGATAAAGATTAATGGAGATTATCTAACCCACCTTCGTTTTGCTGATGACGTAGTCATTTTTGCAACTACCCCATCAGAGCTGCAGAGTATGATCCAGGAACTTGCTGACAAAAGTAAAGAAGTGGGATTAAAAATGAACTTTCAGAAGACAAAAGTGTTGTTCAATGCTTTTACAAGAAATGAAGATTTATCGATTGATGGAGAAAAGCTGGAGATAACAGACACGTACGTTTATCTTGGACAGCAGATATCTAGTGAGGGTCACATTGATGAAGAAATTAATCGGCGTACAAAACTTGCCTGGAGAGCTTTTGGAAGAAACAGCATAATTTTCAAGAGCAATATGCCATTATGTCTTAAAAGAAAAGTGTTTGATCAATGCATCCTTCCAGTGCTTACGTATGGTGCAGAGACGTGGACCTTAACTAAAAGATACATACAAAGGCTGCAGACAACTCAAAGCAGCATGGAGAGGTGCATACTTGGTGTAACCAGGAGAGATAAGAAGAGGAACTCGTGGATCCGAAAAATTACAAGAGTGGAAGACATCATGATCAGAGTTAAATCCCTGAAATGGCAATGGGCTGGACATACTGCCAGAAGGACAGATCATCGATGGACAGCCGAAATTTTAGATTGGATTCCAAGGGACAGGAAAAGACCCAGAAGAAGACCACATGGGAGATGGGTGGATGAAATTCGAAAGTATGCAGGGGTGACATGGAGGAGACTGGCACAAGACAGACTGTTGTGGAGGAAACTTGGGGAGACCTTCGTCCAGCAGTGGATTGATAATGGTTGACAATGATGATGATGATGATATACCTAAAATAACGAAGAAGCAGTATTTGTACTTTTTTATTTTCATGTGGGAGAAAATCTCTGGCCTGAAACAAGAAAGTGAATTGGTGAAGAATCTGCGGGTATTTTACACGAAGAGACGAAATAACGCTATCTCAGTCTCACTCTTACTGTTCATCTGCTGCGTGCGGTTACACCGGAGATCCATTAGCATATTTTTGTTTTCCTCAAAGAGATATACAGCCTTTGTTCTTGTAACGCTGATGGAAATCGTTAAAAAAATTCCGAGATATCTTCAAAGTAGCTAAAAGCGTCGTAATTACCGAAACCATAGGTGGGTGAAAGACAAATAGATTCCACTTTCGTGACATAAAAGCTGGCAATTCCTTTCATGTTGGCATAAGATGGCTGAGGCTTAGTAGTAAAATGCGTCTTAAGGATTCTTCTTACTGAGCATCGCAGCCAGAATTACATAAAACATTTTCAAAGCAGCATTTCAGATTTTTTAGCGTTTCTGGAGCAGCGCAACACTCTTTTTAACGATTCTTCTAGGCGAATTTTTGTTGGTGAATGTTTGCTAGAAACCACTGCGCAGAAACAACCACTCCAATTTACCACAGTAACGACTTGGGAAGTTCTGAGATCCACAAGCGTAGCTACCCATAATCAATGTCACAAAATACCTTCAAGCTCATGGTTTTTGCAAAACAAAAGGAAGAGAATTCCACTGATTCTGGTACTTGCTCTGCTTAAAAATCGGCATTCCCAGTTGTTCCCCTAAACAATGTAGTTCGAAGAAACTTCTGCAGACAACTTGAAAAAAGTATTCATGAAAGAAATCCTGATATTATTTTAAAAAGTAATCATAGGTATAATGTTAGGTCTACTACACTGCGAATTTTTAAAATTGCCTACACGTTTTATGTATCTAAGATCTTTCACAATATCTTTATCTGAAGAATTTACTGAATATAAACCTTGAAATTTTATCGAAGTAATGATACACTTCAGAAAGTCTCAAGCCGTTCATAAAAGAGTATATTACAATGAAGATGTACCTGACAAATCAAGTGATGCAGTCGCTCTGGCGCCATCGTCTAAGTTGCCGGTTTGCTCGAGCGGGCGCGGTTTTGAGTCCAGTATGCATCTGTGTGTTGGTCTTACCGCGCCAGCCAATAATCTTTGGTCCGAGTGGGCCCAATCTCGAGTTCTGGAAAAGTCAAGGGTGGTGTGCTTCTTTTACTGCACTACCCTGTGACCTTTTGTCCGATTAGGACCAAACTCCAGTCTTAGTAGAGATATGGGTGGTGTGCCTGTCGTATGGCACTAGCCTCTGAGCAGTTGCCCGAGTAATTCCAAGTTGGTGTTCTGGAAGAGGCATGTGTGGAGTGCTTGTTTTATTAACCTCTGACCATTCGTCCGATAGACCCAGGTTCGAGTTCTGAAAGAGTGGTGATGTTTTTATTTTACGGCAATAACCTCTGACAGTTCGTCCAAGTAAGCCCAAGCTCGAGTTCTGGAAGAGGCAAACGTGGTGTGCTTGTTTTACGGCACTAACCTCTGTCCGTTCGTCCGAGTAGACCAAGCTCGTGTTCTGCAAGAGTCATGGGTCGTGTGCTTATTTTACTGCACTAGACTCTGACCGTTCGTATGAGTAGGCCCAAACTCTAGTCCTGGTAAAGATATGGGTTCTGGTTCTGGTTCTGCAAGAGTCCTGTGTGGTGTACTTATTTTACTGCACTAGACTCTGACTGTTCGTATGATTAGGCCCAAATTCTAGCCCTTTTAAACATATGGCTGGTGTGCCTTTCTTACTGCTCTAGCCTCTGACAGGTCGTCCAAATAGGCCCAAGCTAGAGTTTTGGAAGAGGCATGGGTAGTGTGCTTGATTTACGGCAGTAAATTCTAACCGTTCGTCCGAGTAGGCCAATCTTCGAGTTCTAGAAGAGACATAGATGGTGTGCTTGTTTTACGACAGTAGCCTGTGACCATCCGTCTGAGTAAGGCCAAGCTCCTGTCATTGTTGAGATACGGGTGGTGTGCCTGTCTTACGGCACTAGTTTCTTACCGTTCGCTGAATGTTCCCGAGCTCCAGTCCTGGAAGGGATAGGATTGGTGTGTTTGTCTTACGGCACTAAGTACTGACCGTTCGTTCGGGTAGGCCCCATGGTCGAGTTCTGGAAGGGGAATGAGTGGTGTGTTTGTCTTACTATACCTGCTTCTTACCGTACCTCCGAATGGGTCCGAGCTCTAGTCATTGGAAAAGCAGTCTGTCTTGTGGTATTGAGCTCTGATCGTTCGTCCGAATGATCTGATTTCAAAACCAGGTGGACCAAATAGATTGCGTGTTTCTCTAGGGGCACTCGATCTTTCCGTTCTCTGGAACCATTGCTCCTTAGTAAAGGGCGTGTGACTGTCTGTTGACCTTAGAGTTTTTCACAGTGGTCATAAAACGCTAAGGAAAAAAATAATAAAAAAAATTTATTCTCAGTGATTATATCTTTAATTAAAGAAAATATTCTGAAAATTTCAGTAATTATCTCGCCTGTGTAACTGGACGCTTGTGTTTTAAACCATATTTTGAACTCAATCTTAAAAAACTAACGCTGATGCTGTACGGTCCCAATGTTGAATAACGCCAACACAGAATATCAAGCGTTGCCGAAAAAAGTGTTGTTACATTCAAAAAATAAGGACAAAACTAAAATTTCACCATTTCAATAAGAAGATCCTAATGTACCGTGCATAGACGTATTTTTCCGTGCAAAACGTACAATGTTCATTTTAAAATTTGTTGAGTAGGGCATATATGTATTTGATAGCGAATGATATAGTAGTAAAACTCTGATTCTTTCATCGCAAAACATTTTAAGCAGCAAAGCCAACACAGCGATAAGTCTCAAAATCTCTCTATACTTAGTAATAATGTAGAGTAAGCAATTTTTACAAAAGGAGGACGTTAAAGAAACTTCTGAATCAAGATATGCTTAAAACAAACAATCCACCGATGAGAAGAATGCCTTTGGAAAAATGCTAATAATAAAACCATACTATTTCATTTAAGGCTGTCTTTGAATGAGTGTTAGACTTCATCTTCTCCGATAGATGGCGCAAAATATCACTCCTTGGGCGTGGCTTTTACGTCTTGAGGGATTGTCCCAGAAGTTGGCGTCAGCGAATAACTGTAGACCTTACCATATTCAGAATGGAGAATGGAAGCGGTATCTCGTTGGCTCCACAATGAAAAGACAAAATATCGGCTGTTACGTTTTAATTCATGGCATTGTTTGGGGGTGGAGCTTAGTAGGGAGGTGTAGTTTCTGTCTCAAATTCAAATGTTTTCTGGTAATGTACACATTTTCTCTTCCAAAAATGAACGTACAGTAGAATTTAAGATGATCTATAGAAGACAAGATTCCAATCTCACTTCAGTGTCCATTGTTTGATTTCTAAACTACCTACCAACAAGTAATTGGACACCCCTGCAATCGACGATATCTACGGTCCTGATACACGTCACGGCCGCCGCCGTTAAATATCGTGTGGGAAACAACAACGCAACCAGTCGCATGCAAGATGCCACGCAGTTCGGAGCTCTCTGATTTCGAGAAAGTTGAAATCGTCGGGTATTAGAGAAATGGCCGATTCATACGTGACATATCCAGCGAGTAGAAGTACACAAAATCGACAGTGGCCTACGTCGTTGGCAAATGGAAGATGATAGGTGACTGTCGGAATGTGCCCCGACCCGGCAGACCCACAAAACTGGGAGTTAGAGACCGACGGGTGCTGGCCAGAGAAATTCGGAAGAACCGCACCAAATCTATGGGCCACATCCACGAAGAGTTTCAACAAGCATCCGGGAGTGTTCTTTCGATGAATACCATCCGTAAGGAAGCCCATCTGCTCGGTTATCATGGTCGTGCTGCCACCCACAAGATTTTGATCACCAAGTCAAATAGCACTGCTCGGCTAACGTGGTGCAAAGAACGTCGACAGTGGACTGTTGAACAGTGGAAACAGGTTCTCTGCAGCGACGATTCAAGGTTCACCCTCTACCGTTCGGATGGCAGGGTCTTGGTTTGGCGTCTGCTTGGAGAACGCCTCCTGCCGGAATGTATTGAGCCAACTGTGAAGTTCGGCGGAGGTGCAATTATGCTATGGTGGGGTTTCTCCTGGTATGGCACGGGACCCTTGTTCGCAATTCCTGGTAGACTCAACGCCGAGACCTACTGAACCATTTTGGATGACCATTCGCTTCCTACGTTGTGGCAGTTTTACGGGATGGAACCATGTTACTTTCAAGATGAAAATGCCACCTGTTATGTTGCGAGATCCAACATGGCTTGGTATGGTGACAATGGGATTAATCGAATGGACTGGCCTGCGCAGAGCCCGGGCCTTAACCCTATCGAGCACCTCTGGGACGAGTTGGAGCGTCGACTTAAGGGGTGACCCACCGTCCGAAATCGGTGAAGGAACTGATCTGTCTTCTCCAAGCCGAGTGGAAGAAAATACCGCTAGCCGTCGTACAACGCCTGGTTGAAAGTATGCCCAGGAGGGTCGCAACTGTAATCGCCGCTCGTGGAGGCTCCACCAACTATTGAAGGTGAATAAACTTCGTTCTCCTTTGCTGTCACAGGTGTCCAATTACTTGTTGATAGATAGTGTATTTGGGGTAGATAATTAAAAAAATTAGACAGAAATGAGAGATTTCGTTTCTTCCACACAGAAACACTGCCAAGCTAACTTCTGGGGCCATCTAGCGCCGAATTTGAATACTTTCGAGTCAGATAAATTGAATTTAAAAAATATTCTAGCAAATGTTTTGGAAAAATAACTGCCACACGTATTTTAAATTTTAAGCACAAATAACAACGTACTATGGGTTGTTGTTATTTGTGCTTAAAATTTCAAACTCTGCAAAGTAATAGTTTCGGAGAAAATGTGTCCAAAAGAATTTGCATTACAGATATAGGACATAATTTCTGTTACACTCATTCAAAGACAGCCTTAATGGAGAGACCAAAGGGAAATTAATCCTATATTGATTAGTTTTATGTACATTTTTTCAAGGACTATTATATTCCGGTCTTCAAAGTTTTGAGAATAAATACATAATTCAAGTCCTTATCCCGAATAGGGAAATTATATATAAATTTCGAGAGTTCTTTCGTAACTATTTTTTAAATTCAATTTATTTTCAATCGAGACAAAACAGGAATAGGTCCCGACTGAGATGAATGGAATTTTTAAAAACGTTTCTGAATTTTTTCTTCGAAGTTACATCTAGGGTATATATAAAAAACCGCTTTGTTTACAAAATGTTTGAACACCAGAACGCAATAGCTTTTCAGAAAACGCTAATAGAACGACTTATCACGAATTAGCACACACCCCACACAGCGCAGAATATTTCGTAAATGTTAAAAGTAGGTAGCACTGAAAAATTGGGACTCTTCAGATACGTTGCGCAATGTAAGAGTAATGTTTCAGAAACCTTACGGTTACGTCAAAATTTCCTCAAACGTTACACAACTTTGAAACATAATCGATACGTTACAGTGAAAGGTCTTTGTAACTTCAACGTACCAACTTCATGTTACTGTTACGCATTTGAAAAATATTTGTAACTTCGTTACATTACTCGTACGTATTTGAAAGATATTTGTAACTTCGTTACATTACTGTTACGTATATGAAAAGTATTTGTGACATCATCATATTACTGTTACGTATTTACTACGTTGAACATTATAGTTTTAATAAGCTTTGTAAAATCACAATAAAAATATTACACTTGACAGCTTTTTCAAAAGCAACAATAGTCGTTTTAAGAGCTGTTTACGTTTTCCCAGGTTCAACGCAGTCCACTGTCCATTGGGAACAGTGGCGGCGTTTATATAATACACAGTGTGGCAAAGAATTTTTAAGACTGGGTCTGTAAAATGAAATAGAAACAAGAAATTATAATTTGTTTTGGTTTGTTATTCAAAATAAGTCCCTCCGGCTTCAATACACTTGTTACAGCGATTTAATAATGATTCGAATGCCTGTTCCAGTTCACTTTGCGGAATTGACTCCAAAGCACGCGTCGAAGCTGTTTGTATGGTGAAATATCATCAAAATAACACACTTTTAACGTCATTTTAAGTTTTGGGAATAAAGAAAAGTCGCAGGGTACTAAATCAGGCAAGTACGGTGAATGATTCAACACACAGACGTTATTTTTTGCCAAAAATCTACGAACAAGAAGTGAGGTGTGACTGGGTGCATTATCGTGCATCAAACACCAACTGTTTTCATCCCGATATTATGGACGAATGCGACGAATTCTGCCCATCAAACACCTCAAAACATTTAATTAAAACTCACCAGTAATTGTTTGTCCACTTGGAACAAATTATTTGTGGATAATACCCTGACTATCGAAGAATGTAATGAGCATTGTTTTGATTTTCGATGGAAATTTTTTTCTTTTTATCGCTTGTGTGTGTTTTTTGACTTCACAGCCTTGTGTCGTCGGACCAGGCTACATGTTTCCAGTCATCTTGCGTCCAATGTCGGTGTTCCTGAGTCCAGGCAAGGTGCACAGCCCTGTGTCGTCGGAGCAGGTTACACGTTTTCCGTCATCTTGTGTCAAATAGCGGTGTTTCCGAGCACAGGCGAGAAGCACAGCCTTGTGTCGTCGGAACAGGTTACAGGTTTTCCGTCATCTTGTGTCAAATAGCGGTGTTTCCGAGCACAGGCGAGAAGAACAGCCTTGTGTCGTCGGACCAGGTTACAGGTTTTCCGTCATCTTGTGTCAAATAGCGGTGTTTCCGAGCACAGGTGAGAAGCACAGCCTTGTGTCGTTGGGTCAATAATGTCACACGGCTGAGCCGTCGAATCCTGAACCCCATAGAACACAAGGAACGTTGCACTCTTCGAACGCTGATGGTACTAAAGGCTGTATCATTGAACTGCGTTGCCATTTGCGGCAAAGTTGTACGCCGGACGGATGTTTCCTTGGGTGTCAGACGCCGCTGTCCACGATCTTCCAAGACTTCTCTATTATCACACAGCTTTCGCTCTCTGGATTCCCCCCCCCAAGTCTGTGTAGTTCAGGTACACTCTTGAAGTTGTGAAATTGTTGACCGTGTTAGTCCAAATAACTTCATGGTAATTCCTGAGAGGGGTGAACCGCGTGCCGGGCGCCGATTGTCATACCAGGTCCTTTTTTATTTCTTTTGGTTGGAGGTTAAACGACCACCGTCAGCAACCCCATTGACTATAAGCAATCGCCCGTTCCTAATTTAGGGCTACTGGTTCCAGGGAAGTGACACAGCCAGTGCCGCCAGACAATCACAACATCCATACCTCACCGGGATTCGAACCAGGACACGACTCGGACGAATGATCAGAAACCATCGCTGTGTCACTGGGGAGACTACGTTTCGACGCTGGTTAAACCCTAATAACCTGCCATCTGAACTGCGAATGATCCTACTTGAGCTTGCGGAGATATCTGCTTCTTTATATACTGTATATGTCGATTGTGGGCGATTGCATTTACCGCATGGGTACGGTGCAGGGCCCATTTAAGAGGGGGCCTATAGGGGAGCTGTAGACCCGGTTCCCGCATTTTCAAGGGGCTCCAGAATTATACAGGATGCTTGCAGATTTGAGAGTTCTACAGTTTCCTTTTTATTTTTAGCAGATAGCACAGCAAAAACTATAAGAAACCGCCTTGTGAAAAAAAAATTCTATTTCTTTCTGATTTTTAAGGAGGAATCCGCAAAAAATATAGTCTATCCTAGTCCATTCTCAAAGCTTTCCGAAGCATTACAGAAGTTTTTGTTTTTTTATTGGAGGTTTAACGACCACCGTAACAACTCAATGGGCTATAAGCCCATTGAGTTGCTTAAGGTGGTCTTTAAACCTAGTTTATGGTAACTGGTTCCAGGAAAGGGAGATAGCCAGTGCTTTAAGACAAACTCAACATCCAAGCCTCGCCAGGATTCGAACTCGGACCTCTTTCGGGCAAATAATGAGAGGCCACTGCGCCACCAGGGCGGCATTTCAGAAGTTCCTGTACACATCTGTAATTGGGGAAATTTGCCTACATTAATAGATCATATTATTTTGTCCACTACCATGATATAATTTCAACAAGCTGAACCCAACCGGTGTAGGAGATTAAAGCTGAACTGAACTGGTATCCATTTTTCAACCATTCATTTTTACATTTTCTTGCTAACACTGATTCGTTCATAAATCATGGGATACACACTTCAATATGGCAGGGATATAATGGCTTCCTCATTATATTTTGGGAATATTTTCTCCTGGGAATTTTTATTCATCGACCCATAATAAAATTCTAGATGTGCCACTACTACTGGGAACCCAAAATACTGTCCAGCCCTGGACCCCCGGTCTACCTAAATGTGCTCTGGTACGGTGATGTGTAAATTGCAGCGCCCTTACAGTTTTTTGCACCTCAGTGTATGTGCTATCTCAGTTGTGTGGGGGCAAGAAAGACTGAGAATGAGTTAATAATTCGACGCGCATAGACGAAAAGTCAAGAAAACGATGCTTTCGTAAAAGCAGAGGGCGCAATGACCTTAGTGACGCAATGGGTAGCACTTGACTGGCACTTCCTGCAAACATCGGAGGAAGAACGACAGAGTTTTAAAGCAGATCGAAATGCTGCTCAAAATTTTAAAGCAGATCGAAATGCTCGCTTAGGCGAAATTTCGATCTGCTTTAAAATTTTGCTTTCGTTTACGGAAAACGGCCACGGAAGTCTACGAAATGCTGAAGGAGGCCTATGGTGAAGACGTTCTTTTATAATCTACAGCACTTTGGTGGTTCAGGGAGTACAAGGCAGGCCGAGTTTCACCATAAAACGCTGTGGTCCAGCGGCACTTTCGACTGCCACTAACGAAACGTCGGTCAACACAGCTACTATGATTGTTCGAGAAAATCGCCGAATACCTTTGGCTAACATAGCTGCTGCGTTACACATATCGCATAGTAGTGTATGGACAATTGTACACGAACATTTTCATATGAGGTGCATATGCGCACTTTGGGTTCCGCGTTTATTGGCACGTGAGCCGAAACAGGTACGAGGGGATGTCCGTAGAAAGCTTCAAGGCCAATTTGATAAGCATGGTGAAGCTTACCTGAATTTTATTGTCACAGACGATGAAACCTGGCTTCATCATTACAATCCCTAAGGAAAACAGGCAAGCAGCGTTTGGAATTCACTATCTTCTCCAGATTCAAAGAAGGCCAAAGTTGTACCTTAGAAGGCCATGACGATTTGTTTCTTTGATAACCGTGGAATGATTTTCCAGAATAAAGTCGCTGGGCATACTATTGCTACGAAAGAGTATTATATATGTGTAAGCTTTGAAGAACCTGGCCAAACACATCCGTCAGAAACGCCCCACTCTTCATCCGTGTGCTTGGCGCATACGTCACGATAACGCAAAAGCACACGTTTGTAACGTGGTTTTGCAATATTTGGCCAAGAAAAAGTACGAATGTGTGACACCACAGCCTTATAGTCCGGAGTTAGCACCCTGTGATTTTTCCTTTTTTCCGAGGTTTTAAGCGAAATTACGGAGGAAGCGTTTGGCGTCATCCACAGCCGTAATAAAGAAGTCGGAGGCGATTCTGAAAAGGCTCTCGCCTTCCAACACGTGTTCCAAGACTGAAAATTGGTTTTATTTTTCATTGTTATAAGAAATAATGAAAAAATAAAACCAAACGATACAAGCAATTACAGGAATCCTTTTTTGCTGGTGTAAACAACTGATATTGCCAAACTTTCGTACACCTACGAGTAGCTTTATCGATGCACACAGGTAGTAACTTAGCTAGGTAATCTACAATCACCTAAGTTATTACCAGTTGCCTCTATATAGCCACTCGTAGGTACGTGAATGCTTGGCAATATCACTTTCTTACGCCAAGGAAGACGGATTTGTGTAATAATTGGTACCCAGGCAATATTTATTAAAGCTACGTGAACAATCCTGTTTGTATATCTGCTGTTTAGATTACTTTCATTGTTTTCTTTATCTTAATAGTATTTAAAATGCAAAGAAGTTGAGAAAAATAGTCAGTAAGAATACATAGCAATTTAGACAAAGGTTAAACATAAAAGTAATACACATAAATGTATAAATCGCAATAATAGCAGTGAATGAATGTTTTCTAGCACAAAAAGAGCTAACAAAATGATTTCCTGGGGTAAAATAGAATGCTGACTTTTATTTACTTAAATGTGGATGCATTTCCTTGAAATTGTAATTCATTATTCAGAACCGGTAAATCTTTACAGAAGAAGCACGCTGGCGAATCGATGTTTTTCACTGAAGAAAAGTTTATACTGCTCCTGTTACAAAACGCATTTTCTTATTTGATGCCCAAGGCATTTATCGCACTTCATTTCAATACCATAATAGATCTTTTCATGAGACGTTTTCTAAAGTTTCCAGATTCTTAATTGAAATGATACTGCTCCGTAAAAATAACAAGAACGGTACTTAGATTTCTAGTGGGAGGGAATGCCAAGGGTGAAAGATGAGAACAATACACAACAACTTCTTGTTTTGCTTTCTCTTGGTGATACGCTTTCGAGCACAGAAGCTAGTTTCTTTAATGTGACGTTCTTTGAGTGTGCGGTTAAACACTGTTTTTAATATCCTGCAATGTACCTTGTACATAATAGTTTTTCTATCTTCAGAGAATGAGGTGTTAGATAGAAACAAAAGAACGTTCTCTGTAAACATCGTGCAATACCAGACCCATGAGCATACAATACTAGTCTTAATTACCGACGCAAACCGAAGCATGCACAAATGATGAGTCTTGTTCTGTGGGTTTCTGAGAAGGAAACGAAACGGAAGTTAAATAATTAGTCATTATTACATCACAATTTTCTAAAGAAGTATTGCTATCGGATGACATATTTGGGCAGCAGCGGTTCTGAGGAGCGCTTGGGTGATCGTCACCTCCGTAAAGCAGACTTATCTTTAAATGGTTAACATCGTAAATACCTAATATATCTATTTTTGCAAAATTCGTAAATAATTAGTATATTTATTTTTGTAAAATTCGTAAATAATTAATATATTTATTTTTGTAAAATTCGTAAATAACTAACATATTTGTTTTTGTAAAATTCGTAAATAATTAACATGTTTATTTTTGCAAAATTCGTAAATAATTAATATATTTATTTTTGTAAAATTCGTAAACAATTAGTATATTTATTTTTGTAAAATTCGTAAATAATTAATATATTTATTTTTGTAAAATTCGTAAATAACTAACATATTTATTTTTTGTAAAATTCGTAAATAACTAACATATTTATTTTTTTTTAATTCGTAAATAATTAATCTATTTATTTTTGTAAAATTCGTAAATAATTAATATATTTATTTTTGTAAAATTCGTAAATAATGTAAAATTCGTAAATAATTAACATATTTATTTTTGTAAAATTCGTAAATACTTAATATATCTGTTTTTGCAAAATTCGTAAATAATTAGTATATTTGTTTTTGTAAAATTCGTAAATAATTAATATATTTATTTTTGTAAAATTCGTAAATAACTAACATATTTATTTTTGTAAAATTCAAAAATAATAAACGTATTTATTTTTGTAAAATTCGTAAATAATTAATATATTTATTTTTGTAAAATTCGTAAATAATAACATATTTATTTTTGTAAAATTCGTAAATAATTAACATATTTATTTTTGTAAAATTCGTAAATAATATAATATATTTATTTTTGAAAAATTCTTAAATAACTAACATATTTATTTTTGTAAAATTCGTAAATAATTAATATATTTATTTTTGTAAAATTCGTAAATAATTAATATATTTATTTTTGGAAAATTATAGTAATACATGCATAGAGTCTCGTGAAAGTCTTTATGACCATTAAAAATTTTCTTCGAATTTGGACATTGTGTATTTTGTTTCCGCTTCAGAGACAGGGAGAGTGAAGAAAAGAAAAAGCTCGAGTTTCAGAAACAGAGGAGTCTGAAAGCAGAAGGGAAAAGAGATTTTGACTCATCGTAAAAAAGCAATGGACATGTTTTATTTAATGACAGATGTGCAGAAATTTCCGAGAATAAAATTGCCAGTAAGGCAGTGAATGGCAATGAATTGATGAAGCGAAGTAGCTAGAAGTTATTTTCAAAACAAGTGGGAATCATGCATTGCGAAAGAATAAACGAATATTTTAAAAGAGGAATTATCGGTCGTTTCGCGTGATTCAATGATTCAAGATGGAATTTTTGTCTATTAAAATTAGCCATCCGAATAGAAGACCTCAAATTTATTTTAAAAGATTCTCTAGACGATATTTAAAACGCAAGGAGCTCCTTTCTTCGCAAAGCAGAAAATGGAACACCGTGAAAATAATGCTGTTTTTTCAGTTGTTTTTCCCACCTAGTGATTTATAGACTTAGAACAACTTATTTGATAGAAAAAGGTTTTAAAAAGCCGTGTATTACTAGGGAAGAGGAGCTCTGCCAGACTGTGTTTGTGTGTGTGTGAGTGTGTGACCCTTCCACAAAGTCTCACTATCCGTCTATTTTTTCCCTTCTGAGGTAATCTTCTGGATTCGTCCCCGTATTTCGAAAAAGTCTGTTTAACGACTCACCTTGAGCAGAAATTCCAATTGCAGTCGTCTCTATGGTGTCTGACTTCAAGGAAAAGGATCGCAGACAAACAGAAGAAAACAGCACCTAACTCCTATTTTTCATGTAATTCGGACAAAGATCCCCAACTGCAAAAAGACATGAGCTGACAGCGACACCAAGAGTGATGACACGTCAAGATGCCGAATGTAGGATGGCGAACAAAAGGGCAAAGATGATTTTTTTTGTATTTTCCAAAAGCAAAGAAAAACTTACAGGACTACAGCATAATTTTTCAGTTTACCCTTACTGCAGTTAAACCCACTTTGCAGAACGTCCATAAGCTTTGTCGGATAAGAAGTTTGTTGTCGCGGAGACCATTTACGACCAGCTTCTTTATCTCTACATCACTACGAAATCGCCTAACACGTAATGTTTCTGCAAGCTGAACGAAGAGATGAATTTTGATTGGTGCTGGTTCTAGCGCGCAAGATGAATGTGAAGGAACTTGAATTTGAGATTTTTAATTATCATCATGGTTGCAGCAGTTGTGTGAGGGCGAGCATTATAGTGACTCAAAACAACAGCTTTTGACAATAATCCTCATCTTTTGAGAAATTCTGGTTTCAGCTTGACTTCAAGAATTGTATAACGTCTTGCACTCTTTGTCCAAGTTCCTAACAATTTCCAACACACAACCATGCATATTTCAAAACAAGACTATCAACATATTTTTCTGACATTACCCTTTTTCCTTGGGATAGTGGATGTTTCAATTTCGTATTTTATATCTTCCTTTCAGGGTCAAAATTATTATCCACGTCTTGCTTCTAGTGATAACCCTTTCCAGTAAACTCATATCTTCACCATACCGCTGCGTAATTTACAGGAAATCTCTATGGGCCCTTGTTTCTCTTGATTAGTCAACTGCTTTCGTACCCACCTGGTACACAAATCCCAATATTCGGAGTCGCCATTAACAACTGCATAAGCAGAACCATAACTTATGACTGAAACAATTGCTTGAGGTGACAAAGTAATCTGAAGTTCTTTTTCAATGAGAGTGTTACGCGACCCTAATGGTCTCAAGATCGAGACGTTGGTGGGCTCCCAGAACGAACTTCATCAGATGTACTTGTTCTGCGAGATTTAAACATTTTTCAGCCATTCGTAAACTTTGAGTCACAAACGTACAAAATTTTAAGCTCAACAAGTTTTCTCCAGTTGTTTTTTGTATAGAAATCTTAGATACAGGGTGAAGTTGAAAAAATAGTCATCCGGTAGCCATTTTCTCAGAATGGCCGAAAAAGCATATACACAGTCAAATCACATTATTGTGACCACCTCCTACGTTTGACGTCAACAGTGCGTAGCCAATGAAAGGAAGCACAGGTGTTGAGCTACCTTGTGAGGTATATAAGGTGTGTTGTAGGCATTCTGAAAACATATCACTCGTTGCTGTCATGGATAAAATAAGCGATTTATCGGATTTGCAAAAATGGATGTTTATCGGGTTTCGGGCTAAGGGTAGCAGTATTTCTAAAACACCGGAGTTTGTGAACTGTTCGCGTGCTGCTGTGGTTAAAGTATACCGTGAATGGAAAAATGGCACCATTGCAAGTAAGCGACGTGGAAACTGCGGAACACTACGTGCCATTGATGTGAGAGGTGAACGTCTGCTGCGAAGGTGCGTGAGAGCCGATCGACACGCTACAGTGTAGCAACTCACTGGACGAATGAACCAGGGGGTTACTGGAAGTGTGTCTAAAACGACAGTTCAGCAAACCCTGCTACGCATGGAGCTCCGATGCAGACGGATGTCACTGCACCTGTGCTAACGAAAGTGCATCGGCAGAAAAGGGTTATATTTGCTCGGGAGAATCGCAATTGGACCTCCACTGATTGGCAAAAGATTGCCTTCTCTGATGAGTCGCGTTTTCTGTTTCATCGAACGGATGGACGTTGGCGTATAAGACGAGAAACATCGGAGAACAAACAGTCATCAACTATCGCTTGAAGAACACAAGCTGGTTGGGGCAGCGTTATGGTCTGGGGAATGTTTCCGTGGCATTACCTGGGCCCACTCATACCTGTCGAAGGAACTATGGACCGAATTTGTTATGAATCCATTCTTGCATACCACGAATACCCATACAAGCTGACTGTCTTCCCTGGGGCTGATGGGATCTTCCAACACTACAGTAAGACGTGTAACAAAGCTAGAAATGTCCGAGATTGGTTGGAGGAACACGATGAAGGCTTCAAAGTATTCCCCGGCTTCTTAAGCTCCCATTCATAAACCCAATTGAGCATCTGTGGGACCACCATGATCGTGCTGTTCGTTCAATGGATTCTCCACCACACACCCTCCTGCAGCTGGTAGATGCACTGCAGTCAGCATGTCTTCACATACCTATGAACACCTTCCAGCACCTTAGCGTGTCACTCCCAGCCCGTCTATCTGCTGTTCGCACTGCACACGGTGGTTACTCTAGATATTAGCTGGTGGTCACAAAGTGTGACTCGACTGTGTATTACTTTATTATACACTGAAAGGACAAATTAATACGTACACCCCGGTGAAAATACGCAGTGCACCAGGACAGCAGCCAATTGCGGTTTGCAGGAAAATCGGTTGGGGTATAAATGGAATGGTTTGGTACTTACAGGAATACATTCCGTCAAGTACCAACCTGGGTCGAGAAGAAGGCTTTAGTGAGTTTGATCGCGGGTCTAGTTCTGGGAGACAGTAAGGCCGGATGTTCAATCAGCATCATGGCGAACCTGTTAGGAATTCCGCGACAAACCGTACCGTCTGTGTTCGAGGTGTACGAAGAATCCGGCATAAACCGCTAACAATCGGATGAAATGTGGCAATAAAGAGGCATTGGATGATCCAGGGCGCCGACGATTGGCCTGCATCGTACAGACGAATGGGAACGATTGTTTGCAGAAAATTACGTCACAATTTAATGGAGCAGCATCCACAAGCCTATGCTCAAAGACAATCCGTCGACACATGGCACAACTAGGCTGTGGAAGTCGACAACTGCATCGTGTCCAGATGTTAACACACAGCATCACATTATTCGGCTACAGTCTGGGAGCATGGGTGATTGGAAACGTGTCATATGGTCTGGCGAATCCCGTTTCACACTGTATCGTGCCGATGGCAGGCAGCGTGTGTGGCATAAACCCCACGAAGCTATGGACCGCGCATGCCTAGTTGGGGTACAACAGGCCGGTGGAGGTGGTGTAACTGTTTGGGCAGCTTTCACGTGGTCCGACCTGTGTCCCTTGGTACCAGTTGAGTCTTCCGTCACTGGTTCAAGCTATGTGCAGCTCCTGGCAGAACATATCCACCCTTTCATTACGTGTTTCTGTCCGAACCAATTTCCGATCTCACAACAGGACCACATTCCATCCCATTGGTCCCTGCTACCGAGCGACTGGCTCCAGGAGCACAGCAGCGAGTTACCACACTCGCATGGCCACCTCGCTCACCGGACATCAACCCCATAGAGAATTTAAGGGACATATTGGAACGAGTTGGTCGTGATCAACCATCACCACCTACATCTCTGCCTGCTTTAGGCCAAACACTCTTATATTATTCGTCAGCGTTACCCGAGTCTGTGTTTCGGAACGTCATTGCGTCCGTAGCACGACGTTTGGATGCTGTCTTTTGTGCAAAAGGTGACGACATACCCTATTAGGTGGGTTTAACCAAATAATTTGTCCTTTCAGTGTATACACTGAGTGGCAACTTTATTATGACCACCCCCTCAGTACTTCGTTGGGCCACATTTTGCCTTCAGTACTGCGTCGATTCTTCGTGGCATGGACTCCAGGAGATGTTGATAGGTGGTTTGTTGAATCTGAGACCATGCTTGATGAATAGAACTTTCCAGGAGTGTGAGATTGCAATGTTGTGGATCCAACTGTCTGATGGCTCGTTTAACTTCATCCCACAAATTCTCAATGGGGTTGATATCTGGAAATTGTGGAAAATACCTAAGCAAAATAAACTCAACGGCATGTTCCTGAAACCAATCCTGTACAATACGAGCACTATATCATGACGCATTATCTTGTTGAAAGTGGCCATCGCTATTGGGATAAACCATCCACATGATAGGTTGCACTTGGTCCGCAACGATGTTTAGATATGATGTGCCAGTCAGACGTTGATCAACACGAATTAAAGGGCCCAAAGCGTGCCAGGAAAACATTCCCCAAACCACAACGGTGCCTCCACCAGCTTGATGGGTTGTAGCAATGCATTTGGGGTTCATGCTTTCGTGCTGTTTCCGCCAAATTCTCATTCGGCCATCGGCATGGTGCAACTGAAAACTTGATTCATCGGACCACATAATTTGTTTCCAATTATCGACTGTCCAATCTTTGTACTCCTGTGCGAACTGGAGACGTTTTCTCTTGTTAACTGCTGACAGCAAAGGTGTTCGAACAGGCCTTTGGCTGCCATATCCCATCCGATGCAATGTATGGCGAACAGTGCGTGCAGACATCATTTGAGGGGATCTTTGATTAGGTTGGTCTGTAATTTGCTGCACTGTTGCCCTTATGTTGTCTGTTACCAGTCTGGAACCTTTCCGTTCCGCCCGAGCAGTCAGTAGTTGATGACGAACACATTGTTGGACGTAGAGACCCAGTTTTTTGCCTGACAGTCCAATCTTTAAACACTTTAACAACAGCTGCTCTGGAACATTTCGCAGAATGCGGTGTTTTCGGTGATACTCGCTCCATGACTCCGAGCTCCTAGAATCATCCCACGTTGAAAGTCCGGCAAATCGTATATTTTACCCATCTCGTCACCCAAAAATTACTTCTACTACTGTCGCAAGCACTAAGCTTTCCCTTTTTATATTAGCCTTGCCCTATGGATGCAACAGCGTGCAGCCATAGCTCATTTGCTTAAAACTGTCAGGTGGTCATAATAAAATGGTCACTCAGTGTATAAGGAAAACGTATAGACAGCTGCAGTCATTATTGGATATAAATGTCTTCACAAATTTCTTTTTGCTGAAGAACCTAACATTTGACGCAACATAGTAACAGGAGCTGTACATTCAACACAACAAGCCACCTCGCTAACCAAGTGATCTCAGGCACCGGGTTCTGACAGTTCGTACAAACTTTTCATTTTAGAATTTGTGGAATTCTCGGGGACCATTAAAAAGTTCTCCCCGTGTGCCAAGCTAAAGAGAAACCATGCGTTATTTGCAATACGTGCGAGAGAACCCTTGATGAGAATCTGAAACGGATCTAGTCGAGTCGGGCTGTAAATTCTGTGCCGGGCCGAGTTTTCCAAATTAAGGCATGTGCAGACCCCCTAACTCAAATCTCATTAAAAATTCATACTTTAATGATTAAAAACCATGCACGTTTTCCAGTCAAAAATACTACACTGCCCGACAAAGAAACTTACCAGAAATTATTTTTCGGAACGCCATGAAAATTGGTGGGTATGTTTCGACAGCTAGGTTATGTAAATGGTCTCAGTTGCGAACCAATCAGATAAAACGGAAGAACGGCTCGCATAGCTAAATTTGGTCTTCCTTACCAGGGCGCTTGGACCACTACTTAGTAGCGATATCAATGGCAAAGGCACGTATGAGAACTACGAATGCGTGGACGACACCATCGAGAATCCTACAATCAGACACTAACATTTACCAGAGGATTAATCCCAGGACTAAGTACGGCTGGTTCGCCCCTGCGTTGCCTCGGAATGCAACATCTGCCGGCCGAATGTGGCAACAGTGGTTGGAGGAAGCGAACGTGCTTCGCCGTAGTGGGACTGGTGCCCGTCGGCGGACTTCCCAAACCTCTGTTAACCCTATTCGACAGTGAGCTGTTACTGCCCCACAATTCACAGCTGACAACACTCGTCACGGTGCACCTGCAGCAATGGGCAATACCGTACCGACAGGGACTGTGAATCGCAGATAGATTGGCTGATCAGGTTTGCGCTCTCGCCAGCCATTGATACGACTGCCATGCACCTCAGCACATTGTACATCACCGCACAAGCTTCGAGTTGTTTCGTACCAGACATGTGTGGCGGGACGAATTGAACCATGTCGTGTTTAGCGACAAGTCTTGCTCCTTTATCAGTGCCGACTGAGAGTCTGGAGGCCACGTGGTCATAGTGATGATCTTGCTGTTATCCGTAAACGTCTTACTGTTCCTCAACATGGTGGCATGATTTTCAGACGCTATCAGGCCCAACAGCTGTTTGCAGGTCGTACTTATAGTGGGTACAATAACAACACGACGATACTTCGATGAGGGTCTACAGACCGTTTTGTTGGCATACCTCCTTGGTATCTCTGATACACACTTTCAACAAGATAACGCCCGCTTACACACTACTAACAACAGCAAATGATGCCTACAGGGTTTTCAGATGCTGGCCTGGCCATTACGATTCCTAGACCTCTACTGAATAGAGAGCGTTTGGGACGTTATTAATAGACTACACCTTGCAATGTCGGTGAAATATAAACACAAGTCAACGATGCATGGTCATCGATACCACAGGGCACCATTCTGGAAATTTCCCATTCGATGCTGTCGTGTTGCCTAGCATAGCATTCATACGACTTATTGACTCAGGCCACATTATAAATTACAGTTTGTGAAAATTGCAACACCATGAAGGAATGATGTTAATCTCATAAAAACGTACACGATATGCAGAGCAGGGTAGGACACGAAAATAATTAGAAGTACAGAGTCACTGCGCATGTCTGGACCCGGAAGCGCCCTCTAAACAATCGCGTGAAGGGTATAAAGAGAGGGCTGTTTAGGATACACACCAGTAGCGCATCGCGGACAGTGAGTTGTGAACGGGTCTCCCAGATTCAATAATGTCTCGGCGACGACGAAGGGCGCAATTTCACCATACGACAGAGTTTGAACGGGGACGAATGATTGGTCTGCGTGAAGGTGCATTTTTGTACCGCGACTTTGCCGCTCAGACGGGACATAACGCCACGATAGTGATGCGCGTGTGGCGGCAGTGGACCGAGGAGAAGCAGATGCATCGACAATACAGCACTGATCAGAGAAATGTGACGACACCTCATGCGCATGGCAGTAAAGAACCGTTCCGCATCTTCGCATGTGTTAGTACAACAGTGGAGTACTGCAATAGGTGTGTCATTGTCTGCCTCCACAGTTCAACGCCGCCGGCTGCACAGAGGTCTGGTTGCACACATTCCTCTTCGACGGATTCCTTTGACTTTGAACGATGGACTCCTCTGTCCTCTGATTGGAATGGGGTTTTCAATGCAGATAATGGCGTGCTCAGTGGCAACATGTCCTGTTTTCGGACGAGTCCCGATTCATCTTGGACTACCATGATAACCGCATACGTATTAGACGGTATTGTGGTGATCGGCTTCTTTCAGCATGCATTATCGAGCGTCATAAGGACGAACGCCAAGTGTGATGATGTGGGATGCCATTGGGTACTGTTATCGGCTGCTACGACTTGAGGGCCACCTCAACAGTGACCGCTATATCAGGGACGTTGTAAATGCAGAAGTCATACCCTTGCTTCAGAGCACTCCTCGCGCTATATTCCAGCAAGAAAATCCCCGACCACATGTTGCCTGGAACGTTCAAACCCTCTTCGCAGTACAACAGATGCCGCTTCGTCCAGGGCCTGCACGTTCGCAAGACATGTCGCCTATTGAACATGTCTGGGATATGGTCACTCGGCAATTGGCCCATCAAAGTCCTCCAGCTGTCATTACCAATGATCTGTGGAATCGCATACATGTCGCCTGACAAGCAATTACCCAGGACACCATCCAACGCTTTTCCGATTCAATGCCACACCGTCTAGAAACTCTTGATGCAGCTCGCGAAGGCTTCACCCGATACTGATTTTCGGCAGGTAAACATTGCCGTACTGTTCTGAAAATTAAACACTTATGTACAGTCATATCGGCTATGTGAGGTATAAATTTCATTCAAATCGCATGGTTCTTTCTTGGTGTTACGATTTTCACAAGCGGCAGTGTACTCTCGCTTCTCCCATCGCATTCATGTATTCCCTCTGATATAAAATCAATTCTTTCCCATTTGCTTATTTATCCACTTGTGTGGTAAATTTAGTTACATTCTGTACATTCCTCCATGTGGTGGCGTTTTCCATGTATAGCAGTGTATTATTGACCACTAAGTCAGTCTTTTCCTAGAGCCAGCAAATTTTTAAAGTGGGAGCTGCACATGGAGGAAAACCGTTCTCAATCCAGACAACCAGACATGGTTGTCTGCATGCGATAGTTTGTGTCATGTAATTTTATGATATATGCTTTTACATAAGAAAGAAACAAGGTTGTAAACCTCTCACTCGTGCAAAATACATTTCTTGCCTCAAAGTCTACTTACTCGCTTCAATGAGGCATCGTCCCGTTAACGACTGATTTTGTCCACCGACTTAATGACCACTGATTTTGCTGGGAAGAATGAATCTTCAACTCACAATGGTAGAAGTTTAATATGAATCCGATGGAAAAGGAAATTTTATGATTTAAGATCATACTGTTTTTCATTTCAAAAGAGACGACACAACCACATATCCATTTTTATGCGCTTTACACAGTGAAGTGCCAAATGTAATGGGACACGTTCCTAGTATCGTAACATGTTTCCTGTCTTCTAGGGTCCAATTACCAAGTTCACGAGCCCAGGTGAGGCGTTGTGTCCGATGTCGGGGTGTTAACAAAGCCACTCTGGTGAGTCTTATGTTTCCATAATCCAAGGACGTTGAATTACGCTGCACTAACCTGCAATGGCGGCTTCTTTTTTTTTTTTTTTTTTTTTTTTGATTGTAGGTTTAGCGTCCACCGTGAGCAACTCAATGGTATAACGAAGTAAATTTCTCCGTCATTTTTGGTCTACGCCAGTACGCTTATTCCGGAACAAGTAGCTCTACCAACTGAGCTACGCAGACATGTATTCTGATTCCTATCTGCCTTTATGTCATGTGCGTCCTGCTGGCAGGTACGTCACATCTCCCCCCCCCGAAAGAGGGCCGGGGGCATGGCCCACGGATCAGCCGTGACCATGAATCGTTGCAGGCAGACAACCACTGTAGAACGTGCACTTGAGAACTCCCAGTCAATCTGGTGTGTGGAATGCAACGTCACACACATTTATTTTTCGAAGCGCTGGAGATGGGATTCTCTGAATTTTCCTATCTCGCGGTGTGGAAAGAACATCACACCAATGCGAGATTTTGAACGGTCGGGTCATCCGGATAGTTCGGGCGCCATTATAACGAAGTAAATTTCTCCGTCATTTTTATCCGCGCCAGGATTCGAACCCGGGTCCACTCATTCCGGAATAAGTTGCTCTACCATTTGAGCTACGCGGACGTTTTATTCTGACTCCTATCTGCCTTTATGTCATGTGCGTCCTGCTGGCAGGTACGTCACAATGGGCTATAAGCAGTCGCCCGTCCCTAATTTAGGGTCACTGGTTCCAGGAAAGGGAGAGAGCCAGTGCCGTTAGACAAACACAACATCCATGCCTGACCGGGATTCGAACCCGGACCCCTTACGGACCCATGATCAGAGGCCAGCGCCTTAGACCACTGCGCCACCTGGGCGGCTCAATGGCGGCTTGAGGGGTAAAATATTAGTGAGGCAAAGACCCAGCCCATAACGTACAATCGTGGCCAAAAATCCTGCACCAATAGACCGAAAGTCCAATTTTTGATGTTTGAAATCAACCTATACAGCGTAATGGTAAAGTGAGGAACAAATATTATACATCACTTTAAAGGAAATTTTATGCTGAATTCAAATATTTTTACAGAATGTTATTACCAGTAATAGAACTGAAGTTTCAGGGGAAAAGTACAGCGTCTAGTCATAAAAAGGAACAAATAGTGGGATTTGTGAAATTAGTGTTGAATGCATTTAACGTAAAATTACTGAACAGTACTGTGTGTGGTATGGTTGTTGTTATGTATTGTGATATAACCCTGGTGCGTAGCATTGCCGTCAGGCAAGTACTGGAATTTCAGATTTCTTTTACTAGTAGTTGCTACCACCAGCCAAACCTTTGTTGGTCTGGCAACACTTAACAATATCATTCGCTTACTTTTTAGTTGTCTACGTTAGATCCACGAAAGCAGACTCACAGGCTTTATGTACATCATTTATTTACAACCTCCTCCCCTATTTTTCGAGGGGTGTAGACTATTCATACACATACACTCATCCACTTCACTTCAGTAGTTCTACAAGGAATCATATGAGTCATTCACTATCACTACTGAGTGAATTCTTGAGTCAAACGGATGCACAGTTTAGAAACGAATTCATAGGACGAGGTACCGCTCCTCTTCAGAGGAGATTTCAGAGCATGAATGTGCCAGGTGCCGTTGAATTATATCCACCAACCAATTATCTAGCAATTTGATCTCTAACGCAGTACATAGTGACCTGTACTGTGTACGAAGACTATAAAAGAATGACCTCAGCCACTCTAAGAATTCTTTATAGCCTGATGACCGTAGCCACCAGGAGAAACTCTTACACATCTTTCAGCTTGGAGGAAAAACCAGAGAATGCCCGCCAAAACATATGGGATCTGGTCTGAGATGCAAGGTCACCTAGATCTCTCGCCATCAGCCAATCACGTCAGTGCCTTTTCTGCAGGATGCATACTCCGGGGGTCTCATATCTCACCGAAGCTGTCACCTCGTTCGGGACGACTCGTACCCAGGCAAAGAGGATGCTTCTTGGGCACGCCTCTCTTCCTCTTGCCTCCTACGCAGTAGCCTCCTCACTCCATATTATGCAAAATGGAGTCTCCCCCCTGTCTTTTCCGTAACCGACTCTCCACACACTTTTTACACCCACTCTTCCACTTTACCACAAGTCAAGGGCGCTCATAAGGGTAGCAGGCAGGGGCTCGAGCCCCCTCTCCTAGCAGTTGGTATAGCCAAATTTTTGATAAATGTAAAACACTAAAATGGACGAAACCTTTCCTTAAAGCAATTTTATAAGTAATAAGATATTAATGATTGATTGTATCAATTATTTTTCTTGTAGTTTAGTATCTTGTACATTTAGTAAAATGTTTGACAACCTTGAAGGAGGTAATACTTTTTCTTAGCGCCCCCTCTCCCCCCTAAAAGTACTCATATGGGCGCCACTGCCACAAGTACATTACTGACACTTGCAGGACATTTGAAATAACTGACCAACAAGTAAATACGCTTTAATATTCAATTGGATAACAACGGTTACTTAGTAACAAAGTGCACCTTCTTGAAACTGAACTAACGAGCTTCTGTAGCTATCTTTTGGTGATAACACGGCGCCAGTGTTATACCAATGGATAACTACAGAAGCTCCTTAGTTCCATGCTAAGAAGGTGCACTTTGTTTAAGTTCTGTCAGGGCCGTATGGTTTCAATTAAAGTCTTTAGACTCAATTAAAGACTGTAATTGAAACCATACGGCCTTTACAGGCTTAAATTGGGTATGGGTTTAATTGAGCCTGTAAAGTTCGTATGGCACCGTGTTATCACCAATGGACAACTAGAGAAGGTGCACATTGTTACTAAGTAACCGTGGTAATCCAATTAAATATTAAAGCGTATTTTGCTTGTTGGTCAGTTATTTCAAGTGGCCTGCATGTTGCAATAATGTACTTTTGAGTAATTTTGCGTTAAAAGCGTTGAACACTAATTTCAGAAATTAACCTATTTTTTGCTTTTTATGACAAGACGCTGTACGTTTGCTTGTTACTTCACTTATATCACTGGTAATAACATTCTGTAAAAATATTTGAATTCAGCTGAACATTTCCTTTTAAATGATGCATAATACATTATCTACCAACACGTAATTGGATACCCCTGCAATCGACGATATCTGCAGTCTTCATACACGTCATGGCCGCCGTCGTTAAATATCGTGTGGGAAACAACAACGCAACAAGTCGCATGCAAGATGCCATGCAGTTCAGAGCTCTCTGATTTCAAGAAAGGTGTAATCGTCGGGTATCACAGAAATGGCCGATCCATACGTGACATATCCAGCGAGTTGAAGTACCCTAAATCGACCGTGGCCTACGTGATTGGCAAGTGGAAGATGAGAGGTGACTGTCGGAATGTGCCCCGACCCAGCAGACCCACAAACCTGGGAGTTAGAGACCGACGGGTGCTGGCCAGAGAAATTCGGAAGAACCGCACCAAATCGATAGGCCACATCCGCGAGGCGTTTCTACAGGCATCTGGGAGTGTTCTTTCGATGAATACCATCCGTAAGAAATCCCTTCTGCTTGGTTATCATGGACGCGCTGCCACCCACAAGCCTTTGATCACCAAGTCCAATAGCGCTGCTCGGCTAACGTGGTGCAAAGAACGTCGACAGTGGACCGTTGAACAGTGGAAACAGGTTCTCTGGAGCGGCGAATCAAGGTTCACCCTCTACCGTTCGGATGGCATGGATTTGTTATGCTGTGGGGGTGTTTCTAATGGTATGGCACGGGACCCTTGGTCGCAATTCCTGTTAGACTCAACGCCGAGACCTACTGCATCATTTTGGATGATCATGCGCTTCCTACGTTGTGGCAGTTTTACGGGGTGGACCCATGTTACTTTCAGGATTACAATGCCACCTGTCATGTTGCGAGGTCCACCATGGCCTGGTATGGTGATAGTGGGGTTAATTGAATGGACTGGACTGCGCAGAGCCCGGACCTTAACCCTATCAAGCACCTCTGGGACGAGTTGGAGCGTCGACTTAAGGGGTGCCCCCACCGTCCAAAATCGGTGAAGGAACTGACCTGTCTTCTCCAGGCCAAGTGGGAGAAAATACCGCTAGCCGTCGTACAACGCCTGGTTGAGAGTATGCCCCAGAGGGTCGCAGCTGTAATCGCCGCTCGTGGAGGCTCCACCAACTATTGAAGGGGAATAAACTTCGTTTTCCTTTGCTATCACAGGAATCCAATTACTTGTTGGTAGATAGTGTATGTATTCGTGACTTTACCATTACGCTGTATAAGTTGACTTCAAACATCAAAAATTTGACTTCATTCTACTGGTGCAGGACTTTTGGCTACGATTGTATATAAGTTATGAATGATAACTAAATCCAAATGTGGTAGAGAAGCGCGTTGATATGTATATATGCTTTTGTATATTATTCGACATTAGTTCAACAAAATCCCAGGAAGACATCAAACACGGGGTAAGGGAGGGAATTAGTCTTCAAATACTGGAAACAGTTTCGAGGGGGGGGGGGATATATATTTTATGAAAAAAGAAAAAATACTTGAAAAATGGTTAATCCGATTTACTTTATATCATCCTTTCTCGGCGCAAACCACATTTTGCGCTCAATTGTTTTATCTAACGATAGTTAATGAGTAGTCATTGCATCACGCACAACGCAATAGAACGCCCACTACTTGAAAAATTCAAAGTAAATAATTTCAATACAGTAGAAAAACTACTTTTCTCTAAAAATTCTTGATGTGTGCTTGCGAAATTACATCCTGCGCGTAAGGCCACAAATTAAAGTGCTGTCCCGTAGGAAAGGTGTCTAGGAGGAACAGTGGCTAGGAGAATCAAGCTGGAACAGTGGCGTGTATTTGAGGCTAGCTAGGTTAGCTGCTAAGCCCAGAGAATGCACAAATAAAAGTTAATTAAATATACGCAAATAAAAGTCAACTATCAGCGGCATTAAGATATGTCGATGCTTTCGATGCGAAAAAACACTTGCGGATTCGCTTCTTTCGATTCTGAGAATCAGTCTGGCGAGCGATGATCAACGGCGTAACGCAAGTAGGTCTTCGAGAGACTTCGCTGTTCTGATGAGAAGAGCTTCAATACTATCACTTGCTAGCGCTTCCATGACAACGTGAATGAGCTACGGAGTTCGTGAATGGCCATTGCTCTGGCCAAGGGTTCGCTCCGAAAAAACGAAGACTTCGGACTAAACCAGTCCCTCCATACTTCCAGTTAGTGTTTCGCGAGAGTTGTTTCAGTTTGTGTGAAGTGTCAATGAATTAAAATCAGTAATATTATATCTTAAATTCGTGGCTTTGTTGGATTCGAATTGTTTTGATAAATTTTGTGAAAGCTTCCCTGAAAATCTACTATCAGAGCTTAAAGAACTCTATGCTTCAAATTTTGATACAGCTCGATTAAAAAATGAACCGAAGGTGTTTTATTTCCTTGATGAATACAAAACAAATCAGTAAGAGACATTACTTGTCACATAAAGTTGAATAATTGGATATAGTGTTTATTGAGGAGTACAAATTAGCAGATCTAACATTAAACTTTTCATCAACTGCCGAAAGAAGTTTTTCCGTATTAAAAAGAATCAAGATATATCTTAGAGCCACACAAGGACATGTACATTCGAGCAACTTGGCTGGTTTGTTAATAGAGAAGAACGTTATTTTTAAATATGAAGAAGTACTCGGAAAAAACATTTTTGCGAAAACGTAACACTCAAGTTCACACAAAAGGAAAGGAGAATGGAGTTCATGCACAAATAAGTGTTCAAATCCTAATCCTCATAATTATTTGGTATCATGTTAGCAACAGCATGTACCTAAAATTTTGAAAAAAAAATGTTACTTCTATTACTTAACAATTAAAAAAATAAACCTCGCATTTTTTTAAAAACGGTACTGTGGGTGGGAGGGCGATTGAGATAGCCCAGGTCTCGTTTTTCAATGATCGAGCCATTGTTGCCCTGAAGTCCAGTCCTAAGTTTTGAGTGATTTGAGTTGACCTGCTCAGTATATATTTTGTTCTAAATTTATTTAACAACAATCCTTAAAAATCACGTAAAAAGCGCTATATATTAGCATTTAAACATTTGTATTATCGTTTGACAATTCGAATGTCACGGTTTTTTGAGTCAAAATCAAATTTCAAACATTCGTTTTCACCGAAACAAAGGTGACCTCACATAAGTACTTTTTTTTTTTTTTTTTAGTCAAAGTCAAATTACCAACATTCGTTTTCACCGAAACAATGGTGACCTCGTTTAAGTGCTAAGGTGACTGTAATAAAGTATAAATATACGGGTAGATTTTCATAGCACTTGAAATTTGAAAAAAAAAGAAAAGAAAAGAAGTTTCTCCCTTGAGGTATTAATGATGGCAACACAATTTTGCTCACGCTTCCAAAAACATCTGACTTGCTAGCTTTTAAATGTACAGTTTCAAACGATATTGTTTATAGGCAAGGTTCTTTTTACATTTATGCTGAAAGTAGCAACGTATTTTGTTCTGTTTCCTATTATTATTTTGTTGTGTTGTCTATTAATATTTTAACGATGAAAGTGAAGAGTAACGACGTATTTTTATTTGTTTCGTATAGGCTTGAAGTTTTAAATTTACAGCTATGTACGAAATTGTTTATGTGTCGTCTGGCAGAATAAGTCAGGCAGACATGTGTTTCCCAAAAGAGCGAAGAAATATGCAGTGTATGGGCATTTCAACTGTATATCATATATATCATCTGTATTTCAACTGTATTTTAATATCATCATGTTCGAAGAACGGGTATTTAGTTATTCTCATATATTTGCGGACTGTGAATTGGAGTTAAGGTATCTGATCCTGTCTCCTTCAAACCGGCTTAGGGTACAAAGAGGCAAGTTACTAAGGATTTGACATTAATGATGGTCTGTCATACAACACCTGACTGTCGTTTCCGTGTGATGTTTATACACAAAGAAATAAAATCACCCGGCTGTTTCTATTTTCCGAGAGATGTTTACCTAAACAGACTTTTCACCTTCACGAAACCAGATGGCCGAACTTCTGGCGCCATTAGTTATTATAACGGATATGAGAAAGTTCGACGTATTTGCTCACATGTTTTGGGATCGAGGTTAAAAATTTGTTTATACTTTGGTGTGGAAGAGGAAATGTGTATATATTTTAAACAGAAGTAGGCAGTCATATCTACACAGTGTGGCACAATTAAGTTATCAGACTATGTATATATATATATATATATATATATATATATATATATAATCCCCGGAGGACCGGACTAGGCTGCCATCTGATGCTGACCTTGGCAACGTACAATGGACCTCCCTATCTTCTGATTCAAGGCTTCTTGAATTGGAAGACGAACTACAAAGGATCAAGTGGGACATCGTGGGGCTAAGTGAGGTAAGGAGAAAAAGAGAAGATCTCATCGAACTGAAAAGTGGACATCTCTTCTACTATCGTGGGACAGATACTGGCAGAACTAGTGGTGTTGGATTTATAATAAACAAGAAACTGAAGGATAAAGTTGTAGAAGTTGAAAGTTCCTCTGACAGAGCTGCACGGCTTGTTATCCAACTCTCGAAAAGATACCAGGCTCAGATTATTCAAACTTATGCACCCACCACAAGTCATCCTGAAGAAGAAATTGAAGAATTTTATGAGGGAATTTGTCATCTAAATAATAAAGGTAAGCAGCACTTGAAAATAATTATGGGAGATTTCAATGCAAAAATAGGGGAACGGCAACAGAATGAAACTTCAGTAGGTAAATTCGGTCACGGCAACAGAAACCAGCGTGGAAATACTCTCGTTGAGTTTGCAGAGGCAGAAGGGTTTTTCATCTTGAACTCCTTCTTCAAGAAAAAGCCACAAAGGAAATGGACATGGAGGCATCCCAATGGATGGACAAGTGAAATTGATTTTATTATGTGTAACAAAACATTCGTCATAGAAGACTGCAGTGTGCTAAACAAGTTCAACACAGGTAGTGACCAAAGATTGGTGAGATGTAAGATGCACCTCAACACTAAACTTGAACGTGGCAAGCTCATAAGACAAACAAAATCTATTGACATAACTAACCTTAAAAAACACCATAATACCTTCAAGTTGGAACCGAAGAACAGGTTCTCTGCTTTAGAAGGCCTAACATCGGAAGAAGTGGACATCTCTGAAGTTAACAGAAAAGTAACCAAAGCTCTTATGGAAACAGCAACAAAATTAGCTGGGTCTAAGAACAAGTTGCATGTAAATAAATTATCAGGAAAAACGAAAATGTTGATGTAAAAAAGAAGAGAGATGAGGACAACTAAAGAAGATGTGACTTCCAAAGTGGAATATATAGAGCTATGCAAGACAGTACGAAAAAGTATCACTGAAGACGTAAGAAAATTCAACTGTGAACTAGTGAGGAAAGCAATTGAAAACAACCAAAGCCTAAAGATAGCAAAGGGACATCTCAGTAAGGGAAGAAAACAGATTATGGCACTGAGAAAAGAAGATGGTTCTGTAACAAGAAATAGAGGCGAAATTTTGACAAGAGTGAAAGATTTCTACTCCAAATTATATGAAAGGGATGATACATGCACTCCAGACATCATGAAAGATACCAATACCAGAGTTCCTCCAGTTCTTCCAGCAGAAGTTGCACATGCAATCAAGAACATGAAGCGGGGAAAAGCTCCAGGAGAAGATGGAATTACTGTAGACATCATACAAGAAGCAAGTGGAGAAATCGAAACAGTAATCGCCCAAATTTTCACTCGATGCCTTAATGAAGGAAAGATTCCTGAGGATTGGAACACCGCTGCAATGATCCTGCTACATAAGAAAGGTGACATTGAGGATCTCGGGAACTACAGACCTATCAGCCTCCTATCAGTAGTTTATAAAATCTTCACTAAAGTTCTTTCACACCGCTTGAAGGTAACACTGGACATGGCTCAACCGAGAGAACAAGCTGGATTCAGGAGTGGCTACAGCACAATAGATCACATCTATGTGCTGAGAGAACTAATTGAAAGAGCGAGGGAATATGAACTTCCATTGTGCATGGCTTTTATCGATTATGAAAAAGCCTTTGATTCGGTGAAACCATCAGCAGTTACAATGGCTCTGAAAACCTGCGGTATTGAAGATGCATACATTAATATTATTAATAACATCTATGAAAATACAAGTGCAAAGATTAGGCTGTTTGAAAATACAACACACATAAAAATTGGAAAGGGAGTGAGACAAGGTGACACCATATCTCCGAAGCTCTTTAATGCCACATTGGAGGGTGTTTTTCAGTCATTGAGCTGGGAAAACAAGGGGATAAAGATTAATGGAGATTATCTAACCCACCTTCGTTTTGCTGATGACGTAGTCATTTTTGCAACTAGCCCATCAGAGCTGCAGATTATGATCCAGGAACTTGCTGAAAAAAGTTAAGAAGTGGGATTAAAAATGAACTTTCAGAAGACAAAAGTGATGTTCAATGCTTTTACAAGAAATGAAGATTTATCGATTGATGGAGAAAAGCTGGAGATAACCGACACGTACGTTTATCTTGGACAGCAGATATCAAGTGAGGGTCACATTGATGAAGAAATTAATCGGCGTACAAAACTTGCCTGGAGAGCTTTTGGAAGAAACAGCATAATTTTCAAGAGCAATATGCCATTATGTCTTAAAAGAAAAGTGTTTGATCAATGCATCCTTCCAGTGCTTACGTATGGTGCAGAGACGTGGACCTTAACTAAAAGAGACATACAAAGGCTACAGACAACTCAAAGGAGCATGGAGAGGTGCATACTTGGTGTAACCAGGAGAGATAAGCAGAGGAACTCGTGGATCCGAAAAATGACAAGAGTTGAAGACATCATGATCAGAGTTAAATCCCTGAAATGGCAATGGGCTGGACATACTGCCAAAAGGACAGATCATCGATGGACAGCCGAAATTTTAGACTGGATTCCAAAGGACAGGAAAAGACCCAGAAGAAGACCACATGGGAGATGGGTGGATGAAATTCGAAAGTATGCGGGAGAGACATGGAGGAGACTGGCACAAGACAGACCGTTGTGGAGGAAACTTGGGGAGACCTTCGTCCAGCGGTGGATTGATAAGTCTTGTGCCAGTCTCCTCCATGTCACTCCCGCATACTTTCGAATTTCATCTACCCATCTCCAATGTGGTCTTCTTCTGGGTCTTTTCCTGTCCCTTGGAATCCAATCTAAAATTTCGGCTGTCCATCTATGGTCTGTCCTTCTGGCAGTATGTCCAGCCCATTGCCATTTCAGGGATTTAACTCTGATCATGATGTCTTCCACTCTTGTCATTTTTCGGATCCACGAGTTCCTCTTCTTATCTCTCCTGGTTATACCAAGCATGCACCTCTCCATGCTTCTTTGAGTTGTCTGCAGCCTTTGTATGTCTCTTTTAGTTAAGGTCCACGTCTCTGCACCATACGTAAGCACTGGAAGGATGCATTGATCAAACACTTTTCTTTTAAGACATAATGGCATATTGCTCTTGAAAATTATGCTGTTTCTTCCAAAAGCTCTCCAGGCAAGTTTTGTACGCCGATTAATTTCTTCATCAATGTGACCCTCACTTGATATCTGCTGTCCAAGATAAACATACGTATCTGTTATCTCCAGTTTTTCTCCATCAATCGATAAATCTTCATTTCTTGTAAAAGCATTGAACATCACTTTTGTCTTCTGAAAGTTCATTTTTAATCCCACTTCTTTACTCTTGTCAGCAAGTTCCTGGATCATACTCTGCAGCTCTGATGGGGTAGTTGCAAAAATGACTACGTCATCAGCAAAACGAAGGTGGGTTAGATAATCTCCATTAATCTTTATCCCTTTGTTTTCCCAGTTCAGTGATTGAAAGACATTTTCCAATGTGGCATTAAAGAGCTTCGGAGATATGGTGTCACCTTGTCTCACTCCCTTTCCAATTTTTATGTGTGTTGTATTTTCAAACAGCCGAATCTTTGCACTTGCATTTTCATAGATGTTATGAATAATATTAATGTATGCATCTTCAATACCGCAGGATTTCAGAGCCATTGCAACTGCTGATGGTTTCACCGAATCAAAGGCTTTTTCATAATCGATTAAAGCCATGCACAATGGAAGTTCATATTCCCTCGCTCTTTCAATTAGTTCTCTCAGTACGTGGATATGATCTATTGTGCTGTAGCCACTCCTGAATCCAGCTTGTTCTCTCGGTTGAGCCATGTCCAGTGTCACCTTCAAGCGGTGTGAAAGAACTTTAGTGAAGATTTTATAAACCACTGATAGGAGGCTGATAGGTCTGTAGTTCCTGAAATCCTCAATGTCACCTTTTTTATGTAGCAGGATCATTGTAGCGGTGTTCCAATCCTCAGGAATCTTCCCTTCATTAAGGCATCGAGTGAAAATCTGGGCGAGTACTGTTTCAATTTCTCCACTTGCTTCTTGTATGATGTCTATAGTAATTCCATCTTCTCCTGGAGCTTTCCCCCGCTTCATGTTCTTGATTGCATGTGCAACTTCTGCTGGAAGGACTGGAAGAAATCTGGTACCTTTCATGATGTCTGGAGTACATGTATCATCCCTTTCATATAATTTGGAGTAGAAATATTTCACTCTTGTCAAAATTTCGCCTCTATTTCTTGTTATAGAACCATCTTCTTTTCTCAGTGCCATAATCTGTTTTCTTCCCTTACTGAGATGTCCCTTTGCTATCTTTAGGCTTTGGTTGTTTTCAATTGCTTTCCTCACTAGCTCACAGTTGAATTTTCTTACGTCTTCAGTGATACTTTTTCGTGCTGTCTTGCATAGCTCTATATATTCCACTTTGGAAGTCACATCTTCTTTAGTTGTCCTCATCTCTCTTCTTTTTGCATCAACATTTTGGTTTTTCCTGATAATTTGTTTACATGCAACTTGTTCTTAGACCCAGCTAATTTTGTTGCTGTTTCCATAAGAGCTTTGGTTACTTTTCTGTTAACTTCAGAGATGTCCACTTCTTCCGATGTTAGGCCTTCTAAAGCAGAGAACCTGTTCTTCGGTTCCAACTTGAAGGTATTATGGTGTTTTTTAAGGTTAGTTATGTCAATAGATTTTGTTTGTCTTATGAGCTTGCCACGTTCAAGTTTAGTGTTGAGGTGCATCTTACATCTCACCAATCTTTGGTCACTACCTGTGTTGAACTTGTTTAGCACACTGCAGTCTTCTATGACGAATGTTTTGTTACACATAATAAAATCAATTTCACTTGTCCATCCATTGGGATGTCTCCATGTCCATTTCCTGTGTGGCTTTTTCTTGAAAAAGGAATTCAAGATGAAAAATCCTTCTGCCTCTGCAAACTCAACGAGAGTATTTCCACGCTGGTTTCTGTTGCCGTGACCGAATTTACCTACTAAAGTTTCATTCTGTTGCCGGTGCCCTATTTTTTGCATTGAATACACCCATAATTATCTTCAAGTGCTGCTTACCTTTATTTTTTAGATGACGAATTTCCTCATAAAATTCTTCAATTTCTTCTTCAGGATGACTTGTGGTGGGTGCATAAGTTTGAATAATCTGAGCCTGGTATCTTCTCGATAGTTGGATAACGAGTCGTGCAGCTCTGTCAGAGGAACTTTCAACTTCTACCACTTTATCCTTCAGTTTCTTGTTTATTATAAATCCAACACCACTAGTTCTGCCAGTATCTGTCCCTCGATAATAGAAGAGATGTCCACTTTTCAGTTCAATGAGATATTCTCCTTTTCTCCTTACCTCACTTAGCCCGACGATGTCCCACTTGATCCTTTGTAGTTCCTCTTCCAATTCAAGAAGCCTTGAATCAGAAGTTAGGGAGCGTCCCTTGTAGGTAGCCAAGGTCAGCATCAAATGGCAGCCTAGTCCGGTCCTCCGGGGATTCTTAGCACCCTCTGCCTTCATGTCGCACTGGCCGCTGTCTTGGCCAGGTACATTCCAGCTGCCGGAGACTGAGGGCCAAGATTTAAGTTGTAGAGTCATTTTGGAGGTTTTTGGCCATAACTCACCATCTGGCCAAGCGGGTTGGTGAGTGTGGAATAGCATTTCCTCTGATCCCGATGCTATAGTTATACTGCTATTTGCGGTCGTCAGAGCCCCTTTAGTGGGAACAGGATGCACCACGAGAAGGCGGGGTTGACATTTGTCAAGGAGAGGCTGTGATGTTACGCATCACCTGACCTTACATCCCACATCCCATATATATATATATATATATATATATATATATATATATATTATAAATCCCGGTGAAACACATTGGACGGAAAGGCATGACATGTTTATGTCATTTATCAGATACGCGGTGGCAACAGCGTGTGCGAGAAAACTGCGCAGATGATTATTAACGCTGTGCATGACGTCATTTGGTGGAAGAACATCGACCCTGCTCTGTCGTGGAGCAGAGGTCAAATATCCAGTTCTGTTTGAAAATGGGTAAAACTGCATCTGAAGCAGTTGAATCGTTGTGTGATGTGATTGGGGCCGTTTGCCTATCTCGTGCACAAATATTCCGAGGTATGCACTTTTCAAGGATGAGCAGGAAGATTTGAAAAAGGGCGAAAGGACCGCAAGCCCGATTGCAGTAAGCACGTCTGAACTCATTGAGAAAGTTCGCGTAAGGATAAAAAGTGATTGTTATGTGACTCTGGGGATGCTAGAATGTGAACTCGGCGTAAATAAGGAGGTGATTTGTCAATTTTAACGCGAGATTTTTGGGGAAAAAGACAGTTTTTGCTCGTTTTGTTCCGCATGCTTTGTCAGATGACCAGAAACATGGTTGAGTAGAATACACAAAAGACATCCTGGAGACTGCAGAAACAATACAAAATTTCTTCAACGCATTGTGGAAGGTGATTAGACATGGTGTTTTCGTTACGATCGTAAAACGAAGCTTCAGAGTGGGCACTAAAATTCGCCTCAGTCACCCAAAGGAAAGAAAATCAGGTAACAGAAGTCCAAAATTAAGACAATGCTTGTGTGCTTGTGTGCTTTTACGACGGAAAGGGAATTCTGCATCACGAGTTCTTTCCTGAAGGTACAACTGTCATTGGCAGTGCTTAACAGTCCATTTTGGCACGATTGTGGAACAGTCCTCTTCCTTTCAATGCTTACACATCCAAAATGGATGTGCAAGCATTGAAAGGAACAGGACGATTGTGGGCCAAGATTATTTTCTCAATGAGTTAGAATTGTTCGTGACAGGCATAATTATAAAAACGGGAAATGATTCCTTCTTCACGATAACGCACGACCACACCAAGCAGTGTACAATAGTTTCGGATACAAGAACAAGTGTGAGTGCTCAACCATCCGTCCTATTCTCCAGATTTGACACCGTGTGCTGATTTTGTATTCACTAAATTAAAGCTACCTTTAAAAAGGAAAAGTCTTTCAAGCCATTGACGACATGCAAAAAACTGTGATGCCAGCTCCTCACTCCATATGAAAACATGACCTCTGTAAGTCCTTCGTTTTATTGGCTGTTCTTAAAGATGATCTCTGCAAGTCCTTTCTTTCACTGACTTCTGAAAGATGACCTCTGCAAGTCCTTCATTTCATTGGCCGTTCTGAAAGATGGCCGCTGCAAGTCCTTCCTCTCATGGGCTGTTCTGAAAGATGACATCTTCAAGTCCTTCATTTCATTGGCTGTTCTGAAAGATGACCTCTGCAAGACCTTACTTTAATTGGCTGTTCAAAAAGATGATCTCTGCAAGTGCTTCTTTCATTAGCTGTTCTGAAAGATGATCTCTGCAAGTCCTTCCTTTCATTGGCTGTTCTGAAAGATGACCTACGCAAGTCCTTCCTTTCATTGGCTGTTCTGAAAGATGACCTCTGCAAGTTCTTCATTTCACTGACTGTTTTGAAAGATGGCCATTGCAAGTCCTTCATTTCATTGGCTGTTCTGAAAGATGGCCGCTGCAAGCCCTTTCTTTTATGGACTGTTCTGAAAGATGACATCTTCAAGTCCTTCATTTCATTTGCTGTCTGTCCTGAAAGATGATCTCTGCAAGACCCCACTTTCATTGGCTGTTCTGAAGGATGATTTCTGCAAGTCCTTCCTTCCATTGGCTGTTCTGAAAGATGATCACTGCAAGTCCTTCCTTTCATTGGCTGTTCTGAAAGATGATCTCTGCAAGACCTTACTTTAATTGGCTGTTCGAAAAGATGATCTCTGCAAGTGCTTCTTTCATTAGCTGTTCTGAAAGATGTTCTCTGCAAATCCTTCCTTTCATTGGCTGTTCTGAAAGATGTTCTCTGCAAATCCTTCCTTTCATTATCTGTTCTGAAAGATGACCTCTGCTAGTCCTTCATTTCATTGACTGTTCTGAAAGATGAATAATGCAAGTCCTCCATTTCATTGGCTGTTGTGAAAGATGACCTTTGCAAGTCTTTCATTTCATTAGCTGTTCTGAAAGAGGAACACTGCAAGTCCTTTATTTCATTGGCTGTTCTATAAGAGAAAATCTTCAAGTCCTTCATTTCATTGGCTGTGCTGAAAGATGACCTTTGCAAGTCTTTCATTTCATTAGCTGTTCTGAAAGAGGAACACTGCAAGTCCTTTATTTCATTGGCTGTTCTATAAGAGAAAATCTTCAAGTCCTTCATTTCATTGGCTGTGCTGAAAGATGAATAATTCAAGTCTTTCATTTCATTGGCTGTTCTGAAAGATGAATAATGCAAGTGCTTCATTTCATTGGCTGTTCTGAAAGATGGCATCTGCAAGTCCTTTATTGCATTGGCTGTTCTGAAAAATATGCTCAGCAAGTCCTTCCTTTCATTGGCTGATCGTGCCACTTCTTGTATTAACGCAGGAGGAATATACATCGCCTTCGAACAACATATATTCACATAAAGTTACCTGCTTCTCTGTTAAAAAAAGGTTTAGTGTCATTAATAAATTGCCGCTTACTGTGTAAATCCCTCATCTGTGAAAAGAATTCCAAAGACAAATGGCAGATCTCTCTGCATTACATGCCGTTTACTACTGAGGATGTTCAGTTCAGTTCAGCAGCTTTATTTCTCAAAAAAGGTCTTACACTGTTTTCAGTAAGTGACGGAGAACATTGGACGTAAGTATGAAACGGGCGGGCCGAGATGAAAAACTGGGAATTTCTGAACCAGTCCAGGCTCTTGGTTAAAACCAAGAGCCTGGCCTGGTTCAGAAATTTCGGGTTCCGCCTTTCAAAATTGAAGCCCATGCACACCTGCAATGTAAAAATGGTGCTTATGGATAGCCCAGGAGACATATTGGTATTGATCATGGTTAAAACTGCACAGATTAAAATAACTTTTTCGATTCAACCTATAGAAGTCGCAGTGCAGTCGAACGAAACACATAAACAACTTACAAGTTTGCATTAGAAAAGCCATGGAAAATTGTGTATAAAATCCCATGCGAGAATAATTTTTCACAAGTGATTTTTAAAAGATCTCACCTGGTTCCCAACATAATTATAACACATATCCACCTTGCGCGAAAATCAAATAGCGTAAGAATTATATGGCAGTCGACAATTCAAAACGATGATACTGTCAAATTATGAATATAATTATTGTCTTCTAGCGGGAACATTTTATCAGTGAAAATTCAGAAACGCACAAAAAAAATTGTACCTAACTACAGTTATCAGATGCGACTAGAATTTTCTAAATCTGAATTTTACATGCGCAGATATAGTGCCCCACTCAAATACACATTTATGACGTCTCGAAAAGAGATACGCGCCATTTAGTGGAAAATGTGCGCATTTTCCACTAAATTTTTTTTTTTTTACAAACATAAGTTAAATAAAACTAAACATGACCCTTCGGAATGGACGGTAAGTTTTTTTTTTTTTGTTTTATTTTAAATGATTAACTCATATGAAACAGCAAATGTAAACTTTGATTGACAAAGTAATTTGACCACTTCAGTAAAGATAATAGTCCAGGTTCATGTTTTTTGTTGTTTTTTTTTGTGACTGAAGATTTAACGACCACCGTGAGCAACTCAATGGGCTATAGCAATTGCCCGTCTCTAATTTAAGGTCACTGGTTCCAGGGAAAGGAGAGAGCTAGTGGGCTAAGACAAACACAACATCCATGCCTCACCGGGATTAGAACCCGGTGGACGAAACCTTTCGGAATAGAAAAATAGTTTTTTTTCCCCGGTAGACGAAACCCGTCAGAATCGACGATTGTTTGTTTTTTTTTTTTTTTTTTTTAAAAGAATGAACTCATATGAAACGTTTATTTACATCTTTATATTATGGGAAACGTCTAACGTACGTGAATAAACGGGATCGATTGAATGTTAAATTGTATCTATACATCACACAGTCCAATGGCGCGACGCAATCAGGTCTTTGAGTGTTCGCTGTTCCGATAAGAACTTTCAAACAAATTCCTGCTAATGTTGTTTTGCATAACGTTTTGCTGAGAAGAGAGACTTCGGACTTTGGACTATCTGCCATACCTCCGCCTTGAACAGCGCGTGAGTCAACCCCACGCTTGTCCCATTGACTTTACATGGGAATATTGCCACCCCACAACGCCAGAACTGTTGCTCCAATCTCATTTTGCTCTCCAACTGGCACATCTACATGGTGAGACCTTTATTTTGATACCTCAACCATATGACTACGTTCTGCCGTTCTCTCGCAACTGGTCTTACAGTAAAACACCTTATAGAATTAATATATAAGTAATGCGTAGCAGGATTTTACACGTAGTCCAAAATGAAATTTTTCAGCAAAACTTTTAGAAGCGTGAATATCGTGATGAGGGTCAGAAGAGAGCAAAATGTCTTTTTCTCGTGGATACGTAAAATTGGGAAAAACGTAAGGGAAGAAAAAAGAAAACAAAGGTGGAGGAGAGAAATTATCCCGCAGGAGACTTAAACACGGTTCGTGACAGGTAAGTCACTATGAGGTAAAAAACCTTCCAGATAGCTAACTGCCTACAAAGAAATATTATGACGGGTAGGTTTTTGTCAAATTGTACGGTCTTATCAGAATAATATGACCACCGGTGGAATCCCAGGGTACTCACACAGGAGCGTAACACAGTACACGTGACAAGGTCGTCCATACAAAGATATAAGCTGCCGGCCAGGACAGATGAACCATAGTGCGTTACGTGAACACAATGGGCAGAGGTAGTGATTTGACGAACGCTAAAAAATAACCGATCATCGGCAACCGCGCCAAAGGAAGAAGAGCCTCAGAAACAGCAAACATCGTGGGCTGTTTGCCAGGTGCTGTAGTAAGGGTGTACCAAGAATGGACCGCTGGTACACCCAGTACCTTCCGACTTCATAAATGTGGAGCTCCAAAGGCCATATACCACAGAGGAGAACCTCGCCTCTGTCGACTGGTAAAGGGCAATCGACACGCAACAGTGCAGCAATCGACCTCACAAATGAACGCTGGGGCACATAGGTACGTGTCCCCGATAACAGTAGAGCTAACCCTGTTACGCATGGGTCTCCGGAGACGACGCACCATCAAGACACCCATGTTAACCCAGGTAAATGAAAGGTAAGGCTCCCAGGTACGTGTCCCCGATAACAGTAGAGCTAACACTGTTACGCATGGGTCTGCGGAGTCGACGCTGCGTCAAGGCGCCCATATTAACCCAGGTAAATGAAAGCTAAGGCACCCAGGTAAATGAAAGCTAAGGCACCCAGGTAAATGAAAGCTAAGGCACCCAGGTAAATGAAAGCTAAGGCACCCAGGTACGTGTCCCCGATAACAGTAGAGCGAACCCTGTTACACATGGGTCTCTGGAGTCGAAGCTGCGTCAAGACGCCCATGTAAACCCATGTCCATCGGCAACGACGCCTGCAGTTCGCATGGGACTACCGTCATTGGACAGTGGAAGAGTAGGAAAAGGTTTCCTTCTCCAACAAATCGAGATTTCTACTCCAGAGAAGTGACGGGCGTTGGCGGATACGGCGTCAGACACACGAGTACCAACACACGGACACGCTTGTTGGTAATGTGCAGGCCGGCGGTGGCATTGTGCATGTCTAGGGGTTGTTTTCCTGGTATGACCTGGGACAGCTAGTACCACTGGATGGGTCCCTGAGTGCCTATGGCAACCTCTCCACCCTCGCTCGCCACATACATCCCTTCATGTTGGATGTTTACCCATGTGGTGATGGTCTCTACCAATAGAACAATGCGCCGTGCCGCGTCGCTTAGTGGGTTCGTGACTATTTCCAGGAAGAGGGGCAGCGGGTGGCCTAGTGGTCAGTGTTCGTGATTGCCATGGATATAACCTCAGGTTCGATCCGTGGCAGGTACGAACGTTCGAACCACTAAATACCCGCCATGCGTCGGATGGGCACGTTGAGCCGTCGGACACCGGGTACTGGCATCTCAGTAATAAATAAGGGCGTCTTCCTCCCCCTTTCTACCTCGCTTCCGTGTCACTTTCCTATCGGGTATTCTAGCCCAAATCTCTTAGCTTCGTATTTCTAAGGGTTGTTTAAGACCTCGGCTTAGACACTCCCTTCCTAAAATACTCTACATATGATCTGATCTGATCCAGGAAGAGGACAACGATGTCTCCGTTCTCCCTTGGCCGGCGAAATTGCCCGACTTCAATCCACGTTAAAGTATTTGTGGGTCTATTTGGATCGACAGGTTCGATGTGCAGACCCACAACCACTTCATCTCCGGGACCTCCGTGCTCTGCTGCAGTCCGAGTGGGCACGTGTGCTTCGTGCAAATTTCCATGGCTTCATTGTGCCCATGCCACGACGTTTCACCGCTGTCATCCTGACCAAGGGTGGTTATTCCCACTATTATGTATGTGGACATATCATTCTTGCACGACTGTGCATGTCTTTTGGCGTAGGAAACCAGTGTTGGAAGAAACTCCTTTTGCGCGCGAGAGAGAATATTCCCTCCACTTTTTCCTGTTCTTTGCTTTGCTGTCAGCAAGAATGTTTTCGCGACGAGTTGTGAGTGAGACCACATATTTCTTAAAGGGAATATGAAGAATTTTGATTTTACAAAGGGGAGGGTAATGGAGTGGGGGTGGGGGTTCGCTGTTGACCACGAAGAGAAGAGACTAGCACGAGCATCATCGGTGAAGAATGCCCGATTAAAATGAGAGAAAAAGTCGAAATGTGACGTGATTCACTCTTAAATGTCATGGCGTGGATCCAGAGAAATGGACCATAAGAGCAAATTAAAAAAAAAACATATAGTTATTTTCGTACTAGCTGGGAGTTATTTTCCCATCAGTCATGAAGAATCTATGAATCAACCATCTTCAAGCAAATTCATAGAATTCTCCCCACCTTCTTCTCTTTCCTTTTGTTCCGTTTTCTATTTTATTGTGCTCTTTCTACTTTTTTGTTATGAAGACATTATTTACCAGTAAAGCAGATTGAAAAAAGGCTAGCAAAAAAAATATTCGCCCCCTGCATTTGTTAAGAAAGAACTGAATGCATTCTGATATATAAATTTCACAAAAATCTTTATATTGAAATTAACTATCAGTTCATTATCAAATGAAATGCACTTGTAAACATATGTTACTCACTTGAAATAATACCACTGTATAACGAAGTAAATTTCTCCGTCATTTTTGGTCTACGCCGGGATTCGAACCCGAGGCCGCTTATTCCGGAACAAGTCGCTCTACCAACTGAGCTACGCAGACATTTGTTCTGATTGCTATGTGCCTTTATGTCGTGTGCGTCCTGCTGGCAGGTACGTCACATCTCCCCCCCCCCGAAACAGGGCCGGGGGCATGGCCCAAGGGTTAGCCGTGACCATGAATCGTTGCAGGCAGCCATCCACTGTAGAACGTGCACTTGAGAACTCCCAGTCAATCTGCTGTGTGGAATGCAACATCCCACATTTTTATTTTTCGAAGCGCTGGAGAAGGAATTCTCTGATTTTTCCTGTCTCGCGGTGTGGAAATAACATCACACCAATGCGAGATTTTGAACGGCCGGGTCATCCGGATAGTTCGGGCGCCATTATAACGAAGTAAATTTCTCCGTCATTTTCGGTCCACGCCGGGATTCGAACCCGAGGCCGCTTATTCCGGAACAAGTCGCTCTACCAACTGAGCTACGCAGACATTTGTTCTGATTGCTATGTGCCTTTATGTCGTGTGCGTCCTGCTGGCAGGTACGTCACAACTGAATCTCCAAAATTATTAGTAGGATAGTTATTTAGAATTTGGAAATGAAAGCAGTGTCTCCCGATTAGTCATTCACGGTCCTCACGATTAGTTGATGTTGCGATAATAATAATAAAGACGTTCACAGTTGTTGAAACTGAAACCATTTTCAGAAATTATCTCCTTTTAAAATTTGTGCATCTGGCGGTCTGAAGATCATTTCTAAGAAAAGTTAAACAAAGAATTGTCAATGGAATCCAACGAGTGACATGATTGTGGTCTATTCCCGTACACAGTAAATTTATATAGTAATGCCGAGTTGTTATACAAAAAGTAGTCGATTCTTTAGTCCATTTACTTTCCTGAAAAATGTATCCGCATTTATTGAGTGCGTTTCAAGAAAAAATGCTGTTACTGAGTTGAAAAATTTCAGGGATGTTTCTTTCGTAAATTTCTCAATCCCTTATGAAGTTTATGCTGCACAAAAGCTACCGTTACTTAGTTAAACAATTGAAATCGAGGGAAAAAAAAATATACTTCATGGAAAATCCACAAATAACGGAAAATTCATAAACATGTGATATGTTACTCCAAAACGCAAATATATTCTACGCAGTTCCCAGGTAGTGTTCGTAAATGAGAATTTATTAAAGAAAAGTGTTCTTATTCAGTTTGCTACTCTCTAATGCTTTTTTTTTTTTTTTTTCGTTTCTTTCTTCGAATTCCTTTTTGTTTTTACAATTTCACTTTATTGATGTATTTTTGAACTTTATCACAGAACAATTAATAGAATTCCTGAATAAACCGTAGTTCTCAAAAATGAGTTTCGTTAATTTTACGAAGATCGGGGTGTAGCTCTGAAGGAGATGCCCCACTCTTGGGACATATTTTTCTGCTCTTCGGTAGGATGAAGATCAAAATTCTGCATAACAGTCGTCACGAAAAGGAAGATTTCCATCGTGGTTAGTGATTCTCCGGCACAAGATCTCTTACCTGCGGAAACAAAAAAAAAACAAAAAAAAATGAAAAGCAAGAAAAAAAAAAGGAAAAATAAGATAAATTCATGTCACTACACGAATAAATACACTACAGGAGGTAACAGAAGTGTCCTTAATTTTACCCCCCCCCCCCATCCTACAGTTTCCTACACGAAATACCCTTTCCAAAAGGCGAATTTCAATTCCAAGTATTGTACCAGGTAGAAAATAATTATCTTGGTAATTTAAATAACAATTGTTTTCCGTAGTATTTATTGTGTCAATGAAGTGGTTACAGCGTAAAAACCTCTTTGCCAGACCTTCCCTCTCCGGAGCCAGTTCTTCACGCGACTAAACTGCACCAACCTTAGCTTATCGCTGCAACTTGCTGTTTTGACTCTTGCTTCACCTCAGTAGTACGTATAGTATAAATACACTACAGGAGGTAACAAAAGTGCCCTTAATTCCCCCCCCCCCCCCCGTACATTTTTCTACACAAAAGATCCTTTCTAAAGGCGAATTTCAATTCCAAATATTGTACCAGATAGAAAATAATTATCTTGGTAATTTAAATAACATTTGTTTTCCGTAGTATTTATCGTGTCGATGAAATGGTTGTAGCGTAAAACCTCCTAGCCAGGTCTTCCCTCTCCGGAGCCAGTTATTCACGCAACTAAACTACACCGAACTTGGCTTATCGCTGCAACTTGCTGTTTTGACTCTTGCGTCACTTCAGTAGTACGTCACATATACTTCATCCCCCCACCCCTCGTTGAGAAAGGCGGGTGCACAAAATCACAGGTTTCGGATCCGCATAAATTACTTAAAGTAGCTCACTGTGGAAGAATGAATTCCGATTAATTCCAGGCGATGTGTTGAAGAAGCGTCACGACTTTTCTGAAGCGTTGAAGTCATTCTTATTAATAACAGACGCCGTGTGGAAGGAGTATCGCATATTATTATCGAACCTCAGGGTCAGGAAACTAATTTTTATGACGTTTGGGCGCCAATACAACATAAACCCTTTTTGCCGCCGGTGGTTGCATTCAAAGCTATGTCTCCTATCTCAGGAGCCAGTTGTTCTCCCGACTGAACTACAGCGACTATCACTGCAACTTGCCGTTTTAACACTTGCGTCATCTCAGTAGTACATCACGTGGTTACTTCCAATGTTCATGCCTGTCATAATGACGGTTGGTATATCACCAACTCTGTTTAGCTGATGATTCACCTTGCAACACATAGCACCGATGAGCTATTATATTATCACCACCCCCAGCCAAGCAAAATGATCACGCTTAAAGACCAAACGGTGGCGCAGGTGAAGTTCGTTGAGCATTATATGTACAACCAAAGGACCGGCTTTCGGTTAGTTGAGTGTTCGGAGTCACAATGGGAAATTCTGCCGATTTATCGCAGATTGCTAAAGGAAACATTGTGGTGGTACGGCTCCTCTGAACTACGATCTCGTAAACGGCGCGGCTTTTGGGATGTTCACGTGCCTCTGTAGTGGGTACGTTTAAAGAGTGGTGCACAGATGGCCAAAGGACGAACCGTCGTCTAGCAGTGTGCCGTCAGCAGCTCACTGATACCAGAGGGGAGCGGAGACTGTCGCGCATTGTTCACAGCCACCGCAGGGCCACAATGCGACAAATCACATGCAGCTACAACAGTTTTGACCAGTGCCATGCGTCACAGCACACAGTTCATTTGAGTTTTCTGCGCATGGGCGTGCGTAGCCAAAAACCCAGCCTGGTCTCCATGCTCATTGCACGTCATCGCCAACAATGCATGAAATAGGCCCTAAATCATCAAGATTGGACCGTGGGTGATTGGAGGAAAGCGGCCTGGTCTGACGAATTAAGATTCCTGGTGCATCACGTAGACGGCGGAGCGCGGATACGCTGATTACCAACGGAGGCTATGGCACTTGGATGCGGTGTCGGACGGAAATAGGCTAGCGGCGGTTTCCGTCCGACACCGCAAGGAAACATTAGTCCCCATTATTCCAATAGCACAATCCCTGGCAGCTGTGAAGTAGCTGAGTTTCATTGCGGACCAAGTTCGCCCGTTCATGGCAACTGCATTCCTAGCTGGTGATTGCCATTACCGACAGGATAATGCGCCATGCCACACCGCCAGAATCGTCAAGGAGTGGTTCGAGGAACATGCTGGTGACTTTCTGTTAATGTCCTGGCCTCCAAATTCACCTGACATGAACTCTACCGAACATCTGTGGTTCGACGTGGAAACGTTGTTTAGCGCTAAATCACCACTATGACGAAATGTACGGGAACTGGAGGACCTGCTGTTGACATTCTGGTACCAAATACCACAGGATACCAATAGCTTCCTGATTGAATCGATGCCTCGTAGAGTGGCAGCTGTTTTTTTTTTTTTTTTTTTGGCTGAAGAGGTCCTACAGCTTATTAGGTAGGTGGTAATAAAGTAATGGCTCGTCGTTGTAGCTCAGATATTTAGAATTTCATTCGGTTAATTGGACTAATGTCCAGTGTGCACGAAAATCTAGAGATACGTGTTTATTCTCGAATCAGATGCTTTGTTTTGCGAGATTTCTTACGTGGAGAGCAAAAGGCATTTCGACCATTAATGTTGAATTCCACCCAGTTCAGAGTTCTAGTTTTTAGTACAGTCCTGAGGATCTGAATAATCGGCGAGTGAATGCCAAAATTATTACATCAGTAGCGCAGATGTTGTGAGATAGGTTGTTTTTCGAATGCACTGGCGTAAAGTGAAAAAAGATCACCAAGAAGGAAACGTCTGATACCAATGAAATTTATACAGCATAATAAGGGAATACAGAGGTTAACGTGATCAAAACATTATGGTAAAATACAGCTGTATTTGCTGGTAAACTGAAAAATAACATTTCCATGTAACATGGTTAGTACGAGGTTGAACCGCCATGAACAGCGTCACACTCTGCAATTCTGGCATGGAGTCTGTCGAACAGATGTTGGATGCAAGTTTGGGGTATTGAGTTCCAAGCATCCTCTACCTGGACCCGTAAATCGGGGATGGTTGTGGCTGGCCGTGGAGACCGGATAAGTCGTTGTCCCATAAAATCCCACACGTGCTTAACGGGGGACAAATGCGGTGAACGTGCAGGCCATGGAAGTTGTCTCACACCCTGAAGTGCATGTTGCGTTGCACGTGCCGTGTGTGAGCGTGCGTTATCTTGCTGGAAGACACCCCGATGGACCGACCTTACAAATGGCACAACAACGGACTGAATGATGTTGTTGATGTAGGAGGTGCTGTTTAACGTACCCGGTACAAACACTAGTTGTGTACGGGAGTGATAGCTGATCGCTCGCCACACCAGGAGACCAGGTGTAGGCCCTGTGTGTCGCTGGCGGATGCAAGAAGGGTGCAGACCGTCCCCTATGCGTCTGCGATCACGCATACGGCCATCGGAGGCTCCCAAGCAGAATCTGCTTTCATATCTGAACACGACAGGTCACCATTGCGTTCTCCAGTGCAGACGTTGGCGACACCACTACAGCCGTTCCTGACGATGGGCTGGAGTCAGAGGCACACGTGCACGTAGTCCTGCATCCAGTAGACGGCTGCGGATTGTTCGCCCAGTCACCTCAGGTGCAACGGCAGCTCGGATTTGCGTCGCAGTGGAGGTTCTGCTTGACAACGTCGCTCTTCTTATGCGTCGATTGCTCCGCTCATCAGTCCGTCTGTGACTCCCGGTTACACGTCTCCTCGTGCAGGAATGTCCCTCGGACCATCTACGCCACCATCGTACCACCACCGATACTTCCCATCCAATTCACTCCGCAATACGACAATACAACCACCCGGTCTCGCGGAGTCCCACTAGACAACCTCGCTCAAAGTCCGATAACTGCTGAAATCGTACACGTCTTCCATGTCAAGGCCTTGCAGCTTCTTAAGGTCTTCGCACGTGTCCGTACGTCGACGACTGATTACATTCACTTCGCCGTACTCCTTAAATACCACCGACGATAATTTGCATATTATGCCGTGCTGTGGCGTAAGCGCTCACCGGTTGGTCCCGAAATTAACATCACACCTACGTACACTCGACCCCATTAACGTATGTAAATTTCATGATCGTCCGCCAATTCCTTCTTGGTGTTCTTTTTTCACTTTCCGGCAGTGTAGTTATTGATTTATTTAGTTTCAGAACGGTGACTATATTCTCATTCACGCAGAGGGCTTTTGACGTTGTGTTTCCTGTTGTATCTGTCGCGTGATATTCTAATAATGGTTTTCGTCGACGTTTGTGCGTCCTTGTTCTGCAAACACTGAGTTAAAATTCTGAATCTCAGTAAGACATGGACACTGCATTTGTTCTTTCGGCGATGATTCTTCGCTGAAGCTCAGGATTCAACATTAGTGTTCGCGACTTTATCTTGTCCATTTCCCCCGTGGTTTACAGTAGTCGGGTATCATCTCCTGTAGACAATTAGACTCGGAACTTTTTCTGGTTCAACTCTTTCGAGAAATTCGAGGCGTTCAACCGTAACTTGTTTAAATTTCGGTAAGATGCCCAAAATCTGAAACATTAAGTTGTTATGCTTTTGGTGTGGGTTTCAAATCCAGGTGCCGACACGGTGGCGCAGTGATAACAGCGTTCGCTTCTGCCCGTTCGTCCGAGACGGGTCCGGGTTAGATGGCGTGCCTGGTTTATGTGTCACACGGCACTGGCTTTCTCTCTTTTACGGAACTACTGGCCCTAAATTAGGGACGGGCGACTGCTTTTGACCCATTAAGTTGCTCATTAAATCCCATGTACATACACAATCGAGGTGTCTCATTTAATGTAAGTAGGAAGGTAAACAATATACCTTCAGTTAATATCTGTAATTTATTTATCGGTGTTGTCCTGAATTAATAACTTGCATTTTTTTTTCTTTTCTGAAAATAGAATATAAACACTGAAGAGCAATTGAATTCGAGATACCTGTCTAGTAACGTGTAGCACCACCTTTCGCCCTGATGACGGCGGCGATTCGTCTCGGCATGGACTCGACAAGGCACCGGAAGCGTTGGGAAGCCATACGAATCCACGACCCCTGAACAAGCTCCCACAGTTCACGAAGATTTGATGGAGGGGTCAGAGCCTCGAACATCTCTCTCGATGGCATCATAGATGTTCTCAATGGAATTGAGGTCAGGTGACCTAGCTGGCCAAGGAAGTGAGTTCACGTCGGTGGAGTGTTCATCCAACCATTAGGATACGATTCGGGTGTGATGGCACGGTGCATTGTCTTGTTGCAGGATGAGGTCCCCAGTGGGATGTTGAAGACGCACAAATGGGAGCAAATGGTCGGCTAGGATATCCCGGAAACGTTGACCTGTGAGGGACGATGTTACACGAACCAGGGATCCCATTTCAGTCCACATAAACAGTCCCCAGACGAGAATGCCACTCCAACCAGCTTGAAGAGTACCCTACTGGCAAGAAGGATCCATCGCTTCATATGGTTTGCGACGTACTCGTATCCTACCATCCGCATGTACCAACGTGAATCTCGACTCCTCAGTCCAGGCAACATTTTTCCACATGTCTAGAGTCCAGTGGCGAAGTTCCCGCGCCCATACTAATCTTTGTACCCTGTGATGTGCGGTCAGAAGTGGTACCCTCGTGGGACGATGGCTTCTGTACCCCATAACGAGGAGATGTTTCTGGATGGTGTGGCTGCTTACACGTTTATGTGCACCAGCTTTAAATTGCCGAGATATTTCTTGCACTGTGGCCCGCCTATCAGCTGTTACAATGCGAGCTAGCCGACGATGACACCGCTCATCCACACGCTGTTGTCCACGGCAATTGGTCCTTGCAGGGATGGTTTCACCGGATTCGATGTACTCACGGTGCACCCGTGACGCAGTGGCTCGGGAAAATCCCAATGCCTGCACGACTTCCGAGATGAAGTGACCCATTCGTCGGGCCCCGACAATTTGCCGACGATCAAATGCGCTTAGATCCTTCGTCTTAGCCATACTGCGCCCGACTCTTACTACCTTATACTGTCGGATCGCTGCATACGTCATGTCGTTTCCGTTTACAGGACCGCCCACAGCGCCATATTTGCATAACGCCAGCTGTGTCTAATTCAATTGCTCTTCAGTGTATCTACACTATATTGACAATAGTCACCAGACACCTAGAAAAGAAACACAACATAGCATTTATTGTCATACATTAGTAGGGTATCGGTCCACCTTTGGCCTTAATGCATGCACTGACCCTTCGAGACATGCTTTCGACAAAATTTTGGAACAAAGCGAGAGGTATGCGCTTCCATTTAGTACATAATGCTGTTGCTAACTCTTGTTTAGTAGTAGGCCTTGGTTCCAAACTTCTTATGCGGCCCTCTAGTTCATCCGATATGTTCTCCATGGGATTAAGATCAGGGCTTTGTGCTGGCCAGTCCACACACGATACGGAATGATCGTCAAACCACGCCGTAACAGTCCTTGCTTTATGGCTCGGTGCATTATCCTGCTGGTAGCAACAAGGCTCGGTTCCATATTATTGCCCAAGGTATAATTGTCCAGAATATCGAGGTAGACGTGTTAGTTAACAGGTTTGTCCACGATAACCAAAGGGTCGGGACCGTACCACGAAAAACACCCTCACATGAGTACAATGACAGCTCCAAACCTGATCGTAGGAACAGTACACTGTGGTAAATAGCGTTCTCCCGGCTACCGCTATACCAACACACGACCATCAGACTGATGCATCGTGTATCTGGGTTCATCAGTCCATAGCACATGTTTCCATTGATCTACGGTCCACGATACATGTTCTTTACACCATGCTAAACAACGAGTAGCATTCCGAGGGGAGATGAAAAGCTTATTAACAGCCGCCCGACCAGTGTAACCCATGGAATGAAGTTCTCTGCGAATGGTACGTGTACATGTACATACCGAGGCACCTGCATTTTTACTCAGTTATATATTGAGGTCTCGTGCAGTACTCCTTCGATTAGCTGCAACGACACTCCTGAGGTTTCGACGTCCTCTATCACTGATTTTTCTCTGGTCTGCCGGTACGTTGTGCTGCTTCAGGCACGCCATGTGTCTTTCACGTATTCAGTACATCCAAAATAGTTGACGTCGGTGTATTTAAACGCCTCTAAGTTTCTCTTATGGACAGCCCACTAATATAACACCCAGGAATCTTTCCTTTCGCTCCCGCCGCGACATTTTTACTCAACCTCACAGTGCGAGAAGATCGCGGTCAGCTGCAGGCTTGTTTTTATACAGTTTGCTGCTATACTGCGCATCTTAACAATGCAGCGGGTCCGTTCATTTGCTGTTTGAAGTGTTGTCCGATAACTTATGTCTATATAGTGTATTTTCAAGATACGTCAAATATTTCAGATTGTAATCACAGTCTTCATTTAGAGAGCTATCAGTAGAGGTTGTTAGTACTGACATATAGGCATATCACGTGTGAGTGAAACTCAAAGAAATGCATCCTTATTAGGTGAAAGCCCGTCAATCATGACAGGTGAAACTAAGATATGTAGAAAAAAATTCTGCCACCCCGGTGGCGCAGTGGTCTAAGCGATGGCCTCTGATCATTCGTCCGACCGGGGTCCGGGTTCGAATCCCGGTGAAGCATGGATGTTGTGTTTGTCTTACGGCACTGGCTCCCTCCCTTCCCTGGAACCAGTGGCCCTAAATTAGGGAGGGGCGACTGCTTATAGCCCATTGAGTTGCTCACGGTGGTCGTTAAACCTCCAACTAAAAAAAAAAAGAACAATTTTTTAATACTCAGGTGTTCTTTCTTGTTTGCGAATTCCAAATGTGAAAGTTCAGTATCTTTCATGAGCATTACAACAATAAAATAAGGGTATATTGGTTGGGGCAAAGACTCGACAAAATAAGCAAGCGTTTTTAAAACAAGCAAGTGTTCTTCCCGCTGCTCCACCAAAGTGGGGTTAACGTTTAAATGTTCAGAAAAACGAGATTTTTGGTTTCTGATGAATTCTTGTGACGGCATCATGGAAAATGTAAAAACATGAGTATTTTCTAAGCTATAGTTTCTGGTTTAAGACAAACGGTCTTAAGTGTGCTTTACTCACGGAAACAGTGGAATACCTAAAATGGTACAATGATATTTCTGCACGAGGACACAGGACAGCAGTTGTACTGCAATATATAAGCAGTCGCATCGGAATAATATAATCACCACAGGAATCACAGTGTATATCCACCCAGGCACGTCACAGAATGCACGTGACAAAGTCGAACACACGGATATATAAACGGCCGGTCAGGACAGTTGAGCCATAGTGCGTAACATCAGTGAAATGGGAATAGGTAGTGATTTGATGAACGTTCAAAATGCAATGATCATCGACTACCGTGCTAAGGGTGGAAGCATCTCAGGAATAGCAAACTTTGTGGGCTGTTTGCCAAGTGCTGTAGTAAGGGTGTACAATGGTCAGCTGGTACAGCCAGTACCTCCCGACGTCATAACTGCGGAGCCCAAAAGGACATCGACCTCCAGAAGAGAAAGTCGCCTCACTGGTAAAGGGCAATCCACGCGAAATAGTGCAATTGACAACGCAAATGAACGCTGGGGCATCCACGTTCGTGTCCGCAATAAAAATGGAGCGAACCCTCTTACGCATGGGTCTCCGGAGTCGACGCTGCGTCCATGCGCCCTTATTAACCCAGTTTCATAGGCAACGACGCCTGCAGTTTGCATGGGAATACCGTCATTGTACAGTGGAAGAGTGGAAAAAGGTGTACATGCCTGGGGGATGTTTAATGGAAAAAGGTGTGCATGTCTGAGGCAGTGGAAGAGTGATGGCAGTGTGCATGTCTAGGGGATGTTTTCCTGGTGTGACGTAAGACCGCTGGTACCACTGGATGGATTATACCGTAAGCCTTTTTCGTGTGCGATATTGGCGTTACGCTATGTCTAAAACCATGACTAAGGAATGTTGAACTCAATAAGAATGCGATGCAATAGTTTTCGGCCAGACGAAACATAAAAAGAAGTCAACTTACGATAACCTTTTATTGGTCCAGCAATATTTCAGTAGATCCACCATACAGCCACATATGATCTAGTTTTTACATAGAGCGAACATCTCCACACCCACACATACACTGAGGAACTGCTGTATCGTCATTTTTATAAATCGTTCTTATTGCATTCATACGTCACTCACTTTGACCTAAATTGTGTTGCCAACCTCATTCTTGTGAGAAAGAAGATGTCACGTTAAGTTTGGAAAGTGTAAAAGAGAAGAAACTCAAATTTACATAACAAAAGTAACTAAAAATGAAAGTTATTTTAGAATATACGTTACAGGGTCCCTGAAAGCCAATGGCTACCTGTTCTTCCTCGTTGACCACATGCTTCCCTTCATACTGCACGTTTACCATGGTGGTGGTAGTGTATACTAATAGGACAATGCGCCCTGCCACTACGCTAAGCGGGTGCGTGACTAGTTCCGGGAAAACGACAGCGATGTCTCTGCTCTCCCTTAACCGGCGAAATCGGTCGACCTCAATCCCATAAAATATTTGTGGAACAATTTTGATCGTCAGATGGGACGTGCTGACCAACAACCACGTCATCTCCGCGACCTGCATGCTCTTTTGTAGTCCGAAAGGGCACGTGTGCGTCGGCAACATTCCAGGGTCTCATTGTTTCCATGCCACACAGTCTCGCCGCTGTCATCCGGGCCAAAGGTGGTTATTCCCATTATTAGGTAGATGGTCATGTTATTCTGATACGACCGTGTACGCTCGGATCTTTTTCTGAGCTGTCGTCGTGGCGTTCCTGTACACGCAATTATTATTGAGAACAGAAAAGCCTCTTACCGTGCAATAACTACAACTATGATGAACCATCTTTCTGTATGGTGTTCAAGAAGCGGCGATCTTCTGTCATTTCTTACAAAAAAAGTCACGTAACCTCAACTGCTCATTCGTCGTATTCCCCAGAAAACGGGGAATCCAAAATTTTTATCCGGCAGATTTTTGTACCTTCTGATTGATAATACTGCATTATCTTTTCGCCCACAGAATTGGCGATTGTTACAGGTCTTTTGCGTGTCAAATCATTCACGATAAATCCTTGCTTTAACTGTGAGGGATAAACACAGGAGAAAAGCCGCATGCTTGGCGTCAACTATTCATTCCACGTTCACAGTAGCTCAGATCACAACTTGTGACGTACCTGCCAGCAGGACGCACACGACATAAAGGCAGATAGCAATCAGAACGAACGTCTGCGTAGCTCAGTTGGTAGAGCGACTTGTTCCGGAATAAGCGGACTCGGGTTCGAGCCCCGGCGTGGATCAAAAGTGACGGAGAAATTTACTTCGTTATAATGGCGCCCGAACTATCCGGATGACCCGACCGTTCAAAATCTCGCAATGGTGTGATGTTCTTTCCACACCGTGAGATAGGAAAAATCAGAGAATCTCTTCTCCAGCGCTTCGAAAAATAAATGTGTGTGACGTTGCATTCCACACACCGGATTGACTGGGAGTTCTCAAGTGCACGTTCTACAGTGGATGGCTGCCTGCAGCGACTCATGGTCACGGCTGACCCGTGGGCCATGCCCCCGGCCCTCTTTGGGGGGATGTGACGTACCTGCCAGCAGGACGCACACGACATAAAGGCAGATAGCAATCAGAATGAACGTCTGCGTAGCTCAGTTGGTAGAGCGACTTGTTCCGGAATAAGCGGACTCGGGTTCGAATCCCGGCGTAGACCAAAAATGACGGAGAAATTTACTTCGTTATAACCTTTTATCTGTTTCGATCCTGAATCAAACTCTAACTAATGCTCGTTGACCTGATCTGTCTGATTTATACTTCACACGGCGCTTACGTGCTGTTCTACGTGTTGGAGGGAGTCCTTTATATGACAAAGGCAGATGTACCTGATAAACTACCATCCTAGTGTATATGCCCCTAGCGGGAAAATTGTGCGTTTTTTAAAGTAAATAATATTCGCAATTTTTTTCATAGCGTATGATATACAATGCAAAACATATTTTTTCAGCAGATTTTCACAAGTATACCGAAGCTAACAGAATCTAGCGGAAGAACTGTTCATTGTGAAAGCTTCGAAGATATGTGCAAAATAATCCCTGTAGAGGATGTAAAAATAATTTTTAAATTAGACTTCAGTGTGTCTAAACAGGATTTTTTTAATCGCGTTTGTAGAGACTTAGATACGGCGGCAAATATGTCAGAAAAATAATATACGCTTACACCTTCTAGGTAAGAAATTGGGAGTCATCCTAAATCAGAAGTTACGATTAGAATAATCTTCACTATAAACGCTATAGGACGAAATAAAAAAAATCGAATCAAACCTTTGGAAAGCAGAAATATCGAAAAACCTATAATATACGTTTATGCCACTAAATAAGACTTGAGATTACTTTCAGCAGCAAATAAGTCATATTTTTAAACACAAAGATGCAAATATGCAAACATATTGAAAACATAAATATGTACTTACGTCCTCGAGTGGCGAAATTTTGTCCAAAAAATAAATAAATATATAAACCAACAGACAAACAAACAAAATAACTTCCAAATGGGACTAATAGGTGTTGAACTATGGTTTGCACAGACGGACAAACACGGTGACAACATAAGTAGGTATTTTTTTTTCATGCAAACGACGTGCTCAAAGTGTTTTGCAAGTCGGAATCACAAACAATAAAACAAAATGCGACTGACTGAGCAAAGTTTAAGAGGTGGATCTCTCAGCGGGCACTGACAAAAACATTGGAATAACTGTCAGCTCCGAAGAAGAGGTTTAATTTTTTTGTTCAATGCGTTAGTTTTTTTATAGTTCGTATTTCTTTTTATGAAATGTGATGCACATACAACTTCATTTAGGCATTATGTTTTCCAAAGAACACCTACTCACCAACTCCAAACAAAAGTGGTGGCTCGCATCTTGGTTTCTTGCCGTCAATAGGCAAAAACCTTGTTGGATCAAACTTGTCTGGCTCATTGTACAGTTTGGGATCGTGGAAGACGGCCCACATGTTGTACAAGATAATCGTCCCTTTTGGAATGCGGCATCCGCTTAAGGTGGTCTCCTCTGAGGGAAAAAAAAATGAAATGTTTTAAGTTCAAAATCTTGCATACATGCAAGTACCATATTAATAGAAAATTATAATGCTCAGAAATGTTAGGGAAATCAAAGTGAAAGAAAATAAGCAACTGTATGCGCTTAAAAACAACAAAGGATGCGGAACACAGAACATACAAAATATAGTCGGACAAATAATGTAGCACAGCACTTTCGATGTTCAAACGACAGAACATCTCATTTACTCAGATGAAGTGAGAAATACACGAGGCTTATCTTTGTAAGTCAACGCAATTTGCCCCCATTCTCGGTTATTCACAACCGCTTAGCACCTATGTGGCATACTGCACATAAAATTATTCAGCTAGCTTTAGGGTAGTGTCGCATGCAGAATAGGCAAAAGGTCATCAAGCTCCGAAACTGTCTTAGAGGCATGGGTAGGCCTCTCTAAACTTGTCCTCAGTGCATCTCCGACACGCTCAATGGGATTGAAGTAGCGAGACCTTGGTGACAAAGGTAAAGGTGGAATTTCGCGATCTTCGAGTTTGAGAATCATGATTTCAGCTTAATTACTGGGTGTATTGCCATCCACAAAAAGGCAAATATGGACTATCACACCCAGCAAAAGTCGACGTCAACATACACGCTAATCTTTCTATACATTCAACTAACATACGGATCAGAGCGTCCATCGAAACAGATCCCACCTCACACCATGACTGAGTAGCCACAGAACAGATTAGCCCAGAAGCTGACTGTCGCCCGTTTCTGAGATTCTTCAGGCCCGAAATCACCAGCTGTCGGAAACTCAGCCAGATCTGGACTCATCGCAGCTAGAAAGATTTGACACTCATATCTTTGGTGCCGAGTTGTCGTAGAGGGTGGTAATTGGCGTAATGGACATCGCGGAAGTAAGTCTTCTTGATACAATAGATTAACGACCAATTGATATGTTATCGAGAAGTCGGTGGGATTTTTCAAAGCATCTACGATGCGGAAGATGGGTATAGGGGGTTTATGATAGCGTTTAATGTGCGGTACGGATCTTGCTGTGCCATAGTTATTCTTGGGAAATCATTTCTCTGTTATTCTGCGGCATCATGTTGCTCCTGACAACCCCCATGGAGTCTACTTATCACACTTTGGGATATAAACTGAAAGGTTTAGTTATTACGTACACCCCGTTGAAAATACACGAAACAAATCGCGGTGTGCAGGAAAACCGGTTGGAGCTATAAATAGAGCAGGTCGGTACGCACAGGAATACATTTCTTCAAGGGCCAGTATGAGTTGTGGACAAGACTTAGGTGAGTTTGATCGAAGTCAAGTCGTGAGAGCCAGGAAAGCCGGATGTTCAATCAGCGCAACGGCGAAACTGTTCGGAATGCCGCGACAAACCGTAGCAAGTGCGTACCAGGAGTACTTGAAATCCGGCAAAATCGCTAACAGTCGGATGAAATGTGGCCGTAAAAGTGCAATGGATGATCGAGGGCACCGACGATTGGCCCGCATTATACAGACGAATGGGAAGGCTTGTTTGAAGCAAATCACGCCACAGTTTAATAAAGGAGCATCAATGCTCAAAGACAACCGTCGACAAATGGCAGAACTCAGCCAGGGCAGTCGACGACCACATTGCGTCCCGATGTTAATGGCACTACATCGCATGATTCGGCTGCAGTTTGCGAAGGCCCATCGAAACTGGAGAATGGATGATTGGAAACGCGTCATATGGTCTGACGAATCCTGTTTCACACTGCATCGCGCCGATGGCAGACAGCGTGTGTGGCGTAAATCCCAAGAAGCTATGGACCGCGCATGCCTAGTTGGGGTACTACAAGCCGGTGGAGGCGGTGTAACTGTTTGGGAAACTTTCACGTGGTCCGGCCAGGGTCCCGACCACGTAAAATTTCCGCCAAACTTTGGGTCCGGACCACGTGAAAGTTTCCGCCAAACTTTGGGTCCGGACCACGTGAAAGTTTCCGCCAAACTTTGGGTCTGGACCACGTGAAAGTTTCCGCCGGTGGAGGCGGTGGACCTAGTCGGTCGCTAGCCGGGACCGATTGGGTAGAGCGTTGTCCTTTTGAAATATTGGAACATGGTTCGGAGAGAGGCACGCAAAGAAAGGGGACGCGATACACATAGCTGGAACCAGTGACGAAAGACTCAAGAGGTACCTTGAGTCTTTTGTCACTGTTTCCAGTTTTGTGCATCGCGTCCACTTTCTTTGCGTGCCTCTCTCCGAACCATGTTCCAATCTTTCAAAAGGACAACGCTCTACCCAGTCCGTCCCGGCTAGCGACCGACTGGCTCCAGCAGCGTAACAGTAAGCTTACCATATTCGCATTGTCCCCTTGTTCACCGGACATCAACCCCATAGAGAATTTATGGGACATATTGGAACGAGCTGTTCGTCATCAATCATCTCCACCTACATCTCTGTCTGCTCTATGAAAGCACTCTTAGATTGTAAGTCAGCGATACCTGAGTCTGTGTTTCGGAACCTCATTGCGTCCGTACCACGACGTTTGGATGCTGTCTTGGGTGCAAAAGGTGGTGCCACGCGCTATTAGGTCAGTGTTCCTAATAATTTGCCTTTTTAGTCTAGGAAGAGTTGATGTGACATCTGTCAGTCTACGCTTGGATCTCAGTGTTCCGATGGCCCTCTTGTCTTCTACGATGGTCAGATGTATTTACCGTATTGTTCCTAGTCTGATAGTAGCATTTACAGACACGCAGCATTAAGGCGAATCTCAGGTTTTTCAATGTTTGGAAGTCCAGTTGTCCCTCGTAGATCTTTCTTTCGCCTGCTCACACGTGAAAACAATGCGGAATCCGAAATGTGCCTACCTTTGCGTTTCATACACTACCAGGCACTATCCTAGCCTGAAAACATTATGCATAACACGCGCTTGGTGTTCTAAATGGTTATATGCTTAACTAATTTGAGGTGTTTAGATAGATACATTACTCTGTCTAAGGTATCGCGTGCTGCACAGGTGTACAGCGGTATAAACGCTGTCTCCTAATCGTTCGTTCGAGATGATTCAGGGGTGGCGCATTTGTCATATGGCACCGACTCTCACCTTTACCAGGAACTAATGGCCCTAAATTAGGGACGGCCGAACACATTTATCCCACTAAGTTGTTCACCGAGGTCGTTAAACCCCAAAAACAAGTACTGTGTGTCCAGTATTAGTTTCCAAATGGTGTTATTTCAAAATTCAATGCTTGTCTATGTTTATGTCCAATAACATCAGCGACACTCCTAGGAATGCCTTAACAAATGATTAAAAAATGTAAAGTGCTGTTTATTTCTATTTTCTCATCATAGTAGTTACGTACGTGCGCATTGGAAGATGAGGATTTTTGCTTCACCTTTATTCAAAATTCAAGCTTATGAAGTCGGTTTTCATAGTAATTCCGATTAGGCTTTTGAGCATGACAGACCAGTGTAAAAACTGTTTTAATCAAAAACCATACTGTTAAAATCCCTGTTCAAAGAGGCATGTGATGACAACAATGAAATCTTTCTGAAGAAAATGTAACGTAAAACCGTACATTATAACCCATCGAGTTGCTCAAGGTGTTCTTTAAACTCCCAAACACACAAACAAAACGCTACACTATAAAATACAAATACCTACAATAGTCTTGCACATTAAACCAAGGTAACAGTGTTGAAATCGAGCTCTATCTATTATGCACAGATGAAAAGTGTAGCTGCGAAACTGAACACATAAAAAAAAAAGAAACGAAAAAAAGCATAAATACTGAAGAGAACAATGTAAGTAAAATATGGCCAAACATGGGAATTTGGTACAAAGTTAGGGAAAGTCTATTTCCAAAGATATCAGATTTTGGAAATATACTTTCTAATCCCCAAGAATTCATCTCTCATCCCCGAGGCAGTTGACAGCAACAGCCTCGGGGATGAGAGATGAATTCATTGCTCATAAAAGTGCTTTTAAAATCTGCAGATATCGAAACAGGCAAAGAAATTGCATCAAATGAGACGGGGAACGAACGATATGGGAAAATAATTTGTTTCAAAATTATCATTCGTTGTTGAACATCTGAAAACAAAAGTTTGTCCGCGACGAGCATTAAATCCGTGTTCCCTCACTTCGGCGTAAGTCGCTTTCCCAAATGAGCTAAGTGGACAGAATATCTGGCTGCAGATTTGTCGTCTTGACACATGCTTTCCCCTCTGTAGTACGTCACATCATCTCGCTTTTAATTTTATTTTCATTTAAAGCCGAGTAGAAATTTTTCATTAATTCCAGACGATGTGTGGAACAAACATCACACATTTGTCGAAGAACCCAACGGCCAGTGGATCCATTTCCCCCATGTTCGGCACCAATGTGAAAACACAAGTTTGTCCGCGATGATCATCCAATTCGTGTCCCCTCACTAGGGAGTAAGTCGCTCTCCCAACTGAACTACGCGGACAGAATGTCTCGCTGCAGATTTGTCGTCTTGACACATGTTTTCAGCGCTGTAGGGCGTCACAAAAACTTAAAAAATGCCTAGTTGAAAAAATAGAGGCGGGCATAAATTGAATTTAGGTAATAACTGCCGGCGTACTCCAGATAATCTTGAATTGGATGAACATGCTATTTACAGAAGTAACACACTTTTGAGTCCTGAACAGGTTGAGAAATAAAATTTCAACTTTCATGCTTGTGACAGGCAAAACCCCTTTTTATAATAACATAAATAACTGCCACTTTTGGGAGACACAGGAAGTCATTACTTGCAGAGAGAGAGAGAGAGAGAGAGAGAGAGAGAGAGAGAGTAACTATGAATGATATTTTGGCTGACTTCTTTTCTTACTGATATGTGGTGAATGAATCTATGTAAAATACATGTACATTATCTTCTATATCTTCTACTGAAAAGTAAATGCTATGGTCATAAATCTAGCCTTAGTCAATAACGGCTTCATAGCGAAACTGCCTATTTCTGCCGGTGATGCTTTCGAAACCACATCTTCCACCTCCGGAATTGGACATTCTACAAACTGGACTACAACCGGCAAGGGCATACATGTCAAGACGGTAAGTTACCTCGCGGTCTTCACATGTGCGTCACCTCTCTGGTAGGTAAATTTCATATATCCCTCCTTGAGAAAGGCGGGTGTACGAAATCACGGGGCCTTTGAGTCATCCAACAAATCCAGCTCGAAGGATCTCTCTGTAGAAGAAGGAATTGCGATTAAATACAGGCAACGTGTAGAAGAAGCATCAAAGATTTCTTGAAGCGTAGAAGGAGGAATTCTGATTAAATCCAGACAACGTGTGGAAGAAAAATCATACATTTTTCAAAGCGTAGAAGAAAGAATTCTTATCAATTCCGTACAATGTGTAGAAGAAGCATCACACATTTTTCGAAGCGTAGAAGAAATTCTCATCAATTCCAGAAAATGTGTGGAAGAATCATCACACATTTTTCGAAGCGTAGAAGAAGGAATTCTGATTAAATCCAGACAACGTGTGGAAGAAAAATCCTACACTTTTCAAAGCGTAGAAGAAAGAATTCTTATCAATTCCGGACAATGTGTAAAAGAAGCATCACACATTTTTCGAAGCGTAGAAGAAGGAATTCTGATTAAATCCAGACAACGTGTGGAAGAAAAATCATACATTTTTCAAAGCGTAGAAGAAAGAATTCTTATCAATTCCGGACAATGTGTAGAAGAAGCATCACACATTTTTTGAAGCGTAGAAGAGGGAATTCTGATTAGATCCAGACGATGCACAGTGTGAAATTTCAGCAATCTATACTCCAATTCACCCTAAAAGTGTATGGTTGGTAAAGGCGGGAGAGCCTTATCACATCTCGTCGTGGAAAGCAAGAACGGTACCCATCCGCGTTAATGTGCTTTTCTACTGTTTCCTTTCTGATCCCCCCCCCTCCACACACACACACATCTTACAAGCATTGGGGATTGGGAGTGGGGGGTTCTGCTCGAAGCCGAATAGCTTCCCCTACTGCCTGTTTAAGTAACGCACCCTTCGAGTTCCCCCGATAGTCAATTTAATGTCTGTGTGTTGTTAATGTTGGGAGAGGTCTTCCCCCTTTCCCATTGTCCGAGTTGTATCCCAAGTGGGCAGAAATAGCCGAAATTGGCTCTTGATTCATCAACTTCTTACAACAAATGTATTTCTAAAAGCGCTCTAACTTCTGAAATCTTCTTTTAGATAGCAATTTTGTATGATAAACTGTAGATGCAAACAAAATTGGATTCTAAGCAATAATTCTACTGCTTTTCGCTCTAAACGCTAGGGACTATTTTTCGTAGCGAAGGAAGCTGTTTCGTACTCTTCATAGTGTTACACTCTTAGGTTGACTCGGAGTATAGAAGGACTTAATTCAATTTTGCGAATGGACGATATCATTAAAATCACAAGGAATTCCGATAGCTAAACATGGCCTTTAAGTGACCTCGACAACAGTTTAGCCAATAATCGCGCTGAACAATTACCACATGCCGCTGAAAATACGCAAGTGGCGTTGGCCAGATGGCGAGACGAACGAAAGCGCATCATTGCTTCCAGTTCAGTAGATGAGTGTGCAGTAATGGTGATATACGGCAGTTTGTGCGGTGTGGGAATACCTTCGTCAGTATTTCAAAGTAGGATTACGTGCGTGAACATTTGCTTATACCTGTAGAGTAGTGCAAAATATCGTATTTTAAAGAAAGCATGTTTACATTGTGACAAAACAGTTGCCACATTATAGCGAACCTTTTAAGACTTTATTCCGTGTTGTTCAGCGTCATTCATCCAACCAGATTAAAGCTAGATGTCTATACTATTGAACTGAAAAGAGAAATATTGCGCAAATTCACGCATTTACACCCTGTCGTTATTTGTGTCAGAAAGACTCCTCAAATTTCCCGTCTTGCCATTTTTGAAACATGGTATCGACATCCTCCAAAGCAAGGTACAGACGCAATACTGGCGTATATCTTGGACGAATGGGGAAGGTCATATTTACCAAATAACGCCTTAAACAGCGTTAAAGCAACACTTAGAAATTTTGCTTATAAAGTCGAACAGAGGTGGTTGAAAGCGCAAAGACATCGGGAAAGATTCCTCGTGGACAACGCATCATGGCTTCAAAAGAACATCAATTTTGCAGACACTGGAATTGAAGCAGTGCCTACTTGCTCCAACAACGACGCTTGTAAAAGAGGCAGACCTCACAAGTCATTCAATGACTGTTCCGAAAGTCCAAACTCGAAAAATCAAAACTCTTGTTGAGTCATCAAGTCAAGAAGAACTGTCAAAGGCGACTGAACTGAAACTGCGAAAGGCCGGAAAACGCGACTCAGCTTCAATCGCAAAACAGTTGTGTTCTGCGTCCCCTGCGAGAGCCACCAAATTCAAGAAAGCTCGGAAATCTTCGGCGGACAGTGTAGCAACTTTATCTTAGGAACAAGCACTCGCTCTAATGGTTGATACTAATCTTTCGACAAATCGGTATATTATTGTACGTGATCAAGCTATGGAGCGTAAGTGTAAGTTGTATCCCTCGTATTATAGAGTAAAAGAAGCTAAACAAATGTGTTACCCTTCCGATATAGCTATATTTAAAACATCAGCCAAAATACAAGTGCAGTTGGTTATTGACCTTAGCGTAACACGGTTATGCGTCCAGGTTATGCGTATAAGTCCAGGAAGAAGTCCTTAGAACGTTGAGAGGCGTTAAGAATTTAAAGACTGTTATTAAATGGGGCTGTGACAGTGTTGAACAAAGAAGGTATCGATAGAAATTTTCTCATGAGCATTATACAGACGACAGTTTATTGAGTATCACTATGGTACCTGTCGGAAGAACGACAACTCCCGAAGAGAAAAAAAAAATCCGAGCAGCTGTGGAGACGTTTCTGATAGAGGGCGCTGTCACTCCGTGTGAAGCGAGAGGAGAAAAAAATCGTGTGATTTGAACTCGAAAAGGAGAAGATCGCGTGTTTTGAACAAGATGGAACTCAAGATGAAAATAACGCCGTTTTTTTATGTTACGTGTATTTAGTGTGTGTGCAGTCGGTCATCTGTTTATGTTAATTATATCTTAGATGTTTATTTTGTGTCTTGAGTGAATTCCTTGTGTCAACTGCGGACTTATTTATTTCCTTCGGATTAATGTGCTATTGTCAACTGATTATAACGATTTCAACACCCGGGTTTTACAAGAACCGTCGTTCACAAATGAATGGCAGGTAAGAAGTCGTTTTTCTTCAATACTGTGCATTCCTGATTGAATTGAACTGCGACACATTACAGTGCCCATACAAATGTACGATGTAACCAAGGACCGTATAACCGTAATTTGGCAAAATCCTTCGCCCTCTTCCACACGATATTGTCCGCCCATTAAGTTCATTTTTGCAAAGGAATCCGTGGAAGTAATTAAAAAAGGAGGTTGTTAACATTGACAAACAAATCGGTGGCCTTTCTCCTATGAAAGTTGTCGTAGATGATAAGGAACTTCTTGATAGGGCCACAATGATCTTTTGCATGATCGATGGAAATACAAGCAATGCTGTGTCGTCATGTGTAACAAGCCAAACATGCTATTTGTGTGGAGCGAAACCGTGTGAGATGAACAATCTCAGTATTTTCTCACATAAGGATGTAGATAGGAATTTGTTATCTTTTGGACTGTCTCTTCTCCATTACTGGATTCTTTTTTTTGAAAGTGTACTGCGCATTTCGTATATCATTTAGATTCAATCGGGGCAAGTCCTCGGTGCAGCCAATAAGAAGAAATTCGCGGAGAAAAAAAAAGCTTGTGCAAGAACGATTTCGCCAGGAGCTCGGTTTACTCGTTGATATGACAAAACAGCAAACGCGGAACACGAATGATTGTATATACCTCAAAGACGTTTTTCAGAAATGCAGAAACATCTGCTAAAACCACTTGTCAATGTAGAGTTGATCAAGCGATTTTGCGTCATATTACAGGGCCTGATTTGTATGTTTACGGTAGATTTAGACACGTTCGGTGACTACACTACCGACACTTTGGACTTATACTTGAAGGAGTAAGCATGGTATTTCATTACCCGTAAGCGTACATAAAGTTTACTTATCCATGACAGAGATATTATAGGTACAGCCATACTGTCAATCGGTCAGTTTTCCGAGGAAACCCAAGAGGCAAGAAATAAAGACAGCAGAAAATACCATGAACTGTTTACTAGAAAATTTTCTAGAATCGACACCAACACGGACTTATTGCATCGATTCGTTATCACCTCGGATCCTCTTATCGGTAGCCCGAGTGCTTCATCTAAAACGGAGCATGCAGACATCATGCTCGTTTACTGAAAGACTCTTCTTTCAATGATCCTCAGGCGTCATATTTTTCAAACAGTGATTGTGATTAATTTTGCAGGCTGAGTCTTGTATATTTTCCATTACAATTTTACATATACAGTCCCGGTCGTTGTATGTACATTACATGTATATGTACATATTACAAGCTTATGAGTAACATGTACGGTTCTTCTTTTCGTTACACGAAATTGACATAAGAATCGCACTTAGTTCGAAGTATGCAATAACGCCACATAAAAATAAATGTGAATAATGCCAAAATATGTACTTAATGGCAAATGTAATACGTAAATCACGCCAAATAAAGTGTAGAAATGCGTAGGTACTTATTAGTTTTGCTTGCATTACTTTCTAAACCTACAACCTCAAGTATACTTAGCCATCGGAACAAAGTTCCCCCAGATTGTTGAAATTTCACGCTGTGGACGTGTGGAAGAAGCATCATACATTGTTCAAAGCGTAGAAGATGGAATTCTCATTAATCCCGGACGTGTGGAAGAAGCATCACAAACATTTCGAAGCTTAGAAAGAATTCTGATTAAATCCAGACGACGTATGGAAGAAGCATCACACATTTTTGGAAGCATGGGGGCAAAAATTCTCATCAATTCCGGACAACGTGTAGAAGAAGCATCACACATTTTTGGAAGCATGGGGGCAAAAATTCTCATCAATTCCGGACAACGTGTAGAAGAAGCATCACACATTTTCGCAGCATAGAAGAAGGAATTCTGATTAAATCGAGACAACGTGTGGAAGAAGCATCACACATTTTTCGAAGCGTAGAAGAAGGAATTCTCATCAATTTCGGGCAACATATGGAAGAAGCATCACATATTTTCCGAAGCGTGGAAAGAGGAATTCTCATCGATTCTGGACAACGTGTGGAAGAAGCATCACACATTTTTCGCAGCATAGAAGGAATTCTGATGAAATCCAGACGACGGGCGGAAGAAGCATCACATATTTTTCGAAGCGTAGAAAGAGCCTGATTAAATCCAGATGACGCATGGAAGAAGCGTCACACATTATTCGCAGCATAGAAGAAGGAATTCTGATTAAGTCGAGATAATGAGTGGAAGAAGCATCACACATTTTTGGAAGCGTAGGTGGAGTAATTCTGATTAAATCCAGAAAACGTGTGGAAGAAGCATCACACATTTTTCGAAGCGTATAAGAAGGACTTTTCATCAATTCCGGGCAACATATGGAAGAAGATCACATATTTTTTGAAGCGTAGAAGGAGGAATTCTCATCAATTCTGGACAACGTGTGGAAGAAGCATCACACATTTTTCGAAGCGTAGAAGGAGGAATTCTCATCAATTCTGGTAAACGTGGGAAAGAAGCAGCACACAATTTTCGAAGCGTAGGAGAAGGAATTCTGATCGATTCCGGACAACGTGTGGAAGAAGTATTACACATGTTTCGAAGCGTAGGTGGTATAATTCTGATTAGTTCCAGAAAACGTGTGGAAGAAGTATTACACATGTTTCGAAGCGTAGGTGGTATAATTCTGATTAGTTCCCGAAAACGTGTTAAAGAAGCATCACCCATTTTTCGAAGCGTAGGAGAAGGAATTCTCATCAATTCCGGACAACGTATGGAAGAAGCATCACATATTTTTCGAAGCGTGGAAGGAGAAAGTTTCTTCAATTCTGGATAACGTGAGGAAGAAGCATCACACATTTTTTGCAGCATAGAAGAAGGAATTCTGATTAAATCAAGACGACGTGTGGAAGAAAAATTACATATTTTTCGAAGCGCAGGAGAAGGAATTCTGATCAATTTCGGACAAAGTGTGAAAGAAGCATCACACATTTTTCGCAGCGTAGAAGAAGGAATTCTCATCAATTCTGGACAATGTGTGGCAAAAGCTTCACATATTTTTTCGAGCTTCACAGCCAGGAGATTCATTTTTACGTTCGGGCCCTATAGTGCGAAACTTCGCTTTTCTGTCGGTGATGAAATTCGACCGCACATCTTCCATAGTCGGATATTCTACCGATTTAACTACACCAACGAAGGCTTAGAGATGCGACTTTTCGTTCAGACATGTGCGTCACCTCTGAGGAAGGTACGTCGCAACATTTTTGGATCGCACTCGAAAAATTGAAATTCAACGCCCGTGAGAAAAGAAGTCGGGCTATTCAGAGTCAGAGTCTTATAATTCGAGATGTTTTCCACCATTACACCCTAGAAGACAAGAGAGTAAATGAGAACATAAGAGAAAGAACTAGGAACATTTTATGAACATTAAAATGGCTTATTTAGAAACTGGATACCTCACTGATGAATCAGTTGACTTTTAATAAATCTTGCAAATAAGTTTAGGGCCTTTCAACGCCGCAGAAGACTTATAATGAATATAGCTTTTAACTAAGCTAATTATAATGAATTCAATGCTTCTGCTAAGCTAATAAGCTTCTTCTAATGGTTGTTGTTTGTTAATTATATCATGAATAAACTTTCCTGCTAGTAGTGTAGTAATAATAATGAACAAGCTTTTAACTGCTAGTAATGTTGTAGTAGTAATTAAGATGAATAAAGTCTTATGCTGGTTGTTAATAATAATCACATAATGAAATAAACCTAACAGCCAGACAGAGATCTGACAAAACTATGAACTGAGAAAAAAACGTACTTACAACAAATTCTTTATTAGTGAAACTTCTGGCTCTCACATAAACGAAGATCTCTTTATACAACAACAGCTTTCTGACACATAAACCACAGCTCACTCTACGCACATCAACAAAAAGCTCTCTCACATAAACAAACGCTCTCTCTATACAACAACAAACGCTCTCTCTCTACAACAACAAACGCTCTCCTACGTATCGTTAAACGCGCCTATTTATACTGGCTACCACCACGTCATGACTTACACTCATTGCCAGATCTCATTCAGCGGGAGAAATAACATCTCGTTCAGTAAGAAGATAATTTACATAGGAAAATAAAATAACCAGAGATAGTAAAAATCAAAAGGAAAATGAATCGAGAGTATACGTTACACACTTTGTGTCATCTTTTTCTGAAGCCTAAAGAGACTTCCCATATAAATGGTACAAGATATTAATCATGAAATTAACAAAAGCCAATTGCTATGGAAATTATGAAAGTACCGTAGAAAATTCTTATAAAGAGCAGGGAGCTTTGCGTAATAAATGAAATATTGGCAACTAAACAGTATCACACACTTAAGGGATTTTGAAAAATTATGAGAATATTTGGATTTGAAAAATTTTCAAATTTCACAAACCGTATTTGACTTCAGTGAAATATCAACTTGTGCTCAATATATCCTCTGTCGTTGAGCGGTTTGGTTCGAGTCTAGAGGGAAACTATGTGCTGTATTTGGTTATGCTTTTATTGCAGTAAACAAAAAATAAAGAAAATAGGTTTCTCATAAGCAGAACTGTTGTTAGGGGATGCCAAATTAGATCTCTGAAAAACAGTGAAAAGGAAGAAAGTTAAAAAACTTCTAGATTAAAATGTCTCAGATATTTTATTTTCTAAATATATTAAAGTAATATTAATGAATAAAACTCACTTCCACATTCGACTGAGGGAAGCAACGGGAAAACTTCTGTCCATCTTTGCCCTTCGTAGATCACAGCATTGGTATATAAAAGACGGCTTCTGTCGTCCCATGAGGGAAATCTATTTCGTCCAACCACGTCGTCCACTTCCGCTTGAATTCTCTTCTGGATATCTGGCCTCGAAGCTAGAGCATGAAGGATAGCCGCAACAAACAAACCTATACCAATCGTTCCATCACCAAAAAACTGAATGAGTGATGCCACAAGAGAACGTTCTGTAGCAGAAAGGAAATAATATGAAATAAAAATTAATTGGCATACATTCCTGACAGCAAAGTTTTTTTAATAATGTCAAGTCGACATTTTTCTAGCATCGAACAGTACAGCCTTCGTGATTAGAGATATATTGTTATTAGTCCTTATAGAAACATAATATAATACTCAGGGTATTCCTTTGGTGATGATGAAACGTGATAGCAGGGATCTAAGAGAGATCTCCAACCTTCCTTGGCCTTATCAATCAATTCAAAATGCTAAAATAAAATTTCTTGGAAGTAAAACTGATAATGATGGAACTGAAAAACATTGCGTGCATTCAAGTTTTAGTGAACAAATTTAAGAGAATTACACCTCAAATCGTAATTGATGCTCAAATTGGAACGCTTTTAAAGCGCTGGCTTCCGGGAAGATAAGTAGAATCCACCATGCCAGTTGCAAAATATTCTGTTTTTCCTCAGTCAATGAGGTTCAGACCAAAAGCTTCCCATCAGCAAGAGAGAGAGAAAGAGAGAGTTCAAAGGGAAGGCTTCAATGCAAACATTTTGCCTAAGGGGTCTTACTGTCTTCAGGCAAATTCTGCTTCATCATAAATGGTAATGTGACGTACCTGCCAGTAGGACGCACACGACATAAAGGCAGATAGGAATCAGAATAAACGTCTGCGTAGCTCAGTTGGTAGAGCGCCTTGTTCCGGAATAAGCGGACTCGGGTTCGAATCCCGGCGTAGACCAAAAATGACGGAGAAATTTACTTCGTTATAGTAACTGTTGTTCAAACTGGAAAGAAACTTAGATGATGATTTTCAGAGACGATGTGCATAATCGATCAAGAGAGTTACCGGAATTTTTTTCTCTTTCTTTAGAAGGTTCAGGGTGATAACGCTCTGTCAGATGCTGAAACAGCAAAGGAAAGAACTTCCTTTATTTCTTAGGTTGTAGACGGATCTTTCTTCACCAAAGGCAGCATCACTACTGCAATCTATGAAAATTCTGATGATGTTAACTCATGTCTGGATTTCGGCGTGAAGTTCCTAGTTTCACTTAATCATTTTATTATCTTTTCGGGGAGTGTTTCTCTTTAATACACGATTCAGGTTTCAACAGGTTAAACGTTTCCACAACCTTGCCGCCAGGATAAAGTCGTCTAAACTCAATAATAGCTCTTCAAGAATGTGTCAGATCGTTTGTTGGATGTGAAAATTATAGGAAAAAACAAAAAACGCATTGAAGTTCCGAAATCGGCATGTAATGTTTAGGCTTATCTTATTTACCGTATAATTAGACAGGCCCGTAGCTAGTGGTAAATAATTCTAAAGGAGGCTGCTAATAATGCGTGTGAGGCTACAAAATTTTTAGTTACTTCGGTAAATTAATTTTAACCCAATATAGCAGTATTTATTGAAAAATTAATTTTAAATAAATATAGCAGTATTTATTGAAAAATTAATTTTAACCCAATATAGCAGTATTTATTGAAAAATAATTTTTACCCAATATAGCAGTATTTATTGAAAACATAATTTTAACCCAATATAGCAGCATATATCAAGTGCAAAGATTTGGCTGTTTAAAAATACAACACACATAAAAATTGGAAAGGGAATGAGACAAGGTGACACCATATCTCCGAAACTCCCTAATGCCACATTGGAAAATGTCTTTCAATCACTGAACTGGGAAAACAGAGGGATAAAGATTAATGGAGATTATCTAACCCACCTTCGTTTTGCTGATGACGTAGTCATTTTTGCAACTACCCCATCAGAGCTGCAGAGTATGATCCAGGAACTTGCTGACAAGAGTAAAGAAGTGGGATTAAAAATGAATTTTCAGAAGACAAAAGTGATGTTCAATGCTTTTACAAGAAATGAAGATTTATCGATTGATGGAGAAAAGCTGGTGATAACAGACACGTACGTTTATCTTGGACAGCAGATATCAAGTAAGGGTCACATTGATGAAGAAATTAATCGGCGTACAAAACTTGCCTGGAGAGCTTTTGGAAGAAATAGCATAAATTTTCAAGAGCAATATGCCATTATGTCTTAAAAGAAAGGTGTTTGATCAATGCATCATTCCAATGCTTACGTATGGTGCAGAGACGTGGACCTTAACTACAAGAGACATAAAAAGGCTGCAGCCAACTCAAAGCAGCATGGAGAGGTGCATGCTTGGTGTAACCAGGAGAGATAAGAAGAGGAACTCGTGGATCCGAAAAATGACAAGAGTGGAAAACATCATGATCAGAGTTAAATCCCTGAAATGGCAGTGGTATTGGTAACTGTGGGTACCATAGTGGTACGCAGTTTATTGCTATAACGAAATACAGACATATCAGATTCATTAAAAGCTGCAGTACAGAAAACAACAGTGCGGAAAGTCAGTATATCCACGATGCAGCACAACGTTACACAGAAAGGAAATGAATATGCAAACGAACAATGAATGGCCTAACGGCATGTCAAACACAATAACACATGTGCACAAATGCATGAAATGTACTATGCTATCATAAATCAACCGAACGGAACTGAAATGTGGTTAGAGCGCAAAACAACATTGAGTACCTCAGCAACTTTATAAGAATAACAACGGTAACAAACGTACCACTATAATAATCCGCGATAGAGGAAAGCTCTAACACAGCAAACACTCACAATTATAGGTAATTTAAAAAACAGGCACAAATTCAGGAAACAACAGATAAGATAATGATACTGAAATAACGAGATCACACAAGTAACGAGACCGATTAGCTGTGAAAACACAGAAAACCCCGCAATTATCGCAACTTTAAAATAAAGCAAATTTACAATACATTAAATAAAGCAAATAAAGCAAATTTACACACAAATGAAACAAATTTACAATACATTACTTGTGAATCACAGTAAAAACACTCAATGAAAACATCAGAATCAACATGCACTAAGTCTGCAAAACCAGGGCAACTGCAAACGGGTTCGCAAATACCCTAGCATTGAGAGAACAAAAAGTAATCGGTGTGAGGAAGAGAGCTAAAGGTCATCGGTAAAAGGATAGAAGGTATCACATATATGCTTCTCAACGAGCTCCTTCAAGGAACGCGAGACGGCGCGTGTAACGTCTCAAAAAGGCTGATACCGAGGATCGGTGGCACCCAGAGATTTAAAAAGTGACGCATAAGCTTCGAATTGCGTTACCGCTGCATACAGGTCCAGATCAGGTGAGTGAAGGAATTCTTCAGAACCAACAATCGTACGTGCAGGTTGAAAAAGACGTAAAAGTTGCTGTCTGGACAGTGGTCCAGGAACTGGAGGAAACGTATCAACGGCTTGTAGAACCTCAGCATCAGAGAGAGGATTGACAGGACCTGAGCGGAAAAGCATACTGTTTGAAGAATCATCAGGTACAGAAAAGCCGGAACCGGAAACCTCGGGAACACTAGATGAATCCTCAGAATGTGGCACAGAAAGTTGTTTTAACTTTTTCTGTTTCACAGCGCCTTTGGAAGTTCCAATCCGCTTCGATGAAGAAGCTGAGGCGGATGTATCCATTAGTGGATCAGGCTCACCTCCCAAGTCAGGAGACGAGGAAACGACCGTCGCTGAAGAAGCAGTACGTAGCTGAGCTGCCTTAGTGGAGACTGTTACAACAGCCGAGGCTTCAGGAAGATGTTGCAACAAGGGTGTGGTAGACAAGGTTGTAAATGGAGATCCGATATCCGAGAGGCTAGGAGAAGAGCCAGACGGCCGATCTGCCAAACCATCACTCAACACACCCGGATCGGAAAACTCCGCTGTATACACATCTGTAGTCGAAGACAACTCTGTCAATCTTGAAGGTGGATGCCCAATCGTACGGGTCGGGAGAGGAGGAAAGGCAGCATTGTCCGTGACGGAAATGTTCGTCTGACAGAGAAACGAAGAATTCGCGTCAGGCAAACTACCGGTAGTGGGGATAGTAGAAAGACCAATGTGGTCAGCAGTGGGATGCGAACTTGATGAACGTCCACGTCGAACGCGGTCACAGGAGGCAGTGGTGCGATTCTGTGTTAAACAGTGTGTACAATAGTGAGCAGTGAAAATCTTGAAACTGTACGATCGTGCGCCAATTTCAACAGTAGCTTCTGTAGGGCAATCCGCCAAGGCTTTCTCGGTGGGGAAATACGACCAATAACTGACGGCGAGATCCGGTAGCATGTGCAAATCGAGTTCCGCGGGGAGCGTCAGAAAGGCGACGGACCTTGCCAACAATTTTACAAACATGACTGACCAGGAGAGGAAGTGCAGTATCAGGCACTTCCTGTGGAACAGGATAGAACGTGATGTTCACCGGTCGCTTGGAAAGAGGCGACGGGATGAGATGGTTTGTCCCAATCGAAAGTCCGTTTGCAAGAAAAAAGTCAGCATCCTCCTTGTGATTGAACTGTACCGAAATACCCCGAGGAGTACGGGAAACTCCTGCAATGGACGCAGACGACACATGTCCAGAGAGGGCTTCCATGTAGCGTGGCAATGGAGTATTTGGTAAAGCATGAAAGAGCACACCTCTATCCAGGAGGTTATGGAACTCACGGCCAATCTGCGAATTGTCATCTATCGTTACCTTCACCTTGTGGTTGGATACCTGAATAATAGGTGTTGCTTGCAAAAGACCATCTGGTGGAGAGGAATCGGACGTAGAAGTAGCGCCTCGTTGCACTTTAGATGCAAATGACATCCTCGGAAGAGAAGTCTGTTCGGATCCGGCAGGCACAGAAGGCTGTGAGGGAAGAGAAGTACAGGCCGAAGGCAAGGCAGTAGAATCAGTAGTACCCAGGGAGGGCACCGAGGCAGATGCAGGAGCTGAAGAAGAAAGCGCAGCCAAGTCCAGTGAAGGCACCGTTGCAGGAGTACTAGAAAGCTGGGAAAGCATCTGAGCAGACACATCTGAGGCGAGAGTATGTTGACTTCCATGGACGTGGGAAGTGTGACGTGATGTGCATCCGCCACGCCCATAGATGATAAGGAAATACCGGAAGCCGCCATGTTGGCAGCTTTCAAACGTAAACAAACGAGCAAACGATAAGAAAACGGATGAATATGAACTAATATGAGGATGAGAACGCTAGAAAAGTAGCTCAAAAGGTACACAGTACCTTTAGACAGCCGGGCCACGCAACAGGTGAGTGATGGACGAGGTATTCCACGCTAAAATGCATAAAATATTGGAGCCACCAACACTACGTCTGTCACGAACGAGCAATGGGCTGGACATACGGCCAGGACAGACCATCGATGGACTGCCGAAATTTTAGATTTTATTCCAAGGGACAGGAAAAGATCCAGAAGAAGACCAAATGGGAGACGGGTGGATGAAATTCGAAAGTATGCGGGAGTGACATGGAGGAGACTGGCACAAGACAGACCGTTGTGAAATAAACTTGGGGAGACCTTCGTCCAGCAGTGGATTGATAATGGTTGACAATGATGATGATGATATATATATATATATATATATATATATATATATATATATATAAGAATTTTATCATGTAATCCCAGTTGAAAAAATCGCTCATTACTTTGGAACATAGGAAAGCCCTTTTTTATTTAATGGTCGTTTAATTACTCATGGTAAACATCTTTACATTGTAAGAAAATATGAATTTCATTGAAATTGTAAGAAAATTTGAATTTCCTATGCAAATACTAGAGTGAGGTACGAACTTTCAGTATTTTTTTTATTTATAAATACGGTCACATACACTGACGGAAAAAAAAATCCCAACACCAAGAAGGGGTTGTGTTAGATAAACGACAGTTGGTAGGCGGTGAGAGTACACCTGTAAGATGACGTCTATGCAAATTTCGCTCTCGGAGCATACGTGTGGCGCTAGTAGCGCCCATCGGAACATGCAAAGCAGGTTTGCTGTAAATGCGCGCTGTAACGTTCGTGAGCGTTAGTTATCGTTGAGATTCGACGTAGTGTGTTGATGTTAGTCAAGAATGCTTTTAAGAAGACGAAGAAGCCATTATCATCAGCTCACGGAGTTTGAACGAGGTCGTGTAATAGGGCTACGAGAAGGTGGATTTTCTTTCTGCAATATTGCAGAACGACTTGGCAGGAATGTAGCCACCGTGCATGATTGTTGGCAGCGGTGGTCAAGGGAAAGTACTGCCTCAGGAAGACCGGGTTCCGGCCGGCCACGTGGCACTACTGAGAGGGAAGAACGCCGTCTACGGCGTATGGCAGTGGCGCATCGTACTGCGTCTGCGGCAGCAATTCGAGCTGCAGTTGTCCCCACAGTGACACAACGAACTGTTACAAATCAGTTACTTGAAGGACAGCTCCAAGACAGACGCCCTGTAGCGTGCATTCCACTTACTCTAAACCACTGCCGTTTGCGACGTCAGTGGTGTCAAGCTAGAGCTCATTGGAGGACGGAGTGGAGATCTGTTGTGTTTTCTGATGAAAGCCGGTTCTGCCTGGGTGCCAGTGATGGCCGTGTGTTGGTTAGAAGGAGGTCAGGTGAGCGCCTGCAACCAACCTGTCTGCGGCCGAGACACACTGGACCTACACCTGGAGTTATGATCTGGGGAGCAATTTCCTATGACAGCAGGAGCATTCTCGTGGTTATCCCACGCAACCTGACGGAACAATTGTACGTCGGTCTGGTGATTCCACCTGTTGTGCTGCCATTCATGAACAGCATTCCAGGGGGTGTTTTCCAACAGGATAACGCTCGCCCGCATACCGCTGTTGTAACCCAACATGCTCTACAGAGTGTCGACATGTTGCCGTGGCCTGCTAGATAGCCAGATCTTTCACCAATCGAGCACGTATGGGACATCATTGGACGCCAACTCCAGCGTCAGCCCAACCAGCATTAACCGTCCCTGTATTGACCGACCTAGTGCAACAGTCATGGAACTCCATCCCACAAACTAACATCCAGCACCTGTACGACGCAATGCATGAACGTTTGCGTGCTTGCATTCAACATTCTGGCGGTTACACCGGTTATTGATGTACCAGCATTTCACATTTAAAATGGCTCTGCTCGTGCTTACATTAAGCTGTGATCTTGAAGCCTTAATCGATTAAATATGTTACTTATACAAATGAATTGCCGCCATTTCATTCCTCTGCAACTATTTTTTCGTGTTGTTGGGATTTTTTTTTCCGTCAGTGTAATTCGTAAGAAAAACTGTAAGTGTTCCAGATATTATATTTCTAACAAGGATGCTTTAAAAACTTATTGACCTCACTTATTTATGTTCTAGTTTTAATCTCCTGTTTGGCCGCTGGAATTGCGTCATCACATCATAGCAAAACGAGTGATTTTTCTTCAGTTCCATCAGCAATATTTTTACAAACGCAAGTAAGCTTAAGTAGCACAACCTTCCCTGTGTTTGTGATCCTCTACAACAGGTGTGTATTCGCTTCATTGCAGAAAAAGAGCGTTCGACTGCAGCGGTGGAACTCGGAATCGTCATGACCAATTACGCTAATTTGTAAGTTTCTTTGAATGCACAGCGAAGTTGATTTTCTTGTATGAATTTTACAAGCTGTTGCACTGGCTTCCTCGCAAATTCATCAGAAGAAAACAGGACTTTTAGTTCGTTGCTTAAGCGAACGTAGTCGACAAGTAACCCTTAGAAATATTTTAATTTTTGTAGAATTCCGTCAGGAAAGGCTTTTGCATGCTGATAATATTTTTCGCTACAAAGTACATGAAAACATTCAAGTTTCCAAAGTGAAGAGTATGTTTCTTCCATCTCAGGCCTATGCCGTCGACTATTTCCTAGTATAATCGAAGACATGCGCTTTTCTCCTCTTCTTCAGATGTTTTTCGTCTTACATCCTTTGATTCATCAATCGCATGATTTTCTTTTGCTACAGAAACCCAAATGACATCAAATCCATGTTCCTGATCATTCCTAAGCTGTTTCACAATATCATGCACTTTTTTACAACAGTACAATATGTCATACAATGAATTTTGTAAAATATTATTCGAGACATCAGTAAAAGCAAACAGTTTAGAAAATATTTCTAGAAACAAAATGGTTCTAAAATTTTTCAAGAAAGACAAAAATCCACGTGGTTTGATAGCTACATCCCGTCCCATTCCCCAAAATTCTCTACAATGTGTTCAAAAAATTCAATAAGTTGACTTCTGTGTCACATTACAGCGTTCGTTAAACAGGAAGTAAAATTCCACCTGGTTGGTAAACCGGACAAAATTATTTTTGCAACAAAATCTTGCAAAGCATATATTATTTTTGATGATTTAGAAAACTATGCTGCAAATCCACTCATAGTTTGAAACAATGCCTGACATTCCTTGATGTTCGAGAGGCTTTGCTTCAGAACTAAATTCAAAACATGGGCGTAGCAATGCATAAATATTGATAAAGGGTAGGCCTCAATAACATTTCTCTGCAATCCATTAATATTTTTATTTATTTATTTTATAAAATTTCTGCTGTAAAATATTGTAGAAAAGTAATACAATACACAGTAAAAATACAATATGTGCCACAATCATAAACTAATTTTACAAATAAAGTAAACAAATTCACCAATAAAACTCAAAAAATACAACAAATCATCAAAACTTTCATGATAAATACAAATTCTGCACAAAAAAACTCGTTCCATTGAAAATTATATCAAGTAAATGGACTAATACCAATTGTATGAATAAAATATTATATGTTTTGAATAATTAAATGCACAGAAAGAGGCCAGGGAAAATGCTGAAATACTCCCTGACAAGCCCCTTATTCCCTCAAAATAAAAACAAAATATTCCAGTCCAGTCAAGGCAATGTGTTTCTTTTACAAATAATAAAGCAATAAATTCCAATATTCAATTTCCTGTCAAAAAACTCCTTAGCATTCGTTTAAATACCGGATAACGTGCCTTTGATCTAATAATCAACGGTAATCCATTCCACTCACGCAATCCCAACACATTGATATGATTAAACATTAAACCAGTACGAGCCCACGGAACAGAAAAAACCGACCCACCACGAGTACCATAAGAATGAGTGGTACACCATAATGCACTGAAGTTGGAGTATCTTCCTGTAAAAATACGTTCAACGGAACATCAGCAGCAATCTGTATTTATGTAGTTGCTCAATAGTTAATATCTGAAAATGACGAAAGAGAACCTCCGATCCAACGGAATAGCAACCGGACAAACTTCCTCTGCAACACAGATAAACGAACTATGTTGCGCTTTGTAGTCGCACCCCATATTAAAATGCAGTACGACAATACAGGAAAAATCAAAGAATAGCGTAAAATTAACAGAATTCTTACTGACAAAAAACCAGAAATTCGCGAATCCATACCAATGCGACATCTTAAACATAACGCAAGCTGATCCACCTGAGATTCCCATCTGAGAGATTCATGCAGAACTACACCCAAACATTTCACTGTAATCTGGAACTGTAATGTCGTATCATTTAAGTAAACATAACGTAATTGACAAGGACGAGGCCTGATGTTGGAAAACAACACCCACCCCGTCTTAGTAACATTTAACGTTAAAACATTACATGCAAACCAACGAAGGTACTCCCTAATTTCGAGATTTACTCGAAGAATCAACTCACTGAGATTATTCCTCCTAAAAAATAAGCTTACATCATCAGCAAACAATACCAAATGAGCACTAGATGGAACCCGAAAAAAATCAAACGTAGAACAAGAATTCTGCCTTAGATGCACGATTAGAACTTGCAGGAGAAAATAAAGTGTTTATTAAAAGTTAAAAACACCATGAGATCTTTCGTGGCTGCTACAGCCATATCTTCAGATGGGAAGATCCGAGTGCCCGGAATCCGACAGTTAAATACAGGAGCAAAAAAACAGGTCGTTGCCACTTAATTCGAAGAAATACCCGATTACAGAGGAAAAACACAATCATATTAAGGCTACATGTATACAAAACTTAACGTTCATGACTTCTATAGTTAAACATAATCTCCACGGTTGATGTAAGACTTCTATAGTTAACCATAATCTCCACGGTTGATGTAAGATGGCAGAAAGTTCATCATTACAACAACTATTAAAGTTTTGAAATATATATACACACTTCCAGTAAGTAGTAATGAGGTTCTGGAGGGTGAAACCGCAAGGATGGTGGTCTCGCTCCAAATGGGAGAGTGGGAGCCTTTATTGACTAAGCAAGAGAGGGCTGTAGATTGTGAACAGATTTTCACACTGTACTTATGTTCAGAGTCTAGTTTTTAATCTTCGTGAAGGCATACCAATATAAATACAGTCATTGTAATCGTTCTCTCTCGCTTTAAGGGGAATGCAGTACACTTCGGATTAAATGGGTATTCTTCAAATATTAAGGTATTCCTTTGGATTAAATGGCAACGACCTGATTTTTGCTCCTGTATTTAACTGTCGGATTTCGAGCACTCGGGTCTTTCCATCTGAAGATGTGGCTGTAGCAGCCACGAAAGATCTCATGGTGTTTTTAACTTTTTTACTTTTAATAAACACTTTATTTTCTCCTGCAAGTTCTAATCGTGCACTTAAGGCAGAATTCTGGTACTTCGTTTTATTTACAGCACGAATATTTTACTGCATCCGAAAAATATCATTTATATAAGTCAAAAACAAAATAGGAACCAACCCTGAACCCTGAGGAACTCCAAATAAAACAGACTCAACTCAAGAATAGTGATCATGGATCTGAACAAACTGCTTTCTGCCCAATAAATAATTCTGAAGCATGTTAAGTGCAACACTTGTAATCCCAGTCCTCTCTAACTTAGTTAATAATATGTCATGGCATACAGTATCAGATGCTCTAGAGAGATCGCAAAAGAGTTCAAGAACACTATTTCCAGAATCTAATCCGTCCTGTAAATAATTTATAACATCTAGAAGATCAGTCTCTGTTGAAAATCCCTTACGGAAACCATGCTCATTGTGGCCCAGAATATCGTTACTATCCAGATATTAAATTAATCTATGTAACGTAAGCCTCTCCTAGATCTTTGCAAACACCGAAATATTGGCAACTGGACGATAACTTGGCACATCAGTTACCAAACCTCTTTAAAGATAACACTAATTCGACTAGGGGTCATAGGAGAGGGAAAGATACCAGTTTGGAAAATATTATTCAAAATATAATTTAATGGAACAATCAGACTCAAGGACTGTATGTGTCTACTCATTAAACAGGCACCATTATAAGTTTGGCCGACCAACTTGTCCTTAATATTAAATTCCATAACTGTGCTTACAACATGTTTCAAAAGACCACAAGCAGTTCCGTCATCACTTACATCGGTAAAACTGATGAACCTTTCGTGTATTTGCCCATCATGAACAAAACGTAAAATAGCTGATAGCTGGGGTTTTGTCGTTACATAGGAAGTTTCATCCAGTAGCATGGCCACAAATGTGGTTGAAGTAATTTCTCTCTTTATAGCATCTATAACCACATTGGATATAGCGTTAATGATATAATTCTATACAGTGGAAGTAGTTCCTCGAAATACAGTTGATGATTTTAAATGACTGTCTAAAAGAGAGTCAGCACATTTAAAAATTCGATGTAACTGCTCCGATTACATGAATTTTCAGACTCGTCAGGAACTCTGAAAGGAAGTTCTTGCTTAGCCAGATAGCATACAGCATCAATTATTATTTTCAACATGTCTCTAATTTTCTTCAGTTCTTCATTATGGCGGGTTATTTCAATTTCTTTCTGCTTATCAATGAGAGGGCCAATTCTTTGTTTTCCAAATACATTGAGATTTAGAAAAGACTCCAGGTGTGACTGGGAGCGCCAATGGTTTTGCATTACTGCCGCTAAGTGATTAAGATCGGAATAACCGTACTTATTCCAAACATTTTTCTCTTTGGAGAACAGTAAGCAAGGCCAACAAAAGTCTTGACGGCACTTGACATTCAGTTAACCATTCTACTATATCGCATTATGAAACAGAGAAATGTCTCGTGTACTCGGTTCTTTTATTTTTATGCTTGCACAGTAAGTTTGGAAGAGGAGGACGAGGACGAGGCTTACCTTCCTTAACTATATTTACACGATCTGGAAAAGCTCTGACCGAAAATGGGACACTTAGTGCATCGTTAACACTGTTCCCCATCCTATATGGATAACACAAATTCAAATTCTATTTTTAAATCTGTGCTCATCAACACATCGATTCACACTGCGACGAAAAGACAGAAAAACAACTCGCAGTAAAACGTTGTACTGTATGACGATCCTACGCGATTCCGAATAGAAACAAAAGTGACAAGTAGTGCTTTTTCAGGCGCGCTCATCCTGAGAAGGTTTTAGCTGTGCGTTGAAACCACGAGAAAATTTAAAATGTGACCTGCAGCGCCATCTGGAAAGCTTCCTATTACAGTTGCTTTACATACCTAGGTGTCCGCTGATTACACAGCACACCTGCAGATGCGAATATTCCTTACTATGTTTTGCTTACTTAACAAAACAACGAAACTTCTCCTCTTTACGAAAGTATTGTATAAGGAAGTTAATTTTAGCTACCACGCGAAGTTTTAGGACAAACTTTACCGAGTTTTGTTAACCAAAAAATAATATAAGAACAACTCGCATCAACGCTGATTTGCGTTACGCAATGGGATTGCAGGAGGTGCTTTATTTCGCAAACACATTCTGAGAAATCAGCTGTAAAGCTTAAAACCAAAGCGAAATAAAAACGTGACCTGCAGCGCCATCTAGGGAGCGCTTGCACCACAGTGTCTTGAGCATCGTCTTGATGACAAGCGCTGCTCTGTTTGGCCAGCACCCCCGAGAGATCAGCTAAAAGAACCGAAGGGAAATAACAACGTGACCTGTAGCACCATCTGGGGAGCGCTTGTATCACAGCTGCTTGACATGGTCGGACGTGCGCTTGGTAAATAGCACATCCAAAGATCTTAGCGCGAATGCGAAATGCATACTAAACGAAACTTTTCCACTTAATGAAAACATTATATGGGGAAATTAATTTTAACCACCACTCGAAGCCTTAGGACAAACTCTGGCGGGTTTTATTAGAAATAAATCCAAAAAAATAATATCGATAATGTAGGTTAAATTGCGAGTCTGTGTAGGTGTGCGCCGTACACCTAGCACACCCCGAATGTTTGCCCCTTATATATATACTGTATATATATATAGGCCCTATTGCTTTTTTAGACTGAAGTGACTCAAAAACTGATTAACTGATCAAAACAAAACACAAAATTTGATATGTTCTAGGTTTTTAAAGAACAACAATGTTGATAGTTGATTTGGTTGAAATTGGACAAAAGTATCCTTCATATAATGGGATAAATTTGCTTACTTCCGGGGATTTTAAAATGAAATTCGGACGAAATGTTTTTGAGAACTCCAAAGGAAAATCATTCACGGAAGACCATGATAACATGCTGATTAATTTTCATACGATGAATAGTTAATGAGCTATGAATTAAAAATTGTATTAACGAAAACTCAACAGAATTTAATTTATCCTACAGAGAAACGTGTTTTTAAATTAATACAGATTTCTGCAAATACAGTGTATCCCACTGGCTACAGAGCCCGGCATTTCTTTAATAATATTAACACCAATGAAGATATTGCAACGAAATTTGAAATAGACTTACCTCATTTCGTGGGAAATGCGATGACATCACAAAAAGTGTTGTTAGTGGCCACCATTTGCGCCCAGACAGCAGAATCCGGCTCACCATATTGTGGAAAGTCCTTGCCAGTATGTCAGCCGTAACTTCCTGATTTTCTTCGGTGATGCTTGCTTCCAAAGCATCTATGGCTTGCGGTTTCTTTTGGTAAACTCTCCCTTTTAGATATCCCCATAAAATGTTATCAAGAGGGGTCAAATCGGGAGAGCGCGGTGGCCATAAACCATTCGAAATGACGCGGTCGCCGAAAAGGGACAGAAAATTCGGTCATACTGGTGTGTGATGTGTGTGATGTCGCTCCATCATGTTGGTAATATCCAATGGAGAGTTCTTCGTCGTCCAATTGATTTACAAAGTGTTGAAGATTTCCATATATGCAGCTATCGTGATGATTGTATCGAAGAAGATGAGACCAATTATGCGGCGCAGGGTTATCCCACACTAAACACCAATTTTCTGTGAATGAAGGGGTTCTTCATGCATCGCGTTGAGATTTTCACCGGCCCAAATAGGGATATTTTGAGAATTGACGTGTCCGGATAGGTGAAACCACTCCTCGTCCGAGAACCACGGTATTCCAGAATGCCCGGATTTTCCTGAAGAAATGTCTGAAACCATCGACAGTATGTCACTCGTTTCACGTGGTCAGGCTCTTTCAGTTCATGGACCACGGAGATACGGTACGCATGAAGCTTCGCGTTTTTTCACAGAACGTTGACAAGTGCTTTTGTACAACCCTGTTTCCTGTGATAGTCGGAGAATTGACTACCTGGGAGATACAAGCAGTCGACCCTTTACCTTATGGATCATTTCCTCGGACATTTGTGGACGACCTCCTGCGTGGACGTCTAATAAAATCCCCTTGGTTTCCAATTTCTTCGACAATGCCCAAATGGTCGACTTGCGCGGCGGATGTCTGCCTGGAAACTTCTCCAGGGATTGCTGATGACAAGACTTTGAAGATTCTGTTTTACAATAAGTGCGAACAATAAACACTCGCTCATCCAGAGTATACCGATACATTTTCACACGTGCGCGAACAACCACGAGCGGAACCACTCACTATCAACAACTGTATTGTGTAGGCACGATCAGCGAAATGGGATAACAAGGCAGCAGAGAGGCGCGTCCTGCTGGCCGGCGGACTGCTCCTCTGTGGCACCACACTTAGGAATGTCTTTGCCATTAAGGAGCACTCTGGCTGGATGGAAGACTGCTCCTCAGTGGCGCCACACTTAGAAATATATTTGCCACTAAGGAGCACTTTGGCTGGATGGCGGACCGCTCCTCAGTGGCGCCACATTTAGGAATGTGTTTGCCACTAAAGAGCACTCTGGCTGGATGGCGGACTGCTCCTCAGTGGCGCCACATTTAGGAATGTGTTTGCCACTAAGGAGCACTTTGGCTGGATGGCGGACCGCTCCTCAGTGGCACCACATTTAGGAATGTGTTTGCCACTAAGGAGCACTTTGGCTGGATGGCGGACCGCTCCTCAGTGGCGCTACATTTAGGAATGTGTTTGCCACTAAGGAGCACTCTGGCTGGATGGCGGACCGCTCCTCAGTGGCGCCACATTTAGGAATGTGTTTGCCACTAAAGAGCACTCTGGCTGGATGGCGGACCGCTCCTCAGTGGCACCACATTTAGGAATGTGTTTGCCACTAAGGAGCACTTTGGCTGGATGGCGGACCGCTCCTCAGTGGCGCTACATTTAGGAATGTGTTTGCCACTAAAGAGCACTCTGGCTGGATGGCGGACTGCTCCTCAGTGGCGCCACACTTAGGAATATGTTTGCCACTAAGGAGCGGTCCGCCACTTCCAAGGGTGGCCACTTCCAGCACATTTTTTGATGTCAACACATTTCGCACGAAATGAGGTAAGTCCACTTGAAATTTTATCACAATATATCTTCAATGGTGTTAATATTATTAAAGAAATGCCGGGTTCGGTAGCGAGTTTGACACACTGTACCATACATGTCTAATAGTGATATCTTTTGTATTGCGCTTCTGTTGGGTCTAAACTTTTGAGAAATGCTGATACTCCTCCTTTCACGCCGTAACTATGTACAGCTATATCAAAGGCATGTATTGGTTTTCCGTTACATAATGTTCCACAATTTGAAACGCTTCACTTGATTTTTGATGTTTGTGTTCTTTTCTTTCGTATTATTACCTTTCAGCGTCGATATTTTGCGTGTGCGCGTGTGTGGCCGCTACTGTGGTGTAGTCTTCTCACCGTTTATCTGGGCGGGTTTTGATTCGAGTATCAGTCGAAGCATAGGTAGTGTGCTTGTCTTACGGCATTGCTTTTTTCCTTTCCTTAGAACTAGTGGCCCTAAATTAGGAACGAACAGTTGCTTATAGTCCTAAGAGTTCCTCATAGTGGTCGTTAAATACCCCCCCCCTCCGCCCCAAGAAAAGGGTGACTAGTATTATGGTTGAGAAGAGCATTTCGTCTAAACTCGCCAGTTATCGAACAAAAGTGATCTCCTCAGTCTATTCTGTGATTCCATAGGAGTAACTCAAAAGGACGCTCCGGGGTCCGAGTGGTAAGAGGCACTAGCTTCTGTCCAATTGCTCAAGATGATGGGATCGATCTCCGGGCGAGTCGTGGGCAGTGCGCTCATCCGGAGCCAAGCACTCTAAATCACGGACCAGATACTACGGTTCTAGATGATCGCGGTAGTCATTATGCCCAAGAAGAAAAAGAACCAGCGCAGAAGATATCAACCAGTCTCACCCCATGATCTTAACAAGAACGCCAAATAAGTTACATGCATTCAGTGTGACTTCAGTTTCATGTATTCAGTGTGACTTCAGTTACATGTATTTAGTGTGACTTCAGTTACATGTATTCAGTGTAACTTCAGTTAAATGTATTCAGTGTGACTTCAGTTACATGTATTCAGTCTGACTTCAGTTACATGTATTCAGTGTGACTTCAGTTACATGCATTCAGTGTGACTTCAGTTACATGCATTCAGTGTGACTTCAGTTACATGCATTTAGTTTGACTTCAGTCACATGTATTCAGTGCGACTTCAGTTACATGTATTTGGTGTGACTTCAGTTACATGTATTCAGTGTGACTTCAGTTACATGTATTTGGTGTGACTTCAGTTACATGTACTCAGTGTGACTTCAGTTACATGTATTTAGTGTGACTTCAGTTACATGTATTCAGTGTGACTTCAGTTACATGTATTTAGTGTGACTTCAGTTTCATGCATTTAGTTTGACTTCAGTCACTTCAGTTACATGTATTCAGTGTAACTTCAGTTACATGTATTCAGTGTGACTTCAGTTTCATGTATTCAGTGTGACTTCAGTTACATGTATTTAGTTTGACTTCAGTTACATGCATTTAGTTTGACTTCAGTCACATGTATTCAGTGTAACTTCAGTTACATGCATTCAGTGTAACTTCAGTTACATGCATTCAGTGTGACTTCAGTTACATGTATTCAGTGTGACTTCAGTTATATGTATTCAGTGTGACTTCAGTTTCGTGTATTCAGTGTGACTTCAGTTTCATGTATTCAGGGTGACTTCAGATACATGTATTCAGTGTGACTTCAGTTACATGTATTTAGTGTGACTTCAGTTACATGTATTCAGTGTGACTTCAGTTTCATGTATTCAGTGTGACTTCAGTTACATGTACTTAGTGTGACTTCAGTTTCATGTATTCAGTGTGACTTCAGTTACATGTATTTAGTGTGACTTCAGTTACATGTATTTAGTTTGACTTCAGTTACATGTATTGATTGTGACTTCAGTTACATGTATTGAGTGTGACTTCAGTTACATGTATTCAGTGTGACTTCAGTTACATGTATTCAGTGTGACTTCAGTTACATGTATTTAGTGTGACTTCAGTTTCATGCATTTAGTTTGACTTCAGTCACTTCAGTTACATGTATTCAGTGTAACTTCAGTTACATGTATTCAGTGTGACTTCAGTTTCATGTATTCAGTGTGACTTCAGTTACATGCATTTAGTTTGACTTCAGTCACATGTATTCAGTGTAACTTCAGTTACATGCATTTAGTGTGACTTCAGTTACATGTATTCAGTGTGACATGTATTCATGTATTCTGTGACACACGTTACAAGTATTCAGCGTGACTGGAACTCTACCGAATGACAAAACAGCATTAAAAGGGAATTTTAATGCTCTTATCATCTGAATTCCCCGTAACTTTTACCTTTTATTTTAAAGTGCTCCAATTAAGCAATTTTAACAAAAGTTGATAAAAATAATTACAGTCGAACCCGATTAATGGAATAGCCTATTTGTCACAAGAAAATATTCCAATAAGCGTGACATTCCATTATTCGGGATCTCTCCATATAAATTCACCTACGCATGCATTTACATACGAACTCAAATACAGTACGTATTACTACGTAAACACGTAGTGAGGAAAAAAATGTTTAAATAACTGATAAAAACTAGGTAGAATCTTGCTTTATAGCGACTTAATATTTTATACAGTACAATACTGTGCATATAATAGCGGACAATTTGATAAAATACAGTACAGTGCATATGTATAGTAGGTGTCATTAAGATCCAATTGTCACCAGCGTCAGCAGCACCACATTAGATTAATGGCTTAGGAAAATAATCAGTTATTTACTTTACTTTTTTCGTAATGAAATAAATTTGTTACGTGATTTTTTCAGTTTTTAATATGTCGAGAAGTGCACATTATTCTTAATTTCCAAAAAGCGTCCTAAAATGCTGCATGCGTTATTCGCTTCCGTATGTGAAGGAACTTCAATATTCACATTATAATCATCATCATCTTCTATAATCTCATTTTGAAGGGTTTCACTGTCAGATATCTCTCCAAACACCTCTAAGTCATTATCAACGTTTACGAAATTAGAAAAGTCATCTTCCATGATTCCTTCAGGCACGGGATCGAGGAGAGGTGAATTAACTTCTTCAAAAGTAGCATCTACCCAAAAAATTACACTTAAGAAAACGATTTTTTATGCTTTCTGTTCAAATTGCATTCCATGATTTCTTCATCATGTGAACCGCAGTAAGTATTAATTATTTGCTTAATAATGTCAGCGGCCTTAGCAGCTAATCATTAAAATCCCAGCAGGCAACGATCTTTTTCGCCACTTCTTTTCAGTAGGGTGAGATAAGGACGACGTGAAGTCTTGGGGGAGATGACCAGTTTAACCTGACCATTGTTTACAATTAGGAGGGGAGGGGTTAGCCCACCACTCTTTGTGCGTGTGTTTCTATCTGTGAACAATCCCATCACAAATTTAAAGAAAGTTGTCTTGAATAAAGAAACTGCTTTTCTCCTTTGTAACCTTGAAAGAGCAAACATTTATTCTAATAACTGAGATTTATCCAATGTTCTTATGCTATTAACCGGAGCGTTTTATCATTATGTGCAAAGGTTGCGGTTTGGGACACAGGAATTTTATTCTTTTAAGCGGGATATCCCAGTATCCGATATTCCACTAAGCTGGTTCGACTGTAGTAATAAAACTTACAACGAATTGTAACTGATGAAAGAAAGCAACAAATCATATTCGCTTTTGAAAATTTTAAGAGTCTTCTTTTTGGGTTTGTTTTGCTTAACCTGTTCACCGCTAAAGCATTTTTTTCTTAGAGCTACAGAATTGTTGCAAATTACGTCATGCGATTCCAGACATCACTGGTAATGGTCCCTTGCAGTAAATTACGTGAGAAAAGCACTCGGCGCTGTTTGCTTTGACGATGGACACTCATAATGACGGTGCGAGAGAGGAACGAGAGTAAGATAAAAAGCTGAACGAAGTCGAAGAAGTAAACTCGGACCGGTTATATCCATGGAGACCTTTCAGGTTTTGGGTTTTACACTTCGGGTTGGGATGGACTCCACTATCCCCTTGTTAAAGAGCTGTGATGTACTGCAGAGGTGCAAACATGTGTCAAGACGTCAAATCTGCAGCGATATATTATATCGGCGTAGATCAGTTGGGAGAGGGACTTACTCCGGAGTGTGGGGACACGGTTTCCCTGTCGTCGCTAGCAGACTTGTGTTTTTACAGAGTCACCATTGTAAACGCGTACTTGAACTGTAATTTGAACTGCATACAGGCTTTTAAATTATGTACTTTGAATTGCATGCATGGAATTAAAATGGCCGGTTTTATTATCATATGCTACCTGGAGTTCTTATCTCTTTTCTAACTTTACATTACAAAACTCCTATCAACATACAGTTCACCGATCGAGACCATATTTTTTGACGTTCTTTTACGCCGTCGAGCGCGACGAACCCTTTGACCTTGTGATTTATTTATCTTATACATAATATGTATTTAGTGAATCATTTCGCATTAATTTTCTTTTAGTATCAATATTGCTTTAACCTGTACTTTTTTTTCCTTTTTCATTTCTACATTGGAAAACTAATACACATAGTTGCTCTTAGGCAAGCAACTGTTATTTAGTTTCTACGTGCGATGGAATCAAAACTTCCATCTTTTAAATGGCATTGCAAACATTGGTCTCGTGTGACACTGGACTCACTTCGTCGCGAATGGATGGCAGATAAAAATTATCTCCAACACATTCTGCAGAAGAAAATATTTTCTGCTTTATCTCCTCCGCTGAACTTAGAACCTGCCAGATTTTGCTTAGCGATAATGAGAAGACATGATTGTTTTTTCAATTATGTAAGTTAATGAAAACTTCTAAAGTACAGCGGCGGTTCCATAAAAACTGAGAGTAAAATCACACAAAATGATGAAATATACGTACAGCAAAATATATGTTATTCTTTCTCAAAGTATCTTCACTCTGATGATATGCAACGGTCCCATCGTTCAGTCCACATTTCAAAGCGTGTGGCGAAGGCATTTTGTGGAAGATGTTTTAGTGACCTTTTTACAGCTTGAATATCGTCAGTATATGTGTTGAATGTTGCGGCACGGAACTATTCCTTCATTTTTGGAAACAACAAAAATATCGCAAGGGGTGAGGTCAGAACTGTAAGCAGGCTGTGGCATGATTTCTACACTGCATTTTGTAAGAAACTGTTGAAAACAAGCAGCCACGTATGGGCGGACGTTTTCATGGTATAGGTCCACTTGCCCACCAGTTCCGGTCGCGTAATCGATATGTGTCGTCGCAGACGCTTCAAGACTGAAATTCAACACTCAGCATTGACAGTAATTTGTCGAAGAACGTCATGCTGGTAGACTACACCTTTACGATCAAAGAAAATTTTCAGAATCACCTACCCAGCTGATTTGGTTTGGCTGACTTTTTTTGGTGAGGTGAGCCTGTGTGTTTCCATAACGCCAGCTCCGTGAGGGGGTTGAAATAGTTGACCCATGTTTCATCGGTAGTTATTACTGTGTTTAGGAAGTTTGGTTCCTTTGCAATCATTTGTTTCTACTCATGTCACAATTGAACTCTGGCTAACAATTGTTCTCTCGTCAGGTGATGAGATACCCATCTGTAACACACAATATGCGGCAGTAATTTGTCGCGTAGAATGCGGAATGCCGACGGTTTTAAAATAATAATTGACGCCGCTATGTCTTCACACGTCATTTGTCGATCTTCTTTCAGGGTTGCCCAAACAATGTTAACAATACGCTCCGTAACAAACGTTTCAGGTCGACCTGGCCTAGGAGCGAATTCTGCCGACAACGCCTTTTTCTGAAATCAAAGTGCCGTCTAAAAATCGCTGACTCACGCAAGCATTTATTATCTTTGTAAGCTTTTTTCATTAAATCAACTGTTCCTGGAGCCGTTTTACACAAACGATAGCCAAATTTTATCGCACAATACATTTCACTTCTTAACTCTGAATTACTCACCTCCGTAGCTCTATGGAGAAATGCCAATGTACCTTAAACAACTGCGCAATAACAATACCAGAATCGTCTGCCACGGTTAAAACCTGTTGCTGAAGATATTTCCTTAATTCAGTTAGGCGTCTGCGTGGTTAATTTTCTCCTTCGCACTGTTGCAAACTTAAAAAATACTCTCAGTTTTGATAGCACGGCCTTTGTAGTTTAAAAAATGATAATTCGGACGCAATAAAATGGACTAATGAACAAGAAATGTCAAGTAGGCATTCTGATATTTATAACTGACTTCCTTCACACTATTCACAGCATGTAATTTTATTGCCTTCGAGAGCAGCATAAGCCTCTACAATCGTGATTTCCAAATTAAATAGTTTTTAGACTGTGTTCATTGTGTCTCTAAATTCGCGGCATATCTTTCTGAAGAAAATACTCGTGCATCGAACTTTTCGGCACAGAGAGGCAACATGACGAAATCTCTATCACTCTTTTTCTCTCACCTCTCTTTTTCTCTATCTCCTCTCCCTAATTTTTTTCTTTCTATCTCCTCTCTCAAATTTTTTTCTTTCTCTCTCCTCTCCCAATTTTTTTTCTTTCTCTCTCCTCTCTCAAATTCTCTGTTTTTCTCTCCTTTCTCTTGCTTCTCTCTCCTCTGTCCCTCTTCTCTGTAATTCTCTCTCCTCTCTCAAATTCTCTGTTTTTCTCTCCTCTCTCTCGCTTCTCTCTCCTCTGTCCCTCTTCTCTGTAATTCTCTCTCCTCTCTCAAATTCTCTGTTTTTCTCTCCTCTCTCTCGCTTCTCTCTCCTCTGTCCCTCTTCTCTGTAATTCTCTCTCCTCTCTCAAATTCTCTCTTTCCTTCTCTCCTTTGTCCCTCTTCTCTGAAATTATCTTTCATTCTCTCCTTTGTTTCTCTTCTCTGAAATTATCTTTCCATCTCTCCTTTGTCCTTCTTCTCTGAAATTCTCTCTTTCTCTCAAATTCTCTTTTTCTTCCTTTCTCAAATTCTCTTTCCTTCTCTCCTCTCTCGCCTCTGTCCTTCTTCTCTGAAATTCTCTCTTTCTCTTCTCTCTCAAATTCTCTTTTTCTTCCTTTCTCAAATTCTCTTTCCTTCTCTCCTCTCTCGCCTCTGTCCTTCTTCTCTGTTTTTCTCTCTTTCTCTCTCCTCTCTCAAATTCTCTTTCCTTCTCTCCTCTCGCTTCTCTGTCCCATTTCTCTGTAAATCTTTCTTTGTCTCTCCTGTCTCAAACTCTCCCTTTCCTTCTTTCTTCTCTCTCCTTCTCTCTCCTGTGTTTCTCGACTCTCTGATTCTCTCTTTCTCTCTGCTGTATCTTTCTATCTCCTCTCTGATTCTCTCTTTCTCTGTTCTCTTTTTCTCTCTCGTCTCTGATTCTTTCTTTCTCTCTGCTCTGTCTTTCTCTCTCCTCTCTCTCATTCTCTCATTCTCTCTCTCTCTCTCTCTCTCTCTCTCTCTCTCTCTCTCTCTCTCTCTCTCTCTATCTATCTCTCTCTTTCTCTCTTTCTCCATTGTCGGTCATTTACCGCGAAGTTACTTTTGAAAGCAGTAATACAGTTTTGGAAAGCAGAGGGCTTGAGAAAATAAGTATAATCCTTGAAAGATGGAAATCAATTTTTGAGACACACACTAAAATCCGTTATTGTGTGCATAGCTAGACTGATGTGAGAACGAAAAGTGAACACTTTTGGCATTTTTACGAAATGACTCTAGACTGATGCTAAAAGGAAATTTTTGTAGGTGATTTGTTACAATTTCTTTAAACGTTTAACCTAATTTCACTAGCAAAATACATTGCTGGACAATTGATAAGGATGGATCATAAACGGCTATATAGCGCATAAAAAAAGTAAGTGTGGTTGAAACGTGAAAAAAATGCAATTACCGTCCGCAGGCGTTCCGGCGAAAGATGTCAATACGGGATATGGCCACCATGGAGGACGATGCAAGATTCCACACGTCGTGTCATGCTTTGCACAACATTATCAAGCAACTGTTATGGTAATTTATCCCATTCCTCTGTCAGTGCACGGATGAGGGTGTCATTGTTTATTGGAGGTCATTGGCGACCAGCAAATCTCCTCCTCAAAGCATCCCACACATTTTCAATGGGATTCAGATCTGGAGAACGTGCTGGCCATACGAGGCGTTGAATATCCTTGCTCTCGAGACACTCCTGGACAGCGACTCTTCGATGACATGTTGCGTTGTCGTCCATGAAAATGAATCTATCACCGACAGCACCACGGAACATGCGAACATGAGGTAGCAGAACATCATTAATGTATCGTTGGCCAGTCATAGTCCCAGTTGGAAGCACATAGAGGGACGTACGGCCATTGATCATGATGCCAGCCCATACCATGACACTACATGTCGGATATCGGTCCCTTTCCTGTATGTTTGCTGGACAATATGCAGTACCACTATCACGCCAGATCAGTTGTCGTCGACAATCAGACGATAGACTAAATCTACTCTCATTTGAGAAGACGACAGCAGACCAGTCGTTATCAGTCCAATTGCGATGTTGATGGCACCATTGCAAACGGGCGGTACGGTGACGTCTGGACAATGGGATGCACACAACAGGGCGGCGGGCGTATAGTCCTCCTTCATGCAAACGTCTGGCGACAGTTTTTCGGGAGATCCGCTTGCCAGTAGCAGCCATAAACGGATTTGCTACCTCACTAGCTGTGCTCCGCCGGTGTCTTTTTGTTGATAGCGCTATGTACCGATCTTCTGCAGGTTTCATACTGCGAACACGACCTCCCCCGTGACGTTTGCTACACTTTCCATTTGTTTGAAATTATTTCCAAAGCCTTGAAACAACACTGTGGCTGACGTCGAACTCCCTGGCAACATCTGTTATTTTTCGCCCTTCTTCAATCTTGCCAATAATACGGCCACGCGTAAAATCATCTAGGTGATGTCGGGAAGACATACTGAAAATTGCAAGTTCGTCAATTGATTCTTTCCCGTTCAACTTTGCGTTTGGGCAACAACGGTCAATACGCGTCAAATCCTTTATATCTCTTATCAGCGCTATGACGTCACGAACAAGTTCGGCAATCCAAAATTTGCATACGCACAACACGTCTTACTGTGTCCCGCACTTATGCTAATTTCCACATTTTCCTGCCTTCCATTTTATGGTTGCTATCGTTGCTATTGCCATCCGTCCTTAGCAATTGTCCGGCAGTATATCAGCCAAGGTGTATTTCAAAGGTAAATCATGTTATCACATAGAGTTAGTTTCATAAATTTAACCGACGTTAGCCTGTAATTTCTATTCTGCTATACAAACTGTTTTGAACTACGTTGCTCATGATCAGAGGCTTTTAATAGTTACAAAAATTACTTTTCTTGTGTACAGGGAGTTATTTCATTAAAGGAAGGCAGTATTGTTGATGTATGTATTTTCTCTGGATGACATTAAATGTACCATTTGTTTATTGAATATCTCATTACTCTGATTTCTTCAACCAAATTTGAGATTTAGGCCCTTCATGAAACTAACCTTAGAATGAATGAAAACTTTCAAATAAGATAAGCCGCCCGGTGGCGCAGTGATCTAAGCGATGGCTTATGACCATTCGTCCGAGAAGGGACCGGGTTCCAGTCCCGGTAAGGCATGGATATTGTGTTCGTCTTACGGCACTGGCTGTCTCTCCCTTGGAACCAGGGACCCTAAATTATGGACGGGCAACTGCTTATAGCCCATTGAGTTGCTTATGGTGGGCGTTAAACTATCAATCAAAAAAAAAATAGAATAATGATGTGCAAACTTGTAGAAAATTTCTGCTGTTCTTGCGAAACATTTTAAGCTTTACTTATATGAGTGATGTGCGGATAAATAAACTCGTAAACAAAATATCTCAGTTATAGTTTCTTTCATGGGAAGGCGCACGACGGCGTGTGCGTTAAGTCTATCAGCGCTTGAAACAATTGCTTTGTAATAGAGTCACACTCAATTAATCATGTTTGGCATAACAAAATTCACCTCATTAGGAAAATAAAAAACGAATGTGTATGATATGAGACCTGTATTTTTTATTTTCTATCTTGGTCAAGACGAGAGAGTTTCGTTACATACAGGGGTTGGTCAGAATTATGTGAACACCACGCTCAGAGACGTGACTTTCAATGCAGCTGCATACTTCGCAAAACAAAAAGGTATCCACCAATGTTTGGTTGAAATACATACATACATACATACATACATACATACATACATACATACATACATACATACATACATACATACCTATCACTATGCTGTTCTCTGAGATTCAGAGGTTAGCTCCAAAAAAAATACAAACTACTAGATATTTTTACTTCCTGTTGTCGTATCAAACTTCTCCATTTGCAGCGATCTTTACATACAACTCGGGCTTCCCTGATATCCATTACACGCAGTGCAAAAGATCTTTTATACTTCATACTCATAATTTTTTCTCATGCAGACACTCCTGAATCGGATCCACCAATGTCTTCCTTGGCCTTCCTCAGCCTGTCCTTCCTGCCACTTGGGCTAAAAAGAGTTTCTTAGTAAGCATCTCATCACTCATTCTTTCAACATGGCCAAACCACTGAAGCATATTGGACTCCACCTTGGTAACAACATTTTGCTTCACATCACACAACTGCAACTCATCTTCATTCCTCACATAATCAGAACGTGTCTTGCCACAAACCCCCTGTAAGTAACGCATTTCTCCAGCACACAAACGGCTTCTATGTTTCTTCTGTAGTACCCAGGTTTCACTACCCAGAGTAGGAACAACTACACTTTTATACACAGCCATGTGGGACTCTCTTGAGAACCTATCATTCCTGTGAAAACCTCACAAAGCAGCCATGACTTTCAAAAAATTCACTCGCCTGCTAATTTCACCATCCAATTTGTTCTTTTTGTCAAACATGCTTCCTAAATACACAAACTCACTCACCTGGTCAATCACAGTGCCATTTATACTTACATTGAATTCAGTGCTACCAATTCCTCTCTGAAAGACCATAACTTTGGTTTTTCCCTTACTCAGTTTGAATTTCATGCAAACTTCGTACATCCGGGACAATATACTCTGCAAATCACTTTTGCTCTCTGCCAACAGGACAGTGTCATCAGCATACAGCAATCTGCACACACGGATATCACCAAGACATAAACCACTATTATCTATTTTGGCATCACGCATGCATGCATCAATAAATATATTAAACAGCCATGGTGACATTACACAGCTTTGTTTAAAACCTCAAGATCCTGTTTAAGTGCATTTAAAGTGTTTTGTGGCAAAATTTCTTTCAGGGTGTCTTCAAATTCGTCGACGTAACGGACTTCAAATGAGGGCTAATTGTTAGGGGCCGGCTATTTGGTTCCTCCGTGACAATAATCACCACGGTAGTGGTATTGTCGGGAACTACTGTGTCTTCCGCAACGATAGCATACCGTGTTTGTGGCATAACCTCGTCTGCGAAACACAAGAGCGGCAGGAAAACGATCTTGACTGATAGAGACAGGAGAGCATTAAAGAGGATTGTTACCCGTAATAAGAACACCACGGAGACGAAAATTAGTGCGGAACTCAATCTGCATCTCCAGAACACAGTATCGGAGAAAACAGTGCTCATGGAACTGCATAAACAAGACATTCAGCTGCTATTGCAAAAACTCTGGAGACCTGGGTGAAAGCACAACGGCGGCGAAAGTGATACCAAGAGCATGAAGCATGCACTGCTGTAACGTATACTCTACATTCAGTTTCCTTTTGATTTTACTATCTCTTGTTATTTTATTTTCCTATGCAAGTTATCTTCTCACTTAACGAGATGTTATTTCTCCCGCTGAATGATATGTGGCAACGAGTGTAAGTCATGACGTGGTGGTATGCAGTATATATAGGCGCGCTCAACTATACCAAGTAAGCTTCGTTTTATGTGATAGGTTCTTCTTAATTATTGTTATGCGATTCTACGAAAGTTCGGATATTCAGTAGTCGTGTGATTTGTTGAGAGTGTGTTTGATAATACCAGGAGTTCTCCAATAAAAGGTTTAAAGTGAGTACGTTTTCTCAGTTCATATTATTGTCAGACCTCTGTCTGGCCGTTAAGTCTCTTTCATTAAGTGTCTCCATTAAGTCCAGGGTATATTGTGTTTACCGCTCTAATAAGGAGCCTTCAAGGTACTAATGTACTAAAACCGAAGTTATAGTACTGATAGTCAAGATAATGAGGAACGCTGAGTAAAAAGAAGTTCCATATTTAATGAATTTATTGCACGTGCGAGTCTTACCTAAACAAACTCTAGCACTTTGAAGATTAGGTACACTTTAGCTACGTCAAGTAACCTTCCAATAACAATAACGTGACTTAACGTAAACTTCCCTGCACTACACTGCCAGCGGAGAACTTTATTCATTATACTGCCGATACATGGAAAAGTGTAATTTGGTCGAACGAATCCACAATCTCACATTAGTCTCCACCACAAGACGTGTTTACGTGTGGAGAACACTGTCAAAAGCGTACAATCCAGACTGTCTGCTTCCAACAATGCGGCATGGCACTAGTTCTGTCATGCTCTGGGCAGTCAAATCGTGGTTTTCAGCCGGTCCGCTGATTAACTTGAAAGGACGAATAATTAGAAGGACATATGAAAACTTTTTGGCCGACCACGGCCATCCTATGGATTCTGCAGGGGACGCCAAATATCGAGATGGTAACGCCCCAATTGACAGAGCTCGGAAAGTCCATTCACGGTTTGAGGAACATCAGGCCAAACTTTAGCACCTTCCTTGTGTTGCCCAATCACCATACGTAAACCACATCGAGCCACTGTGGTCTGTGTTGGAAAACAGGGTAAGATCCCTGTGCATTTCTTAAGGACCTGGAGCAGTTTCTGCATGAAACGTATTGTTACATCTCACTAACCACCATCCAGGTTTTGCATGTGTCTACCCAAAGGACGATTCAGGCGGTTTGAATTTCAAATGTGGTCCCACACCTTATTAGGTATTGTGACGTATATTCTAAATTCACTTTACTTTTTAGTTTCTTTCCCTATGTAAATCTTGAGTTTATTCTGTTATTCTTCACTCTTAACGTGATATCTTTCTCTCAAACGAATACGTTTGGCAACACAATTGAGGTTGAATGCACGTGACGTATGCCTGATATTGATAAGAACAAGAGATAAAAACGACGACTAATCTATTGCTTCAGAACGTTAGATTGTAAACTGATTAATGAAAGGAGCGTTGTAAAAAGAGCGTTCTGTTGTGTGTGCAGAGTTTAGTGCAATATGCTATGCTACGATGTGTTGGCTACATCCTGAATAAAGCATCTTTTTCCGTAAGTGTGACTTCTGTTGTTTACATGTTTCGTCTGGCCGTTAAGGTTTTCTTTCATTTAGGAACTATTTCTTAGTATGTTGATGTTTTAAAATAACGTAGAAGTAAGGCAAGACTTCTACGCCGTAGTATGTAAAATCTTCTTTTCCAATGTGTTTACATTATTCTGTCCAACCGGTGTAGTTGCTATAGGTCAGAATCAACTCGGCGAGCAGACGTCTATACCTGTGACTTCGGCACGTTTAGTTGATTCATATTTTATACAAAACCTCTAGATGTTTTCTTTGGAAAAATCAATTAATATGCTTGAATTCCGATGTCACTGTAACACTGTAAAACCTACTTAGCAGTAATTGGCAAATTTCTCTCGGAAAGTAACTTTAAAAGCTTCTGGTACAAAACCGAAGAATTTTGTCTCATTCAGAGCTTTTTCACGAAACCATTATTCAAGAAACTCCTAAACTTTCAACTTCAGGCACATGAATGAATAACAATTACAATATCATCAGTTCTTAATGATGCACACTTCCTTCATGGAGCTGAATCAGGGGTACCATCCCATGAGAGACATGGTTGTTCGTGACGAGAAGTAGTTAGCAAGATATTTAAATGTGGCATTAAAACTGTCAACTTAAGCCATGGGAGGCCACACTTTGAAAAAATCTTTCTCTTTTACCTGATAAAAAAGTACTTACCTGTGTAATACTTTGTTTTAGGATCTTTCTTTTCTTCTAAAGATTTTCTCTCATTTATGTAGCTGTCAACCAGATTTCTGATGTTATTTCTGTCGAATTCCCTTTCGTGCTGGCGTACAATCTTCGTTGCGACAGTACTGACCTGATCTAAATATTTTCTGTATCTACGAAAGTTCGGTTTAAAGGGGATCAAAATATACCTATAAAAATAAAAGAAAGTAAAGAAAGGAAATCTTACAGTTCATACGTGTAAAAATGATAGAGCTTTTGTAGAATCTAATTAATTACTTATTAAAAAAACTAGACAAGTTTGCTGTTATTTTCTTATATTTTAGATGACGTAAGTACGTTTGTTGACCAGTGATCACGTGCTTTGATACCATACTGGGCAATCTCACACGAAGGGCAAAGTTCTGCGAGTCTGGCAAGAAGGTTACGAGTTACAAAAGATAGCAACTGTTGCTTGAGTTGTGGACTTTATAACGAAGTAAATTTCTCCGTCATTTTTGTCCACGCCGGGGACCGAACCCGAGTTCCCTTATTCCGGAATAAGTCGCTCTACCAACTGAGCTACGCAGACGTTCGTTCCCGCTGCTATCTGCCTTTATGTCGTGTGTGTCCTGCAGGGCAGGTACGTCACAACTTTCTAGCACGTCTTTTGTAAAAAAAGATCGTGCTTCTGTTATCGGCTTGTCCGTCCATCCGTCCGTCTGTACCCACGGTATCTCTGCAACTATTAGTCCGATTTGAAAAAAATGTTTTGCATTCGGAAGCTTGAAACAGGTGAATAATGATTCTTCATTTCATTTTTTCTTACGATGTACAATTTTTCAGCTAGGGAGCGTAAATGCAGATGATGTCGAATTCGAAATTACGTTTTAATCCACACATTTGCTTCTAAACATCCGGTTGAAAAAATTCATTTGTCTTTCGATTCCATTTATGTCGAAGAGTGTTTTAGATATAGTTTCCTTTTCAAACTATGCATAGATTTTCTGCTAGGGGGCGTAAAAGTAAATTACAGTTTTTCCGATAACTCTTGTCCTAAAACTCCGATTTCAAAAATCTTTTTGCCAGCGGATACATCTCCTAATGGAAAATCTTTTGCATTTCGAATTTTTGGTAAAGAATAGTTAGGCCACCAGGGGGCGTAAGAGTTAATTTTTGCTTCTGATGTATTTGCCATAAAATCTGAGCTTCTAAAATATCGATTGAAAAAATTATTTCGTGGACTGATGTCACTTACATTGATAAACCTTTTCGGAATATTTTCTTTCTAAAATATCCCACAGTTTCTCCGACAGGGCGCGTAAATGTATATCTTATTTTTGTCAATATATCTACTTCTAAGAGTCCGATTTGAAAAATTCCTTCTTTGTTATATAGTGTTTTCCGTGTGACATGTTTTTCATATAATTTCAAAATTTTCAAGTAATTCATAGACTTTCTGCTAATGTGCGTAGTGGTAAATTGCGTTTCGCACTATATCTGTGTTTCTAAATCTCCGATTTGAGAAATTCTTTCTGCACCGCATACAGCTCCTGGTGGGAAATCGTTTCCACATAATTTCTAATTTTTGTAAAAAATGGTTTGGCCACCAGGGGCTTAAATCTTAATTTCCGCTTCTGATGCATTTGCAGCAAAATATGAGCTTCTTCTCGATTAAAAAAAAATGTCGTTTGTAGACCGATACTACCCATGTCGACAAACCTTTTAGGAACATTTTTTTCATAAAATAGTGCATGGTTTCTGCGCCAGGGGGCGTAGATGTATATCTTATTTTTGTCAATATCTCTACTTCTATCGGTTTGATTTGAAAAATTCCTTTTTTTTGTTGGATAGTGTTTCCAGTATGACATGTGCTTCATATAATTTCAGAATTTTCAAGTAATTCATAGACTTACCGCTAGGGGGCGTAAAGCTAAATTGCGTTTCTCCCTATATCTCTGCTTCTAAATCTCCAATTTGAAAAATTCCTTCTGCACTGGATACAGCTCCTGGTGGGAAATCGTTTGCACATAATTTCTAATTTTTGTAAAAAAAAAATGGTAAGGTCACCAGGGGGCGTAAACCTTAATTTTCGCTTTCGATGTATTTGCAGCAAAATATGAGCTTCTAAATTCTCGACTGAAAAAAAACGTCGTTTGCAGACCGATACTATTCGTGTCGACAAACCTTTTAAAAACATTTTCTTCTTAAAATAGTGCATGGATTCTGCGCCAGGGGGCGTAGACGGATATCTTATTTTTCTCAATATCTCGACTTCTAGGAGCCCGATTTAAAAAATCCCTTCTTTGTTGGATAGTGTTTCTAGTGTGACATGTTTTTCCTATAAATTCAAAATTGTCAAGTAAGTCAGAGACTTTCCGCTAGAGGGCGTAATGGTAAATTGCGTTTCCCACTATTTCTCTGTTTCCAAACCTTCGATTTGAAAAATTTCTTCTGCACCGGATACAACTATTGATGGGAAATCCTTTGCACATAATTTTTAATTTTTGTAAAAAAAATGGTATGGTCACTAGGTGGCGTAAGTCTTAATATCCACTTCTTATGTATTTGCAGCAAAATATGAGCTTCTAAAATCTCGATTGAAAATAAAAGTATTTTGTTGACCGATGCTACTATGTCGACAAACCTTTTAGGAACACTTTCTTCTTGATATAATGCATGGCTTCTACGCCAGGGGTCGTAGATGTATATCTTATTTCTGTCAATATCTCTACTTCTAAAAGTCCAATTTGAAAAATTACTTCGTTGTTGGATAGTGTTTCCGATGCGAAATGTTTCTCCTATAAATTCAAAATTTTTCACGTACATCATTTAAGACTTTCCGCTAGGGCGCATAAAGGTAAATTACGTTTTCTGCTCCTGAAACTCCGATTTGAAAAATTCTTCCTGTATCGCATAAAAGACCTGATGGAAAATATTTTTCACATAATATCTAATGTTTTGTAAAGAATGGTTGGGCCACCAGGAGTCTTAAGTGTTAATTTCTGCTTCTGATATATTTGTAGCAAAATCTGGGCTCCTGAAAACTCGACTAAATTTTTTTTTTTCTTGGACCGATACCGCTTATACGGATAAACCTTTTGAGAATACTTTCTTCCTAAAATAATGCATGGATTTTCCACTAGGGGACGTAAAGTCACATCTGATTTTTGTCGATAACTGTGTTTCTAAAAGTTTGTAAGCTCACGATTCCGTTTACAGCAATATCTGAGGGATTAAAGACCCGATTGAAAAATTTCTTTCTTCCGTCAGACACTATTGTTTTTCATACCGGTTCCATTGACTTTAAATAGCTTTGATAAATTTAATTTGCGTCAGAACGGATTCAAAAGACGTGCTTATTACACCCGAAAGTTCGGTGTCATCTTTCTTGTTATCTTTCGTTTCAGGGTTTGAAGAGGAACTAGATGTATTATAATTAGTAACCCTCTCCTAATTTGATTCCGTTGGTTCCAGGGAGGTGAGAGAGCTAGCTAGCGCCATGGGACAGCAGCCACCTATATCTCATCCGGGACTCCAGGTTAGACCAAGCCCGGACGACAAATCAGAAGCCATGACCTTTGTCTATTCGCCTCCCGAGGTGTCTCATGTGAGTTTCAATGTGATCCGCAACTATGCACTGGGAAGACAGGTCTATCGAAAAAGTGGACAACTGACTTCACTACACCCGGCAAATGTTCGATAAATCAAAGTCTGCGGAGTCCACATGCGGGAGAGGTACTATGAAATTCGCTAGACCACGCCTGCGCAATGCTGCTGGTCGTAAGGAATCGTGCATCATCCTGGCACACCCACGCTATTGCCCTTGCAAAGGAAGAGAGTCATGTATGTGCGTATATGATCCGTAAAGATATTGTTGGGACCGAAAGGTAATGTCGTTTTTGGGAAAAAAGAGAAACACTGTTTGTAACAGAAGAGATGTATTTCTTAATCAATTATATAATCGCCATTGTTATCGATCACACATGCCCATCGTGAAAACAAACTTCCAATGCCGTCTCTATAAAAAGACGTTGGCTGTGATGCAAAGAAGTTCGAGAGCCCAGTTTTGGCATCATCAATATTGTGGAATTTTTCCCATTAAGAAAGAGCTAAAGAGATCTGAACAAATGGTAATCAGATGATGCAATGTCAAGGGAATAAAAAGGATGGGCACATCTCACTAACCACCATCTAGGTTTTGTATGTGTCCATTCCTAGGAGGATTCAGGCAGTTTTGAATAAACTAAACGTGGTCCCACACCCTATTAGATATATAAAACCTTCTTTTCCTAGGTGTTCGCATTATCCTATATAACCCATGTATATGTGTTATTGTGGTGGATCATCATCATCATCATCATTGTCAACCATTATCAATCCACTGCTGGACGAAGGTCTCCCCAAGTTTCCTCCACAACGGTCTGTCTTGTGCCAGTCTCCTCCATGTCACTCCCGCATATTTACGAATTTCATCCACCCATCTCCCATGTGGTCTTTTTCTGGGTCTTTTCCTGTCCCTTGGAATCCAATCTAAAATTTCGGCTGTCCATCTATGGTCTGTCCTTCTGGCAGTATGTCCAGCCCATTGCCATTTCAGGGATTTAACTCTGATCATGATGTCTTCCACTCTCGTCATTTTTCGGATCCACGAGTTCCTCTTCTTATCTCTCCTGGTTATACCAAGCATGCACCTCTCCATGCATCTTTGAGTTGTCTGCAGCCTTTGTATGTCTCTTTTAGTTAAGGTCCACGTCTCTGCACCATACGTAAGCACTGGAAGGATGCATTGATCAAACACTTTTCTTTTAAGACATAACGGCATATTGCTCTTGAAAATTATGCTGTTTCTTCCAAAAGCTCTCCAGGCAAGTTTTGTACGCCGATTAATTTCTTCATCAATGTGACCCTCACTTGATATCTGCTGTCCAAGATAAACATACGTATCTGTTATCTCCAGTTTTTCTCCATCAATCGATAAATCTTCATTTCTTGTAAAAGCATTGAACATCACATTGTGGTGGATAGGAAGACTAAAATTCCCGGTCTGGTTTGGTCGTCCCATTCCACCCGTGGCTCTCACCGCTGTGAATGACTATCCAATCCGCCGTTACCGAGACACGTCTCGGCGTCGCAGCACGTTTAACATTTTTCCGATCGTATGAGTTCAGAAACGAATTCCTAATAAGAAAGCTAAAGTCGAGAATTAATGTGTCAACCGTTATATGAGGGTGGCCCAACTTCGTATAGGAAATAGAGTGGCCCAACTAAGTATAGGAATTTTTCTTTTAAATTATCACTCATCTCACCCATTAAAATAATTCTATTTCATGAAAAAGTAATTCCTGTAAAATTTTATGGCAATTGAAAGATACAAACACGTGCCGACAGAGCCTATTACAGCGGGAGCATTCGTTCTCCGCCACTGAGTCTTCTGAGTGCACTAGCTTCCTCCCTCAATGGGCAATGGAACATTCTTGGCAAGATGCCAAAAAACAAAAACAAGCTGTGAGTCTTCTACTGCGCATTTTTATCTCGGTTGTATTTCGGAAATGCAAGTTGATAATAGCTTCAATGTAACTGGTTTGTGATTGACTACGTCTTTTAACGCGATATGGTGATTGCAATGCGAAAAAAGTTTCAGTTTAAGATATATTTTGTATTTACTAAGTACAGTTACATTTTGATTTCTTTTTGAGGCATATTGTCACCGTGCTACTTGCTAAGTTTTCTGTGCTAAATAATGTTTTCAAAGCACACCCTACGGAATGACACTTCGGTTTATTTGATTGGACATTAACACGCCCCAGATTGTTGGACGTAAGCTGCCATCCAACAGACAAGTGCTGTGCGTACTTCTTTTTAACGTGAGTGAGGTAAAATTTACTCTTCAAGAAAGTGCAACGCTGACAATCCAAGAGGTGCTAATTTTCTGGAATAAATAACGTATTCCAACACGACAACAATACCATTGCATTCAAAAACTAGAAACTGTTTACGAAAATTGGAGATCATTGCAAAAACACGCGAAGAAAACTAAGTCAAATTCTATAATAAAGGGAAGAGTTATTTGTGTCAAAGTTGAATGATCTGTTCGAAATTGCCCGTGAAAATGCCTTAGAAATTATAACTATTGAAGAAGATACGATTTTTTTTAATAAATCAAAAACTAAAAGGGCCGCCCGGTTTTATGTGTGGCGTTGATGTATAATTGGCTGAACGAGATAAAAGAACAGAAAAAAGACTATCCAAGGAAATTAAAAGGTTACAGCAAAGCTTAGGAGAGGCTGAAATAGCAAAATAATTTATCGAACTGCAATCTGCAAGTAGTAGCGATGAAGAATCAGTCATGGACGAAGAGGCAATTCCATCGTGCTCTACGGATTCAATCGGGATGTCCAGCAAAAGAAAAGAAAGATGCATAGAACTTGCAATGTTATAACTCCGAAAATTGCAGCCGCTTTCGACAAATGCAAAATTAGTGACAAAAATGCGGTTCACATTTTAATGGCAACAGCCGAAGCATGATGTCCATGAACTTTCAACAAGTAGGTCTTACATTCTACCATGCAGGTAACGTTTGCGTCAAGTGAGAGCAGAAAAATTAAAGGCAAGATCCAAAGAAGCTGATCTGCAAGCAGCTGTCGTTCATTGGGATGGAAAATTACTGCCAGCAGTTACATGTTCTCAGACGGTTGAGCGCTTTCCGGTCATAATTACAAATGGAAATATAAAACAAATACTGCAGACCCCGCGGTTGCAAGGCTCTACTTGAAAAGAACAAGCTTTAGCAGTATATGAAACACTTACTGATTGGGAGCTTACAAATAAGGTAAAAGCGTTGTGCTGTGACATTACTGCATCCAACCTCTGCTACGTAAGGTGAGCGGCAATTATTTTAGAGCAGGTGTTGGAAAGAGATCTTTTATATATTCCCTGCAGACGCCACAGATTTGAAATTATACTTAACTCTTTCTGTCCTGACGGTACGTAAGATTACCTCGTTGGTTGTTTTGACTTTACGGACTGAAAACATCATCACTGCCGGACAGAACGTCCAGGTACCCAGGTAGCAATATTATGTTGGACCAACCGTGGGCTTTCAACGGTCGGCCCAGCGACGAGGCGACTCGGCGGCCAACAATTGGATATGTGTTGGTTTAACGGTTGGACCCACATTAGAAAACTATTGCAAACAGTTTTCCAATGTGATCATGTGTTCTTGGACAACCATGGTTATTCATGTGTTTTTGGACAACCATCGGACAAACGTTAAGTGGTCATTTGTTGATAAATGGTTGGTCATGTGTGGTTGGAAAAACCGTTGGCCAATCTTCGATTAACAACGCAACCTTCGCCCAACGCTGCCGACGGAAAAATATCATTGGGCCAACCGTTGGCCAATGTCAGTGTGCTACTTGGGTACCGATATAAGGAAGTTTGTGAATACTTAGGTTACCAAATGGTTTGGCATGCAAACTTGCCTTGTTTACTTGCGAAACCGTTCGTAATGGATGCACGCATGTGGCGACGGAAATACTGGAATCTGAGTTGTGCCCGTATAATTGTTTTTCTGTATGTTGCAGTGTATTGTGGTTTCCTGATCCAGGAATTTAGGGTTCGATTGTATACACTTACGTAAGTCATCCGAATGATACATATTGGTCTGTCATTTTATAATACGCTTTGTGACACTATTAAACTTCTGTGGTGCTCAGAAGTAGGTCCAGGACGTAGACGTACATACCGACGAGTATATATGATTGGGATGTAAGGTCAGGTGATGCGTAACATCACAGCCTCTCCTTGACAAATGTCAACCCCGCCTTCTCGTGGTGCATCCTGTTCCCACTAAAGGGGCTCTGACGACCGCCCATAGCGGTATAACTATACCATCGGGATTAGAGGAAATTCTATCCCACACTCACCAACCCGCTTGGCCAGCGTGGTGAGTTATGGCCAAACCCCTCCAAAATGATTCCACAACTTAAATCTTGGCCCTCAGTCTCCGGCAGCTGGAATGTACCTGGCCAAGGCAGCGGCCAGTGCGACATGAAGGCAGAGGGTGCTAAGAATCCCCGGAGAACCGGACTAGGCTGCCATCTGATGCTGACCTTGGCTACTTACAATGGACGCTCTCTATCTTCTGATTCAAGGCTTCTTGAATTAGAAGAGGAACTGCAAAGGATCAAGTGGGACATCGTGGGGCTAAGTGAAGTAAGGAGAAAAGGAGAAGATCTCATCGAACTGAAAAGTGGACATCTCTTCTACTATCGTGGGACAGATACTGGCAGAACTAGTGGTGTTGGATTTATAATAAACAAGAAACTGAAGGATAAAGTTGTAGAAGTTGAAAGTTCCTCTGACAGAGCTGCACGACTTGTTATCCAACTCTCGAAAAGATACCAGGCTCAGATTATTCAAACTTATGCACCCACCACAAGTCATCCTGAAGAAGAAATTGAAGAATTTTATGAGGAAATTTGTCATCTAAATAATAAAGGTAAGCAGCACTTGAAAATAATTATGGGAGATTTCAATGCAAAAATAGGGCAACGGCAACAGAATGAAACTTCAGTAGGTAAATTCGGTCATGGCAACAGAAACCAGCGTGGAAATACTCTCGTTGAGTTTGCAGAGGCAGAAGGGTTTTTCATCTTGAACTCCTTTTTCAAGAAAAAGCCACACAGGAAATGGACATGGAGACATCCAAATGGGACGACAAGTGAAATTGATTTTATTATGTGTAACAAAAAATTCGTCATAGAAGACTGCAGTGTGCTAAACAAGTTCAACACAGGTAGTGACCATAGATTGGTGAGATGTAAGATGCACCTCAACACTAAACTTGAACGTGGCAAGCTCATAAGACAAACAAAATCTATTGACATAACCAACCTTAAAAAACACCATAATACCTTCAAGTTAGAACTGAAGAACAGGTTCTCTGCTTTAGAAGGCCTAACATCGGAAGAAGTGGACATCTCTGAAGTTAACAGAAAAGTAACCAAAGCTCTTATGGAAACAGCAACAAAATTGGCTGGGTCTAAGAACAAGTTGCATGTGAACAAATTATCAGGAAAAACCAAAATGTTGATGCAAAAAGAAGAGAGATGAGAACAACTAAAGAAGATGTGACTTCCAAAGTGGAATATATAGAGCTATGCAAGACAGTAAGAAAAAGTATCACTGAAGACGTAAGGAAATTCAACTGTGAACTAGTGAGGAAAGCAATTGAAAACAACCAAAGCCTAAAGATAGCAAAGGGACATCTCAGTAAGGGAAGAAAACAGATTATGGCACTGAGAAAAGAAGATGGTTCTGTAACAAGAAATAGAGGCGAAATTTTGACAAGAGTGAAAGATTTCTACTCCAAATTATATGAAAGGGATGATATATGCACTCCTGACATCATGAAAGATACCAGTACCAGAGTTCCTCCAGTCCTTCCAGCAGAAGTTGCACATGCAATCAAGAACATGAAGCGAGGAAAAGCTCCAGGAGAAGATGGAATTACTGTAGACATCATACAAGAAGCAAGTGGAGAAATCGAAACAGTACTCGCCCAAATTTTCACTCGATGCCTTAATGAAGGAAAGATTCCTGAGGATTGGAACACCGCTACAATGATCCTGCTACATAAGAAAGGTGACATTGAGGATCTCGGAAACTACAGACCTATCAGCCTCCTATCAGTAGTTTATAAAATCTTCACTAAAGTTCTTTCACACCGCTTGAAGGTAACACTGGACATGGCTCAACCGAGAGAACAAGCTGGATTCAGGAGTGGCTACAGCACAATAGATCATATCCACGTGCTGAGAGAACTAATTGAAAGAGCGAGGGAATATGAACTTCCATTGTGCATGGCTTTTATCGATTATGAAAAAGCCTTTGATTCGGTGAAACCATCAGCAGTTACAATGGCTCTGAAAACCTGCGGTATTGAAGATGCATACATTAATATTATTAATAACATCTATGAAAATGCAAGTGCAAAGATTAGGCTGTTTGAAAATACAACACACGTAAAAATTGGAAAGGGAGTGAGACAAGGGGGACACCATATCTCCGAAGCTCTTTAATGCCACATTGGAGGGTGTTTTTCAGTCGCTGAGCTGGGAAAACAAGGGAATAAAGATTAATGGAGATTATCTAACCCACCTTCGCTTTGCTGATGACGTAGTCATTTTTGCAACTACCCCATCAGAGCTGCAGAGTATGATCCAGGAACTTGCTGACAAGAGTAAAGAAGTGGGATTAAAAATGAACTTTCAGAAGACAAAAGTGATGTTCAATGCTTTTACAAGAAATGAAGATTTATCGATTGATGGAGAAAAGCTGGAGATAACAGACACGTACGTTTATCTTGGACAGCAGATATCAAGTGAGGGTCACATTGATGAAGAAATTAATCGGCGTACAAAACTTGCCTGGAGAGCTTTTGGAAGAAACAGCATAATTTTCAAGAGCAATATGCCATTATGTCTTAAAGAAAAGTGTTTGATCAATGCATCCTTCCAGTGCTTACGTATGGTGCAGAGACGTGGACCTTAACTAAAAGAGACATACAAAGGCTGCAGACAACTCAAAGAAGCATGGAGAGGTGCATGCTTGGTGTAACCAGGAGGGATAAGAAGAGGAACTCGTGGATCCGAAAAATGACAAGAGTGGAAGACATCATGATCAGAGTTAAATCCCTGAAATGGCAATGGGCTGGACATACTGCCAGAAGGACAGATCATCGATGGACAGCCGAAATTTTAGATTGGATTCAAGGGACAGGAAAAGACCCAGAAGAAGACCACATGGGAGATGGGTGGATGAAATTCGAAAGTATGCAGGGGTGACATGGAGGAGACTGGCACAAGACAGACCGTTGTGGAGGAAACTTGGGGAGACCTTCGTCCAGCAGTGGATTGATAATGGTTGACAATGATGATGATGATGATATATGATTACAAATACATGCTTATGTACATATGATATGAATGTGTGTTTTTTTTTTCGTTACTCTCTGTGCCAAAAGATGTGCGTCTGCAGAACCTTGGATCGCATTGGCCCGAATTTGTTTCTAACAGGGGAAGATGCGAATTGTGTTAACTGAAGAAAATAGAGTCTAAACCTCATTGCAAGTGTGTTTTATGCAAGGTCTTTCTTTGTTGTAACGAGAAAAAAAAATGTTTTGTAGAATTCCACTCAAAGCAAAATAAATGATATGATATCATTTCTGGTTTTCTTTTCCCTACGGTCCTAACGGTACTTCTGCGTACCACTAGTCAAAACATTATGACATATTATATATTTCACTCTATGAAAGCAAAAACCGTTATAACAGCTCCAAAGCTATGTACCAAACCATAAGTTTCCAAAAATTCACAGCCTTAATTAATTCAGGACTGAAAGGGTTAAAAGTGTTTTTAGCTGAACATGCCCTCTTCCTCAGGCCCAGATGCGCAAATTTCCAAACGCTTTCAACAGGCATGGCCTAAAATTAATAAAAAAATTCAAGTCTGATATAGAAGATCAAAATGTTCGAAAAGTTTTATGTTCAAACCTAACTGAAATTCGATCTATTTTAATGCAGCACTTACAAATGCGACAGCCTCGAGATGATTACAAAGAATTCTTAGAGTTAGCAGAAATTTTCATTGGAAACAACACAAACGAAATACTTTTTCGAGCTCCAGGAGCATACCATCAAGCAAGATGAACGGCAAAAGCACTTTATTGCTTAAAAATATTCCTGTTTCATGATGAATTTAAAATTACCTTCAAGGGGAAAAAAGGCATTTCTGACATATGCATATTTCTTGTAAGACTATATATTATGGCTTAGTTCACAGCACCTTTGGTTCAAGAGGCACGCAACCATGATATGCAATTTCTGAAAAAGCTCGTGGAGTATGAATTTGTGAATCTAGATATATCTCGTATCACAGTTCACAAATTCAAAAATCATTTACGGTATTTATCCCGAAAAGTTTGTGCTTTGGCTTCTTTCGATGAAGGTTTAGCTGTTGAAACTAAAATAAAAATGGTACAAAATCTAGTGAAAGACGGTACTCAAGGAAAGGGTGTCAAGAGAATCATACTAACAAATGAGTATACTCATGGACTAATAGATAAGTCTATTGAGGACTTCATTTCAAAAGACAGCGAACAATTTTTTGACAGATTTAATATTCACACAAATTTCTTCAATATACACTGGTGTGCAAAAATTAAGGACGAAGAGGTGAAATTAGCATAACAGCGGAACGAGCAGGCAGAACTGACCGAAAGACAACTCAGGAGATAGACTAGGGTCCGGTACGGTAGGGCATGCGTATATATGTAGCATAACGTAGGAGGGGGGAGTGTCTGAAGGGTATAATGTACATAGGCGGTGTACGCTCAGCAATTCGATGAAAGCTATTGCACGGCGTACATCGGTTTGAACGATGTCGAGTTGCTGCCACCGTGTGACATGGCCAACAAGCAATCCAGTAGACGACATCTGGATGACTTTACCCGATGTCGCGTCATTGAGAAGTTGGAGGAAGGTCGAAGTGTGACTAGTGTGGCCAAAGAGTTCGGGATCGCTAACAGCATCGTTTTAAGAGCTTGGAGAGCATTTCAAACGAAAGGAACAGCTGTCCGAGAGTTTAGCAGTGGTCATTCACGAGCAACCACGGCAGCAGATGACCGGTATATTGTCCTACAGGCGAGAAGAGACAGACGGCAGACAGCGGGAGAAATCGCAAGGCACATGCAATCAACAACTGGACGTCCGTTATCGCGTTTTACCGTGGCCAGGAGGCTGCACAGAGGTGGTCTATGTGCACGCCATTAACGCCTGCTCATCAGAGATGGCGGTTTCTGTGGTGCCAGGAACATAAGAACTGGACACATCAGCAATGGGGTCGAGTTTGCTTTACGGATGAGAGCCGATTTAGTCTGACGAGTGATTCTGGACGTATACACATCTGGAGAGAGCAGGGAACACGTAATTACACCTCCAACATCATCGAAAGGGACTGGTTTTGAAGCGGCGGAGTTATCGTTTGGGGCGGTATCATGCTTGGTAGCCGCACTGGCCTCCACATCTTCCAAGCAGGTTCAGTAACTGGTGTCCGTTATTGTACCGAGGTTCTCCTGCCTCACGTGCGTCTGTTTAGAGGTGCTGTGGGTCCTGAGTCCCTCTACATAGACGACAACGCTACACCTCATCGTACAGTGGCTGTCGCAGAGCTGTTGGAGAGTGAAGATATTCAACGCATGAATTGGCCCGCAAGGTCCCGGGACCTAAATCCAATCGAACTCGTGTGGGACCTTCTCGAGAGACGCTTCGCAGCATATCACCAGCCGCCAGCAACGATTACGCAACTGCGATTGGCGCTACAAGAGGAATGGGCCGCAATGCCTCAACAGCTTCTTGACATCCTCGTCCTCAGCATGGACAGACGTTGTAAATCCTGCAACGCAGTCCGGGGTGATCATATCCCTTACTAAAAACTGGATTTTTCTTTTCAGCCGCCTGCCACATGGACGTTTCTTTCTTATGTCTAGTTGTGCTCGAAGCTACCTTTTCAATAAAGTGCCTTTATATCCTTTGTATTCCTTGTTTGGACGGTTTTTTCCCACTTGTCCCATATTCGTACATCTTTGGGATCTTATGGTATGATTTGCGTCGATGTGGAGCACTTCTGCACGACCTTACATTCGAAAAACCGTCTCGTCCTTTATTTTTGCACGCCAGTGTAATAACAAAAAATGAAGACCAGAAACAATTGCTATTGTAAGTTGTCACTGCCTATGGACATCAATATCCTGATGCAAAGAAGGAGACTGTAGCAATACAAATTAAGTGAGATTGTCATTTGTCTTCCATGTACAGATAATAGCAAAACCTTTTTTTAACCACTAAACAATATTAAGGGATGCCTCTGAAAAATTAAATTAGTTGAATATTTTGGGCCACTCTAGAAGCAGCGTGCACTTAGATTTTAGGCAAGTGAAAACTCCCACACCCAGAGTAATATTTTATCCTTTATTACTGGAAAAAGAGTAAAATTGAAAATGACAGACCACATCTCTTATATCATATGAAGGTGAATTTAGATTGAAGTCTATAGATTGTGATCATGATCAAAATTAAAAGATCATAATATGGATAAATAAAAATAGTGGTTTAACTATTTTTAATTAAAAATACAAAAGCAGTCATGAAATTGTTTTTTTCATTTCTTCAAAGAGTGTACTATGTCTAAATATTGAAGCAAACATATTTCCTCACTTAGCACTTAAAAAAAAAACGCAAAATTTTCATTTTTAAGATTTATAACTTTTGGCAAATCTCCTCCCTCCCTTTCAGAAATTGTTTTAGGCTGTGGCACTGTTATCGCCACAAGTTAACCTGAAGCTGTTGCTTTACAACATTTTTTGGCGTCTTGCCAAGAATGTTGCTTTAAGCTAACATTGAGATAGCTTAAAGCAACATTCTTGGCAAGACGCCAAAAATATGCTTAAGTGGCGGGAAAACGAAAGCCGTTCCAATAAAAGCATGCCCGTCGGCACGTATTATTATCGTGCTAGTGCAATAAAATTTTACAGATATTATTTTTTCCTGAAATAGAACAAATTTAAGAGGTGAGACTTAAAAATTAATGGAGTTGAATATTTTTGATGGTGAGCAGTTAGCCGTAGCTAGGAAACACTGTAAATCTTATGAATGGGAATGATACGAGAATGCCGTTCATTTTAATGGTGTAACAGAGTCGTTGCTCGTGGCGAACGATTCATGGTGAACGGTGAATGGTGAGAGCTCTCGCTCTTTAGGGCAATTTCTTAATTTCCGCTGTGGCTTTGAAAGCGCATTATGTGGTAAACACGGGGTTTGTGCAACGAATGATTTACTCAATGAGCGTACCGATAACCTGGAAATTGAATGATCATTTATTGAGTTGGTGCGAACGCGAACGAGCAGTGGAGACAGGACCCCACCACAACGAAATGGAACCACCCACAGGTGTTGCGGGTATTACGTCACAGAGTTACTATAAATAGAAAGCATGTGTGTGAAGAACAAGGTTCAGACGTGGTTTGTTTGGACGTAACGTGGCTTGCAAAGGAAACATGCAGACGCCGGATTTGAGAGTCATCTTCCTGTATGAATTTAAACTGGGCCATTCTTCAAGAATTGCCGCTTGAAGCGTTAACAAAGCGTTTGGCGAGAATACAGCCAACCAACGAACCATTCGGCGATGGTCTGTGAAGTTTCGAAGCGGAGATACGGACCTGCCAAACAAAGGACGTAGTCACCGAACAGTTGCTGTTTCTGACGATGTTCTGTTACGTGTGGGTAAAGCGGACCGCCGAAAAACGTGTCGTGAGATACTATACTGTGCAAATTAATTGGGACAAAGTAAAAAATCACTCTTTTTTCCAAAAGTATGCCTTTATATTATTCTATGCCTTGATATACACGGAGAAATACCTGTATTAGCATGAAGTATGTCCTACTTTATCAGAAATGACCTCTTGAATTCGTTTTGGCCTTGACTCCCTAATTGAGTGCACATATTTTTGACTTCATAATCGTGGAAACACACTTTTATAGCATTCATTATCATGCGTTCTTTGGTTGTACAGTCCATTTTACCTAAACGTCTCTTCAAAATATTCCACAAGTTTTCTATGGGATTTAAGTCTGGTCAATTTCCAGGCCAATCAAGCAAATGAATTTGATTTTCCAGCATGAAATTCTTGACCAATTTCAAATTGTGACATGGGGCCAAGTCATGTTGAAATGTCCCGTCAAAAGTTTGCAAGAATGGAATAATCCTACGTTTTTAATATTTCTACGTGCTTGGCTGAATTCATCATACCTTGAACAGGAACTAAGCTTCCAGTGCCATTTGATGTGAAAAAAACCCAAAACATCTCTTTCAGAGGGTGTTTTACAGTTTGTTTGACATGCTCAGGTCTTAAGGGTTCACAGTTGCTTCGTCTAACGACATTTGGTTGGTAACTCTGCACAAATAAATGCGTTTCATCACTGAAAATTACCTTTTTCCAGTCGTCAGCAGTCCATGATTTATATTTTTTGGCCCATGCTGAACGTTTTATCTTCATTTTCGCATTCAAATATTGTTTTTTCGTTGGTCTTCTTACCTTCTGACCAACTTCCAGAAGTATTCGGCGTACAGTTGAATCACTAACATCACAACCACTAGCCAATAAATATCTTTGAATGTCGGTGCTTGTTTTTTTGGGATTAATTTTACTATTTCTGATTTGATATTTATCTGTCCGTGGAGTTGTTTTTCGTTTTCTTCCACACTTACCTCTCTTTTTTTGATTTGCCTACACCAACTGCAATAGCGATATCTCTTACTGTCATAGAAGTGTGATCCTTCAGAGCAATTTTTTGCACCCTTCCTTGGGGAAATATCCATTTTTCGATACACGAAAGCAACACGTACTCACAGAGAGCAAAAACTAACATCCACCTGACACACACGAAAGCTCACAATTGAAGCTGAAGTGCCAATTTCCTGTTTAAAACCGGTCAAACCACATTCTTACTATCAAGATCTAACAGTCACACAAACTCACAGCTGATAAAACTGGTTTACGTGGGTTTCCGACATCAACTGGCGATCACATTACAATTCTGAGAATAAAATAGCCTGTCCCAATAAACTTGCACGGTATAGTAGCAGAAAAGGTAGTTGTTTGGCGTCTGTCTGCACTGGGTAAGGTCAAAAACCAGGACAGGTTGCTGCCGCATTAGCTGACAACTGCCAACAAGACTAGGCGTTTGGAAGTCTGCACGTCGCTGCTTGCCAAGAATAAACAGGAACCTCTACTGCATCGAATCCTCACCTGCGACAAAAAGTGGGTCCTACATGACAATCTGCACAATGGTTATGCAAGTACAGCCTGTTGGACTGCATCCTAAGCCACACCTACACACCAAGAAGATGATGCTCCTTGTATGATGGTCTACAGCCGGGATGATTCATCGTAGTTTCTTGGCAAGAGGAAAAACCATCACTGCAGAACGTTATTGTGCTTAATTACACCAGATGCACCGACAATTGCTGCAGTAACAACCGGCTTTGGTCAACAGACGGGGTGTGCTTCTTCTCCAGGACAACTACCGCCCTTATGTCGCACAACTAACGATGCTGGCACTAAATGCGTTGGGCTATGAAGCACTGCCTCATCCTGTCCATTTACTGGACTTGTCTCAGACAGACTATCATTTGTTTCGTCGCCTGTATCACTTCCTGTCAGGAAAACAGTTCACGACAGGCAACGAGATTCAGCGTGCAGTTGATGATTTCTTTCAGTCCCAGCGGCAAGACTTATTTCGTTTCAGGATCATGGCTTTGCCGGACGGATGACAACTATGTTTCGATGCAGAGGGGATTATTTTGCCTAGGTAAGTTGTCCTACTTCTCCATTCTCGCCATAAACGTGTGCTCGTCCTTTCCCGGACATTTATTTCGCATTAACCCAATATCATTCAGGAAGGACTGTTTTGCGTGAATGATCAATAAACTACCTAGAAAGAATGATTTTTTATTGAAGGTTTAACGACCACCGTGAACAACGCAATGGGCTATAAGCAGTCGCCCGTCACGAATTTAGGGCCACTGGTTCCAGCGAAGGAAGAAAAATAAACACAACATCCATGCCTCACCGGGTTTTGAATCCGGACCCTTCTCAGACAAATGGTGGTAAGCGGAGGAACCATTTATGTAATCACACATGTCTATCACGATTTCTTAGTGAGTTACGGCTGCCGCAGGTACATCAGTGCTGAGTCCAGGCTCAATTTTAACAGTCGAGCCGAATTTCATATCGCGAAATAAAGTCTAGTTGCGAACATGCCCAAAAACGCAACTGCTGAGCTATTACATTACGACCACCCCACCCTGTAGAAATCAGTCCTCATGGAGACAAAACGGTGGCGCAGGTGAAATTCACAGAGTGGTACATATATACAACCCGCGGACCGGCTTTCGGTTAGTAGAGTGTTCGGAGTCAGAATGGGGAAAAGCTGCCGATTTATCAGATCACTGATAAATCGGCAGCTTCCTATTCTGACAAAGACGCTAACGAAGACCCAAGCCGGGTCGCCATTCTCACTGTACGTCATCGCCAGCAATACATGAAATGGGCACAAGGTCATCGAGATTGGACCGCAGATGATTCGAAGAAAATAGCATGGTTGGACGAATCGAGATTCCTGGTTCATCACGTAGACAGCCTTGCGTGGATACGACGATTACCAACGGAGGCTATGGCACCGGGATGCAGTGTCGGCTGGAAACAGGCCGGCTACGACGGTGTTATGTTACGGACGATGTTTTCTTGGGACACGTATGGCCTCGTTATCCCAAGAGCACAATCCCTGACAGCTGTCAGGTATCTGAACATCGTTGGGGACCAAGTTCACCTATTTATGACAACTGTGTTCCCTGTTGGTGATGGCCATTACCAACAGGATAATGTGCCATGCAAGCCTACCAGAATCGTCAAGGAGTGGTTCGAGGAACATGCTGGTGACATTCTGTTAATGTCCTGGCCTCCAAATTCGCCTGACATGAACCCAATCGAGGATTTGTGGTTCGACTTGTAAAAGCGGGTTCACGCTAAATCACCACTACCCCTAAATGTACTGAAACTGGAGGACCTGCTGTTGACATTAGTACCAAATACCCCAGGATACCTATCTCCACCTCATGGAAACGATGCCTTGCCGAATGGCCGCTGTTTTGCTGTGTAAAGGGGGTCCTACAGCTTATTAGGTAGTGGTCGTAATGTAATGGCTCACCTGTTTTGTATACGTAACCAGTTTTAGCGTAAATGGAAAAAATTATCTTGTTGCAGACTTCCACTTTTTGTCCCCCCTCTCAGTTAGCCAATGACTTTCTCGACTAGAGAGTCGGAACTATCTGTTTCTTTAGTATAGCGTTAAGATTTTCCTTGAACATCCGTTTCCACCTAACATGCTTTCGACAGTCGGAAAGCCGGCAAAATCAGGCTACGCTTCAATGTGCGTACGCTGCTCAACAAAATTAGCAGAGAGCAGCTGCGTGGAGAAGGGGCGAAATTTCGACCGTGTGTTATGTACTGTCTAATGTCAACAGTTCTTGAAGATACTTTCCTTCTCAGCAGAAATTCAATAATGATTGGCTTTTGGAATTTTTGTGCCCCAACCCAAGAATTAACAGCCCTCTTAGTACTAGACCCATTTGTCGAAGGATGCTCTTTACCAACTAGGAAGGGTTATTAAAAGCTATAGACCCATTTGTCGAAAAATGCCCTTTACTAACTAGGAAGGGTTATTAAAAGCTATAGATCTACTTGTCGAAGGATGCTCTTTACCTACTAGGAAGGATTATTAAAAGCTATAGACCCATTTGTTGAAAAATGCTCTTTACCAACTAGGAAGGGTTATTAATAGCTATAGATCTATTTGTCGAAGGATGCTCTTTACCAACTAGGAAGGGTTATTAAAAGCTATAGACTCATTTGTCGAAAGATACTCTTTACCAACTAGGAAGGGTTATTAAAAGCTATAGACCCGTTTGTCGAAGGATGCTCTTTACCAAATAGGAATTGTTATTAAAAGCTATAAACGCATTTGTTAAAGGATGCTCTTTACCAACTAGGAAGGGTTATTAAAAGCTATAGACGCATTTGTCGAAGGATGCTCTTTACCGATTAGGAAGAGTTATTAGAAGCTATAGACCCATTTGTTGCAGGATGCTCTTTACCAACTAGGAAGGATTATTAAAAGCTATAGACCTATTTGTCGAAGGATGCTCTTTACCAACTAGGAAAGGTTATTAAAAGCAATAGACCCATTTGTCGAAGGATAATCTTTACCAACTAGGAAGGGTTATTAAAAGCCATTGACCCATTTGTCGAAGGATGCTCTTTACCAACTAGGAAGGGGTATTAAAAGCTAGTATACTAATACATATGAAATTACCGTTTAAAACAAAGAAGAAAATTCGGAACTCGAGTCCAAAACGTAATAAAAAAGACGAGCCCGAATCCGGGCTCGTCTTCGGAGTGTCGGGCTCGGGCCGTCTCGGCACTCAGCCCCCTATCGAATTTTCAGTTTTGAGGAGTTACTTCGGGACTTTGTTATTTGAAAGTCAAAAAGCGTTTGCGTAAGTATACATTTTGCTTCCGTTGATAAAATAAAAGACATTTCGGATGCAGTTGAAAATCAGAATTCTCAGAACAAATCTGAAACTTTTCATAGGCAGGTATCACTCAGTTATTAAAATGTCACTTACTGAAGCAAAGGTCCCGCTAGAAATAATTTTTTGCCGTTGTTAAAATCAACGGCAACTTTGTAACCTTCGTTAAAGTCTCTTACATCGTCTTCGTTGAGCTTGACTCCTCCGAATATCATCTGATAGATCACATCGTTACTAGCGTCAGAGAAGAACTGCAAGGCGTCAAAATTATTTCCCGCGGTTTTTTTGAGCGAACTGACAATGTTCTTTAAAGTATCTTGCATGATACCTTCCTGAGCTTTTTTACCCATGCCAAATTCTTTAAACTGCTGCAGGAAGAATTTCCGCATCACTTTCCACTGTTCCCCGTTCTGCATAAAAATACCTGAAATGAAAATATTACATATGTAGAAAAATACAGCTACGGTGTCATACGCTCTGCGATAATAAAATTACATTTCGTACTTTAAATTACAGCACTGTATTTTAAATTTCATCACCTCTTTATAGAAAATGTGAGAGGGATAGTACCACCCAAGACCATAAAGCTTTGTTAACATTTCTGTAACTTCAGCTACATCAAGCAAGTCAGCTACCTGATAACAAACTTTAATCATTCTATTAGAATGCGTTGATAAACGAATTGTTTCAGGCAAACATTTCTAAATACTCCTAATTGATTGTCTTGAAGTCATATCACTCAAAACTAACACACCATTAATCTCACATTCTTATCGCGCAAGAATCATGAATAAAAAGCTATTTAAGATATACAGTATATCCGGAATACGATAAAAAATGTATCACTTGCTGAATAGTGTGTGTTAAGAACACACAAAATTTGTCACAAATATTTTATTTTTTCAAGTCGACCAAGGTGTCGTTGGGCAATGGCCTTGCATTATCAGGACGAATGGCGCGTAAACATTCAAATGACATCATAAATGGTTTTTACATTACATTCACGGGATTTTGTTAGTTGATTCCACGCGCTTGATAGAAATCGTGTGGATGACATGTCATTAACAAGTTAAGAAGAATTCTGATATACACTAAGTGGCCACTTTATTATGAACACCTCACAGTTGTAAGCAAATGAGCTATGGCTGCACGCTGTTGCCGCCAGAGGGCGAGGCTAGTATAAACAAGTTAGTAATATCATGCAATGCATTGATTATGATACGCTTTCCAACATACTAGAAATCACTACTCAAGTTATTACTCAAGTTATGAGGAAAATGGCTGTGCAATAAACCTCACTCCTGTGCCTTGACCTATGATACCATTTCAATGATATTCAACAGAACTGGTTCAGTGTACCTCCGAAATAACATGATAAAGTTTTGTCGCAATCGAAGCAATTTTACCTAAGTTATGATGCATAAGGGCTATGGAATAGATCCCGCTTTTGTGTCCTAACCTTTGAAACATTTCGCCCATGTTCAATATGATTCGTCCCCAGACAGGTTCTTACAACATACTAACACTTCATCCAAATCGAAACATTTTTACGTAAGTTATGACACATAATGGCGATGGAAGTGATTCCGCTCCTATGTCCTGACCTTTGACCTCCATTTCGCCAATTTTCAATAGGGTTTGTTCCTAGGTGATCCCCTACCACATACTAAAATTTTATCGAAATCGAACCTTATTTACTTTAGTTATGACGCATACGAGCAGTGGAATGGATCCCGCTCTTATGTCCTGCCCTTTGACCCCATTTCGTTCACTTTCAATAGGGTTCCTTCCCAGGTGGTCCCCTACCACATACTACAATTTCATCGAAATCGAACGATTTTTACGCAAGTTATCGTGCGGACAAACATACGCACACAACGCGTGACGTAATGAGGCAGATGGGAATCGCAACCATCTGCTGGCAAAACTGTGACGTCATAAAACTTTAATAGGATCCGCACACAGCGCGTCACGTAATGAGACAGATGGCGTGACCGCGCGCCAACATCTAATCGGACGACACCATGATATTACACTAAAAACGTGGTAATTCGGGGTGGTTATTAACCCACTAAACGAATTTTCCTAAAGTCGAGATCAAGCTAAAACGATTTCTATTACCAGAAAACGGTAGGTTAACGACTTTCATCAAAATCCTTAGAGCCGTTTTCAAAATATAATTTACATACATACAAGAATTGCTCCTTTAAGGTGAACTTCAAGTAATTTTGCTTCCTGTAGTTCGAATGGAAAAATTTCTGTACATATTTTCTTCCCAAATAATGTGTTCCCAAGGATGAAAATTTGAACATCGATTAAAATATCTTCATTTAATAACTTGCAATACTTAATATTTTCTAAAACATAACCATAATTATGCAATCCAACATTTGTTTGTCTACTGGCGTCATCAAAGTACAGGTCGCGCCATCTTTTTTCTGGACAATTAATGCGTTCACAAGGATGAAAATCTGAACATCGATTAAAATAGCTTCATTTTATAACTTGGAATACCTAATATTTTGCAAAACATAACCATAATTATGCAATCCAACATTTGTTTGTCTACTGACGTTATCAAAGTACAGGTCGCGCCATCTTTTTGTGGTTTCAACACCACCAAAGGAAAAGTTTTTGATTTTTAATATGATTATGGTTATGTTTTAGAAAATATTAAGTATTCCAAGTGATAATAAGAAGTTATTTTAATCAATGTTCAAATTTTCATCCTTGGGAACACATTAATTGTGAAAGAAATGTGTACGAAAGTTTTTCCATTGGAAGTATAGGAAGCAAAATTATTTGACGTCCACCTTAATAATATGAGATAAGGACGATGGAATGGATCGCAATTCTATGTTCTGACCTTTGACCCCATTTCGTCCATTTTCAATAGGGTTCGTCCCCAGGTGGTCCCCTACCACATACTGAAATTTCGTCGAAATCGAACCATATTTACCCATGTTATGATGCATAAAGGCAATCTAATGCATCCCGCTCTTATGTCCTGACCTTTTACCCTAATTCACCCATTTTGAATAGGGTTCGTCTCCAGGCGGTCCCTTACCACATAGTCAAATTTCATTGAAATCGAACCCTATTTAAGCAAGTTATGACGTATAAGTTCATGGAATGGATCCCTCTCCTACGTCGTGACCTGTGACCCCATTTGTCCCATTTTCAATAAGGTTCGTCCCCGGGTGGTCCCCTAACACATACTAAAATTTCGTCGAAATTGAACCATTTTTACGCCAGTTATCGTGTAGACAGACGGACTGACGGACGGACGGACAAAGCTGGAGCATATACGCTTCTTCAACCTGCGGTTGGAAAGCGTAAATAGGAATGCTTAGTGCTTGTGACAGTAGTAGACGTGATTTTGGGGTGACGAGATGCGTAAAAAATGCGATTTGACGGACTTTCAACGTGGGATGATTGTAGGAGCTCGGAGCCATGGAGCGAGTATCACCGAAACCGCCGCATTCGTGAAATGCTCCGGAACAGCTGTTGTTAAAGTGTTTAAAGACTGGACTGTTAGCCAAACAACTGGGTCTCTACGTGCAACGTGTAGTCGTTATCGACTAGTGACTGCTCGGGCAGAACGGAGAGTGTCCAGACTGGTAACAGACAACAGAAAGGCAACAGTGCAGCAAATTACAGACCATCTTAATCAAGGATCCCCTTAAATGATCTCTTCACGCACTGTTCGCCGTACACTGCATCGGATGGGATATGGTAGCAGAAGGCCTGTTCGAACACCTTTGCTGCCTGCACTTAACAAGAGAGAACGTCTCCAGTTCGCACAGGAGCACAAGGATTGGACAATCGATAATTGGAAACAAATTATGTGGTCCGATGAAACACGTTTTCAGTTGCACCATGCCGATGGCCGAGTGAGAATTTGGCGGAAACAGCACGAAAGCATGGACACCAAATTCATTGCTACGAACCTTCAAGCTGGTGGAGACAACGTTATGGTTTGGGGAATGTTTTCCTGGCATGCTTTGGGCCCTTTAATTCGTGTTGATCAACGTCTGACTGGCACATCATATCTAAACATCGTTGCGGACCAAGTGCATCCTGTCATGTGGATGGTTTATCCCAATGGCGATGGCTTCTTTCAACAAGATAATGCGTCCTGCCATAGTGCTCGTATTGTACAGGATTGGTTTCAGGAACATGCCGGTGAGTTTACTTTGCTTAGGTGGTCCCCACAATCTTCAGATCTCAACCCCATTGAGAAGTTGTGGGATCAAGTTGAACGAGCCATCAGACAGCTGGATCCACAACCCTGCAATCTCACACTCCTGGAAAGTGCTATTCATTAAGCGTGGTCTTAGATTACACAAACCACCTATCAACATCTCGTGGAGTCCATGCCACGAAGAATCGATGCATTATTAAAGGCAAAAGGTGGCCCAACGAAGTACTGAGGGGTGGTCATAATAAAATGGCCACTCAGTGTATATGGAAAGGTTCCAAAATATCAAGTTTGATGATGGAGTCTGTCATGTCAATTAGTTTTGCTTCTTCAAAGAGAAATTTTTGGTCGTTTTCGTAACAGTGTTTAGCCATCGATGACTTCTTTAGGTCACAGTTCCGAATACAGGTCTGGTGCTTCTTTAGTCGAAAACGCAAGGCCCTACGCGTATGTACGAAACGCCACATTCACATGGAATTTGATAAATTCCCCACGTGTTTTTATATTCAACATAGCTCTTTAATCTTAAAAAGTTCATTTTGTTTGTGGGTTTAAGAATCAGTTTAAAATGAAAGGTTTTGAGAATTTTGGAAATTTTGAAGGCAACGTCACGGGAAAGTGGAATACCGACAAGATTCTCTCGTAATGGGCGCATCACAGGAGTTAAAATGGAGATAGGTTTCGGTTTCCAGAATTTCGTTAGAGTCATGTCTATAATGGAAGGGTTGTATCCTCGCTGAATTACAACACGTTTAAGGAAATCAAGCTCTTTCTCTCCAAACTGTCTTCATCGGAGCATATGTTGAAGAAAATGTACTACTGTCCAATATTATTTCTGCTTGAAGTCACAGTTTCTTTTAACACTATTGATATGTCGGTGTACCATGCCAATCCGCTCCTTGTCGGAGCAGAATGAACACTTATGTTTCGAATTGACGCTTGTCACAGCATGTAGTAGTGACGTCGCAGGCCGGAAACGGGCAGGGCGAGTCAGTTCGCCGTGAGTGGCTTCTCAGATGGTTGGGCATCGATTTCGGGTAGGATGAGTTGCTCTGAATCAGTGAGCACTCGCTCTGCATCATATCGACACAGTAAGTCGTCGCCCTACACTTTTATTTTTAAAAGTGTATACTTCGCCCTACACTTTTAAAAATAATGTCATCTGTTTCTTTCCCCCGTCCTCCTTGGATGTCATCGTTGTGACGTCACAGTCTGGCATTTCCAACTATGTTTACTCGCATTTTCAATGTGGCACTCCTACTTTTTTGACCCATTGTACCTATGAAAAATATGTAAACCCTATGAATAATTACAAGTGTATCTCTTTGGCGAGTCAGTTTGCCACTTCGAAGCTCGTCCCAAAATTTCAGAAACCGCAGGCATAGGTGGCTGTTCGAGGGCCGTCGCAGTGAGTGTGAGGTGTGAACGTCCGAAGAGGAGCACACATAAAACCAATGAGTCGGAAACTGTAGACAGCTATTGGTGTTGAGGTGAACATCATCTGGCACGTGCTGTGTGGGATGGCAAACAGCTACGGGTCTCTCAATTGACCAGGGCATACAGATGAACGTTTTCGAGCACACAATCAAGCAGATACTTTGAGGAGTCGGCGGCCTCTTCATGGGAAATGTTGACGGGTTGACATCGACAATTTTACCTGACGTGGGCACGGATTCACTTTGACTGGACATTGGACTATTAGGAGCGAATAGCCCTGCAGTATTTAAGTCTGATCCAACATTTACATCAAATATTCTTTTCAGTGATTAGGCCAATTTCAACCTCAGTGTGCAGCTTAATCGCCATAATAACGTACACTGATCGGACAGTGCTAAACATTGGATGAACTCATATAAAATGCAAGGTGCACAAAAAGTTATGGTTTGGTCTGGAATATGGAAGACACGCATTGTCGGTCCACTCTTCATTGACTGCAATTCGACTGGCGGCAGGAACCTCCACGTGCTGCAGTAGTCCATCGTCCCAATGTTGTTAGATGAAGATGATGATTTTTCCTGCTTCTTCCAACAAGATGGTGCTCCTCATCATTACGCTGCAGCTGACTGTGCGTATATGGAGGAGCATTTCCTTAATTGTTGGATTGGGCGGCGTGGGCCCATCGAGGTACCAACACGCTCCCCCGATTTACAGAGGGTAAGTCGAAAATTTTGCAATATTTGCATAAAAGCATGTGCTGGGGAGCATGTTACATGTTTAAATTAGTTCAAGTCGGGCAGTGCAGTCAGTCGAAAGGGATATAGAGTGGTAGTCGTTGCTGTGAACAGCATTGCATGCCGTCGTTCTGTCTGTGGTTGGGACGCCTAAAAGGTAAGCAGCCACAACCGGCTAATTAGGGAACTTTTGCTTTACGAGTTTGAACTTGGCCATAACGCTGCTCAAGCAACACGGAACATTTCTCATGGTAATGGGAAAGGGTCCGTGGACCAGAGCAAGAGAACTACCCAAGTAGCACACTGACATTGGCCAACTATTGGCCCAATGATATTTTTGCGTCGGCAGCGTTGGGCGAAGGTTGCGTCGTTTATCGAAGATTGGCCAACGGTTTTTTCAACCACACATGACCAACCATTTATCAACAAATGACCACTTAACGGTTGTCCGATGGTTGTCCAACAAGACATGACCGACCATGGTTGTCCAAGAACACATGATCACATTGGAAAACTGTTTGCAACAGTTTTCCAATGTGGATCCAACCGTTGAACCAACACATATCCAATTGTTATCCGCCGAGTCACCTCGTCGATGGGTCAACCTTTGAAAGCCCACGGTTGGTCCAACATAATATTGCTACCTAGGTAGATGGTTTAAATAATTTTGCTCAGGTGACAGAAACCTTGACAATCAGCCAAGGTCAAGTAGGACACGAACCTGGATTCGGAGGCCATGCGACAGGCCGTAGAGACAAATCTGACAACAAGCATTCTGAGATTATAAGGCAAACTGGGCATATAACAGAGCACCGTGCTTCTTCGCTTTCACGACCTCGGCAAGGTCTACAGGAGCTGCCGCATTGCCCCTTACGAACTGACGCCAGCTGAAGCAAACCGCCGAGTCGAAGTATGCACGAAACTGCTAGAAAATCCGCGCGATGTACGCTTCATCAAGAGAATTGTTACGTGCGATGAAAAGTGGGTCTATTTCCGTAATCCTAACACACAACGGCAGTGGTTGACCCGGAGCCAGCTTCCTGAGCCTGTTGCCAAACATGAGTGCTTGGAGCACAATCGGATGATCCGCGTCTGGTGGAATTCCGAGGGGATAATCCTTTACAAATTTGTTCCAGACGGTCGGACCATCAACGCCAACCTCTACTGTGAACAGCTGAAGCGGATGTATGCCGTTTTGGAGGAGAAGTACCCGGTACTGGTGAAAAGAAAACGCGCTATCGTATAGGATATTGGTTGAAGGCCTTCCCAAGTCTCTTCAAAACCTCTCTGTATTGAGCAATTCTTTTTCATGTCCCCCTGGCATGCTTCCTAATTTTTTAATTTTCTTTATGGTTTGGGGTTTAACGACCTCCGTGAGCAACTCGATGGGCTTTAAGCAGTCTCCCATCCCTAATTTTGGTTCGTAGGGAGAAAACAGCTGCCGTAAGACAAACACATCATCCATGCCTTACCGGGATTCAAACCCGGACTCATCTCGGGCGAATAGTCAGAAGCCAACGCCTAGACTGCTGCGTCACTGGGAAGGCTTTTCCAAATCCATCCATCCATCTATCCTTTTATAACATATAACTATTTTTTACCCAATGGTAATATTCGAACGCACACTTCTCTACACCTAAGTGGCTGTTCTTCGGCAGACTTATCGCTGCTTCGTGGTTGATTTGACTCATGCGTCACCTCAGTAGTACGCCATCTACGACGTGTTAAGTAGTACGTTACACATATCAGAAGTAGACTTCTTCTGGACCTTTTATTTTCCCTTGGAGTCACGACTAGTATTTCAGTTGTCATATGATGGCCAGTTCTTCTAGCAACATGTCCAACCCATTGCCACTTGGGGGTAACTGCGATCATGAAAATACCCTCAAGTTACAATGTGTTGGACATATTGCTAGAAGAACTGAGCGCCGTACATGATCTTCAAACAACTCATCGACTCTTGTCATTTTCCCGATTCATGAGTTATTTTTCCTTAACTTTCTTTGTTACACCTATTTTGCATCTCTCCATGCTTCTTTGATTAGTCCAAAGTCCCTGTATGCCTTTTTAAAGCTATTAACTATTTCTGTGTAGTCCGAAGTACCTGTATGCCTTTTCTAGCTAAAGTCGACGTAATTCATCTCTTGTCATTTTCCTGATTCATGAGTATTCCTTTTCGTATCTTTCTTGCTTACACAAATCATGCATCTCTCCATGCTTCTTCGATTAGTCCGAAGTCTCTGTATGCCTTTTTAAAGCTATTATCTATTTCTGTGTAGTCCGAAGTACCTGTATGCCTTTGCTAGCTAAAGTCGACGTCATTTTCCTGATTCATGAGTATTCGTTTTCCTATCTTTCTTGCTTACACAAATCATGTATATCTCCAAGCTTCTTTGATTAGTCCGAAGTACTTGTATGCCTTTTTTTAGCTGATGTCCATACGTCGGTGTAGAATTTAGCAAAAAAAGGCCCTGTATACATTTTTAAAATGTTCCAATGAAGGGCACAGCTTTTAAATATTTTGTTTATGGTCTCAGAATCTCGAGATTGTGATGCACAATAATCCTCTAAGATTCTGTTTATTCTTTTGTCGAAATTGATGCATTCCTCAAGGCGTTTTTTTTACGCTTTCCAACCGTAAGATGAAGATGGGTATATCCTCCAGCTTTGTCCGTCTGTACCATAAATCGCGTAAAAAAGGTTCGATTTCAATGAAATTTTAGTATGTCGAAGAGGACCACCTGGGGACGAACTCTGTTGAAAATGTGCGAAATGGTGTCAAAGGTCAGGACATAGGAGCGGGATCCATTCCATCTCCCTTATGTGTCATAACTTGTGTAAAAATTATTCGATTTCGATGAAATTATGGTATGTGGTAGGGGACAAACGGGGAACGAACCCTATTGTAATTGACCGAAATGGGGACAAAGTTCAGGACATAGAAGCGAGATCCATTCCCTTGCTCTTATGCGTCATGATTTGCGACGCATACGAACAAAGGAATGGATCTGTGTCGATTTCGATGAAGTTTTAGTATGTCGGTAGGGGACTAACTGGCGACGAACCCTATTGAAAATGGGCAAAATGGGGTAACGGATCCATTCCATCTCTCTTATGCGTCAAAACTTGTTAAAATCCTTCGATTGAGAAAATTTTTTATCATGCTGTTCCGAAAGTATACTTAATCGGTTGTGTTTAATATCGTCGAAATGGGGTAAAAGGTCAGGACACAGGAGCGAGTTTTATTCCACAGCCATTATCATCATAACTTGAGTAATAACTTTAGTAAAGATTTCTGGTATGTTGGAAAGCGTTGTGACGTATATTCTAAATTAACTTTCCTTTTTAGTTTCTTTCCCTATGTAAATCTTGAGTTTATTCTATTATTCTTCACTCTCAACGTGATATCTTTCTGTCAAACGAATACGTTTGGCAACACAATTGAGGTTGAATGCACGTGACGTATGCCTGATATTGATAAGAACAAGAGATAAAAACTACGACTAATCTACTGCTTGAGAGCGCTGGATTGTAAACTGATTATTGAAAGGAGCGTTGGGTTAAAGAGCGTTGTGTGGTGTGTGGAGAGTTTACTGCAATATGCTATGCTACGATCTGTTTGCTACATCCTGAATAAAGCATCTTTTTCCGCAAGTGTGACTTCTGTTGTTTACATGTTTCGTCTGGCCGTTAAGGTTTTCTTTCATTTAGGAACTATTTCTTAGTATGTTGATATTTTAAATTAACGTAGAAGTAAGACAAGATTTTTACGTCATAGTGGCGCCCGATCGTCACTTGAACAGATTCATAGTAGAAGTCACGGAAAATGGCTAACATAACGGATCCTATCGGTCTCTTCTATGACAGTTATAGGCAGGATCATGAGGCTCATAATTCTACAACAGACAATCTACGCACTCAGCGTTATAGAGGTTCACATATTTTACCAAATGCTCTGTACGAGGCCTGCGGTTCAGACTTACCAGACAGCGAATACGCTATATACGAAACTTATGTACCGCGTGCTTCGACCGCAGTGTCTCAACAACAATATACCCGACCACACCCCATGAGAAGGAGCAAATTTCTTGCTCATTACGTTTCCCATGCGGGTTCTATGGTATTCAGGGGAAACGGCGCTTCGCTTAGGTTTTTGGAGGATGTTAATGATCATTTTGACCTATGTAATGTTCCTGAAGACTGTCAGATACTTATTGCTGGCACATGTTTGCAAGACACGGCAAAGGTCTTGTACAGACAGTAGCGTCGAATGAACCAAGAGGGCTCCTATCAGCAATTTCGAACTGACTTTTGGATGTCTTTCCTTTTGGATGTCTTTCCTTTTGGATGTCTTTCCTTTTGGCACCAATAAGGCCGGCCGTGCACTACAACTGTTTTATAGGCGACAGCGAGCGTCAGATAGCCCAGTCTCGTTCGCCCTGGAAACAGTTCGACTTTACAAATTATGGGATTTCACAGCAGTTGAGTCTGATATTTGTGACACGTTGTTACAGCAGCTGGATCCCTTCGTGCAGGATTTTTTGGAAGTTCGACGTCCTGTCTCAATTCATGAGTGCCTAAAACTCGTTCGAGTCTATGAAGAGCGCCACAGTAAAGGGCGATCTTCACAGGTCCAATAGTACCGACAACTTACGCAGTACCGTGAACCTTCTATTCAGACTAAGAGGTATCAGCAACCAAAACAGTACATTCGTCAAAGACTATTTTTCAATCAGCGTAGAAACGCCTATCAGCAGTCTAGATACGTGCCGCCGTATCGTCGGGCACCAGAGGTGCGACATCCTGACCATTATGGGAAACAAGATAATAAAGTTTCTCGTCCCCAGGATAATTACTACCCGGTCGACAAGACATATCCAAACCACCGTGCTGGGGAAGGGGCAAGGCAAGCCTGATGATAATAATGCTGCCTCTCCTGCACGTTACTACAATTCAGCACGTTCTGGTGGTTCGCCACATTTCCAAATTCAATCGAGATATTCTCATCAGTTTCACAACAATCTAAACTTCAGCAGGAGGTAGATGGGTCGAGTCTATCTCCTCGTTTTTCTGAAGACCTCAAATCTCTTTTTTTTTTTTTTAACTATTCAAGCCCCGCTTTTGCCTGATATTCTTGTGATCTTGGGAAAAGTGGTGGTGTCGACTAAAATTGATTCTGAATCTGACATTTCTGCCTTAAACTTTGATTTCTGTGCTGCTACCTTTCCAAATGCTTGTGTCCAGCCCTCACAGCAATGTCTGCGAGGTGCCGACAATAATGTTTTTTTCAATTTCTGGATCAGTTCATTTAGCTGTCAAGATTGGCAACGTTCAAGTTTCTTATACTTTCTTTCTGATCCCTGAGTTACGCGTGGATTGCCTTCTGTGAGTGGATTTTATTAAAATGTTTAAACTTACACTTGATTTCGAGCATGGCCTAATCTTAATGCCTGAGATTACCGCCCCGGTGGCGCAGTGGTCTAAGCGATGACCTCTGATCATTCGTCCGAACGGGGTCCGGGTTCGAATCCCGGTGAGGCATGGATGTTGTGTTTGTCTTACGGCACTGGCTCTCTCCCTTCCCTGGAACCAGTGACCCTAAATTAGGGACGGGCGACTGCTTATAGCCCATTGAGTTGCTCACGGTGGTCGTTAAACCTCCAACTAAAAAAAAAAAAAGATGCCTGAGATTAGTCCTCCCACCCCCAGAAGAGCCTAGTAATTTTTCTGCAGTTCTTGTAAGTGGCAGATTATTGCCTGAACATAAAAACCAACTTGGTCAGGTTTTACACAGCAGACCAGGGTTATTTTCTCATAAACCATAGTTTACACAGGTGGTGTATCATACCATTAATACGGAATGGGCTGAACCCATTGCATGTAAGCCTTATATATGTCCGAACCAGAAAAAAGCTGAATTCCAAAAACAAACTCAGGACATGCTCCATTCGGGAATAATTAAAGAATCCCTTAGTCCTTGGGCAGCACTTGCTTTTCTTATTCCAAAAAAAAAAAAAAAAAAAAAAAAAAACAATCTGGAGAGTATCGCTCCGTGATAGATTATCGTAAACTCAATGCGGTAACTAAAGCTATCAATTACTCATTGCCCATAATTAGCGATACTCTCCAGGACTTATCGTCAATAAACTGGCTATCAACTTTGGATTTAGCTAGTGGCTATTGGTAGGTTGCTGACCACCCAGATTCTGTAGAAAAACTGGATTTATTACCCCGTTTGGAGAATATGAGTTTCTACAAATGCCCTTTGGTTTGGCATATGGTCCTGGAGCATACACGCTTCTTCAACTTACGGGTGGAAAGCGTAAACAAGCATGAATTATCCTTTGCCAGCCATTAGTGACATTTTACAAGACTTGTCTTCCACCAAGTGGCTTTCTAGTCTCGATTTGAACACTGTGTTACTTGACTTTACAATTACTTTGCGGTAGTTTTTTCCTGCATATCGCAGTTGTTGTTTTTTTACTGCTACTTATATGACACTTGGTGCATGTTTGTCTCCAATGTCTAGCTATCAACTGACGTAAGTTTTACTTTAATATTGTTTCTTATGTAAACAGTACCTTGCCTTGCATAGAATAACATTGACCCATTGACCTCACGTAATGTTTATAAGCTATTTCTTGTGACAACATTTTAGCCGAACTTTTGCTTGTTAAGAGATGTTTATGTATAACTCAAAACCTATGATTTTCTTCTAGTTTAGCATGATTCTGTCTTCAGCTAAGGTCATGTAACGTAATATAGAAATTATTGATCCATACTGTTTCAGTGTTTTTTGAGAGTTACAGAACCTGGTAGGTTTGTCGGATACAAAGTACTATATTACCAACAATGTGTTTATATCCAACGTATGACAGTACGCTTCTAGGATGTTTTTGAGGTTATGCAAGTGCATAATGATACGTATATATATATATGTGTAGTATTCTGTACGTTTAGAGGCTTTGCGTAAATACATAAATGTCAAAATGAAGTCAGCTTGTAGAACCTTCTTAACGAACTACTACATGAAATGTATGCTTGCTCTTCAAGTTCTTGTCTGAGTGATTGATTGATGAACACTTAGATTGTATCAGATGGCTGAACCTCTACAAAATTGGTTAGTTCTTGGATATTAGAAATATTAACAGGGAGATGATGTGACGTATACTCTAATTTAACTTTCATTTTTAGTACCTTTCTCTATGTAAATTTGAGTTCTTCCTCATTATCGTTTTTCAAACTTAACGTGATATTTTCTCTCTAGTAAGAAGTATGGTTGGAAACACCTTGATATCAGAACATATGCCGTGTGTATGTGTCAGATGAGAACTGGACGATATATAATGTTTGAACAGCAGTAACATGTGGCGATGATGGTAGTAGGGTTTGTAACGTACCAGGAGATGTGACGTACCTGCCAGAAGGACGCACACGACATAAAGGCAGATAGGAATCAGAATAAAATGTCCGCGTAGCTCAATTGGTAGAGCAACTTATTCCGGAGTGAGTGGACCCGAGTTCGAATCCCGGCGTAGACCAAAAATGACGGAGAAATTCACTTCGTTATAATGGCGCCCGAACTATCCGGATGACCCGACCGTTCACAATCTCGCAATGGTGTGATGTTATTTCCACACCGCGAGATAGGAAAAATAAGAGCAGCACTTCGAAAAAAAAAAAAATAAGGGGGAAATGATGTAACGTACCAGAAGATGTGACGTACCTGCCAGAAGGACGCACACGACATAAAGGCAGATAGGAATCAGAATAAAATGTCCGCGTAGCTCAATTGGTAGAGCAACTTATTCCGGAGTGAGTGGACCCGGGTTCGAATCCCGGCGTAGACCAAAAATGACGGAGAAATTTACTTCGTTATAGGTTATACAACAGTAGTTGCGAAATTGAGATTCTTGAAGTTGTGATTCCTTGAGATCGGGGTATTATACACTACTCTTTGTAAAAACTATAACACCAAGAAGGAACCATGCTATTCAAATGAAGTTCATACCACACATTACTGATATGACTCTACATAAGTGTTTTAATTTTTAGAGCAATACAACAATTCTTACCTGAAAAAATCAGAATATTGTGAAGCCTCAGCGAGCTGCAATAAGAGCTTCTAGACGTCGTGGCATTGAATCGAAAAGGCTCTGGATGGTATCCTAGGTGATCGCTTGCCAGCCGGCATGTATGCCATTCCACAGATCATAGGTACCGACCTATGGAGGACTTTGATGAACCAGTTTGCCGAGTGATCATATCCCTGACATGTTCAATAGGCGACATATCTGATTAACGTGCAGGCCAAGGAAGAAGCGATATCTGCTGTGTTGTAAAGAGAGCTTGAACATTCCTGTCAACCTGTGGTGGGGCATTGCCCTGCTGGAATATAGAACCAGGAGTGCTCCGAAGTAAGTGTATGGCATCGGCTTGTACAGATTGCCATCAAGTCATAGCAGCTGAGATCGCGAATGGTACCCAATGGCACCCCACACCATCACACTTAACGTTCAGCCCGTATGACGCACGACAATGCATGCAGGAAGAAGGCGCTCACCACAATACCGTCTAATGCATATGCGGCCATCATGGTAGTCCAAGATGAATCGGGACTCGTCCGAAAACCGGACATGTTGCCAATCAGCACGCCATTGTCTGCATTGAAAACCCCATTCCACCCAAAGGTGTACATGGTTCAGGGTAAAAGGAATCCACCGAAAAGGGATGCGTGCAACCATTCCTCTGGGCAGTAGACGGCGTCAAACTGTGAAGGCAGGCAGTGCCACACCTGTTACAGTGCTCCACTATTGTGCTAACGCTTGCAAAGATGCGGAATGGTTCGTCACTTCCATGCGAATGAGGTGCCGGTCATCCCGCGGTGTCGTCACATGTCTCTGTCCACTGTCACACTGTCGATGTGTATGGATCTCCTCGATACCCTGCCGCCCCGCGTGCGTCACTATCGTGCCGTTATATCCCGTCCGAGCGGCAATGTCGCGGTACGAAAATGCACCTTCATGCCGACCAATCATTCGTCCCCTTTCAAACTCTGTCGTATGGTGATATTGCGGCCTTCGTCGTCGCCGAGGCATTATTTAATCCTGTAGAACCTTTTACAACTCACTGTCCGCGATGCACTACTGGCGGGTATCCTAAACAGCCCTCTGTTTATACCCCTCAATCAACTGTTCAGCGGGGTCTGTCAGGGCCAGACATGAGCAGTACCTCTGCGCTTCTAATCATTTGCATGTCCTACCCTCTTGGCATATCCTACAAGTTTCACATGATTACCATCATTCTGTCGTGGTTTCGCAATTTTCACAAACAGTATCTTATACACAGTTGAGTTTCATTATTGCGACCACCAGCTAATATCTAGAGTAACCGCCGTGTGCAGCGTATACAGCAGCTAGACGGGCTAAGAGTGACTGATTAAGGTGCTGGAAGGTGTTCACAGGTATGTTGATCCATGCTGAGTGCAGTGCATCTAACATCTGCTAGAGGCGCGTAGTGGAGGATCCATAGAGCAAACAACACGATTGAGGTGGCCCCACAGATGCCCAATTGGGTTTAAATTTGGGGAATTAGGTGACCAGGGAAATATTTTGAAGTCTTCATCGTGCTCTTCCAACCACTCTCGGAAACTTCTAGCTGTCTGACACGTTGCATTGTCGTGCTGGAATACCCCATCCGCTCCAGGAAAAACAATCAGCATGTATGGGTGTATGTGGTCTGCAAGGATATATTCATAACGAATTCGGTCCATAGTGCATTCCACATGCATGATTGTACCCATGGGAATACCACAAAAACCTTAAGCAAACCAAAATGCTGCCCCCACCAGCTTCTGTTCTGCCAGCAATGGCTGAAGAGTTCTATGATGTTTCTCGCCTTATACTCCAACGTCCATCCGTCCTATGAAGAAGAAAACGTGACTTATCGGAAAGGGAAATCTTTTGCCAATCAACGGATGTTGAATTCCGATACTGCGGTGTAAATATAAGCCTTTTCTGCCGATGAAACTTCGTTAGCATAAGTGTAGTAACCATCCGTCTGACGCAGAGCCCCACACGCAGCAGGGTTAGCTGAACTGTGGTTTTAGACACACTTTCGGTAGCACCCTGGTTCATTCAGCCAGTGTGTTGCTCACTGTAGCGTGTCGATCGTCCATCACGCACCTGCAAAGCCGGCGTTCACCTCTCATATCAATGGCACGTTGTGCTTCGCAGTTTCCACGTCGCTTATTTGCAATGATGTCATTTCTCCATTCACGATACACTTTAACCACAGCTGCACGCCAGCAGTTCACAAACTGCGCTGTTTCAGAAATACTGCTACACTTGGCCTGAAAGCCGATTATCATCCCTTTTTGTAAATCCGATAAATCGCTTATTTTATCCATGACAGCAACGAGTGATATGTTTTCAGAATGCCTAAAGCCCACCTTATGTGCCTATCAAGCTAGCTCACGACATGTGCTTTCTTTCGTTAGCTACGCGCTGTTAACGTCAAAAGTAGAAGGCCGTCACAATAATGTGATTCCACTGTGTATTTAGTGTTGGTGTTTTGTTTTCGTTCAACGAGCAAATTTGATTACTTCACTAATATTGTTGAAGACTGAGTTGCGCTATAGGATATTTAGTTGAATAAAGACTAATCATAAGTTACATTTCATGAAGTTTCTTGAATGATTCCTGTTTCATTGTAGGTGAAATTTTGTGAGACCGATCTATGAAGCGTTCACACAGATATATCTTCACGAACATTACACATCAGAAAGATCAACTAGAATCGTCGACTGTAGTGGTGTGAAGCTGAGCGATAGTGCACTCTGGAGCACTAGAAACGCATTATTAGAAGTGAGGAATCAGGATCACCCTCGAGCAGTCCAACGGACAAGTCTGGATGTGAAGAATGCTAGCTGAGCGCTACCTGCCCTACTGTGTTGTGTCAACTGCGAAGTTTGGTTGAGAAAACATCATGTTCTAGGGTAGTACTGCATGATTTGGACTGTGTCCCCCTAGTTCCAGTGGCCGGTAACCTTTACTCTGCGGCCTATAGTAATATTCTGTGCTCTTAACATTATGGCAACAATTTGATGAAGGCCATTTCCTTTACCAACAGGAATCTCCCGTCCAGAACGCGAGATCCCTGTAGGAATGGTTTGGTGAGACAGGTGTGGGAGATCTTGACTGGATTGCACGAAACCCCGACTTCAACCCCATGGAAAACCTTTGGAATGAATTGGAACGCCGACTTCAAGCCTGGCCGAACCGCCCAACATCGATGACTAATGATAATCGTAGATATACTTTCGAAACATCGATCATCATAAACTGCAAAAAATAGTAAACGACAGCGATACGCTTAAAAATGATGATGTATGATGACTAATACATCATTACTGACTTTTTCTGACTTTTCAATCTATGACTAATGCTTTTATGGGAGAATGAAAGGCAATTCCCTCACCAAGGTACACAAATCTAGTGGAACGCCTCCCCAGCAGAGTGGCGGCTCTGATAGCAGCAAAGTCTGGACCAACTCGATATTAACTCCTTTCTTGTTACAGAGAACTTGTGGATGTCACACCGGTGGAGCTGTGGTCTAAGCGCTGGATTATGACCTCTCGTTCATGAAGGGTCCGGGTTCGAATCCCGGTGAAGCATGGATGTAGTGTTTGTCTTACGGCACTGGGTCTCTCCCTTCTCTGGAATCAGTGATCCTAAATTAGGGATGGGTTGCTCACGGTGGTCGTTAAACCTTCAATAAAAAAAAGAGCTTGTCCATGTGAAAGTGTCCGGATACTTTTGATGAGATAGTGTGTCTAGTAGGCATTAGGCACAGCATTAATACCTCGTTTTCCCTCCCGCGTGAGCAGTTGGGAATACATGCCTGTAATACAGAAACAGCAAGCTAAACTCAAGTACAAACGTATATATATACCTCATGAGCGTTTGTCTTTGAAATGTTTTTCCTGATTAGTTGTGAAAGATACTATAACGAAGTAAATTTCTCCGTCATTTTTACCCAAGCCGGGGTTCGAACCCGGGTCCCGTCATTCCGGAATAAGTCACTCTACCAATTGAGCTACGCGGGCGTTCGCTTTGACTGCTATCTGCCTTTATGTCGTGTGCGTCCTGCTGGGCAGGCACGTCACATCTCCCCCCTCAAAGAGGGCCGGAGGCATGGCCCACGGGTCAGCCGTGACCATGAATCGTCGAAGGCAGCCATGCGCTGTGGAAAGTACATTTGAGAACTCCCAGTCAATCTGGTGCGTCGAATGCAACGTCACACACATTTATTTTTCGAAGCGCTGGAGAAGGGATTCTCTGATTTTTCCTATCTCGCGGTGTGGAAAGAACATCACACCATTGCGAGATTTTGAACGGCCGGGTCATGCGGAAAGTTCGGGCGCCATTATAAGAAGTAAATTTCTTCGTCATTTTTATCCACGCCGGGGTTGGAACCCGGGTCCCCTCATTCCGGAATAAGTCACTCTACCAATTGAGACGTTCGTTCTGACTGCTATCTGCCTTTATGCCGTATGCGTCCTGCTGGGCATGCACGTCACAATACTATATATCAAATAAAAGGAATTGCAAAATTTCGATTTTATCCTGAAACAATACAACTCTAATGTATCAAACGGACAAATGCATTATTTTCATGAAAGTATATTTCAAAAACATAGTTTAAACAAAAGCATTCTCTTTATGTCTGAAATTTTATATTTACTCACCTCCGCCAAAGAGATCTTGGAAGAAAGTGAAAGCTGATATTCTGTTCTCAAAACAATCCGATTTTGTTAAACTAACTTCTCTGATATTCTTCGTGCTGTTGATATGAGCGTACAACTGGCCGGTAACTTTGAAACAAAACACTTCTCCATATTTCTTGGACAATTCCATAAGCTGTAGATGAGGACGTTTTTCATTAAGAAACGGATAATAACCTAGGTAAGGTAACCCCGTAGGACCCGGAGGGCTTTGGATCCACTGAACATAAACGTATAAAGCTAGACACACTGCAACACCCAAGGTAGCAGGTAACCAATCCACACTTTTGAAAATAGTATCGATATGCAATATTTCATTAATTGAGGAGAACATGGCTGGTCGTTTCTCAGTTCGGGAAGCAATACGAATCCTTGTTTTATCAAGAATGAAACGACCGCAGTTAGATCAGTGCAGGAATTATCTCAGTGGTTAAAGAATAGTTAAAAAATAGTGTATGTTAGGAAACATGGAAACGCGAGGTTGGACTCAGATACAAATCTGGGTTTGCAGCTGTTAGCGCTTTGATACTAACAATAGAGTGTTCATATCTTCGTCGTCATGGCAACCAAACGAATTGCGTTCATCGAGATTCAGATATCTGTCTGAGTTGGAGGATAACAGAATTTCTTTTGTCTCATCGTAACTGATTTGTTCTACGGGACACAGAAGGTATCTATCAAAACTAACTCAAGATAAAATCATCTGGCATTCATAATCTGTCGAAAGATTCTATACAGTGCGTCGCATAAAAATAGAGACAGAACAAATGCTCGAATAACAAAAACAACAACAACGAGCTGAAATGTGCACCTCATATTTTTAGCCAAAATAGCATAAGACACGCAGCCGCACAATAGTTTGACGGAAACATAACAATTTCAACTGCAAGTACAAGAAAAAACAGAAATACGCTGTCTCAAAATTATAATGACTTGCTAGTTATCAGCACCTCCGGTACGAATAGTGGAGCCATTCTCCCGAATCACACTGAAAACCCGATTGGGCATGCTGTCCACCAAGTGATGTAAGTGTTCTGGACGGAGTGCGTACCAGCTTCGTTCAATCTGCTATTTCAATTCTACCACACTTGGGAACTGCCGTCCATTCGCATACACATCACGAGCTAGGATACCCCAGCGGTTCTCGATAGGGTTCAGATCTGGACTGAGTGCTGGCCAATCCATTATGGTCACATGATGAGTGTTAAACCAGCTATTCGTTGATGCAGACCGATGGATAGAGGCATTGTCTTGCTGGAACAGATAATCAACACCCGCTAGAGTTTTGGCAAACGGTAGAAGGTGGCTGCTGAGTATGTCCTGATACTCTTCGGAGTTTTGCCTGCCTTGCAGAAAAGCGATATCTGTTGTTCCATTGAACGCAAAAGCTCCCCAGACCATCACAGATCCCCTCCTTTCTGTCTGCTAAAGAAGGTGCGTGGCTCGCGTCGTAAATCATGCCAATAGCAGTTCCAACCGTGAGGGCTGTCCAGGTTGAACTTTTTCTCATCGGAGAAAAGAGTTGTGATCCACTCGTCCGTCCAGTGTATGTGGCTGCTTTCCCATAACAATCTAGCTTCCTTGTGGCGCCAAGTGAGGTGTGGCAGACGGCGCATTTTATGGAGCACAATGTTGCGACTTTCCTTGATTCGTCGATGAATTGTGTCCTTTGAAACGGTGACACCAACAATCCGAGAAACTTGACGTAGTGATAACCTTGGGAATAAAACTAAACGTATGATGGCACGATCATCTCATTTGGTTGTTATTCGAGGCCTTCCAGGCCGTTTTCTGGTAGTTAATGCATAAAGTCTTATAAATGGCTGCCCTAGTCCTTCCCATTGCTTTACAAATTTTCGCTACAGGCAATTCACCTCCTCACCAGAAAGTTGACTGTTGCATGGCATTTCGACAAATGAATGTCTGACGGCAGGTCCGCTGTCTTTTGTAGGCCGGACCGAATTACGGCCCACGCGCGTGCGTACAGCTTGCTAATTTGTACATCTCATTTGCATGTGGCTACTTTACATAAGTGTCTTTATATTTATGAGACACCTAAAATTACGCTATTTCACTTTGTGGTGTTCTTTTCACACAATCCGGACATCTTGACGGATCGAAACGTTTGTTGTATTGTTATGTCTAATTAGGTACCACCTCAGCTTCCTACCCATATTCGCATTGCGTTCACGGCGCAAAGTAGACTGTCTCTATATTTATGCGACGCACCTTATTAAACTGATACTAGGGTCAAATCCAGATAGGGGAGAGGTAAAAAACAAATCGAATATATTATTTCGTGAAAGAAAGTATTACTTAAATGTATGTTACTTTCATTAATTAATTGGAACAATTGATAGACATACTAAGAACACTTCTTCATTTTGCGGGAAAATATTAGAAAGGTATGTAACGTACTAGGAGATGTGACGTACCTGCCAAAAGGACGCACACGACATAAAGGCAGATAGGAATCAGAATAAAAACGTCCACGTAGCTCAATTGGTATAGTGACTTATTCCGGAATGAGGGGACCCGGGTTCGAATCCTGGCGCGGATAAAGGTGACGGAGAAATTCACTTCGTTATAATGGCGCCCGAACTATCCGGATGACCCGACCGTTCAAAATCTCGCATTGGTGGGATGTTATTTCCACACCGCGAGATAGGAAAAATAAGAGAATCCTTTCTCCAGCACTTCGAGAAAAAAAAATAAAAACAAAATAAGGGGGAGATGATGTAACGTACTAGGAGATGTGACGTACCTGCCAGAAGGACGCACACGACATAAAGGCAGATAGGAATCAGAATAAAAACGTCCGCGTAGCTCAGTTGGTAGAGTGACTTATTCCGGAATGAGGGGACCCGGGTTCGAATCCTGGCGCGGATAAAAATGACGGAGAAATTCACTTCGTTATAGGTACCCTGTTATTTCAGACACTTACATCCCCCTTACCCTCACAAAAATCGTGGATCCGCTGATGACTAGTACTGACTTTTTTGTACCTCCATTCTGCTATCTTGCCTTTCTCCTATAAAACGAAATAATCAGTGGAGATAAATTTTATACGACCTGCCGAGTCGGCAGTTTTTTAGGAGTAAGAATTCAAATTAAAGAACATACTTCCAGAAGAACTTGAAATGGAAAGTGCTGCAGCTAGTGGCTTGCCGTGAATGTTATATGTAGGCATTCAAAAATTAAAAAAATAAACTTATATGTGTAGCGGAATTTCATTCTGCGTTTTTTTTTATTCTTCCGTTACTTTGTCTTAAAATATAGGCTTCGACATCCAAATCTTCAGTAGAACTTTTCCAATTGTTATCATTTTTTGAGATACCACTATATCTTGTCTTTCGGTATATTGGGTGAATAGGTTTTTATTCGCACAATTTAATATCACAACGTATTAGTTCCCTCAAGCATTTATCCAAACCACGCTCGTGCGAAGCTTTGGACAGTTTGCAGATTTCTTTACTGCTTAATCCATGGAGAAGAGTAAAAAACTGGGTCTCTACATGCAACGTGTGGTCGTCATCGACTAGTGACTGCTCGGGTGAAACGGAGAGTGTCCAGACTGGTAACAGATAACAGAAGGGCAACAGTGAAGCAAATTACAGACAATCTTAATCAAGGATCCCCTCAAATGATCTCTGCACGCACTGTTCGCCGTGCACTGCATCGGATGAGATATAGCAGCCGAAGGCCTGTTCGAACACTTTTGCTGTCTGCAGTTAACAAGAGAAAACGTCTCCAGTTCTCACAAGAGCACCAGGATTGGACAGTCGATAATTAGAAACAAATTATGTGGTCCAATGAATCACGTTTTCAGTGGCACCATGGCGATGGCCGAGTGAGAATTTGGCGGAAATAGCACGAAAGCATGGACCCCAAATGCATTGCTCCAACCCTTCAAGCTGGTGGAGGCAACGTTATGGTTTGGAGAATGTTTACTTATCATGCTTTGGGCCTTTTCATTCGTGTTGATCAACGTCTGACTGGCACATCATATCTAAACATCGCTGCGGACCAAGTGCATCCTGTCATGTGGATGGTTTATCCCAATGGCAATGGCTACTTTCAACAAGATAATGCGTCCTGCCATAGTACTCGTATTGTACAGGATTGGTTTCAGGAACATGCCGGTGAGTTTACTTTGTTTAGGTGGCCCCCACAATCTCCAGATCTCAACCTCATTGATAATTTGTGGGATGAAGTTGAACGAGCCATCAGACAGCTGGACAAACAACCCTGCACTGTCACACTCCTGGAAAGTGCTATTCATCAAGCATGGTCTCAGATTCAGATTCCACAAACCACCTATTAACATCTCGTGGAGTCCATGCCACGAAAAATCGACGCAGTATTAAAATGTAAAAGGTGGCCCACTGAATTACTGACGGGGTGGTCATAATAAAGTGGCCACTCAGTGTATATATATATATATATCATTCGCGACCTTAGTGTGTGACGCTGATTGGCTGCACGCGCGCTTATCAGCATAACGCAGAGATGGTTTTAAAGTTTTCGATCATCTGTGTGCGTCATACCGTATTGTTTAGAGATTTTATTGACAATATATTTCGTAAAGGCTATTTTCGTTTCCCTCGTACGCATTCATTTTCGGTATCTTCAATTTTTTTTACTTCGACACGATCCGCCTGCATAAATCGCGAAAAGTAAATTTGTAAATCTTTGAATGATAATCTTGTTGAAACCTTACACAGAAAGCTGTAGCTTCTGAAAGTCTGACTTTAAAACCTACGAATTAGGAAAGAAAAAGCTGACGATATATGAAATTATCTGCATATTTATATAAAAATTTTATCACATGGTAATCGACTGAATTAACTGAAGTAATAACTGAATATTAAAGAAGTAAAACGTTTAGCGATTAACTTAAATGTTTTCCCCACGAACGCTTTTATTTATGCTTTGAGTTGCACGAGTTCTGTGAGAGATCAAGAAGAACCTCTTTAGATTTTAATAATTCTGCGGGAAAATGTTTTAGCTTTAAGAGCGTCTGGGGAAAATGTCGATCGAAAGAAATACATTGTCGTGTTGATTCGACTAATTAGAAAACGTAAATAATTTAGCTATTATTCCAGGATCATGAAGCTTTCCAGTAATATTCATCTTGTGAAAAAGTCGTTAATGTCTGACAGTCAACGGATGACTCCAAATTTCGTTTTTGTGTAATTGTGTTATCTATGGCTAAATTAAATATGTAAATGTTTGCTGAAAGAAATCAAATTACTATATGCATTACTTTCGAGAAATGCTCTTTGTCCTACTCTGTGCGGTAATTAAGTAACGACATTGATTTTTAAGAAATAGAAAAATAGGAAAACTTACGTGAATATACACTGGCGGAAAGTAAACAAAAAACACTAAGAAGGTTTTGGCGGACGATCATGAAATTTACATATGTTAATGGGGTCGAGTTTACGTAGGTGTGATGTTAATTTCGGGACCAACCGGTGAGCGCTTACGCCACAGCACGGCATAATATGCAAATTATCGTCGGTGGTATTTAAGGAGTACGGCGAAGTGAATGTAATCAGTCGTCGGCGTACGGACACGTGCGAAGACCCTGAAGAAGCTGCAATGCCTGGACATGGAAGACGTGTACGATTTCAGTAGTTATCGGACTTGGAGCGAGGTCGTCTAGTCGGACTCCGCGAGGCCGGGTGGTCGTATCGTCGTATTGCGGATCGAATTGGACGGGAAGTATCGGTGGTGGTACGATGGTGGCGTAGATGGTCCGAGGAACATTCCCACACGAGAAGACGTGGAACCGGAAGTCACAGACGGACTGTTTAGCGGACCGATCGACGCATAAGAAGAGCGGCGTTGTCATGCAGTACATCCACTGCGACGCAAATCCGAGCTGCTGTTGCAACTGAGGTGACTGTGCGAACAATCCGCAACCGTCTACTGGATGCAGGACTACGTGCACGTGTGCCTCTTCTATGTATACATCTGACTCCACCCCACCGACAGGAACGGCTGCAGTGGTGTCGCCAACGTCTGCACTGGAGAACGCAATGGCGATCTGTCCTGTTCAGCGATGAAAGCAGATTCTGCTTGGGAGCCTCCGATGGCCGTATGCGTGTTCGCAGGCGACACAGGGGAGCGTCTCCACCATTCTTGCATCCGCCAGCAACGCACAGGGCCTACACCTGGTCACCTGGTGTCGGGAGCGATCAGCTATCACTCCCGTACACAACTAGTGTTTGTACCAGGTACGTTAAACAGCACCTCCTACATCAACAACATCATTCAGCCCGTTGTTTTTCCATTTGTAATGTCGGTCCATCGTGGTGTTTTCCAGCAGGATAACGCACTCCCACACACGTCACGTGCAACGCAACATGCACTTCAGGGTGTCAGATAACTTCCATGGCCTGCACATACACCGGATTTGTCCCCCATTGAGCACGTGTGGGATTTTATGGGACAACGACTTATCCGGTCTCCACGACCAGCCACGACCATCCCCGATTTACGCGTCCAGGTTGAGGATGCTTGGAACTCAATACCCCAAACTTACATCCAACATCTGTACGACAGACTCCATGCCAGAATTGCACAGTGTGACGCAGTTCATGGCGGTTCAACCTCGTAATAGCCATGTTACATGGAAATGTTATTTTTCAGTTTACCAGCAAATACAGCTGTATTTTGCCATAACGTTGTGATCACGTTATCCTCTGTATTCTGTTATTATGCTGTATAAACTTCGTTGGTATCAGACGTCTCCTTTTCGGTGTTCTTTTTTCACTTTCCGCCAGTGTATTTTATTTGAAGTATTACCTTCCTTCTTTGTTAATACAAGAAGTGGCACAATCAACCAACGAAAGGAAAAAGTTGCAGAGGTCATCTTTTGGTATGGAGTGAAGAGCTGATGTCAAAGTTCTTTGTATGCCTTCATATTTATTCGAAGTAAATTCCTCCTGTGTTAATAGAAGAAGTGGTACGATCAGCTTACGGTAGGAAGGACTTCCACAGGTCAGCTTTTGTTATGGAGTGAAGAGTTGATTTCAGAGTTATTTTTAAACCTTCAATATATTTGAAAAATTTTCCTCTTAAAGGCAGTTTCAATTCTGGCAACAGAAAGTAGTCACACGGTGACAAATGTGGAGAATAGGGGGATGGTTCAATACACACTTGTTTTTGTGCCAGAAACTTCTGTACTCTGACTGCTCTGTGTGTTGATGCATTATCGTCCAGATGGAACCATTGCACGCTTCTGGACTCAGGCCTGACACGAACAATCCTCTCCCACAAACGTTCCAAAACCGATGTGTAAACATTGCCAGTGACAGTTGTATCTTCCGAATGAACTCGTGCTGCAAGCTTCCCTTGCTGTCATAAAAGCACTCAAGCAATTTTCTTGATTTTGGACTTCCGTAACTTGATCTTCTTTCCCTTAAATGACTGTGGTGACATTCCCTGATAACTGGTTTCTCTAAGCTTCTTCAGCGTCTTGCCGGTCAAGGTAATGGTTTCTCTAAGCTTCTTCAGTGTCTTCGTTATGGCTTTTCTAAGCTTCCTCAGTGTCCTCGTTATGGCTTCTCTAAGCTTCTTCAGTCTCCTCGTTATGGCTTCTCTAAGCTTCTTCAGTGTCCTCGTTATGGCTTCTCTAAGCTTCTTCAGTGTTCTCGTTTTGGCTTCTCTAAGCTTCTTCAGTGTTCTCGTTATGCCTTCTCTAAGTTTCTTCAGTGTCTCGCTTGTTAAGGTAAGGCCACGTTCCAGAAATTCAAAGGGAATGACACCCCTGTCATCCCAAAAAATAATCATCATGACTTTCTGTGCTGATTTCTGGCCCTTGAACTTCTTAGGCCTTGGTGCATAGATGTGACGCCATTCCATGGATTGTTCTTCGTTTCCTGATCGTAAAGATACGCTCACGTTTCATCCCCTGTCACCAGATCGAAAAAAGCGTATCTGCATTGTCTTCAAACGCTTTCAGCAAATCAGAGCAGTATTCCAACCTTCACTTCGGGTGGCAACTAGCCGTAATAGCCACTTTGTACACACTCTCCGATACCCTAATTCTTCCACCATTTTCTGTATGGCATTATGACCACAGTCCAGTTTTGCAACAAACGCACGGATAGTGACTCGTCTCTCCGCGCAAATCAGATACTGTCGTACTCGAGTTAGCTAGTTAGTTGATTTAATATTTCACCTTCTTTTTTGCGTGTGATTCCAGATCATCTAAAAGAAAGTTATTGTTTTGATTATTATAATTTCAAAATTCTAAAAAGCATTTTATAAAATCTAAGTAGATGTCTGTGCTGTTGTATTAGTATACTATACCAGCATGTTTTGTTTTTTTTACTTGAAGCTGAGAAATTTCATATTGTTAGGTATTTAGAGAAATGACAAATTTGATTTCTTTCTTTTTTCTTGCTGAAATATAGTCTATTCCAAATGTATAATAGAAATTCAACACCCTCATTTGGGACCGAATTTTATTTCTTTTGTTATCAATATATAAACGCCGCCACTGTTCCCAATGGACAGCGGATTACGTTGAACCTGTGAAAACGTAAACAACTCGTAATACGATGTATAACGAAGTAAATTTCTCCGTCATTTTTGGTCTACGCCGGGATTCGAACCCGAGGCCGCTTATTCCGGAACAAGTCGCTCTACCAACTGAGCTACGCAGACGCTTATTCTGATTCCTACTTGCCTTTATGTCGTGTGCGTCCTGCTGGCAGGTACGTCCCATCTCCCCCCAAAAAAAGAGGGCCAGGGCATGGCCCACGGGTCAGCCGTGACCATGAATCGTTGCAGGCAGCCATCCACTGTAGAACGTGCACTTGAGAACTCCCAGTCAATCTGGTGTGTGGAATGCAACGTCACACACATTTATTTTTCGAAGCGCTGGAGAAGGGATTCTCTTATTTTTCCTGTCTCGCGGTGTGGAAATAACATCACACCAATGCGAGATTTTGAACTGCCGGGTCATCCGGATAGTTCGGGCGCCATTATAACGAAGTAAATATCTCCGTCATTTTTATCCGCGCCAGGATTCGAACCCGGGTCCCCTCATTCCGGAATAAGTTGCTCTACCAATTGAGCTACGCTGACGTTTTATTCTGATTCCTATCTACCTTTATGTCGTGTGCGTCCTTCGGGCAGGTACGTCACATCTCCTGGTACGTTACATCATCTCCCCCTTATTTTTTTTATTTTTTTTTATTTTTTTTTTTTATTTTTTTTTCGAAGTGCTGGAGAAGGGATACTCTTATTTTTCCTATCTGGCGGTGTGGAAATAGCATCACACCATTGCGAGAATTTGAACAGTCGGGTCATCCGGATAGTTCGGGCGCCATTATAACGAAGTAAATTTCTCCGTTATTTTTGGTGTACGCCGAGATTCGAACCCGAGTCCGCTTATTCCGGAACAAGTCGCTCTACGAACTGAGCTACGCAGACGTTTTATTCTGATTCCTATCTGCCTTAATGTCGTGTGCGTCCTTCGGGCAGGTACGTCACATCTCCTGGTACGTTACAGATGGTTGTTGCTTTTGAAACAGCTGTCGAGTGTAATATTTGTTATTGTGATTTTACAAAGTTTATTAAAACTATAATGTTCAGCGTAGTAAATAAGTAACAGTAATATATGATTTCACAAATATCTTTCAAATACCTAACAGTAATGTAACGAAGTTACAAATATCTTTCAAATACGTAACAGTAACATGAAGTTGGTATGTTGAAGTTACAAAGACATTTCTCTGTAACTTATCGGTTATGTTTCAAAGTTATGTAACGTTTGAGGACATTTTGACGTAACCATAAGGTTTCTGAAACATTACTGTTATATCTGAAAAGTCTCAATATTTCAGTGCTACGTACTTGTAAACATATATGAAGTAGGAAATATTTTCGCATGGAATGGTATATGTACAAAATAATCTGTCTATACATGCGATAAAAGCAAACCACGTCTTCAATAAGCAAATTAAAATCAATTTGTTTACAAATTAAAAGCGGGTTAAAAGCTGACTAGCGCTTTCGGGGATCTCCCGTCCCCATCTACTGGTCAATGCGCCACGGGATCCAACAGAGTCAACCCTTATATATACTTGATAACACGACCCATCATGCACCACGTCACCAACAGACCATGATGTCACAGTATAAACACAAATTATAAAATTTATAAAATTTCAATTCCAAAATATACTGTGACATCATGGTCTGTTATACTGTGACATCATGGTCTTTTGGTGACGTGGTGCATGATGGGTCGTGTTATCAAGTATATATAAGGGTTGACTCTGTTGGATCCCGTGGCGCATTGACCAGTAGATGGGGACGGGAGATCCCCGAAAGCGCTAGTCTGCTTTTAACCCGCTTTTAATTTGTAAATAAATTGATTTTAATTTGCTTATTGAAGACGTGGTTTGCTTTTATCGCATGTATAGACAGCTTATTTTTGTACATATATATGAAGTATTCTGTGATGTGTGGGTAAGAACAAGTATTGGGTAAATATTTACAAAGAGCCTAAACATTATGAGCACATGCCTAGTGTAATGTTTGTTCTTCACGTGCGGCCAAAACAGTCGGACGCTGCACAATATTCCTGAAGGTGTCTTATGATTTCTGGTATCAACGCGTTTCCAGCAGATCCTTTACCTCTTGTAAATTACGTGGTTGAGTCGCGGCAGATCAGATTTGTTGTTCCATGACACACTACAGATGCTTGACTTGATTGATAACCAGAGAATTTGAAGGCCAAGGAAATAGCCGAAATTCTTCCCCATATTCCGCGAACTATTTTCAAATACTTCGGGCAGTGTGGCTTGACGCATTATGCTGCTGGAAAGGAGGCACTACTAAATGAGAATACCGTTTGCAAGAAAGTATATATATATCTGGTCTTCGAAGATGTTTAGGTAAGTGGTAGATGTCATAATTACCTTTTATAAAGAAAGTACTACTAGGGGAGAATACTGTTGCCAGGAAAGTATATGCCTGGTCTTCAATGATGTTTAGGTAAGTGGTAGACATCATAATTACCATTTATAAAGAAGACACTACTAGGGGAGAATACCGTTGCCAGGAAAGTATATACCTGGTCTTAAATGATGATTAGGTAAGTGGTAGACGTCATAGTTACCATTTATAAAGAAGACACTACTAGAGGAGAATACCGTTGCCAGGGAAGTATATACCTGGTCTTCAATGATGTTTAGGTAAGTGGTAGACGTCATAGTTACCATTTATAAAGAAGGCACTACTAGAGGAGAAAGCCGTTGCCAGGAAAGTATATACCTGGTCTTCAATTATGTTTAGGTAAGTGGTAGACTTCATAGTTTTCCGCACATGAATGACTACACCCAGGATTTTTCAGCAGAACATTGCCAAAAGCATTACACTTTCTCCACCAGCTCGTTTTGGTTCTGCAGTGTACCTTGGTACCAACACGTACCCAGGTAAATGAGGCAAACGCACCAGGTCGTCCACATGGGACAACAGGAAATGAGATTCACGGGACCAGACGACCTTCCAACAGTGAAGGCACAGTTTTTATGCTAGCGTGCCCATTTTAGGCGCTTTGGACAGTAACCGAGGTTAGCATGGGCACTCGGACAGAGCTGCGGCTATACAAACACATTTTCAGCAGGGTTAGATTGAGTGCTGTGACACATTACTACCGCCACCAGCTTTCAAGTTAGCGGTGAGAAACGCTCCTGTATCGCTTCTGTTGTCTCATACTGTACGGGATAGCGTTTGCTCATCTTGGACATCGATGAGCTCTGGTGAACCCACATTTTACCGGGGGTGGTTCGTTGTTTTTACCTCCTCGAACCAGTTTTTGAAGTAATAACCACAACTGACTGCGAGCACCCTTGCCGTCTTTGTTTGTCGTAATTACATACAAGCCGTGACGTATCGGACATGTTCTGATCCTGTCGTCTGGTCATTACGATTTGGCCTTTGTGAAACTCACTTGAGTACGCTTTCCTTTTCATCTGAAGAACAAGAATAGTACTGATTAACAGAGCTTAGTATTAAGTGTTATCTGTACCGTTTAATGACCTTCACACGCACTGTCGTAATAGTTTGGCTCTGCGGTGTATTACATCTCAGTTTTCGAAAGGCTGTCTGAAAACAAGACATCTTCGCAATAAATACAGTCATTTACAAAAGTTTAAGACACTTGTTTGTATTAGGAGTTTTTTTCCGATTGTGTCAGCTACTGTCTGTATTACTCAACTTCCTGTCGGTGTTGCATCATCCTACAGCTGCAGTTGTTGATAGTATTGGGGGAAGCAGGAAGCATGCGAGTGGTACTTTACTTCTGGTTTTCATGCTGAAAGGCTTTGTACGTATTTTATATGTAGCGAAAAATGAGCAAATAGGAGTCATTAAATTTAGTGTTACTCAGAGGGCACAAATAATGACTTTATATCATGAAGAATACTCCGAACGAGACATAAACAAAAAGGTGAATGTGAGCAAGACTGCTATTCATAATACGATCATGAAATATTGAGATACAGGTGAATTTAATGACCGAAAAAGAAGCGGACGTCCAAGGAAAACAACCCCAAGTGAAGACAATACCATAAGGCGAATAGTTATGCTTTCTCTGAGGAGTTCCTGCAAGAAAATCAAGGTCTTTATACATTCAAAATGGTCTGATATTAGGATCAGCACTGTTTTCTGACGTCTTAGCAAAGATTTTGGATTAAAGTCTTACAAATCTGCGCATAAACCTAGACTAACCGCTGTCATGAAAAAGAAGAGACTCCAGTTTGCGAATTGTCATCAATCGTGGACTCCTGAAAATTGGACTCAAGTTCTTTTTTTCCGATGAAGCACCTATTCGACGACCAGAAGGCCAAAGGTTTGAAGAAAAATACACCATTAGCACCGGGAGACATCCAGCTAGTCAGATGACATGGGGTACTATTTCAACATTCGGTACTGCTTCCTTATCGTTTTTGCCGAGAGGCACTACCATGACTGGTCCTTTGTATGTGGAAATGTTATTTGAGAAACTGTTAACGTATATACAAGTTCACAGGTGCACAATCTTTACAGCATGACGCTGCTTCATGACACATATCAAAAATAGTAAAGCGCTACCTGCAGAGGAAAATATAACTGTGTCTGGCTGGCCAGGTAATAGTCCCAATCCTGACTACAACGAAAATTTGCGGGCTATTTTAACAGACACGGTAGCAGAAAAACAACCATCAAACTCCCAAGCTTTGATTGACGTGATAAAGTACGTGTGGTGCAAAGACATTTCAAGTGACTACAATGAAAAACATTTGGTGGTAGGTTGCACCAAAAAGTAGTGCTACCACAGCTGCACCACTTTCTGAGAAAAGATACACCACTCAGTGGTGCAAACAAAACCCAACAACCTGGTGGAAAATTACACCATAATGCTGTGCAGCCTTATACCATATCGTAGTGCAACGTTGCACCATGTTGTTGGGTTTTTCTTGCAGCAAACAGTGGTGCATCTTTCTCAGAAAATAGTGCAGCTGAAGTAGCACCACTTTTTGTTGCACCTTACCACACATTTTTTAACAGTGTACTGTAAATCCCTCATGGAGAGTATGCCACATCGTATTCTATCCATTACGAAAAACAAAGATATCCACAAAAAGTACTGACTTCGGTATTTCTGTGTTCTAAAGAATGTAAGTATTCATCGTTGGTGTCATTTTTTCAAATACCTCTGAGAAGTAATTCGTTTTTTTTTCTTTGAAAATTTTGATTTTCACAAAATTGACAGGTGGTCTTAATCTTTTGCAAAATGACTGTAGTATACCAATCGCAAAAGATATTCTAAAGAACGAGGCATACTGTGAGCAAGAATTGCATTGTTGATTTTCCATATAAATATTTTGCAACTAGTAATTGATTCAAACTTGGAAGTTGGGACTCTGGTCTTTATGGATGAATCTCTCAGTGACAATTATAATAACATCAGTAATCATTTCGTTTCATTTCATTTCATTTACTGATCTTGCTGTTACATATTAAAATTAAAAATTCTGAATAGGTAAGCATAATTATAAAAATAACAGCAGGGAAGATCAAGAAAAAGGCCTCGAGGAGACCTGACTAGCCTTGTTCTCTCTTTATAGGATTGTTTAATTGGTGTAATAAATGCGTATCAATATTGGTCACGGTGTTTTAACATTTAGAGACGACTGTAATGAATTTCCGCTGTGATCGTTTTTTGAACAACATGTTTATCGAATACGAAAAACCGCACAGGGGTTTTACAACAGCATTTCAGAAGAATTCCAGAAGGCATTCAAAAAGTGGAAGGAACTTTGAGACACCTCTATTCGATGCAATGGACACTATTTCGAAAAAGATGACCACTTCCATAATAACTAATTTATACATATCTTTTTTATAAAAACATTCTCAGTTGTTTCGGGACAACCCTTGTATACACCGAAGAGCAACTGAATTAGAGATACCTGTCTAGTAAGGTGTAGCACCACCTTTCACCCTGATGACGGCGACGATTCGTCTCGTCATGGACTCGACAAGACACCGGAAGCGTTGGGAAGTCGTACGGATCCACGACCCCTGAACAAGCTCCCACAGTTTACGAAGATTTGATGGAGGAATGTCAGAGCCTCGAACATCTCTCTCGAAGGCATCCCAGATGTGCTCGATGGGATTGAGGTCAGATGACCTAGCTGGCCAAGGAAGCGAGGTCACGTCGGTGGAATGTTCATCCAACCATTCGGATACAACTCGGGAGCAATGGCACGGTGCATTGTCTTGTTGCAGGATGAGGTCCCTAGTGGGATCTTGACGACGCACAAACGGGAGCAAATGGTCGTCCAGGATATCCCGGTAACGTTTACCTGTGAGGGACTTAATCTGTTTACGAATTATAGTTGTACAATGAAGGTTGTTAACGAAATGATATCTGTAAAAGTTTTGTTCCACAAACGTGAATAAATGATATTCCAGTCAAGCATTAATTTCTGTTACAGTTGAGAAGAAGTTCTCAGACAACTAATCAATATCACACAAATGTCCGTCACGAAAGCGATTCGTACATACTTGTACAACCATGAAAACCAATTTGAGTGTCTTATATGCATCTGCCTTTGATGTTTACAAACCGAATAATCGACCACAACACCACCACCTAATAAATCTTATGCCGTTTCTCGAATCACTTGTTCTGAACCTGCAGTTATTTAGCTGAATGGAATTTTGCCATATTTGCTATGAGGCAAATGCTCTTCACCCATGAACAGGTTTTCTGCTTCAAATTCAGGGAACTGCTGCTATTTTTGATCTACATAACGTCGGTGAGGGGCTGCATATGCGATTTTACCTCTCCTTTATCTGTTTATAATCTTCTATTCATCACTTTTAGCCGCGTGCATCCAATTTACTACTTCATTATTTCGGAAATGAGAATTTGAATACTTGTATAGACCCCTAAGCGATTCCCTATGTCAGTATAGTTACGGATTGTTTGTGCTGTTTACGCCTGCCGTGTAAACATAACCTGTGAGTGACACATAGCACAACCGACCTGCAGTTCAGGAGAAAGTCCACACCAAACTTTATTAAGGCAATTCAAAATATGCGCTTTCTCACACTTATTTCGGCACTTACAAACCACAGGGTTTACTCATTTCTTTCTTGCTGAACAACAAATATCCACAGAAGAGGCAAAGGTGAGAATTACTACCTAGCGTTTATTAGATACAGATGACGTGTTCAAGCTCTTTTCTAATTTCAGATGTACAGTGTGTTCCAAACCCAGAGACAAAAATGTGTGTTTGCAACATTTTAAGCTTAGAATATGTATATATCCGATATACACTGACGGAAAAAAATCCCAACTCCAAGAAGGGGTTGTGTTAGATAAACGACAGTTCTTAGGCGGTGAGAGTACATTTGTAAGATGACGTCTATGTAAATTTCGCGCTCGCCGCATACGTGTGGCGCTAGTAGCGCCCTTCGGTACATGCAAAGCAGGTTTGCTGTAAATACGCGCTGTAACGTTCGTGGCCGCCCCGGTGGCACAGTGGTCTAAGCGATAGCCTCTGATCATTCGTCCAAATGGGGTCCGGGTTCGAATCCTGGTAAGGCATGGATGTTGTGTTTGTCTTACGGCACTGACTCTCTGCCTTCCCTGGAACCAGTGACCCTACATTAGGGACGGCGGACTGCTTATAGCCCATTGAGTTGCTCACGGTGGTCGTTAAACCTCCAATAAAAAATAAATAACATAAATAACGTTCGTGAGCGTTAGTTATCGTTGAGATTCAACGTAGGGTGTTGATGTTAGTCAAGAATGCCTTTCAGAAGACGAAGAAGCCATTATCAACAGCTCACGGAGTTTGAACGAGGTCCTGTAATAGGGCTACCAGAAGGTGGATTTTCTTTCCGCAATATTGCACAACGACTTGGCAGGAATGTAGCCACTGTGCATGATTGTTGGCAGCGGTGGTCAAGGGAAGGTACTGCCTAAAGAAGACCGGGTTCCGGCCGGCCACATGGCACTACTGAGAGGGAAGACCGCCGTGTACGGCGTATGGCAGTGCCGCATCGTACCGCGTCTGCGGCAGCAATTCGAGCTGCAGTTGCCACCACAGTGACACAACGAACTGTTACAAATCGGTTACTTGAAGGACAGTTCCGAGCCAGACGCCCTGTAGCGTGCATTCCACTTACTCCAAACCACTGCCGTTTGCGACGTCAGTGTTGTCAAGCTACAGCTCACTGGAGGACAGAGTGGAGATCTGTTGTGTTTCCTGATGAAAGCCGGTTCTGCCTGGGTGCCAGTGATGACCGTGTGTTGGTTAGAAAGAGGCCAGGTGAGCGCCTGCAACCAACCTGTCTGCGGCCGAGACACACTGGACCTGCACCTGGATTTATGGTCTGGGGAGCAATTTTCTATGACAGCAAGAGCACTCTCATGGTTATCCCACGCACCCTGACGGCACAGTTGTACGTCGGTCTGGTGATTCAACCTGTTGTGCTGCTATTCATGAACAGCATTCCAGAGAGTGCTTTCCAACAGGATAAAGCTCGGCCGCATACCACTGTTGTAACCCAACATGCTCTACAGAGTGTCGACATGTTGCCGTGACCTGCTAGATCACCAGATCTTTCACCAATCGAGCACGTATGGGACATCATTGGACGACAACTCCAGCGTCACCCCCAACCAGCATTAATCGTCCCTTTATTGACCAACCAAATGCAACAGGCATGGAACTCCATCCCACAAACTGACATCCAGCACCTGTACGACACAATGCATGAACGTTTGCATGCTTGCATTTAACATTCTGGGGGTTACACCGGTTATTAATGTACCAGCATTTCACATTTAAAATGGCTCTTCTCGCGCTTACAATAAGCAGTGATCTTGAAACCTTAATCGATTAAATATGTTATCTATACAAATGTATTGCGGCCATTTCATTCCTCTACATCTATTTTTTCGTGGTGTTGGGATATTTTTCCGTCAGTGTAGTTGTACTCTTCTATAACAGACATTCTGCGAGCAAGTGAAACAAGAATACCATTAAAACTTGCAGCTGCAGCTCTGAGATTTATCTCGTAGCAACAACCTCTTAAGAAAGGAAAGCGATCGCACGTGTGAAGTGCTTCAATGTTTATTGTACCTTTTACTGTGGATTACAGTGTACATTAGACACATTTTAATAAGGTATTGCACCTCTTCGACCAGCAATACAAGCTTCCAATATGGATAGCAATCGGTTGTACAAATGTTCGATATCACGCTGGGGGATGGCATTCCATGAGCGTTCAACTTGGACGCGTAATTCACGGACGATCGCTGCCCGCCGGGGTTCGCGGAAGAGTCTTTGTTTTAGATCCAGTCCCAGACATGCTCGATAGGAGACACGTCCGGAGAGCGTGCTGGCTAAGGGTGTTGATGCACAGCCTGAAGAGCATGCTGAGTTGCCCGGGGGAGTGTGGGCGTACGTTATTCTGCTGAAATATCGTATCGGGGATTGCACTAAAAATGGCAGTACGACAAGCTGCACAATATCGCTGAGGTACGTACTGCTATTCTGTGTGGCACGTACAAACACCATACTCGTACGAGAACTGGAGCTAATCGTTCCCCACACCACGATGCGCGGCGTTGGACGTATGTGTCGTTGGCGCATGCACAATGGCAAAAGCCGCTCACCTTGTAGTCTTCGGACGCGTACACGACCGTCAGGCGCTCCCAGGCAGAATCGGCTTCCAGCCCTGAAAACCACTGATCATAATCCTTCCCTCCAATGAACTCGTTCTTGACACCACCGCAAACGTACTCGACGTTGACCAGGGGTCAGTTGTAACCGTGCGAGCGGCACGCTCGCCCGTGGTCCTGCTTCCAACAAACAATCCCGTATCGTTCTGGTAGATAGCCTTGGTATGACAGAGTATCAAATTTGTGACGCCGTAGCCGCCCGCTCTGCCAACGGCGCCCTCCTTACACGACGATCCACTCGTACGTCTGTAACTTTATGTTTCCCGGAACCACATCTGCGAGTGTGAATATTCTCCTCTGGCCACTGACGCCGCCACCTTACTACGGCCGATAACTCTCGTCTCACTTGGTCAGCAGTTTGACAGAAGGACCAACCTCATTCCCGCAGACCCATTATACGGCCTCGTTCGAACTCTCATAACTGAACAAATGTTGCGCGCCTGCGCCGTCAAGCTATGGTATCTTCTTCAACAAGCAGTGAACAACGCGTCATCAGAAGAATGACTTCTTTCTGCATGCCCTAGTCCTTAAAACGCGCTGTGTGCGTTTGCATGTTGTCGTCCGCAGTGACGTCATTATTGTTGTGATTTTTTAAGGGGTGGAAATATTAAATTAAAAAAAGATAACACTAACATCCCAATTACTCGGCACGCAGTAGTAAAATACTTTTTGCTAGCCTTCATTCATGGTAGAATAATGTAAGCTTAACAGTAAAATAGAACAGAGTACTTCATGCTAGCAATAAAAAATATAAATACAGAAATGAGTTGTATGCAATAAAAGATTATATTTAATAAAAAAATATTAAAGACGACACGACGATATCCATTAGATGAAATATGCTGACAAGTATATGCACAATAGCTAGGATAAACGATGTTTCAAACAGACGCCAACAGACGCCATGTTTGCTGCAATAAAGATCACAGCAGTCGCGCACACTTAATCACCTTGCTGGTAACAGAAACAATGTACATAACATCATGAAGCGTTCCACAGTTTACAGATTAAGAACATCTTGCAAAACAGTTTGCTTCCTAATAAAAAAGAGCAGTTTTATTTGAAAAAACACACACAGAAGTTCATCGACAGACCACCGCACACAAGCAAAGATAACAGCAGACTGTGCACAGAAAAAGGTTCTTGTCTCAATTCCACTTACGTCACAGATCACGAGAGAGATACCCGCGTCATGACGTTTTAAGGTACGTTTGGTTTAGTACACAACAGCTGCGCGCCTGGGACGTGGCAATTCATTTGGAGCGCCGTAAAATTCCCGTCTGACGATATGCGTTTATTTTTTTATCGATAAGAGTCTGTGATTCCAACAATTATTTCGTCCTATGACATTCCAACTTGGATCACAGTTTCTGCTGCACATAACGATTAACATATGATAGTATAACGTTCCTACTGGCATTCGTTATGCGCGTTTTATTTTGTTTTTTGTTTTTTCACTTTCCGGTAGTCTAGTTAGTTGCAAGTGAATCCATTTACAAAGAAAAGGATAGAAGATTTAACTAATCTAAAAAGGGAGTGAATATGTGCATCTGATCCGTTTTCCTGTGTGAAGATAATTTCCAATGAATTTTTTTTTTTAGCAACCCAAAAATCGCATCCTGAGATTCATTCGTTGCTCGAATCCCTTCGGGGCCATCCTTTCTGAGCTGTTTTTAATATGTTTTATGTTAATTAGCTGCTGGTATTTCGTAATTCACCGATAGCGCAACTACAATTAAGTAGCAAGGACTTCAAAACAGCTTCTATTCTATGCGTCATCATTCTAACGAAGTGTTGATATAGTTATACAGTTGTACTCAGCCAAGCAGGTGTGATACTTCCGTCAATTACCTAAAGTTCGCCGGAGAAAATTCTCGGTTAAGAACGCCTCTCTCAATCGCATCCCACATATGTTCAATTGGGATAAGATACGGAGACTCTGGTGGTCATTTTAGCACTTTAAAATCACTATCATGCTCCTGGAGCCACTAACATCCGGCACCTGCGCCAAGGCGCATTATCTTACTGCAGCTAACCCTCTCTCCATCAGAAAAAAACATGCACATGCACGCGTGCTCCTGGTTTGCAATGATGCTAAGGTATCTTGAGGCACCTATATATGGTTCCATATGTAGTATAGAATCCAATGCCCACCACGAAAACAGAACCCGCGCCATAACATCGCCACCTCTAGTTTGTACAGTTATCACTAAACAGCAGAGACCCATCGATTCGCGCTGTACTTTGTCTTTCGTCATACTTTGTCCGTCTCAATGGCGTGTATTACCGGGAAACTTAATATATGAGACCAGTCCATCTTTTTTCAGTTCTCAGCAGTCCATGTTTAGAAGAAGTCGTGAACTGCAGTTGCCTGTGACTTACTGGTTCTTCAAGCAAGTCAGTAAAATCATGCAATGCACTGATTATGACACGCTTTCCAACCTACCAGAAATCCTTACTCAAGTTAAGCAAGTTATCAGAATAATGGCTGTGGAATAAACCTCGCTTCTGTACCCTGACCTTTGACCCATTTCGATCGTATTAAACAGAAATGGCTCTGTATACCTCCGTAACAACATACTAAAGTTTTGTCGCTATAGAAGCATTTTTAGTCAAGTTATGAGAATAATGGCTGTGGAATAAATCTCGCTCCAATGCCTTGACCTTTGACCCCATTTCAATTATATTAAACAGAATTGGTTCAGTATACCTCCGGAAAAACATACTAAAATTTTGTCGTAGTATAAGCATTTTTAGTCAAGTTATGAGGATAATGGCTGTGGAATAAATCTCACTCCTGTTCCCTTTCCTTTGACCCTATTTCAATGTTATTAAACAGAATTGGTTCAGTATACATCTGGAACAACATACTAAAATTTGGTCGCAATCGAAGCATTTTTAGTCAAGTTATGAGGATAATGGTTGTAGAATAAATTTCGCTCCTGTGCCCTGTCCTTTGACTCCATTTCAATGACATTCAACAGAACCGGTTCAGTATACCTCCGGAACAACATGTTAAAGATTTGTTGCAATCGAAGCATTCTTACTAAGTTATGTCGCATAAGGGCAATTGGAATGGACCCCGCTCCTATGTCCTGACTTTTGACCCCATTTCGTCCATTTTCAAGAGGGTTCGTTCCCAGGAGGTCCCCTACGTCACACTAAAATTTCATTGAAATCGAACCATTTTTACGCGAGTTATCGTACCGACGGACGAACAGACAGACAGACAAACCTGGAGCATATACGTTTCTCCAACCTACGGTTGGAAAGCGTAAAAAAGACCCCGACAGAAAATTCAGCCATACTGCCAAGGCTGCCAACGGTGATTCTCAAAATCTGTACGTATGCCTGTAGAATCTAGCCAGTTTCTCATCTATTAGGTGCTTGAATTAATTCCCGCTGTTCCGCAATACAGCGCAGCAGTAGTGCGCTGTGACCCGGACCACACGTGACCTCACTTGCACACGCACGTACCGTCCGCAGTCTGGGCGAAGCAGTGTGTGACACGCGATCGGAAGGCACAGAACACGAGTTTGTGTCGCATTCACGATGTCGAGTTTCGTACCAAAAAAGGAGCATTTGCGGGAAGCATTACTATTCTGCTTTCATCTCAAGAAATCGGCAGCGGAAAGTCATCGTTTGCTAGTGCAGGCATATGGGGAACATGCCCTATCGGAAACAACATGCAGAGAGTGAGTTCCGACGCTTCAAAGCCCACGAATATGACGTGAAGGACAAAGAGCGCCCTGGGCAGCTGAAAAAGGTCGAAGATGGCGCATTGGAGGCCTTATTGGATGAGGATTCATGTCAGACGCTCCACGAGTTGTCTGAAACACTGCGTGTCAATGAGTCAATGGTTAGCAAAGGTTTAAAGGCAATGAGAATGATCCAGAAGCTCGGAAACTGGATCTTACATGACAAGGTTATTCTTCTCCACGACAACGCTAGACCTCATGTCGCCTAATCCGTGAAGGAACCCTTGGAGGCACTTGGCTGGGACTTCTTACCTCACCCTCCTTATTCCCCGGACATTGCTCCCTCGGACTTCCGTTTGTTCCGGTCACTACAACATGGTCTGTCAGAGCAGAACTTTCTTTCTGTCGCGGATATCCAAAGATGGCTCGATGAATGGTTCGCCTCGAAAGAACCTGCATTTTCCTACCGCGGAATCCATTTGTTACCCCAACGGTGGGAAAGGGTCGTAGCTGCCAACGGACACTACTTTGAGTAGACTATCCTGCACCGTTCTGTGGCAACACACAGGTGTTTGTGTGACAAGAAACAGTGGGAATTAATTCAAGCTCCTAATAGCATGTGAAAACACAAATTTGTTGGTGATGGGTACCAAGCCATGTCTCCTCGCTCCGGAGCCAGTTGTTCTAATCAACCAAAATACACCGACTGGAGGTATCGCTGAAGATTTGTCGTCTTGACTCGTGCTTCACCTCTGTAGTACAACACAAGAAAATTTTAATTTTTTGGTTGGATCCAAGTAATTTTTTCTCCTTTCCTCTCCACCTTAATTATGGCAATCGAGGTAATATGCCTCTCGAACTTATCTGACTCCGGCTAGATCGCCAAACCTCTGTGCTCCAAGTCATTCTAAAAGCGTATTTTTCTTAAAGGTGATATAGTTTTATCACGACTCTCCGTCGAACGCAAGAAAGGTATCAGTCCCCGTTGAATTAAATTTCTGCTGCTTCCTTCCTCTCCAATAATTATTCTAGCACTCACTTGCCACCTACCCATATAACACACAAGCAGTGGGGAATGTTGATGGAGGTGTGGTGGTTTCCCAATGTCTTCCTTTACTGCCTATTTAAGCAAACTTCCACTCGAGTTACCCCTATTCTCAATTTACTGTCTCTGTGTTGTGCATGCTGGGAGAGGTGTTTCAACCCCTTACCCCCATCTCCAAGGTATTTCCCAACTGGACAGAAGCAGCCGAAAGTGCGAAGCTCTTTATTAAGTAACTTATATCGAATTTATTCCTAAAAACGCTCTGATTTTTCCAACATTTGTTTTAGATGGCAAGTTTGTCCATGAACTGCTGAGAAATCAAAAATGGAGTCTGAACAATAATTCTGCCGCTTTTCCCTTATAACGTCAGGTATTGGGTTGGAAAGAAAGTAACGTCCGATGTACCCAAAGTCGAAGCCTCGGCCACGGCGTACATTGGCCACCGAGATTTTGCAGCATTCCAGCATGACATCAGCAGGTAGAAGGTCGCTAAAATCAGTGGCAGTTAGACGTCAGAAAGCAAGAAGTGCACGTGCCAGCAAAGGTATATAGAAGTAGACAAGTAGCACAGGCGCCATTGTTTGCTGTATGAGTTTTGTCGCCGTAGCACGCCCGCAAGTGCCGTAAGGAAAATTACCAGTGTGTACCCTAATGCCCTATAATATCGTCAGTGCTTTCGATGTTTCGAACGGTTTCTAAAGGGATATTTTGACTTATCAAACCGTACAAAAGCGTAAACTCCCGCTACAGGAGATACGGACATGCTGAAGAACACAATACAGACTCACATGTTAACACGCGGGAGTTGGCCAAACAGCTGGAGACTACTTTCTCGAGCATTATCACGCACTTGTGTCAACTTGGGAAGGTAAACAAAAAGGGAGTGTGGGTAACCCATCAAAATAGAAGTAGAAATATTGAAAAAAGTAAGATATATACACTGCTGGCCATCCAAAATGCAACACCAAGAAGGACACGAGGTAGCAAAGCCAGATTTACTGGACACATAAAAACAGATACAAAGATAAAACAATTGAGCTTACAGGCCCGTGCGACTTCCGGAACATGCAGACATCAATAGTTCGTGTGACCCCCATGGCTGGCAATAACTGCCGCTACACGCAGCTCCATCGAACGAAACGGCTTTGGATGTGGGCTTGAAGTATGTCGGTCCAGGCTGCTTCCACACGTTGCCACAGTTCATCAGGCGTAGCTGCGGGTGGTGCTTGCTGAGCCACGCGGTTGCCGATCAGCGACCAGACGTGTTCGATGGGCGACATATCGGGAGAACAGGAGGGCCACGGCAGCAGTGACACCTGGTGGGCCGTGAAGAATTGTTACACGATGCGTGTCACGTGCGGGCACGCATTGTCCTATTGAAACGTGGCCGCTGGCAGGTTCTGCACTTAAGAGAGGACTACAGGCTCCAAAACGATGGAGATGTAGCGGTGGCTGAAAAGTGTACCGGCGATACGTACCAGAGGGGTGCAGTGTCATATCCAATTGCACACCAAACCATAACGCCACGCGACGGACCGGTATGGCAATGCATAATGCAGGCGTCATACAGTCTCTCGCCGCGGTGCGGCCACACTGGATCCGACCATCGTGGTGTTGCAGGCAGAAGCAGAATTCGGCGGAGAAGACAATGTCGCGCCATTCCGTAATCCAGGTGCGGCGTTCAACGGTTCACTGCCGCCGCACTCGCCGGTGGTGTAACATCAGTGGTAACCGGAGCAATGGGCTCCGTGCGACAAGTCTCCTCTCCTGCAGATGACGTCGAACGGTACGTGCTGACACAGGTTGTTTCGCAACACATCGTAATTCCTGCGCTAACGTTCGTGATGTGGCGGTGCGAGCCGTTAATGCCCACCGCACAACATGCCGGTCCTCTCGTTCGGTGGTGTGCCGTGGCTGAGACAATCGCTCACGTCGGTCCGTCCGTCCCTCCCACACTCACCGAATCCATACTCGCCTCACTGTGGCTGGATGTCGTATCACACGGACGCCGAAGTTTCGGTACGATAAACTCCTGTCGCGATAAGCCACTATTCGTCCTCTGTCGAACTCCGAAACGTGATGGAATGACTGCCGTATTCTGCGACTTTTAATCAGGAAGCTTCCCACGTACAGGTTCGGCAGCACAACACACTTCCACTACTTACACCCCGCCTTGTGTGCACCATTCTTATAGTGCTTCTCTGCGGCGTGCCGGGCGCATATGATTTAAATATGCCCTGCAATGCTAATCGTTTGCACGTTCTCTCGCGGGCGACGCATGCTGCGAATGTCAAGCCAATCGGATGCTTCCTTCTTGGTGTTGAATTTTGGGTGGCCAGCAGTGTATATATACGCATTCTGACGCAGAAACCATGCATTATTTTTTAAGAAGAAAATATTTCTAAATTGTTTGTCGACGTGAGTACACTGAAGTGCCAGAAAAACTGGTACAGACGAGCTTATGCAAAATACATAGCAACGTCACCTATGCGCGTACTCGGTTGCGTCCGCCAGTGCGTATATAGTATAAAGCGATAGACATCCTTGCTAGCTGTCAGAGCTGTTTTCGGCATGAGAATGACAAGTAATAACGATTTAAGCGATTTTCAACGCGGTGTCATAGTTGACGCTCGTGAGATGGGCTATAGTATTTCGTACATAGTTCGGATTTTCACGGACGACCATTGCAAGGGTGTACCGGGACTACAAGAACTTCGACAAACACCCCAACCTACGATACCAGTGTGGCCGTAAAAAGACATTGGGTGAACGTGACCATCGTCGGCTGTCAAGAATCGTTTCACGCGATAGGCGTGCAACACTCTAACAGCGATCATCGGAATTCAATGCTGGAGCCTCAACAAGCATCAGCGTCTGTAATGTGCAACGTACCCTGCACGATATGGGCTTCGGGAGCCGACGCCCAACTCGAGTCCCCTTGATGGGGGCACGACACAGAGCTATGCGCTTGGCTTGGGTACGGCAATGGTCACTTGATGACTGGAAACAAGTAGCCTGGTTTGACTAGTCGCGTTTCCAACTGTATCGGGAAGATGGAAGGATTCGTGTGTGACGCAAACCCCAAAAAGCCATGGATCCCGTCTGGAACTGTATCGGCTGTTGGGGGATCCGAAATGGTATGGGGTGTGTTTAGGTGGACTTCATAGAGACCCCTGGTACGTCTACATCTGTGACCGGCCAACGCTATGTGCGCATCCTTTCTGACGAGGTACACCCGTTCATGCCCTGCATTCATGCTGATGGGTTGGGCCTGTTCCAACAGGACAATGCACCTCCACGTAAGTGTCGGGACGCCACATTGTGGATAGAGGAGCATTCATCTGCATTTGGGGTGTTGCTATTCCCAACAAAGTCCCCAGATCTGAACGTGATATCACTCATTTGGGATGCCATGCAACGTGCTATCGAACACAGGAATCCGAGACCTAGGAATACAGCCGAATTGTGGAACGCTCTGCAGGAAGTATGGTGTGCATTACCTCCAGCATGTTTCCAGAAGCTAGTATAGTCCATGTCCCGTCGTATTTCTGCAGTCTTACGCTCCCGTGGAAAACCTACAGTATTAGACTGCTGCACCAGTTTTTTTGGCACTTCAGGGTAGTTTCGGTCCACAAACGAATTTTTTTCAATCGAGATTTTAGAAGCTCAGATTTTACGGCAAATACATCAGAAACAAAAATTATCCCTTACGTCCCCTGGTGGCCAAAGTATTATTTACCAAAGTTAGAAATTATATGTAAAAACGTTTCAACCAGGGGCTGTTTACTATGAAGAAAAATTTTTCAAATCGGAGTTTTAGACGAAAAGATATCGGGGGAAACGTAATTTACTTTTACGCCCCCTAGCGGAATATCTATGCGCACTTTGAAAAACTAACGATATATAAAATACTCTTCAACATAAATGAAATCGAAAGATAAAATATTTTTTTTTCATTTTTCAATCGGATGTTTCAAAACAAATACACTGGTGTGCAAAAATTAAGGACGAAGAGGAGAAATTAGCATAACAGCTGAACGAGCAGGCAGAACGGACCGAAAGACCACTCAGGAGATAGACTAGGTTCCGGTACGGTAGGGCATGCGAATATATGCAGCATGACGGGGGGGGGAGTGTCGGAAGGGTATAAAGCACACGGGCGGTGGACGCTCAGCAATTCGGTGAAAGCTATTGCACGGGTTACATCGGTTTGAAAGACATCGAATTGCTGCTACCGTGTGATATGGCCAACAGGCAATCCAGTAGACGACATCTGGAAGACTTTACCCGAGGTCGCGTCATTGGGAAGTTGGAAAGAAGGTCGAAGTGTGACTAGTGCGGCCGAGGAGTTCGGGATCGCTCACAGCATCGTTTCACGAGCTTGGAGAGCATTTCAAACGGCAGGAAAAGCTGTCCGAGAGTTTAGCAGTGGTCTTCCACCAGCAACCACGGCAGCGGACGACCGGTATGTTGTCCTTCAGGCGAGAGGAGACAGATGGCAGACAGCGGAAGAAATCGCAAGGCACATGCAACCAACAACTGGACGTCTGTTATCGCGTTTTACCGTGGCCAGGAGGCTGCACAAAGGTGGTCTATTTGCACGACGACCAGTACGGTGTGTCCCATTAACGTCTTCTGATCGGAGACGGCGGTTTCTGTGGTGCCAGATACACAAGAACTGGACATATCTGCAATGGGGTCGAGTTCTCTTTACGATTGAGAGCCGATTTAGTTTCACGAGCGATTCTGGACGTATACACATCTGGAGAGAGCAGGGAACACGCAATCACACCTCCAACAACATCGAAAGGGACCGGTTTGGAGGTGGCAAAGTTCACGTTTGGGGCGGTATCATGCTTGGTAGCAGTACTGACCTCCACATCTTCCAAGGAGGTTCAGTCACTGGTGTCCGCTATTGTACGGAGGTTCTCCTGCCTCACGTTCGTCTGTTCAGAGGTTCTGTAGGTCCTGAGTTCCTCTTTATGGACGATAACGCTACACCTCATCGTACAGTGGCTGTCGCAGAGCTGTTGGAGAGTGAAGATATTCAACGCATGGATTGGCCCACAAGGTCTGCTGACCTAAATCCAATCGAACACGTGTAGGACCTTCTCGGGAGACGCTTGGCAGCACCTCATCAGCCGCCAGCAACGATTCCGCAGCTGCGATTGGCGCTACGAGAGGAATGGGCCGCGATGTCTCAACAGCTCCTTGACAACCTCGTCCTCAGCATGGACAGATGTTGTTAAGCCTGCATATCCCCTACTAAATACTGGATTTTTCTTGGCAGCCGCCTGTCACACGGACGTTTCTGTCTTCTGTCCAGTTGTACTTGAAGCTACCTTTACAACAAAAGTGCCTTTGTATCCTTTGGATTCCTTGTTTGGACGATTTTGCTCACTTGTCCCATATTGTTACATCTTGGGGATCTTATGGTATGATTTAAGTCGATGTGGAGCATTTCTGCACGACGTTACATTCGAAAAACCGTCTCGTCCTTAATTTTTGCACGCCAGTGTATATGGAATAAAATGTATTTTGAATTCGACATCATCTCCATTTACGCCATCTAGCGGCGATATTGTGCATCGTAAATAAACCGAAATGGAGGATCATCATTCGCTCATTCAAGCTTCCAAACCGGACTAATAATTGCAGAGACGTAGTGTCTCCAAACGGACGTACAGACGGGCAAACCGATAACATAAGCACGATCTTTTTTTACAAAAGACGTGCTCCTTAGCACCTATTTGGTGGAAGAAAGTAAAAGAAAATTCTGGTAGAGAGATAAACAGTTGCAATTCATTCAATGCCTCGGTCATCACTTTTGAAACCCCTATCGTTATTGGACAGGGGGTGTAAGGAGGCAATAAAAATATACAAGAAAAACAAAATTTCTTCTTGGATATGTTTATTTTGGAAAATTCAAGAATACGTGAATCTGTAGATTGATTTCAGGCTTGAAAACTTGTCCAGTTAACTTATTCACGACTAATCGACAGATCGATTTTAGAAAATGAAGAAAAGCAGTGCATCAATCCAATAATTACATTTTTGTTCAGAAAAGCTAAGAGATGCAGACAGACGTCCAAACAAACCACGCCTGAACTTTGTTCTTCACACACGTGCTAGCTATTTATAGTAACTGTGTGAGACGTGATACCCACAACACCTGTGGGTGGTTCCATTCCGCTGTAGGGGGCGGGGGCTGTCTCCACTGCTCGTTCGCGCCGTACATTTCAATCGGACCAACCCAGTAAAATGCCATTAAAAAAGATTTATGGGTTGGAAAGACATGCAGATTGCAGATTAATATTCACCGAGACACGGGAATTTGTATTTCAAAATCGCGACAATAGAGGGTGCTGGTGCAGGGAAAACAACGCGAGGTGAGAATTGTGAAATCAGATCTACGTCAAATTAGTGAAACTTACTTTATTTTAGCATGATCTACATATATAAGTGGAGTGTGTCCTTCCCCTACAATCCAGTACTGCATGCAGTCGTGGTAATACGCCTGATACAGCACTGAACAACATGTCAACGGGAATGGCTGATACCTCCTGCCGTATGGCATCTTTCAGCGAAGGAAAAGTCTGATTATTACCTTTATAGACACGAGATTTCAAGTAGCTCCACAACCAGAAATCAGCGGGTGTGAGATCTGGAGATCTAGAAGGCCATTCGTGTGCACTATGCCTTCTCAATAGACGATCGGCGGTAAAGGTGCGTGCCTGATTTCACGTTATATGCAAATTATTAGCTTAATAAAACCGTGTGGTTTTGCAATCAGAATGACAGCACGAACCTTTATTATTTTCGCACATTGAAAATGTCACTGCATTACTCCGTAATCGTTTTTATGTATCACCCTGATTTTGCTTTGCGGGAGTAATGTGCAAATGTTACTTATGTAGCATCCTTTGCGGCAGCACCCTTTATTGTCCAGATTTTGAACTATTTTTTACGCTTTCCAACCGTAGGTTGAAGAAGCGTATATGCTCCAGCTTTGTCCGTCCGTCTGTCCGCACGATAACTGGCGTAAAAATGGTTCGATTTCGATGAAATTTTAGTATGTGGTAGGGGACCACGTGGGGACGCACCCTATTGAAAATGGAACAAATGGGGTCAAAGGTCACGACGTAGGACCGGAATCATTCCATTACCCTTATGCATCATAGCGTGCGTAAATATGGTTCGATTTCAATAAAAGAAGTTTACTATGTGGTAGGGGACCACCTGGGGACGAACCCTATTGAAAATGGGACAAATGGGATCAAAGGTCACGACGTAGGAGCGGGATCATTCCATTGCCCTTATGCGTCATAACTTGCGTAAATATAGTTCGATTTCAATGACATTTTACTATGTGGTAGGAGACCACCTGGGGAAGAACCCTATTCAAAATGGGTGAACTGGGGTCAAAGGTCAGGACATAATATCGGGATGCATTCCATTGCCCTTATGCGTCATAACCTGCGTAAAAATGGTTCAATTTCGACGAAATTTCAGCATGTAGTAGGGGACCACGTGGGGGACGAACCCTATTGAAAATGGACGAAATGTGTTCAAAGATCAGGACACAGGATTGCGATCTATTCCATCGCCCTTTTCCCATATTATTACGGGGGACGTCAAGTAATTTTGCTTCTTATACTTTCAATGGAAAAACTTTTGCACACATTTCCTTCACAATTCATGTGTTCCCAAGGATTAAAATTTGAACATCGATTAAACTAACTTCATATTATAACTTGGAAAACTTAATATTTTCTAAAACATAACCATTATTATATTAAAAATCAATAACCTTTCCTTAGGCGGTGTTGAAACCCGAGAAAAGATGGCACGACCTGTGCTTTGATGATGTCAGTGGACAAATAAATGTTGGATTGCATAATTACGGTTATGGTTTAGAAAATATTTAGTATTCCAAGTTATGAAATGAAGCTATTTTAATCGATGTTTAAATTTTCATCCTTGGGAACGCATTAATTGTGAACAAAATATGTACAGAAGTTTTTCCATTGGAAGTATAGGAAGCAAAATTACTTGACGTCCACCTTAAAGTAACAATTCTTGTATACATGTATATACATTTTATTTTGAAAACGGCTCTAAGAATTTTGATGAAAGTCGTTAACCTACCGTTTTCTAGTACTAGAAATCGATTTAGCTTGATCTCGACTTTAGGAGAATTCGTTTAGCGTGTTAAATAACCACCCCGAATTATAACGTTTTCAGTGTCATGGCGTTGTTCCATTAATGTTACCAATGCTGAGAAATCTCATGACGTCGCAATCTCGCGTTTGAGAATGTTGGCGCGCGGTCACGCCATCTGTCTCATTACGTCACGCGTTGTGTGTGGATCGTATTAAAGTTTTATGACGTCACACTTTTACGAGCAGATGGTCGCGATTCCCATCTACCTTATTACGTCACGCGTTGTGTGCGTATGTCCGTCCGCTCGATAACTCGCGTAACAATCGTTCGATTTTGATGAAATTCTAGTATCTGGTAGGGGATCACCTGGGAAGGAACCCTATTTAAAGTGAACAAAATGGGGTCAAAGGTCAGTACATAGGAGCGGGATCCATTCTACTGCTGTTATGCGTCATAACTAACGTAAAAAAAGTTCGATTTCGATGACATTTTAGCATGTGGTAGGGGACCACCTGGCGCCAAACCCTTTTAAAAATGGGCGACATGGGGTCAAAGGTTAGGACACAGGACCGGGATCTATTCCATAGCCCTTATGCATCATAACTTACGTAAAAATGCTTCGATTGCGACAAAATATTATCATGTTATTTTGGAGATATACCGAACCCGTTCTGTTGAATATCATCGAAATGGGAGCAAAGGTCAGGGAACAGGACCGAGATTTATTCCACGGCCATTATTCTCATAACTTGAGTAATAATTTCTGGTATGTTGGAAAGCGTATCATAATCAATGCATTGCATGATTTTACAAACTTGTTTCTTGATGCCATACAAAATCCAGTACCTAGGTGAATATTAATCTGCAAACAGCATGTCCCTTCGACCCATATACCTTTTTTAATCGCATTTTGCTTTTGCACCTAACTTTTGAATTACCCTGTACATTGTGCCTGACACCTGAGATTTTGTGGACCCCTTTATGTAGCAAACGAATTTTCTTTGTTCTGCATATATGTTAAACACTGAATATATCTACTGCGTGCGTGATAGCAACGGGTCCCAAATATAATTAGAAAACCCGAGAGAATGGCAATAATTTCCATTGATATCCAAGAAATGAAGCTTTGCTTAAAACGTGGGAATTCCGTTGCATATAAGCTGAGAGTTTTAACGAATTGAATTTCTTTATGTGCTCGAAACGTTTTCCTGAGAAGGATTATGAGCGTCATTTAAGGAATAAACTTCTGCGTTTGGGTGTCCGCAAAATGTTAAAGAGCACTCTTGTACCACATTTTAACCTCCCGGACAATTTGAATATAAATTGTAATTCAGACCGGAGGAACAGGCAAGAGAAAAGGAAAACAACTGATATTGTTCGCGATTTGATAACAACGGATTTCTTCAACAATGAAGGCGAAATTTTGAAAGACCTAAGGAGCTTCGATGCAGTAAATGCTGAAATTCTATGTATAAAAGACTTAAAAACAAAAAATATAGTATTGTTGAAGGAAAATGAAATTTTATAACAGAAAAGGAAAAGCTTAACAAACAAATATTATCTTTGAGCTCTTCAAACCATTGTCTAACTTTACATGCGAAGGTTATGAAAGAAAAGCGGAATCAAAAGCAAAAAGAATTGCTAGATAAAGAAAAAATGAGAAAAATGATAAATATTTTTATTTTATTTTATTTTTTTTTTTTTGATTGAAGGTTTAACGACCGCCGTGAGCAACTCAATGGGCTATAAGCAGTCGCCCGTCCCTAATTTTTCACTGGTTCCAGGGAAGGGAGAGAGCCAGTGCCGTAAGATAAACACAACATCCATGCCTCACCGGGATTCGAACCCGGACCCCGTTCGGACGAATGATCAGAGGCCATCGCTTAGACCACTGCGCCACCGGGGCGGCAAAGTTTTGATTTCCTCGGTGTTTACTCCAGGACAGATAAGGGTTTCGTCATGCCAAAAAATAGGATTATTTGAGATTGTGCTGATAATGCAGCTACTGATAACAGTTTTCACGACAGCTTATGACTACACTCATGGCCTCCCAAAATGAAACACCAAGAAGGACGCTTCTGATTGCCCTGAAATTCGCAGCATGCTTCGCCCGCGAGAGGACATGCAAACGGTTAGCATTGCAGGGCATATGCACATCATGCGCGCCCGGCACGCCACCGAGAAGCACTATAAGAAGGGTGCACAGAAGCCGGGGTGTAAGCAGTGGAAGTGTGTTTTGCTGCCGGGCCTGTGCGTGGGAAGCTTCCTGATGCCTCGTCGCAGAATACGGAAGTCATTCCAGCACGTTTCGGAGTTCGACAGAGGACGAATAGCGGCTTATCGCGACAGCGGTTTATCGTACCGAAACATCGCCGCCCGTGTGGGACGATATCCAGCCACAGTGAGGCGAGTATGGATTCGGTGGGTGCAGGAGGGATGGACGGACCGACGTGAGCAATTGCCGCAGCCACGGCATACCACCAAACGAGAGGACCGGCATGTTGTGCGGCGGGCATTGACGGCTCGCTCTCACCGCCACATCACGAACGTTAGCGCAGGAATTAGGGTGTGCTGCGCAACAACCTGTGTCAGCGCATACCGTTCGACGTCGTCTGCAGGAGCGTGGACTTGTCGCACGGCACCTATTGCTCCGACTACCATTGACGTTACACCACCGGCGAGTGCGGCGGCAGTGGGTCGTTGAACGCCACATCTGGGCTACGGAATGGCACGACATTGTATTCTCCGACGAATCCCGCTTCTGCCTGCAACACCACGATGGTCGGATCCGCGTGTGGCGCACCGTGGCGAGAGACTGTATGACGCCTGCATTATGCATCGCCATACCGGTCCGTCGCCTGGCGTTATGGTTTGGGGCGCAATTGGATATGCCACCCGCAACCCTCTGGTACGCATTACCGGTACGCTCAATAGCCACCGCTACATCTCCGACGTTTTGGAGCCTGTAGTCCTCCCTTACCAGCAGAACCTGCCAGCGGCCACGTTTTAAATGGACAATGCGCGCCTGCACGTGGCGTGCATCCTGCTGCCATGGCCCTCCTGTCCTCCCGATATGTCGCCCATCGAACACATCTGGTCGCTGATCGGCAAACGAGTGGCCCGGCAAGCACCACTCGTGGCTACGCCTGATGAACTGTGGCAACGTGTGGAAGCAGCCTGGACCGACATACCGGAAGCCCACATCCAAAGCCTCTTTCGTTCGATGCCGCGGCGTGTAGCGGCCGTTATTGCCAGCCATGGGGACCACACGAACTATTGATGTCTGCGTGTTTCGCAAGTCGCACGGGCCTGTAAGCTCAATCGTTTCATCTTTGTATCTGTTGTTATGTGTCCAGTAAATCTGGCTTTGCTATCTCGTGTCTTTGTTGGTGTTGCATTTTGGGTGGCCAGCAGTGTATTTGAAAAGTATGCGCCAAATTTCCTATTAACGCTGAGGACAAAATATCTTGCCAACCGAAAGTGAAGAAAACGATTAATAAAGTTGCTTGAGGATCATGACAGAGATGAGTGAAGAAAGAAGTTATTTGCAGTAAATAATGTTTCAATTATTAAATTCCACAAAATTTAGTTATTAAAATATATCAAAAACACATGGAAAAAAATAAGTTTAGAATCTTAACTTTTCTATTAAGCCATTAATTAAAAATAGCAACAGTGCATTTAATGCATATTATTTCCAGCTTTTTAATTAAGCAAGTTCGTGGAATGTTGCCAAGATTTTTACTTCTTCGACATAAAAGATTTCCTTTGAGATGCTAGTCATATATTACATGCTTTTCCTTTTTTTTAATTTGTTTCATGAAGCTAATATTTTACATTGAAAAAAAATTAAATCTAGAATCTTAACTTTCCTATTAAGCTATTAATTAAAAATAGCAGCAGAGCATTTAAGGCAATTTATTTCCAGCTTTTGAATTAGACAAGTTCGTGGAATGTTGGCAAGATTTTTACTTCTTTGACATAAAAAAATTCCTTTGCGATGCTAGTCATATATTACATGCTTTTCCTTTTTTTCAATTTGTTTCATGAAGATAATATTACAGTTGCATATAGTTAAACTGAAAAGCTGTAACCCTGCACTACTTTTAATATCATGTTAATTTTCTATTCAGATTAAACGATTTTAAAAAATTATGCATAACACTTTTTATAATCTCCATTTACTTTAAGTGAAATATTCATATGGCTGTCAGTTTTTCGTGCCTGTATTGTAAATGTGGTTTTGCATTACCTCTAGGTTTCAAGTTTTCAGACCCAAAGCGCATTTTATTTAAAATCTAAAACAACTTGATTTCTGCGCAGCTGTTGTATCTAATGATAAAAAATATTTTTTGCTGAAATAAATTAAATTACCGGTATGCAATAATTCGAAAATGATGCAGAAACAAAATGTTGATGAACAAATCATTGTACTTAAATTTACTTTGAATCTAGATCAGAAATACACTGCTGTTAATAGAAATCGCAACACCAAGAAAGAAACAAACAATCACAATGAAATTTATGGGAGTGATTAGTTATGGTACAGGCTGCAAACAATAACACTTACATACCAGTTGGTGATGCGAAATGCCAAAAATCAGTAATAAGAAAATTCACCATGGGCGGTCATAACAGACCTCACATGCAGTGGGATCGAATCAAACAGGGTTTGGATGGTCGTCTGCAGTATTGCATTCCATTCTGCTTCTACAAGCATCTGCAATTCGTTGTTTGTGATAGACAGCGAGGTCATGCGAACCATCCCATACAGCACAAAACGTTTCAGACATGTATCAGTAATGCTACAATCTCTCATTTTTGTTACATTTTCAGAGAAATCTTACAATTACGTTTCAGCAACATCTATTCTGTAACATAACTCTTTGTACATTACGGTTACGTTAAATATAGCATTCACCGCTACTACTGCTTTATAGTTTCCATTGTACATAATTGTTACCTTGATGTTACATTCCGGCGATATTTAAGATTTTTGATTTGGCAACGGCGTAGATGCGCATGCGCATTTATGCCATTTCATCGAATCACTCTCGTAGTCGTTCCACGTGCTACTGGGATATTCTTTTGTGATACTGTAGTACTGGAGTTAGCTGGGTGTAGGAGAACTGGCCACAAAAATCTTAAGGGGACGTAAAAAAATTGCATTTTTGACTGCTTCGTTCCCACGACCCCAGAGGTTGGTGATCTGCGTCATATAAAGTTCCCATAATTTCGTCTTTTTAGCACGTCTTTTTTAAAAAAAAGATCGTGTTTATGTTATCGGTTTGTCCGTCCATCCGTCCGTCCGTCTGTACCCACGGTAGTCCGATTTGAAAAATTGTTTTTGCATTCGGAAGCTTGAAATATGCGAATAATGATACTTCATTTCGTTTTTTTTTTTTTTTTACGTTGTACAATTTTGCCGCTAGAGGGCGTAAATGCAGATGATGTCTAGTTCAAAATTACGTTTTATTCCACATATTTGCTTCTAAACATCCGATTGAAAAAATTATTTTATCTTTCGATTCCAATTATGTCGAAGGGTATTTTAGACATAGTTTCATTTTCAAATTACGCATAGATTTTCCTCTAGAAGGCGTAAAAGTAAATTACATTTTTCCCGATAACTCTTCTTCTAAAACTCCAATTTGAAAACTTTTTTCTTCAGCGGATACACCTCCTGATGGAAAGTCTTTTGCATATAATTTCTAATTTTTGGTAAAGAATACTTTGCCCACCAGGGAGAGTAAGTGTAAAATTTTGCTTCTGACGTATTTGCCATAAAATCTGAGCTTCTAAAATATCGTTTGAAAAAATTCTTTCGTGGACTGATGCTGTTTACATCGATAAACCTTTTCGGAATATTTTCTTCCTAAAATATTCTACAGTTTTTCCGCCAGGGGGCGTAGATGTATATCTTATTTTCGTCAATATCTCTACTTCTAGGAATCCGATTTGAAAAATACCTTCTTTGTTGTGTAGTATTTTCCATGTGTCATGCTTTTCATATAATTTCAAAAGTTTCAAGTAATTCATAGACTTTTCGCTAGGGGACGTAGGGGTAAATTGCGTTTCTTCCTATATCTCTGCTTTTAAATCTCCGATTTAAAAAAATTCTTTCTGCACCGGATACAGCTCCTGATGGGAAATCGTTTGCACATAATTTTTAATTTTTTGTAAAAAATGATTTGGCCATTAGGGGGCGTAAATCTGATGTTTTTGCAGCAAAATATGACCTTTTAAATTCTCGATTGAAAAAAACGTCGTTTGTGGACCGATACTACTCATGTCGACAAACCTTTTAGAAACATTTTCTTCTTAAAATAGTGCATGGTTTCTACGCCAGGTGGCGTAGATGTGTATCTTATTTTTGTCAATATCTCGACTTCTAGGAGTCCGATTTAAAACATTCCTTCTTTGTTGGGTAGTGTTGCTAGTGTGGCATGTTTTTCCTATAAATTCAAAATTTTCAAGTAATTCATACTCTTTCCGCTAGGGGACGTAAAGGAAAATTGCGTTTCCCTCTATATCTCTACTTCTAAATCTCCGATTTGAAAAATTCGTTCTGCACCGAACACAGCTCCTGATGGGAAATCGTTTGCACATAATTTCTAATTTTTGTAAAAAAAATGGTTTGGCCACCAGGGGTCAGAAGTGTTAATATCTGCTGCTGATGCATTTGTAGCAAAATCTGGGCTCCTGAAAACTCGACTAATTGTGTTTTTTCTTGGACCGATACCGCTCATATGGATAAACCCTTTGAGAATACTTTCTGCCTAAAATAATTCATGGTTTTCCCACCAGGAGACGTAATGTCACATCTTATTTTTGTCGATAACTCTGTTTCTACGCGTTCGTAAGCTTACGATTCCGTTTACAGCAATATCTGAGGGATTAAAGACCCGATTGAAAAACTTCTTTCTTCCGTCAGATACTATTGTTTTCCATACCGGTTCCATTGACTTTGAATAGCTTTGATAAATTTAATTTGCTTCAGAACGGAATCAAAAGACGTGCTTATTACACCCGAAGATTTGGTGTCATCTTTCTTGTTTTAATTGCGATTATTAATGTAATTCTTTATAAAAAAATGTTTGTGATCTACAACTCAACAAAAGATTTCAGGGTTTACAAGTCTGCAAATTATCTGAGGACATGTGCTGACTCAGGAAAACTGTCAGGGCGGGGGGAGGGGGAGGGAGGGGTAATACCAAAAGTGTAAAATATAAAAAATATCTGGTCGGATCGGGAAATTTTCAGCATTTTCAGGCTACAAGTCAGCAAATATCTGCGGGCATCTGCTGCCTCAGAAAACCTGTCGGGGGCGGGGTAACACCAAAAGTATAAAATATAATGAATTTCTGGTCCGATCGGGAGATTTTCAGCATTTACAAGCTGTAACTCGACACAATATCTGAGGGCATGTGCCCCCAGGAAACATGACGGGGAGGGGGTAACACGAAATGTATAAAATATAAGGAATTTCTGGTCCGATCGGGAGATCTTTATCATTTGCAACCTACATCGCAACAAACTCTCTGAGGGCTTGTGCTGACTCAGGAAACTTCTCGGGGGCTGGGGGTACTTCCTAAAATATAGAACATAAATTATTTCTAGTTGTAAATGCTGAAAATCTCCCGATCGGACGAGAAATTTTTAATATTTCAGACTTTTGGCATTGCTCCTCCCCCCACCTCCTCCCGACTGGTTTCCTGGGTAGGCACATGCCTTCAGATAATTTGTTGATTTGTAGCTTGTAAATGCTGAAACTATCTCGATCGGACCCAAAGTTCCTTATATTTCATATTACAGGTTTTAACCCCCCTCCAATAAGTTCCTAGGTTTCCACATACCCGCAGAGAATTTGTTTAGGTGTAGTTTATGAACCTTGATAAATATCGTAAAAAAGAAAATACAAAATTACGGAAATGTTATGTGTGTCAGATAATCAATCTCGGTAGACGTAGCCATGGAGCAGTCCAGAACGCAATTTTTATACTTAAATTTTTGTGGGCAGTTCTCCGGTGGTCAGTTTTTCGGTGGCCAGTTCTACGCTTTGTCTTTGGCCCGAAAATCATGGAAATGTCTAAATTTCTTACTGAAAATGAAATATTAAAAAAAAACATATTTTATGAACAATAGTTCCTCAAGTAGCGGGGAATATAGCCACACAAAATGTGTTTATGCAGAACAATTTATTGGCTCTGAAATCCCAATATGCCCAGTTCTCCGGCGGCCACTTCTCCTTACCCGGAGTTAGCTAGTTAGTGTACACTAGTGTCCGTCCTTAAGTTTTGCATGCCAGTGTATAATATCTTAGTATGTTTGTTGGTTTTGAAACAGGAAAAAAAGTCTCAATAAAAGTAGTTGTTAGTTTGTAAAGGTAGAAAAAAAATAATGTTGATATATTGATGTGTTTAACGACTTCGCAAGTTTTGAAAAAAAAATAGGTTACGATATGCATTAAAAGGTACATTTCGTTAATTAATCATGAATAAAGTTAAGTCATCCTACAGAAAAATAAAATGATCGATGGAAAAAAAATGTATTTCTATTAAATAACGTATTCGCAAATCATTTAGAAAAAGTAGATTAAGATATACATTAAACGGTTTGATTAATCACGAAGAAATTTAAATTATCCTACAGCAAAATAAAATGATTTATGGAAGAAATGATGCATTTCTATTAAACAACGTATTCGCAAAGCACTGGCCTTCTCGTTAGTTCCTACAGAACGCTGTAACCGCGAGGTATCAAACGGTCGAGTGGTATAATGCATGTGCCTCAAACCCCGCTAGACGGGTTCGAACCTGGCGTGACTTCGAGGATTTATATTTCCTTGGAAAGAAAACTTCCCCAGCGTTGTGACGTCCCACCGTAAAATTTCCTGATGGGGTAAAACAAAAAGACGTACAAAAGACATCGCTGAGACCAGGTGGGAAGTAAAAAAAATTGGCGAGCAACATATATTCGGTAGGACCACGTGGACGGGTCCTGCGTCCTTGAGGCAGCACGTGGACGGGGTCCTTTTTTATAGAAACCCATATAACGAAGTAAATTTCTCCGTCATTTTTGTCCACGAGCCGGGGTCCCCTCATTCCGGAATAAGTAGCTCTACCAATTGAGCTACGCGGACGTTCGTTATCGCTGCTTCTGCCTTTATGTCGTGTGCGTCCTGCTGGGCAGGCACGTCACATCTCCCCCTCTCCTCCGAAACAGGGCCGGGGGAATGGCCCACGGGTCAGCCGTGACCATGAATCGTCGCAGGAAGCCATCCGCTGTAAAACATCCACTTGAGAACTCCCAGGCAATCTGGCGTGTAGAATGCAACGTCACACAGATATATTTTACGAAGCGCTGGAGAAGGGATTCTTTTTTTTTTTTTTTTTTGATTGGAGGTTAAACGACCACCGTGAGCAACTCAATGGGCTATATGCAGTCGCCCGTCCCTAATTTAGGGTCACTGGTTCCAGGGAAAGGAGAGCGCTAGTGCCGTAAGACAAACACAACATCCATGCCTGACCGGGATTCGAACCCGGAACCCTTACGGACGAATGATCAGAGGCCAGCGCCTTAGACCACTGCGCCACCGGTGCGGCGAGAAGGAATTCTCTGATTTTTCCTATCTCGCGGTGTGGAAAGGACATCACACCATTGCGAGATCTTGAACGGCCGGGTCATCCGGAAAGTTTGGGCGCCATTATAACGAAGTAAATTTCTCCGTGCCGCCCCGGTGGCGCAGTGGTCTAAGCGATGGCCTCTGATCATTCGTTCGAACGGGGTCCGGGTTCGAATCCCGGTGAGGCATGGATGTTGTGTTTGTCTTACGGCACTGGCTCTCTCCCTTCCCTGGAACCAGTGACCCTAAATTAGGGACGGGTGACTGCTTATAGCCCATTGAGTTGCTCACGGTGGTCGTTAAACCTCCAATGAAAAAAAAGAAAAAGAAAAATTCTCCGTCATTTTTCTCCACGCCGGGGCTCCAACCCGGGTCCCCTCATTCCGAAATAAGTCGCTCTACCAATTGAGCTACGCGGACGTTCGTTATCACTGCTATCTGCCTTTATGTCATGTGCGTCCTGATGGGCAGGCACGTCACACCCCTTATTATCACGTAACAGTAATGTAACGAAGTTACAAATATCTTTCAAACACGTAACAGTAACATGACGTTGATATCTCGAAGTTACAAAGACATTTCATTGTAACGTATCCGTTATGTTTCTAAGTTATGTAGCATTTGCGGACATTTTGACGTTACCGTGAGGTTTCTGAAACATTACTGTTACATTGTGCAACGTATTTGGAAAGTCTCAATGTTTCAGTGTTACGTACCTGTAACATATACGAAATATTCTGTGCTGTGTGGGAGCCCTTGCGCGTTGACACTCCAGACGTTACCTATAAGGAACTGATCTGGTGACCGAGCAGGCCAGGGTAGACGAGCTACTAGATGCGCACAGAATACAACTTGGACAGTACGAGAAATGGGCCAGGCATTGTTTGGCTGGACGACGGCTCCCGGGATCGTCTGAAGAAAGGGTTAAGATTCCAACACTTCCGGGATGTAGCGTTGATTCTTCAGTGTGCATATGATACTAGTAGAAGAGTGCGTGAATGAAACGTGATAGAGCAGCAGATCATTGCGTTAGGCATTGGACCGGTATGGCGCTTCAGAATGCAGCCTTCCAGATGCCGTTCACCGCAGTATCTGCGTACAAGGATCCGCCCGTCGTGATGCATTAGATTGAATCTGGTGTCGTCCGAAAACACAATATGCACCCATTCAACACTCCAGTTTCAACATTCGCGGCATCACTGCAATCGCTGGAGCCTTTGGGCACCACTGCAATCGCTGGAGCCTTTAGGCACCACAGAAATCGCTGGAGTCAAGGGAAGTTACAGCAACGGACGGTGAGCAACGAGGCCTCCCCGCAGCAGTTAGCGACGAACTGTGCTTGCAGGCATCGGACGATGTGTGACCATCCTCCATTGCTGCGCAAGTGTCGTGGATGCTGTTGTGAGAGACATCACTGCCATACGATGCAAGTGCCCGTCTTCCCGCTTGGTCGTGCGATTTCGAGCTCCAGACTCTGCACGACGACGCGTAGAATATCCTGCTGTCCATTGAAGCCATATACGCATAGCGGTAACGCGTACAGCAATATCACGGTATGATCAACCACCTTCTCTGAGTCGATTCCACCTCTTTCGAACTCCGTCAAGTGTTAGCATGGTTGTCTTGTCCTCCTACGCGGCATGTTTACATGTTAACAATTGCGTATGCTCGAGTTTAGAGATAGCAAGTTTAAAAGCCTCCCCTCTGTACGCCTTCTTTTATACTCCCCGGTGTGACGTCTCCGATGGCATCGCGCTTCACATTTGGATGCGCGCTGCAATTGTAATAATTTGTATCTCGCATGGTGCCCTATCCACCCTGCAAATCTCGTGCAAATTCTTGCATTTCTTCAGGGTGTTGCAATTTCTATTAACAGCAGTGTATTTAACTCCTCATAAAATTCTCATTACTGCTATTTGAAGTGCAAATGATTGCATCTGTGGTGTAGTAGTTTAAGTGTTAGCTTTTTACCATTCGTCCGAGATGGTAAGGATGGTGTGTTTGTCCGGTTGAGACATGGATGGTGTGTTTGTGCGATGGCAGAGGCTCTTTCCCTTTCCAGGAACCAGTGGTACTAAATTAGTAACAGAAGACTGTTTATAGTCCATCGAGTTGTTCACTGTTGTCATTAATCCCCAAACAAAAAAAAGCGTAAATAAAGTCACACCTGATGTTCACAAAGGGAATCTTTATACACAAGAAACGTTTAAAATAAGTGGATTTAGTGTATATATATATATATATATATATATATACTAAATCCACTTATTTTAAACATAAATTTACACCGCTTCAAACTAAGAAAATTATCGACGCTTTAAATCTAGTTACTAACCACAACTATTTCAAGTTGGATGCAACCATCTACAAACAAACAAAAGTGTTCACCTCTACCTTCAGTCCTTGGAGAAGCACTACTTAGATCACTAGAACCTCCTGGTGTGAAAATCTCTTGCTAGAAGATCTCATCTTTCTAAATTGTATTAAGTAACCCCGAGTGTGGATCCGCTACGTTGATGTTACATTCTTCGTATGGGAACATACAGTAGACGAATTAAATGATTTCATGCACAAGGTAAACAACCTGCACATACGATAAAGTTCACCATGGTACTTAAAGTGATGGGAAGTTGAATTATCTTGACGTCTAGCTCAAAAGAAATAGAACATCCAGCTTCGATTGTGACGTTTAATGCACTGGCATGCAAAAATTGAGGACGAGACTGTTTTTCGAATGTAACGTCGTGCAGAAGTGCTCCTGATCGACTCAAACCATACCATAAGATCCCAAAGATGATTTAAGAATATGGGACAAGTGAGCAAAACCGTCCAAACAAGGAATCCAAAGGATACAAAGGCACTTTATTGAATAGGTAGCTTCGAGCACAACTGGACAGAAGACAGAAACGTCCATGTGACAGGCGGCTGACAAGAAAGATCCAGTCTTTAGTAGGGAATATGATCACCCCGACTGCGTTGCAGGATTTACAACGTCTGTCCATGCTGAGCAAGAGGTTGTCAAGGAGCTGTTGAGGCATCGCGGCCCCTTCCTCTTGTAGCGCCAATCGTAGCTGCGGAATCGTTGCTGGCGGCTGGTGACGGGCTGCTAAGCGTCTCCCGAGAAGGTCCCACACGTGTTCGTATGGATTCAGGTCCTTGGACCTTGCGGGCCAATCCATGCATTGAATATCTTCACTCTCCAACAGCTCTGCGACAGCCCCTGTACGATAAGGTGTAGCGTTGTCGTCCATGAAGAGGAGCTCAGGACCCACAGCACCTCTAAACAGACGTACGTGAGGCAGGAGAACCTCGATACAATAGCGGACACCAGTGACTGAACCTCCTTGGAAGATGTGGAGGTCAGTACGGCTACCAAGCATGATACAGCCCCAAACGAGAATTCCGCCACCTCCAAACCAGTCCCTTTCGATGATGTTAGAGGTGTGATTGCGTGTTCCCTGCTCTCTCCAGATGTGTATTCGTCCAGACTCGCTCGTCAGACTAATTCGGCTATCATCCGTAAAGAAAACTCGACCCCATTGCTGATGTGTCCAGTTCTTGCGTTCCTGGCACCACAGAAACCGCTATCTCCGATGAGCAGGCGTTAATGGCAAACACCGTAGTGGTCGTCGTGAAAAAAGGCCACCTTTGTACAGCCTCCTCGCCACGATAAAGCGCGATAATGGACGTCCAGTTGTCTGTTGCATGTGCCTTGCGATTTCTTCCGGTGTCTACCGTCTGTCTCTTCTCGCCTGTAGTAAAATATACCGGTCGTCCGCCGCCGTGGTTGCTCGTGGACGACCACTGCTAAACTCTTGGACAGCTGTTCCTCTCGTTTGAAATGCTCTCCAAGCTCGTGAAACGATGCTGTGAGTGATCCCGAACTCCTCGGCCGTACTAGTCACACTTCGAACTTCTTCCAACTTTCCAATGACGCGACCTCGGGTAAAGTCATCCAGATGTCATCTACTGGATTGCTTGTTGGCCATATCACACGGTGGGAGCAACTCGACGTCGTGCAAACCGATGTACACTGTGCAATAGCTTTCACCGAATCGCTGAGCGTACACCGCCCGTGTGCTTTATACCCTTCCGACACCCCCTCCCCCCACGTCATGCTGCATATAAGCGCATGGCCTACCGTATAGGACTCTAGTTTATCTCCTGAGTGGTCTTTCGGTCCGTTGTGCCTGCTCGTTACGCTGTTATGCTAATTTCTCCTCTTCGTCCTTAATTTTTTGCACACCAGTGTCTCCCTGAAATCGCAATGGGCTGGACATACTGCCAGAAGAACAGACCTTTCGATGGACAGTCGAAATTTTAGATTGGATTCCAAGGGACAGGAAAAGACCCAGAAGAAGACCACATGGGAGATGGGTGAATGAAATTCGAAAGTATGCGGGAGTAACATGGAGGAGATAGGCAGAAGACAGACCACTGTGGAAGAGGCTTGGAGAGTCCTTCGTCCAGCAGTGGATTGATAATGGTTGACAATGATGATGAAAATTCTATGATTTCGTAAACAGCCTTCCTGGAATGGAAATGGAAGCCGCAGGTTCCGATTTACGTTAGAGTGTCCCAAAATACATTCTTAGTTGCTTGAAGGTTTCTTGTTCTGGGTGGTGTAACGGTGACATACTCTAAATATAAATACGTCTTCAGTTGCTTGGACTTTCTTTGTTCTGGATGATGTAACGTTATCGTACTCGAATGTAAATCGGGTGCTGCAGTTCCAGTTCAACTACAGTTTCAGGATGATGTTATTTTGAAGTTTTCTGAGGCATGTCTATTAGGAAATATGTGGTTTTGTTCTTTTCTTTGTATTTTTTTATCCCCTTCATTATCTAATATCCGCTATTTATTTTTCCCGACTGCACTGCAATTTTCCGTTTTATTCCCAACACGGAAAATTTCACACCTTGTATTCGAATTATTACTAGTTGTCCCTTGACATTTTACAAGATGCAGCCGTTATTATTTTTTTTTCTAATGCTCCTTTCCGAGGGTTTCAATGGGATGTTTTTCGATTTGTGTAACAAGTGACACTGTATTCTTGTTTTTCGTATTATTCGAATATTCTCGAGTTTTTTTGTTTTTTTTTCGTCACTATCCCAATGGACACTGCTTGCAATTTGTAATCCTATTTCCTGTTATAACGATATCAAAAGATAACTTCAGTTTACAAGAATAACATGGCATGACGCACATCGTATGTTAAGTCTCCTGCGTATTTCTCTAGGAACACTGAGCATATCATTTTAAAAGTATTTTGCTCTGCAATATATTACTTTTAGTTTCAACAAGGATTTAAAAGTGTAAAAATGTACATGAAAATTCCGCACGTAAAGCAACTCCCCTTCCACTCAAATACACACGATCAAATCAAAGTCTAATATTCGGAGTAAATCGAAATTTCGCTTGACATTGATAAAATCGAATATTTAACATGCGAAAAAGAAATCTAGGAATCGGTAAAATGAGAAATCGGGGATCTGTCAGGAAAAGAGAAAATTCGTTCTATCTCGTCAGGGAAGTTTGATAGGCAAGAAAATATAAGCCGCATTTCAATTCCTTTTACAACAGCGAATTATTCAAGTTCTCTGTGAATTTCGGAGAACTAATATGAGGCGTTAGTGGAGTTCTTCTTTCTAATTCCAAGAGCTAAGTTCTCGCAAAACGCCGGGATCCGTTCTTCAGAACGAGATTGAATGTTTAATGATTTCATAGGATTGGTGACCATGTGACGTATACTATAATTTAACTTTAATTTGTTCCTGTTATGTTATGTAAATTTTGGTTCATACTCTTTAAGTATTCTCTAATCTTAACGATACATTTTCTTTCTCACTGAATGTTATTTTGGCATTATGAAATTACGTAAAAAATTAATGACGCATGTTAACAAAAATGATAAGAGCGATGTTTACGATTGTAACAGGGATCGAGTTAGAAATTAGCTAAAGCGTATGATCGCTTTATTGTTTTTTATTTGGGGGTTTAACGACTACCGTGATCAACTGGATGGGCTATAAGCAGTCGCTGATCCCTAATTTAGTGCTACTGGTTTCAGGAAAAGGTTAGAGCCAGTGCCATACCACAAACACAACATCCCATGCCACACCGAGATTCAAACCTGGAACCGTTTCGGACGAATGGTCACTTAACCACCTGGACCTCATGTGAACAGAGTGCACCTAATAAACGCACACCGTAGAGCAGAAACATCATGACCATCAACCGCACACCGAAGATCAGAAACATCAGGACATCAAACGCACACCAAAGAGCAGAAACAAAATGACCATCAAACGTACACCGAAGAGCAGAAACATAATGACATTAAAAGGGAAAGGCAGAAACTGAGTCAGAACAATTCTGACAAAGTCAATGCTTGTGGGGTGTTGGCGGTCAGTCGTGGATACTACTTTCAAAAAGTGGTCCAAGAAGAAAGAAACCACGAACGGCGAGATGATATTTGCAGACCTCAACTCATTGACGCTAGAGATGAGCCAAGGCTGTCGCATATGGAATAAAGGAACAGAACGAATACTGTGGCGTAACTGGCAGGTAATTTGAATGCTGGTGAAGGGAGTAATGTGTCAAAACACACAGTATATCGAACCCTGCTGAAATTGGTGCTACGTAACCACAGGCCTCTCCGATTGTCCGCGCTAGCCTTGGTTCACCGTCAAAAGTGCCTACAATAGGCAGGTGAGCACCAAAATTGGTCCATGAAAGAATGTCGCAAAGTTCGATGAATTTCGTTTCCTACCGCACCATGTGTGCGCCGTTTACTTAGGAAAGTGTTTGCACCAGGATGTACCGTGGTGTGAAAACAAGGCGGCAGAGGTATGAAAACAAGTTTAGCGCTTTTACTGTGGTAAGAAAACAAGCTTAGCGCTTTGGGTACTGTTTTGATGAGAAACTATGCGTCCAGTCATTCATGTGCAAGAATCCATCTACCTAAGCATACATCTTTCATAGTAATGGTATTTTCCTCTAGTAGTGCCTTCTTTCGTAAGAAAATGCGCCATACCATACTGACTGGATTGTTCAAGAATGGTTCGCGGAACATGAGGATGACATTCAACAATTGCCCTGGCCTCCAAATTCCCCAGGCATCAATATAATCGGGTGTCTAGGGTTTGAGTTGCACGAACAAGTCAGATCTGCGGCAGCTCAACCGCATAACTTACAATTAAAGCATCTGCTGGTAACGTATTGGAACCAGATAACATACGGCACTTTTAGAACCCAGGGTAAGAGCTATGTTACCGGCACCTAGAAGACCAGCATGATATTTGGCAGTTGGTAATAATATTTTGGCTCTTCGGTGTATTGATTGCCCTGTTTCAAGACTTGTTATTTTATATTGCCATGAGAGCCATTTCGTGCTTAATTAAGTGTGACGTATATTAATTATGCCATACGGAGCACGGCATATTCCTTAAGGAAAATTTCAATAAGAAAATTGTGTGCATTGACGCATGCTATTGAATTAGTGTCACAGAAAATTAACAGATGTCTTCAACCAATTGCACTGAAAACATTGCACACGTACCCTTATTTTTCATACACCACAACGTGAATACTTAACAAACGCATATAGCGTATTACATCCGTTTATTTTTGTGGCATAATAAGCTCAAAAATTCGCCAAGCTTTCATGTATAAAGATTTCATGCATAAGATAAACAGTCTACACAATACCATAACGTTCACCATGGAGTTTGAAGTTGATGGAACGTTGAATTATCTTGACATCGCGCTCAGAAGAAATAAAACATCCAGCTTCGATTTTAACGTTTATTATAAACCGACCGCAGTACCGAACCTTGTTCCTCCTTGTTTGCACTGCCCAAAAGAGTACAAACTTTCTGCTTTTAGAGCATGGTTCTATAGAGCGTATAACGGATGCCAACCCGACTGCATAAATAACAAGGAAATTTCTAATATTTATAGCAAAGGTCTAAAGGCAGAATATAGGAGGGATGAAAGATACAGAATACATAGAATTGTAAGAAATCGTATAATGTCAGCAACAACAAAATCACCTAGTAAAACAATGAGGTACGGAGGATCCATCTCATATATCACAGGCTTTGCATACTGGTTAAAGCATTTGTTACGTAAATACAAAATATTAATAGCAATAAAGTCCCCGAACCCATTATCACATATACACTATCTACCAAAAAGTAATTGGACACTCCTGCAATCGACGATATTTGCGGTCCTGATACACATCACGGCCGCCGCCGTTAAATATCATGTGAGAAACAACAATGCAACCAGTCGCATGTAAGATGCCACGCAGTTCGGAGCTCTCTGATTTCGAGAAAGGTGTAATCGTCGGATATCACAGAAATTGTCGTTCCATACGTGACATATCCAGGGAGTTGAAGTACCCAAATTCGACTGTCTCCTACGTGATTGGCAAGTGGAAAGATGAGAGGTGACTGTCGGAATGTGCCCCGACCCGGCAGACCCACAAAACTGGGAGTCAGAGACCAACGGGTGCTGGCCAGAGAAATTCGGAAGAACCGCACCAAATCGATGGGCCACATCCACGAGGAGTTTCAACAGGCATTCGGGAGTGTTCTTTCGATGAATACCATCCGTAAGGAAGCCCATATGCTCGGTTATCATGGACGTGCTGCCGCCCACAAGCCTTTGTTCACCAAGTTCAATAGCGCTGCTCGGCTAACGTGGTGTAAAGAACGTCGACAGTGGACTGTTGAACAGTGGAAAGAGGTTCTCTGGAGCGACGATTCAAGGTTTACCCTCTACCGTTCGGATGGCAGAGTCTGGGTTTGGCGTCTGCCTGTAGAACGCCTCCTGCCAGAATGTATTGTGCCAACTATGAAGTTCAGCGGCGGTGGAATTATGCTTTGAGGGTGTTTCTCCTGGTATGGCACGGGACCCTTGGTCGCAATTCCTGGTTGACTCAACGCCGAGACCTACTGCACCATTTTGGATGACCATGCGCTTCCTACGTTGTGGCAATTTTACGGGGTGGACCCATGTTACTTTCAGGATGACAATGTCACCTGTCATGTTTCAAGGTCCCCCATGGCTTGGTATGGTGACAATGGGTTTATTTGAATGGACTGGCCTGCGAAAAGCTCGGACCTTAACCCTATCGAACACCTCTGGGAAGAGTTGAAGCGTCGCTTTAAGGGGTGCCCCCACCGTCCGAAATCGGTGAAGGAACTGACCTGTCTTCTCCAAGCCAAGTGGAAGAAAATACTGCTAGCCGTCGTACAACGCCTGGTTGAGGGTATGCCCAGGAGGGTCGCAGCTGTAATCGCCGCTCGTGGAGGCTCCACCAACCATTGATGGTGAATAAACTTCATTTTCCTTTGCTATCACAGGTGTCCAATTACTTGTTGGTAGATAGTGTAGTATCAAGCAGCAAGGAGAGACAGTGTGTAAAAGAAAAGACGGGTGTGTACGCATATACCGTTGGTTTCTTTTCTGACAACACGGAAAAGATATATATCGGAATGACAAAGCGATCTTTTCACACCAGATATGAAGAACACGTGCGAAGTGTCAACCAGGACATGCAGAACACAGCTCTTGCCAGGGAAGTCGTGCATACAACGGCAGCTCCAGTATGGAACAGTATTAGAAGAACTGCCTCTTACACGAACATTAAAGAGACTGCCATAAGGGAAATTGTTGAAATCCTCTCCAGCAAAATAGCATGCAATGATATGATCTCTACTGAACTACCAATGGTTTGGCATGCGTTATTAAAAAATGGGAACACGTTGCGGTGCGCCTTGTAATTACATGCTAAAAATTTCATGAAATATGCTCGTGATGTCACCCACGTTATTTTTTTTTTTTTTTGGTTGGAGGTTTAACGACCACCGTGAGCAACTCAATGGGCTATAAGCAGTCGCCCGTCCCTAATTTAGGGTCACTGGTTCCAGGGAAGGGAAAGAGCCAGTGCCGTAAGACAAACACAACATCCATGCCTCACCGGGATTCGAACCCGGACCCCATTTGGACGAACGATCAGAGGCTACCGCTTAGACCACTGCGCCACCGGGGCGGCCACGTTATTTTCAAAAATCATCTTTGTTCCTTACGGGTTCCAATTTTCTGCATTTTTATGTCTACCACTGCCTTGAAGAAGCCTCCCAATGGATTTCGAAAGCTTGACGAATTTTTGTGCTTTTTAAGCCATTAGAAAAACGGATTTAATACGCTATATGCGCTTCTTGATTATTGCACACGTACTGCTACATTAGCACATTTCGAAATTGAAGAACTGTGGAAAGCATGAGTACCAGAGATGGAACTCCTAGGTTTCTCTTTCTGTACGGAGATACAACTTTATTACGAACCCTTCAAAAAACCGAAGGCTTTTTTGAGTTAGAAATTACCTTGAAAAGGAATTTTTCTAACATCATTATTTCATTTTCGGGGATTCGAAGACCACCATAAGGATCTTTATTGGATACAAGCGATCACTTACTCCACTTTTTTTATTGCAGGTTTAAAAACCACCATGAGCAACTCAATGGGCTATAAACAGTTGCCCGTCCCTAATTTAGGGCCACTGGTTCCTGGGAAGGAGAGACCCAGCCCCGTAACGCAACCACAACATCCATGCCTTACTGGGATTCAAACGCAGACCCATCTCGAACGATTATTCATAAGCCAACGTTAGACACACTGCGCCACCGGGGCGAAATCCCAAATTTGCAGTCACCAGCTTTGGGAGTGAATATCGTGAGTTAAACAGGCCTCTCATGCCTCTGCCGTGACCCGAATGCGGAACCGCTCTGACGTATTGTCTGAAGTCTGCGTATCCGTGGCGGCCAATATAATTTTCACAAGAACGAACTGAATAATACGTACAACTTAAACTTGACTTTAATTTGACTAGACTTCATTTAGCATATCTGAAACACGTAAATATTACAATCAGCTGCTGAAATGGTTGAAAAGTTTGAAGCCGCCCCGGTGGCGCAGTGGTCTAGGCGATGGCCTCTGATCATTCGGTCGTAAGGGGTCCGGGTTCGAATCCCGGTGAGGCATAGATGTTGTGTTTGTCTTACGGCACTGACTCTCTCCCTTCCCTGGAACCAGTGACCCTAAATTAGGGACCGGCGACTGCTTATAGCCCATTGAGTTGCTGCTCACGGTGGTCGTTAAACCTCCAATAAAAAAAGTTTGAAAATTTGATGCCCATTTGTTTTCAGGATAAGTATATTATCGTTGATTATGGATGAAAGTTAAATAAAATGCAAGTTTTCCAACCACCTGTATTCAGTTTTTCAAACAATAACTTCGCTTGCATTTTAAAGTATTCGAAATATTCTAACTACGTGATAATAATTCGAATGGTTTTGGAACATTTTGTTTCATTCTTGACTGCAATGGTGTCCTACAATTGCTATGCAAATGATGATGTTTCTTTTTACAGATGCGTTCTCGCTGTTCGCTTGTTCTGTGTTCGCAGGTTCGCTCATTAGCGCGAGGTAAAGGGTAACTCATTTCTGGGCATTCGCGAGTTCGTCGCAGGTGTTCGCGGCCATGCACAATAGACAAACAATTTCGAGACACCTGTCGCGCAGTCGCAATTAGAATCCAGGAAGACGCTACCTCCTTGTTCTAGCAGTTTTTCGTTGTGTTTACATATATGTCTATGTAAAGCATCCGCGCTTCATCCGAACTTTTACTATTTTTCGCTGTTAGTGATTCATTTTATAATTGACAATGGCATCCAATCCAAGTGTAAGTGTATTCTCGAGTGTGCCTAAGTGTAGAAAAGGTGTAATGAACCTAAGTTATGTAATGAGCCCACGTGAGTTAGATTAACTTCGTTCTGGGATGTCTCTATCATTGGTCACCAACGAATTCGATCAGAATGAACCCACCATCCGGTCGATCAGCCATAAAAAAAAACATATATGTAGAGATATGTGTATATCGGCACCGGAGAATGCAAAATTTACATCTGTGGTTCGTGATGGGGCACCGGAAAAAGCAGGAAAGCGTTTAGGTTTGTAAATTAATGAGACGATGAGTAATAAAAAAATAGTTTTGGAAACAACTTCCATCAGTCTTAATGCCGAGTACATTAACGAACATGTTACGATGGGCAAAACAATAAGAGAAAAGAAAACACGTAAAGATCTCGGTTAGTACTATCTGGCTGCTTGCTCGCTTAAAGAACCAATTACGCATAAAAATCATCGAACTATCCTGTTATGTAGGTTTAGACGATGCGAAAGCTGCTAAGGTATAAAAAAATATGTGCTTCAGTTCATCGAAGAAAACCAATTTGCTGATTAAGTGTTTGATACTCGAGAAAGAAGGTTGTTCTACAAGCAGATAGGAAAGCCTACATATCACAAACTGTCACCAAAGTGTCTGGCTTTAAAATATTTAAAGATCGCTCCGCCCTGATTTTCTTGGTTAATGTTAGAGGTGACTCCAAATGCAAGTGTAACAAACTCTAATCTCACAAACAAGACTGTGAACAAAATACATTTATAAAATGCACACGAAAATATCCAGTCCAGTGACATTATTTTAATCACATCCTACTTTTGAGGTCAACAGCGCGTAGCCAATGAATGAAGACACGTGTCGTGAGTTGGCTTGGAGGGTATATAAGGTGTGCTGTAGGCATTCTGGAAAAATATCACTCGTTGCTATCATAGATAAAAAGGAGCGATTTATCAGATTTGCAAAAATGGATGATTATCAGCTTTCGGGACAAGGGAGGCAGTATTACTGAAACAGCGCAGTTTGTGAACTGTTCGCAAGCTGCTGTATCGTGATTTGAGAAATGTCACCATTGCGAATAAGTGACGTAGAAACTTCGGAGCACCACGTGCCATTGATGTGATAATTTAACGTCGGCTACGAAGATGCGTGAGGGCTAACCGACACGTTACAGTTGAGTTGAGTAGCTCACTGGCCAAATGAACCAGGGAACTACCGGAAGTGTGTCTAAAACGACAGTTCATCGAACCCTGCTGCGTATGGGGCTCTAATGCAGACAGAGGGTAACTGCACCTATCCTAACGAAGGTGTATCGGCAGAAAAGGCTTACGTTTGCACAGCAGTTTCGCAATTGGACATCGATGAGTGACGTTTTCTGCTCCATCGAACGGTTGGCATATAAGGCGAGAAACATCGGAGAACAAACACTATTCAACCATTACTAGATGGACAAAAGCTGGTGAGTACAGCGTTATATTCTGGGGAATGTTGTCGTGGTATTCTCTGGGTCCACTCATACCTGTGGAAGGCACTATGAACCGAATTCGTTATGAATCCATGCTTGCAGACCACGTACACAAATACATGACTATGGTCCTCCCTTGGGCGGATGGGATCTTCCAGCACGACAATGCGACGTGTCACATAGCTAGAAATGGCCGAGAGTGGTAGGAACAGCACGATGAAGACTTCAAAGTACTCACAAGCTTATAAATCACTCTTAAATACAGTAACTAATAACAAGCATTAACTTATATTAGGCGTACAAATAAGTTTTAAAGCGTTTTTTGTGCGACTTATACCGCTAATTTACATATCCGACATTTCCCCGCGTTGTTGTCCTGTGACCATAACTGGTCCAGAGTATAAAATGTGACAAGAAGTTAGCCCAACAGTCAATTGCACTTGCACATCGGAAGGTGAAAAATTGCAAGCGATACTGCATTTATTCGACTCTGCATTCTTTACGAATTTCATCAAGGAAGAAGTGCTGCAAATCATGTGAATCGATCTGTTCTGTTCCGGGGAGAATATTGTATCGAAAAGCATGTGTGAGATTTGGTTTAGATGGTTTAAACAGGTGAATTTTATGTTAGCGATCGGGAACGTAGAGGCGCCTTGTTGAAGGTTGCACATGAGGAACTGCAAGCATTGCTGGATTCATATTCTTCTCAAACATCAAATGAACTAGCTGAACACCTGGGGGTAACTCAACAAACCATTTCCAATCGTTTACGCGCAATGGGAAAGATTTGGAAGGAAGAAAAATCGGTGTCACATTACCTGAGCCAGAGAAACAAGGATGGGCGTGTCATGAAGTGTTTGAATCTGTTGAATAAACAACACAGAAAGTCTTTCCTGCGAAAAATCGCTACGGGTGATTAAAAGTGGATATGGTACGGCAACTTCAAATGCAAAAAAACACTGGGTAGACCCCGGTGAAGAAACGACTTCGACACCGAAACGCAATATTCACTCCAAGAAAGTTCTGCTGTGCATCTGGTGGGATATGAAGGGTGTGCTCTATTATGAACTATTGGAACAATGTGAAACTGTTACCGCTGATCGCTGCAAGCAACAGTTGCAGCGAATGATTCAGGAAATCTGTCGAAAACGACTATTTAAAGGAAAAAGATTGCGTCCCGTGAAATTACTGCATGATAATGCTAGGCCGCATGTCACAAAATCGGTCAAGGAAGCGTTATTGGCGCTTGGCTGTGAAGTTATGTAGCACCCGGCGTATAGTCCCGACATAGGTCCTTCAAACAATCATTTGTTCCAATCGGTACCACATGGTTTGTCTGTTGTACGGTTCCGGACATGTGACGAAGTGTAAAAATGGGTTGACGACTTCATTGGGTCACACGACGAAGTATTCTTCATGGCTGGAATCCGTCAGCAGCCCGACCGATGGCGGAAGTGGATTGATAATGACGGCGCATATTTTGATTCGTAAAGGTATCGTTGTTTTCTCTCAAATTTAGTGTTGTGTTGTCCTAAAACGCATTAACACTTATTTGCACATCTAATAGAATGAATAAACAAAAATATCCTTAAAGTATTTAGGTACATACACCATAATGTTTGTTGCAATAGACCACAATATATTGTTCTAAAATTTCAACATTTAGATCGCCGCCCCGGTGGCGCAGTGATGTCCCCACTGCTGTCCCCTCTGAGCGAATTGCTTGTGACCATTGGCCCTAGAGGGGACAGCATGATCTGATGACAAAAGGACAGATTGAGGAAAAGAGTGAGTGCATTTGGTAATACCGCGCTCGAGCCTGTCCCTATATGTCTCGGAACGAATTTTTCTATCAGGCCGTCAGAAGCAGAGGCAGAATTTCTGAGGACGGACAGTCCGTCTGGTATTCAAAGTGACGAATGGACACAAGGTGACGTTGCTGAATTCTTTCGCCTATCTAATTAATGAAATAATTATCAATAATTCGTTTTAGAGGATGTAGACACAGTTTGTTCGGCCGAACAGACAGACAAATTAAGAAGTGGGTGGATGGAAGAAGATATTTCTGAAATTTCATGTACGTGTTTTTCCTTTAGGGAACAGAATCAGTTTTGTGACAACGGGCATCGTTGACGCTGCCCGTTGTCACAGATCATCAATCTGGAAAACTTAATACCAAGCTCATTATCAGTCTCGAGGAATTTGGACAAAGTCGATCATCAGTATCCACGACTTGGGACTAAAGTGATCATCAGTCTCGATGGCTGCGGACGAAGTTGATCATAAATCTTGAGGAATTTGGACAAAGTTGGTTATCAAGCTCGAGAAATCCGGACAAAGTTGATAATCAATCTCCGAAGACTTCAAACAAAGTTGGTCATCAATCTCGAGCACTACTGACAAAGTTGCCACAGTTGCTGAATTCTGCAAATATACCAGGAAATACTTCAGAATCTTTTGAGAACAGTAATTTCATAGTAGGATATTCAATTAATGTAGGATGGGGCACCTTGTCATTTTGCAAATGATATCCACGCATGTTTACCTGATCATTTTTTTTGTAGATGGATTGACAGCCGTGACGTGGTACGCATGCATGGCTTTCCCACTGAATAGATGTCACAACCTGCGATTTTGTTTTCTAAGCCTGGCCATGCTGGAGGTTTACCGTAGAAAAACTTGCGCAGCTTGGATGAATTGGGAAACGAATGATGTTCCAGTAAAAATGTGCCGCCGGCATTAGTGAATGTTAAATTCAGCTTAAGGATATGTGTCAAAAATGCCGAACATACAGTATGTGGAGCTTTACACCTTTAACCAGTTAGGACGAATTAATTAACGGTTAACTAAATGGGCTGAAATCAGGTTGAACGAATAGTTTCGCTGCTTAAGAAGTGGGCGGAACGCGGATGGAATGAAAGAACCTGATGCGCAGGTGGGTCAGAAATTGTTTTGCCATTGGTCTTTGTCAAACTCGTGGAAGCCCTCTGGCTCTCCTATCTGAAGAACAAGAGTAACTCTAACTAACAGAGCTCAGGTGTTATTTATGCCCTTTCATGAAATTCACACGCGCTGTCGTTTACCTGCAGTTGCTTCTATTTTTATAATGAAGCTCTGGTCATAATGTTCTGATTGTGTGGTTTATTCAAGGGGAAAAACATGACAGGATTGTATAAATGTCTGTCATTGAACGAAGAACACTATCTTTGACATTTATATTGTTTTCGTGCAAACGAAAACACTTTTATCATGCAGCTGATCTACGCAGTTACCAGAATTGGAGAACTTGTCTATACCTTACTTTTTCTGTATCACAAGGACGTCAGAAATAGATATCTTAAAAACGACTTTGCAGAAACTCCAAAAAATATGTTGGAACAAGTTTGCTACATCTTATCCTGTTGTCTAATCGGAAGCACAGTTATACTAAACTCAGATTCAACTTTTCGTAGAAAAAGATAAGGAAATGCTTTTTTCTTATCTGTGATATCCTACTCAGCGAGGCGGTTTTCTTCTTTAGATTGTCGTATCTAGCTTGAGCTCACAACTTTGTGTTTTTGAGCAAAATCTGATCTTTTGGTGATGATGTGATTAGAAGGATTTCTGTTTGTAGGGACTTTCGCAGCATTCTGTGACACCGACGAGATCAGAAATTAAGTTTTTATTCTCACTCACTAGTCGAATTACATTTCTTGTGATTAAATTTTATCAGATCATTCATTTTGAAGTGCAATTACTGAAGCTCCTTGTGCAATTGAGGCCAATTCAGGGAAAATTCAAATTGAATCCTCACGCAAAAAGAAAATAAATGCAATTCTGTTATAAGAGGGTCTCTTTCTTTGACAACAAATACGCCGTCGTTAAGCTTCAGTTGCCTTCTTATATATATATATATATATATATATATATATATCATCCTCTCCTCTGAAAATATAGCACTGATAATATTCCTCTGAAAATACAGCACTGATAATTGAAATTTCTCGCCAAAATGAAATTTCTTTGAAGCCAACGCGAAAACCTTTAGAGATTTTAACACCCGCACACGAACCACGCCGAAGTGAAGTTTTCTCCTTAATTAATTAATAAATATAACGCAAACCCTATCTCTTAAATCAGTTCAACTCGGTACTTTTTCCTAAGCTGTAATAGTTTCATTTTGTTTACCTGCATGTGCAAAAATTCTGAGATGTTTCATTAGAAAAACTCTGTAAAAGGAACTCATATGAAAACTCTGTGAACTTTATATGAAAACTCTGTAAAAAGGTGAAAGAATAAAATAAAGAAAATGCCACTCCCTGCATTTTAATTACTTGAGAAAATAATAACGCAAAATATTCATATAATGCACTAAGTGGAGAAAACTTGCGATGAAAAATATACTGCAGATTCTTCAAAATGAAACACAAAGAAAGTACACTGTAAATATTTTGTGGTGGGTTGCACCAAAAAGTGGTGGTACATTAACTGACCCCTTTCTGAGAAAAGATGCACCACTTTGTTGTGCAAACAAAACCCCCCAAAAAAGTTGCTTTACACCATGCTACTGTATAAGGTTTCAGCACATTATGGTGCAAAGTTGCCCCATCTTGTTGGGTTTGTTTGCAGACATAGTGGTATATCTTCTATCAGAAAGTGGTGCAGCTGGTGTGGCACCACATTTTGGTGCAACCTACCACACAATTTTTAACAGTATACTAAGATATTGAAGTGAGATTTATTTTGTACATTATACACAGTCGAATCACATCGTTGTGACCACCTCCTACTTTTGACGTCATGAAAGAAGGCACATGTATTGAGCTGGCTTGCAGAGTATATAACATGTTGTGTGGGATTTCTAAAAACATATCACTCGCTGCGGACATAAATAAAAAGAGCGAATTATCAGCTTTGCAAAAAAGGGTGATTATGGGCTTTCGCGCCAAGGGAGGCAGCATTTTTGAAACAGCGCAGTTTGTGAACTGTTGGCGTGCTCCTATGCTTAAAGCGTATCGCAATTGAAGAAATGGCACCACTGCGAATAAGCGACGTGTAACCTGCTGCGGAGCAACACATGCCATTGATGTGAAAGGTGAACGTCGGCTTCGAAGGTGTGTGAGAGCCGATCGACACGCTACAGTGGAACAACTCACTGGCCGAATGAACCAGGGGGCTACCGGAAGTTTGTCTAAAACAACAGTTCAGCAAACCCTGTTGTGTATGGAGCTCCGATGCAGACGGATGGTCACTGCACCTATGCTAACAAATGTGAATCGGCAGAAAAAGGCTTAAAGTCGCACGGCGGTATTGGAATTGGATCCTCGCTGATTGGCAAATTATTGCCTTCTCCAATGAGTCACGTTTTTTTCTGCTTCATCAAACGGATAGACGTTTGCGTATAAGGCGAGAAACAGCGGAGAACAAACACTATTCAACCATTATGGGAAGAACAGAAGCTGGTGGGAACACCGTAATGGTCTGGGGAATGTTTCCATGGCATTCTTTCGGTTCACTCATACTTGTCGAAGACACTATGGACTGAATTCGTTTTGAATCAATCCTTGCAAATCACGTGCACCCATACATGCTGATTGTCTTCCGTGGGACCTATGGGATCTTCCAGCACTACAATGCGACGTGTTACACAGATAGAAATGTCAGAGAGTGGTTGGAAGAGCACGATGAAGACTTCAAAGTACTTTCCAGGGCCCCTAATTCCGTAGACTTAAACCCAGTTGAGCATCTGTTCACCTCACCTCGATCGTGTTGTTTGCTCTATAGATCCTCCACGCACGCACCCTCCAGCAGCTATCAGATGCACTGCAAGCAGCAGGGCTCTACATACATGTGAACATCTTCTAGCACCTTATTGAGTCACTCCTAACCCGTCTAGCTGCTGTCCGCGCTGCACACGTCGGCTACCCCGGATATTAGCTGGTGGTCACAATAATGTGACTCGGCCGTGTACATTAGTCCTTCTTTTAAATTGAAAATGTTTCTAATTTCAGGGACGACAATGATTCAGGTTTACTGGAACTGTGGCTAAGATGTCATCGGACCCCTGCGAAATACCTCCTGTGAGCTATGAATTATTTAGTGTAACAGTTACAAAGTGAATTACGGATTTCACATCCATTTCGACAATTGAATTTAAGTATTTGTTGTTTTGAAAACTTGAGTGATTATCTTGATTTATTTTTCGTAGATATTAAATGCGTCCAAGTGCTGATGTGTTGTCAAATGTCTTCCAAAGAGACCGAGCTCGTTACAAAAGTCTATTGTGTACAAGCACTCTCTTTCAAACAAGATAATCTACCAAAGTGGAACTTCAAACAAACTAACAAACTGCATTACTTAGTGCACTTGAACTTCGAACAAATAATCCGAATAATCACACTTGTGTTCGGTAAATCGCTAAATATTTCAAGTCGTCAAATAACTTCCTGGGCTACTCTTTATTGGACTTGTAAAATATGAGCACTTTTCTGCTACTTATTTAATGAGATGGATTACTTTGCTTGTTAAATTTATGTACTTCTTTACATGAACCTTCGTGACATTTTATCTTTTTTGTTTTGCATGAAGCCCGCCATGTTTTCATTTACCTTTGATCTCAAGGTATGCCACTTGGTTGAAAAGGTCGTTTTGGGCCACATTTCACATTTTGTAAAAATGCGTTCATTTTAGAGCCGCATTCTTTAGGATTCCAAACCTACCTTTGTTTCTTGTCTACAACGAATAGATAAAGATATATAGTAATCGGAATATTTAACCCAAGTGTCAAACGAACGGGAAGTGACACATGAAACTCGTTTTTTGCGGTAGGAGATTTTCGTCCCGAAGTCTTTACGGAAAACCTGATAACTGCAAAAGGTAGGTAAATAAATTGATGAAACTTGGCATACATGTTTCTTACAATGTTGTGAAAGCAATGAACTAGACGTTTGACTATTTGTCAGTTCAAAGTTAAGTTACAGCTATTTACATTCAATATAGTGAAGAAATTTGTCGAAAATTAATGCATGTAGGAATGACTGTATCTCAGCAGTGTTTAGGAGCATCACTTTCCTTCAGTTCATTGCATAGATAATAGTCATGCACATATGCTGGTGCAAAAAATGCCGTCATGTATCTAACGTTTTTATTTAGAGTGTTTACCGTAAACGAAATATTTCCTTAAATTCTTTCACAAATTTCCCAATTTTTTGGAAATTTATATTAATATAATTTTTTCGACGCATACGTGTTTTTGTGTGTTAGCCTTCCTAAAAATAATAATACCCATTCTTGCATTTTTTCAAAAAAAAAAAAAATAATAATTCCCCCAACACAATGGAATACGTTTTTGAAGCTACTGCAAGCTTTTCGTTCATTTAAGATTTTTTGAAAAACGTACTGCTTGAAAAAGACAGTTTATCAACATGAACTTCTTAATTTTTTTAAACTTCAACCCTTAGACCTCATGAACGTATAACACGAGAGCGATAAAGAAAAGTATCAGCTTTCTGTTCCGTTGTATGCATTTCTTTTATTCTAAGGTTACTTCTGATTGCATTTTGCTGCAGCTCGAGAATCCTAACACTCCATATATGTTTCCTATTCAAGTGTCTGTACGACATTTTCATACAAATTTCCTCCTGTAAATATTAATATTTACAATGAGCTTCCTTCGGGGAAAGAGAATTACGAAGGCTCACTTATTTGTTTGTCTTATCTTTAAAGATGCGTTGATGAGTCGACGAATGTTTTTCATAAATACAGTATCTTCGCTTTCATGTTTTTCAATTTTAACTTCTTGTAATACTGGTGTGAGCAACACTTCGACACTAGACAACTCGTTATATTTCAGATGTTCAAAATTAGCTTACCAGTGCTTAGGTTCACTTAATTATCTTTGATTACGAAACACCAAATAGGCACCAAACAGAAATCATCGCTCTTTCCACGTTAATAAGTGAGTCTCGGAAAAATTATCATAGGTCGCCACCGGGAATCGAACCCAGGGTCTTCCAGTTTCGCGCCGGACATGCTACCACTGCACCTCAGTGGCCTCGAATCATCCAGACTCACGTGTGATTAACTGCCAAACAACATGGCAGGTTTTGTCATGGAGTCCCGCACAGTGCTGGGGATTTAACATACACTGCTGGCCACCCAAAATGCAACACCAAGAAGGAAGCATCTGATTGGCCTGAAATTCGCAGCATGCGTCGCCCACGAGAGGACATGCAAACGATTAGGATTGCAGGGCTCATGCAAATCATGTGCGCCCGGCACGCCACCAAGAAGCACTATAAGAAAGGTGCACAGAAGGCGGGGTGTAAGTAGTGGAACTCGGAAGCTTCCTGATCCCACGTCGCAGAATACGGAAGTCATTCCAGCAAGTTTCGGAGTTCGACAGAGGACCAATGGTGGCTTATCACGACAGCGGTTTATCGTACCGAGACATCGGCGTCCGTGTGGGACGACATCCAGCCACAGTGAGGCGAGTATGGATTCGGTGGGTGCAGAAGGGACGGACGGACCGACGTGAGCAATTGCCGCAGCAGCGGCACACCACCGAACGTGAGGACCGGCACGTTGTGCGGCGGGCATTGACGTCTCGCTCGCACCGCCACATCACGAACGTTAGCGAAGGAATTAGGGTGTGTTGCGAAACAACCTGTGTCAGCACGTACCCTTCGACGTTGTCTGAACGAGCGGGGACTTGTCGCACGGAGTCCATTGCTCCGTTCACCATTGACGTTACACCACCGGCGAGTGCTGCGGCAGTGGGCTGACACTCGACGTGGATCTGGAACACTAAACAGAAATCATCGCTCTTTCCACGTTAATAAGTGAGTCTCGGAATCACCCCTCTTTCCACGTTAATAAGTGAATCCCGGAATCATCGCTCTTTCCACGTTAATAAGTCAGTCTCGGAATCATCGCTCTTTCCACGATAATAAGTGAGTCTGGTTAATAATATGGAAAGCAGCAACTGAACAAATAACTAGGAGGCGAATGGATGATTAATTCAAACACTCGACGTGGATCAGGAACACCAAACAGAAATCATCGCTCTTTCCACGTTAATAAGTGAGTCTCGTTAATAATATGGAAAGCAGCAACTGAACAAATAACTAGGAGGCGAATGGATAATTAATTCAAACACTCGACGTGGATCAGCAACACCAAACAGAAATCATCGCTCTTTCCACGTTAATAAGTGAGCCTCGTTAATAATATGGAAACCAGCAACTGGACAAATAACTAGGAGGCGAATGGATAATTAATTCAAACACTCGACGTGGATCAGGAACACCAAACAGAAATCATCGCTCTTTCCACGTTAATAAGTGAGTCTCGTTAATAATATGGAAAGCAGCAACTGAACAAATAACTAGGAGGCGAATGGATAATTAATTCAAACACTCGACGTGGATCAGCAACACCAAACAGAAATCATCGTTCTTTCCACGTTAATAAGTGAGTCTCGGAATCATCGCTCTTTCCACGTTAATAAGTGAGCCTCGTTAATAATATGGAAAGCAGCAACTGAACAAATAACTAGGAGGCGAATGGATAATTAATTCAAACACTCGACGTGGATCAGGAACACCAAACAGAAATCATCGCTCTTTCCACGTTAATAAGTGAGTCTCGTTAATAATATGGAAAGCAGCAACTGAACAAATAACTAGGAGGCGAATGGATAATTAATTCAAACACTCGACGTGGATCAGGAACACCAAACAGAAATCATCGCTCTTTCCACGTTAATAAGTGAGTCTCGTTAATAATATGGAAAGCAGCAACTGAACAAATAACTAGGAGGCGAATGGATAATTAATTCAAACACTCGACGTGGATCAGGAACACCAAACAGAAATCATCGCTCTTTCCACGTTAATAAGTGAGTCTCGTTAATAATATGGAAAGCAGCAACTGAACAAATAACTAGGAGGCGAATGGATAATTAATTCAAACACTCGACGTGGATCAGGAACACCAAACAGAAATCATCGCTCTTTCCACGTTAATAAGTGAGCCTCGTTAATAATATGGAAAGCAGCAACTGAACAAATAACTAGGAGGCGAATGGATAATTAATTCAAACACTCGACGTGGATCAGGAACACCAAACAGAAATCATCGCTCTTTCCACGTTAATAAGTGAGTCTCGTTAATAATATGGAAAGCAGCAACTGAACAAATAACTAGGAGGCGAATGGATAATTAATTCAAACACTCGACGTGGATCAGGAACACCAAACAGAAATCATCGCTCTTTCCACGTTAATAAGTGAGTCTCGTTAATAATATGGAAAGCAGCAACTGAACAAATAACTAGGAGGCGAATGGATAATTAATTCAAACACTCGACGTGGATCAGGAACACCAAACAGAAATCATCGCTCTTTCCACGTTAATAAGTGAGTCTCGTTAATAATATGGAAAGCAGCAACTGAACAAATAACTAGGAGGCGAATGGATAATTAATTCAAACACTCGACGTGGATCAGGAACACCAAACAGAAATCATCGCTCTTTCCACGTTAATAAGTGAGTCTCGTTAATAATATGGAAAGCAGCAACTGAACAAATAACTAGGAGGCGAATGGATAATTAATTCAAACACTCGACGTGGATCAGCAACACCAAACAGAAATCACCGTTCTTTCCACGTTAATAAGTGAGTCTCGGAATCATCGCTCTTTCCACGTTAATAAGTGAGCCTCGTTAATAATATGGAAAGCAGCAACTGAACAAATAACTAGGAGGCGAATGGATAATTAATTCAATCACTCGACGTGGATCAGGAACACCAAACAGAAATCATCGCTCTTTCCACGTTAATAAGTGAGTCTCGTTAATAATATGGAAAGCAGCAACTGAACAAATAACTAGGAGGCGAATGGATAATTAATTCAAACACTCGACGTGGATCAGGAACACCAAACAGAAATCATCGCTCTTTCCACGTTAATAAGTGAGTCTCGTTAATAATATGGAACGCAGCAACTGAACAAATAACTAGGAGGCGAATGGATAATTAATTCAAACACTCGACGTGGATCAGCAACACCAAACAGAAATCATCGCTCTTTCCACGTTAATAAGTGAGTCTCGTTAATAATATGGAAAGCAGCAACTGGACAAATAACTAGGAGGCGAATGGATAATTAATTCAAACACTCGACGTGGATCAGGAACACCAAACAGAAATCATCGCTCTTTCCACGTTAATAAGTGAGTCTCGTTAATAATATGGAACGCAGCAACTGTACAAATAACTAGGAGGCGAATGGATAATTAATTCAAACACTCGACGTGGATCAGGAACACCAAACAGAAATCATCGCTATTTCCACGTTAATAAGTGAGTCTCGTTAATAATATGGAACGCAGCAACTGAACAAATAACTAGGAGGCGAATGAATAATTAATTCAAACACTCGACGTGGATCAGGAACACCAAACAGAAATCATCGCTCTTTCCACCTTAAGAAGTGAGTCTCGGAAAAATCCATATCTCTGGGCACAGTGACCTGAAACATTAAGATTGCAAAGTTAAACGAATAAACTTTGCTGTTCAAAATTTAACAGCATGTGAATTTCATGTATCCACTCAAATGAAACCAGGCTTCATTTGTGAAACAAAGGACACTGTAAAGAATGCTATTTCTTCGCGTAAAATTTCGAAATCTGCAAAAGAAATGCGTCTTTTTGTTCTTATCAAAAGATTTCTGATCAAGAACCACTTGCATTCGATATGCATGAAAAACCAAAATTTTCGTAGATGGGCGAATTGAACAATAAGAAAGCTGTTTCAACAGCTGGCGAAGGTTTTTTATTTTGGTTGCAGAAGCCTCTGTTGAACATCATTCGCCGCGCCGTTTGCGCAGTGAGCCTAGCGCTGATTTCTGGTCATCCGCCCGCGATGGTTTCGGGTTTGAATCCCGAAGAGGCGTGGATGTTGTGTTTGTCTTACGCCACTGGCTCCGTCCCTTCCCTGGAGTCAATGGCTCTAAATTAGGCACAGGCAACTGCTCATAGCCGATTGAATAGCCTTGTCTGTGGTCGTTAAATTTGATATAAAGAAAAAAAAAAGAACATCCTACGGAAAGCACTACCAGTTCTGCGAATGCGATGGATTAAATTGTTCAATGTCAATTTGCAAGGTGCAGGCTTCTGCGAAAATATTTGGGTAAATCCGGAAATGCATTGTTTATACGAATTAATTGCAAAATAATTTGTGACAAAGATCTCTAACTTAATCTTCCGTTTGAGTTTCTGTTTTTATGTAAATTTGTTACATCTACGCTCGATTTTTTCTTCTGAACAGCTCATCCTTTCCTCGTATTTCCTCAACATTTTGGCGACTCTGACAGTGAGTCAAAGACCAAATAAAACAACTTTATGACGAAGATTATATCTTGACGCACGTTGTCTTGCCAACTTGAAAACGCACTCACCGACAATGAAATTTGCGCACCTAGAAGAAAACATGCTACAACCGGGAAACATAGCAAATAGCTAGAGTGCGTGCTGGTATGCAAATGAACCACGTTTGGTGCGAGTGCACATGACCACATGCCTTGTGGTGGCGCTGCAAGCACGAACCAGCAGTCTTATAAATCGGCGCGTAGTAGATGCCCCATGAAAGCGAAAAGTATCGGCCGTCGCAAGCAAGAGAACAGAGTGACAAGAATGCCCGGTAGACGCCAGAGACGTCGATTTACGTAAATTACAGACTTTCAGAGAGTCCTGATCATCCGGCTAAAAACCGTAGATTGGTCGAAGCACCGTATAGGCCGCCACGTGGATCGTTGTGACCATTCCGTCCGAATGTGTTGGGAGCGGACACGGCGGAGCGCCTCCGGACGGACCAGAAGGACAACGGGTAGAGAAGATCGATGGGTCGTGCACCACATATGAACAAATCCCAAGGGCACCAGGTCTGCTATACAGGCAGTTGTAGCGGCTCCTACGTGCCCAAGAACCATTTGCCGACGCATCGCGAGAGGAATCTACGATCCCAGCGCCCCTTACGTGTGCTGCCATTAACACCGGAACGTCGCCGACTCCGTGTGCAGTGGTGATTGGCCAGAGCGACGTGGAACGATAAAAATTGGTGGCGTGTCGTGTTTAGCGAAAATTACCTCTTCGTTTTGAGGACAGATGATAATCGTGTCCGGGTATGGAGATCCCCGGGTCAACGACAGAATCCCGACCTCGCCATTGTATGCCACAACTCCCACACTACAGGCATTATGATCTGGGAGGCATTGCCTACGATAGCCGATCAGCTGTAGTAGAAGTACGTGGATCACTGACGGGCCAGTGGTAGCTGTATGAGATCCTACGTCCCCGTGTGCACCTATTCCTGGCCAGGATTCCAGGAGCGCTATACCAACAGAATAATACTCACCCGCACACGGCTCGACTTGCCCAGGACTGCCTACATCATATCCAGACTCTTCCATGGCCTGTCCGCTCCCCGGACATGTCCCTTATCGAGCATGTGTAGGACCAGTTCAAACGCCAGCTGCCGCCGTGCCGTACTATCCGAGATTTGGAGCACACCGTCCAACACGTGTGGACCAATTTGCAGCAGGAGAGCATTAGGCGTCTCTTCGTTTGCATGCTGGACTGTATTGCGGCAACGCATTGCCGCACGAAGCGGTGCGACGAGCAATTGAAGTTTACAGGACTGCGTGCCATAGATCCTCCTGTAATTGTTACGCACCTCTATTTTTCCGTTCATATGTATCATTTATCTGTATCCTTACGTCCTTAAAATTTCAATTTAATCGGATGCTTCCTTCTTGGTGCGCAAATTTCATTGTCCGTGAGTGTATACACACTGCTGGCCACCCAAAATGCAACACAAAGAAGGAAGCATCCGATTGGCCTGAAATTCGCAGCATGCGTCACCCGCGAGAGGACATGCAAACGATCAGCATTGCAGTGCATATGCAAATCATGTGCACTCGGCACGCCACCGAGAAGCACTATAAGAAGGGTGCACAGAAGGCGAGGTGTAAGTAGTGGAAGTGTGTTGTGCTGCCTGACCTGGGCGAGAGAAGATTCTTGATGCCTCATCGCAGAATACGGCAATCATCTCAGCATGTTTCGGAGTTCGGCAGAGGACGAATAGTGGCTTATCGCGACAGCGGTTTATCGTACTGGGACATCGGCACCCGTGTAGGAGAACATCCAGCCACAGTGATGCGAGTATGGTTTCGTTGGGTACAGGAGGGACAGACGGGCCGACGTGAGCGATTGCCGCAGCCACGACACACAACCGAACGAGACGACCGGTATGTTGTGCGGCGGGCACTGACGGCTCACACCACCACATCATCAACGTTAGCGCAGGAATTAGGGTGTGTTACGCAACAACCTGTGTCAGCGCGTACCGTTCGACGTCGTCTACCAGAGCGGGGACTTGTCGCACGGCGCCCATTGCTCCGGTTACCATTGACATTACACCACCAGCGAGTGCGGCCGCAGTGAGCTGTAGAACGCCACACCTGGACTACGCAACGGCACGACATTATCTTCTCTGATGAATCCCGCTTCAGCCTGCAACCGATGGTCGGATCCTCGTGTGGCGGCACCGCGGCGATATATTGCATGACGCCTGCATTATGCATCGCCATACCGGTCCGTCTCCTGGCGTTATGGTTTGGGGCGCAATTGGATATGCCATCCGCAACCCTCTGGTACGCATCGCCGGTACACTCAACAGCCACCGCTACATCTCCGACGTTTTGGAGCCTGTAGTTCTCTCTTACATGCAGCACCTGCCAGCGGCCACGTTTCAACAGGACAATGCGCGCCCGCACGTGGCACGCATCGTGCAACAATTCTTCAAGGCCTACCAGGTGTCACTGCTGCCGTGGCCCACCTGTTCTCCCGATATGTCGCCCATCGGACACGTCTGCTCGTTTATCGGCAACCGAGTGGCCCGGCAAGCACCACCCGCGGCTACGCCTGATGAACTGTTGCAACGTGTGGAAGCGACCTGCACCGACATACCCCAAGCCCACATTCAAAGCCTCTTTCGTCCGATGCCGCGGCGTGTAGCGGCCGTTATTGCCAGCCATGGGGGCCACACTAACTATTGATGTCTGCGTGTTCCGCAAGTCGCACGGGCCTGTAAGCTCAATGGTTTCATCTTTGTATCTGTTGTTATGTGACCAGTAAATCTGGGTTTGCTATCTCGTGTCCTTCTTAGTGATGCATTTTTGGTGGCCAGCAGTGTAGATATACAGAGGATGTCTATACATTTTTAGAATGTTTTCGATAGAAAATAGAAGAAGATAAAAAAAATTGAAACTGGCAACAGCGTATTGAATGAACAAGAAAGAAACTTCTGCTGCATATAAATATCGTCTGCTAAGAAAATGGCGCACGTAAACAAACTCTGAATACAAGGTTATATTATTGCTCTTTACGAAAAGAAATTTTCGTATTCTTTAATTAAATCACGGTGTGAAAGTCATGGAATTAACATTTCTAAATGTAAAATTGGAAATATTTTTAATAATAGAATAAAAAATGGTCAAGCACCATTTTTATCAAGAAGAAGAGCACCAAAGGAATATCAAAGAAAGGTACGTACTTTTACGACTACTTTAAAACCAAGTTCTCTGGTTTTAAAAGAAAATCCACCGACACAACGAGCAATCGCTAAGTCGTTAAAAACCTTTGTATTAACAGTAAACAAGGTAATAAACAAAGATTTGAACCTGATGAAAAACAAGAACCACCATATTCACCGCATTTTGCGGAGGCACGTGGCCGAATACCTTTTGTTGTTGTTGTTGTTGTTTTTTTTTTTTTTTGGTTGAAGGTTTAACGACCACCACGAGCATCTCAGTGGGCTGTAAGCAATCGGCCGTTCCTAATTTAGGGCTACTGGTTCCAGGGAAGGAAGAGATCCAGGACCGTAAGACAAACACAACATCCATGCCTCATCGGTATTCGAACCCGGACCCATCTCGGACGAATGATCAGAAGCCATCGCTTAGACCACTACGCCACCGGGGCGGCAAGAATCTCTTTGCCGGAGACCGATGGAAATTTGTTGTGTTTATTGATGAAGCATAGATCTACAAAAACGATTGTAATAAACAAAAGTTTGATTTACTATCGCATAAGAGCAGAAAAAGTCTTACAAACTTGGTTCCATGAATCCGAAGGAAGTCTCAATAATAGATTCAAGATTATTGCTGGAATCTCGTGCAATTGGAAATTCAGGTGGACGTCCAGTGATTTTGCTTCCTATACTTACAATGGACAAACTTCTGTACACACTTTCTTCACAATTAATGCGTTCCCAAGGATGACAATTTGAACATCGATTAAAATAACTTCATATTAAAACTTGGAATACTCAATATTTTTCTAAAACATAACCACAATTGAGCAATCCAACTTTTGTTTGTCTACTGACGTCATCAAAGTTCAGGTCGCGCCATCTTTTTTCTGGACAATTAATGCGTTCCCAAGGATGAAAATTTGCGATTAAAATAACTTCATACTATGACTTGGAATACTTACTATTTTCTAAAACAGAACCATAATTATACAATCCAACATTTGTTTGTCTACTGACGTCATCAAAGTACAGGTCGCGCCAAATTTTTTCTGGAAAATTAAAGCGTTCCCAAGGATGAAAATTTGAACATTGATTAAAATAGCTTCATTTTATAACTTGGAATACATAATATTTTCTAAGGCATAACCATGAATGAGCAATCCACCATTTGTATGTCTACTGACGTCATCAAAGTACAGGTCGCGCCATCTTTTTTCTGGACAATTAATGCGTTCCCAAGGATGACAATTTGAACATCGATTAAAATAACTTCATATTAAAACTTGGAATACTTAATATTTTTCTAAAACTTAACCATAATTAAGCAATCCAACTTTTGTTTGTCTACTGACGTCATCAAAGTTCAGGTCGCGCCATCTTTTTTCTGGACAATTATTGCGTTCCCAAGGATGAAAATTTGCGATTAAAATAACTTCATATTATGACTTGGAATATTTACTATTTTCTAAAACAGAACCATAATTATACAATCCAACATTTGTTTGTCTACTGACGTCATTAAAGTACAGGTCGCGCCATATTTTTTCTGGAAACTTAATGCGTTCCCAAGGATGAAAATTTGAACATCGATTAAAATAGTTTCAATTTATAACTTGGAATACATAATATTTTTCTAAGGCATAACCATAAATGAGCAATCCACCATTTGTTCGTCTACTGACGTCATCAAAGTTCAGGTCGCGCCATCTTTTTTCTGGACAATTAATGCGTTCACAAGGATAAAAATTTGCGATTAAAATAACTTCATATCATGACTTGGAATACTTACTATTTTCTAAAACAGAACCATAATTATACAATCCAACATTTGTTTGTCTACTGACGTCATCAAAGTACAGGTCGCGCCATATTTTTTCTGGAAAATTAATGCGTTCCCAAGGATGAAAATTTGAACATCAATTAAAATAGCTTCACTTTATAACTTGGAATACATAATATTTTCTAAGGCATAACCATGAATGAGCAATCCACCATTTGTTTGTCTACTGACGTCATCAAAGTACAGGTCGCGCCATCTTTTTTCTGGACAATTAATGCGTTCCCAAGGATGACAATTTGAACATCGATTAAAATAACTTCATATTAAAACTTGGAATACTTAATATTTTCTAAAACATAACCACAATTAAGCAATCCAACTTTTGTTTTTCTACTGACGTCATCAAAGTTCAGGTCGCGCCATCTTTTTTCTGGACAATTAATGCGTTCCGAAGGATGAAAATTTGCGATTAAAATAACTTCATATTATGACTTGGAATATTTACTATTTTCTAAAACAGAACCATAATTATACAATCCAACATTTGTTTGTCTACTGACGTCATTAAAGTACAGGTCGCGCCATATTTTTTCTGGAAAATTAATGCGTTCCCAAGGATGAAATTTTGAACATCGATTAAAATAGTTTCATTTCATAACTTGGAATACATAATATTTTCTAAGGCATAACTATAAATGAGCAATCCACCATTTGTTTGTGTACTGACGTCATCAAAGTACAGGTCGCGCCATCTTTTTTCTGGACAATTAATGCGTTCATAAGGATGAAAATTTGAACATCGATTAAAGTAGCTTTATTTTATAACTTGGAATACATAATACTTTCTAAGGCATAACCATAATTAAGCAATCCAACATTTGTTTGTCTACTGCCGTCATCAATGTACAGGTCGCGCCATCTTTTTTCTGGTCTTTACACCACAAAGGAAAAGGTATTGATTTTTAATATAATTATGGTTATGTTTTAGAAAATATTAAGTATTCCAAGTTATAATATGAAGTTATTTCAATCGATGATAAAATTTTCATGCTTGGGAGCGCGTTAATTGTGAAGAAGATGTGTACAGAAGTTTGCCCATTGGAAGTATAGGAAGCAAAATCACTAGACGTCTACCTTAAAGCTACCAAAAGCTGAAAAAAAGCTAAACTCAATTCTACATATTATCAAAACAATGTTTTTCTCCTATATTTAAAGAGGAAATAGCATTTTCATATCACAGAGCCTTCAAAAAGTGGAACTCCATCAAGGTAAGGCCACCAGTCATACATCCAAATCTATTTCTTGAAAAAATGAAAAAAGAGACTGGTACCAAATCTACACATTTTGTTCATATTTCTTCAATGGCCCATGATGGGTCACCAACGGACTATTGTGCCTTGAAACTGCTAAAACCACTTTCTAAACACAGACCTAAAACGACGATTGGACTATGGAAAGCAGTGGAAGAGGAGTGAAATAAAATACCACTACCAGTTTAAGAAATGCTTGGAAATCTAGATGTAGTTTCATAGTCCATAGAAAGGGCTATGAGGTAGAACACTTAAGCACGAAATAATTTTATCAAAAACATTAATTATGTTGCAGGAAAATCGTTCTAAAAATGTGTAAACATCTTTCGTACATGGAAATCACCTTGTGTCCAAATTTGGTGTTGTAAATCCAACGAGTTTCGTGGTGTAAAATTAGATTGTATACTGGAATGTATGACGACAACGAGGAGAACATTACAGTCATTTGTAAAAGTCTAAGACAACCTGTTGTTTTTAGGAGATTTCTGCCGATTGCGTCAGCTACTGTTTGTATTACTTAACTTCCTGTTGGTGTTGCATCATCCTACAGGGCCATCTGTTGATAGAGTTGGGGGACGCATGTGAGAGCCAGTTTGCTTCTGGTCTTCATGCTGAGAGGTTCTGTACGTATTTTCTACATAGCGAAAAACAGCTAAAAAAGGCATCATTTAGTGAATAAACAAAGACATCGCTCTTTCCACGTTTAGCAACGCACAGCAACCGAAAAATTGTTATTCGGCCGTCGCCGGGGAATTGAATCCCGGATTCGTTGATATCTAGCAGAGAGCGTTACCTTTACACCACGGTGGCCAACAATCCACGGCGCTATGCTCGTTTTTCTCTCAGCATCTGACATTATAAATCGGTAAGATGGGCTCAGCTACTGAGACGTCTCCATCTGGTGGGCATTAACGGTACTGGCTATAAATTAATTAAAGCAGTTAAATCAAAGGGGCGAGATCCAAAGTGAAAATGCTCCAAATACGTGGCGTCAGTGAATAAAGAAATCGCTCTTTCCATGTTTAGCAACGCACAGCAACCGAAAAACTGTTATTCGGACGCCGCCGGGAAATGGAATTCCGGATCTCTGGATATCTAGTCGAGCACGTTAGCCTTACACCACGGTCGCCAGTTATCCACGGCGCTAGTTAAGTAAATGCCCACCAGATGGAGACGTCTTTACGTCTCCATCTGAACCCATTATACGGATTTCAGATGTCAGATGCTGACAGAAAAAAGCACATAATCCCATGTGTGGTTGGCCACCGTGGTGTAAGACTAACGTGCTCAGCTAGATATCGAGACTTCCGGGATTCAATTACCCGGCGGCGGCCTAATAACAATTTTTTGGTTGATGTGCGTTGGAAAACGTGGAAAGAGCGATGTCTTTCTTTGTTCACTGAAGCCACGTATTTGGAGGATTTTCACTTTGGATCGCGTCATTTAAGTGTTACTCAGAGGGCACAAATAGTGACTTAATATCATGAAGGATACTCCAAACGTGACATAACCAGGAAAGGTGAATGTGAGCAAGATTGCTACTCATAATACGATCTTGAAATATGCAGGTGAATTTTGCAAACGGAAGAGAAGTGGACGTCCAAGAAAGAACCACCCACGTGATGACAATACCATAAAGCTAATAGTTATGCGTCCTCCGAGGAGTTCCTACAAGAAAAACAAGGCCTTTTTATATTCAAAAGGGTCAGATATTAGTATCAGCACTGTTTTCAGACGTCTTAGCAAAGATTGTGGATTAAAGTCTTCAAAACCTGCACATAAACCTTGACTAACCTCTGCCATGAAAAAGAAGAGACTCCCGTTTGCGAAGCGCCATCAATCGTGGACTGCTGAAAATTAGAGCCAAGTTCTTTTTTCCCGATGAATCAATTGTTTGAAGCAGCTATTCGACGACCAGATGGCAAAAGGTTTGAAGAAAAATACACCATTAGCACCGGGAGACATCCAGCTAGTCAGATGACATGGGGTGCTCTGTCAACATCCGCTACTGCTTCATTATCCTTTTTGTCGACAGGCACTACCATGACTGGCCCTTTTTATGTGGAAATGTTATGTGAGAAGCTGTTAAGTCATATGCAAGTGCACAGATGCACAATCTTTACGCATGATGGTACTCCATACCGTAGATCAAAGAGAGTAAAGGAAAAACATAATTGTGCTTGACTGGCCCGGTAATAGTCCCGACCTTAACTCCATCGAAAATTTGTGGACCATTTTAAATGACAAAGTAGCAGAAAAACAGCCATCAAATTCCCAAGCTTTGATGGATGCGATAATGTATGTGTGACGCAAAGACATTTCCAGTGACTGCTAGAAATCCCTCATTAAGAGTATGCCACATCGTATTCTGTCCGTTATAAAAAACAAAGGTTGCCACACAAAGTACTGTATTCGGTCTTTTTGAGTTCTAAGGAATGTAGGTATTCATCTGTGGTGTCATTTTTTCAAAATTAGTTGCTTCTTTGAAAACCTTAATTTTCAATAAATTGACAGGTGTCTTTAACTTTTCCAAATGACTGTATAGTGTTGTAAGTTACATCTCTGGCCTTTCCTCCTAAACGATTCCAAGTCAGATTCCAGTGTTAGTAGAGAATCTGATTCTCATATCGCACACAAAAATAGTGGGTTCACAATATTCAGAGAGAGGCGACTGATACGGTGCTTCCCCTCCCCGTTTAAATTAATTTCTTTAAATGGCAGTGATTTTAAATACACTGGCGGAAAGTGAAAAAAGAACACCAAGAAGGAGACGTCTGATACCAACGAAATTTATACAGCATAATGACGGAATACAGAGGATAACGTGTTCGAAACATTATGGCAAAATACAGCTGTGTTTGCTGGTAAACTGAAAAATAACATTTCCATGTAACATGGTTACTACGAGGTTCAACCGCCATAAACTGTGTCACACTGTGCAATTCTGGCATGGAGTCTGTCGTACAGGTGTTGGATGTAAGTTTGGGGTATTGAGTTCCAAGCATCCTCAATCTGGACGCGTAAATTGGGGATGGTCGTGCTGGTCGTGGACACCGGACATGTCGTTGTCCCATAAAATCTTACACGTGCTCAATGGGGGACAAATCTGGTGAACGTGTAGGCCATGGAAGTTGTCTCACACACTGACGTGCATGTTGCGTTGCACGTGCCGTGTGTGGGCATGCGTTATATTGCTGGAAAACACCACGATGGACCGACCTTACAAATGGCACAACAACGGGCTGAAAGATGTTTGTAATGTAGGAGGTGCTGTTTAACATACCCGGTACAAACACTAGTTGTGTACGGGAGTGATAGCTGATCGCTCCCCACACCAGAAGACCAGGTGTAGGCCCTGTGTGTTGCTGGCGGATGCAAGAATGCTAGAGACGCTCCCCTGTGCGTCAGCGAACACGCATACGGCCATCGGAGGCTCCCAAACCGAATCTGCTTTCATCTCTGAACACGACAGATCGCCATTGCGTTCTCCAGTGCAGACGTTGGCGACACCACTGCAGCCGTTCCTGACGGTGGGCTGGACTGAGAGGTACACATGCCAGAGGCACACGTGCACGTAGCCCTGCATCCAGTAGACGGTTGCGGATTGCTCGCACACTCACCTCAGGTGCAACGGTTGCTCGGATTAGCGTCGCAGTGGATGTTCTGCTTGACAATGCCGCTCTTCTTATGCGTCGATCGGTCGCTCATCAGTCCGTCTGTGACTCCCGGTTCCACGTCTTCTCGTGTGGGAGTGTTCCTTGGACCATCTACGCCACCATCGTACCACCGCCGATACTTCCCGTCCAATTCGCTCCGCAACACGACGATACGACCACCCGGCCTCGCGGAGTCCGACTAGACGAGCTCGCTCAAAGTCCGATAACTGCTGAAATCGTACACGTCTTCCATGTCCAGACATTGCGGCTTCTTCAGGATCTTCGCACGTGTCCGTACGCCGACGACTGATTACATTCACTTCGCCGTACTCCTTAAATACCACGGACGATAATTTGTATATTATGCCGTGCTGTGGCGTAAGCCCTCACCGGTTGGTCCCGAAATTAACATCACACCTACGTAAACTCGACACCATTAACATATGTAAATTTCATGATCGTTCGCCAATTCCTTCTTGGTGTTCTTGTTTCACTTTCCGCCAGTGTAGTTCGCGTGTGCATTTATTTAAATGATAGTAACAAACGCCAGACTTCAGTTAATTTATTTACAAATTTTGGCAGTGTATTTTCGCACAGAAAATGTTCTTCAACACAAAAGAAAGATATCAAACAGAGGTCATCGCTCTTTCCACGTTTATAAGTTGTTCACGGAAAAATGTTCATTGGCCGCCACCGGGAATCGTGTGAGTCTGGAGGAATTCGAAGCCGATGTGGTGCAGTGGAAGCATATCCGGCGCGTAACTGGAAGACCCTGTGTTCAATTCCAGGTGGCGGCCAATGAGAATTTTTCCGTGACTCACTTATAAACGTGGAAAGAGTGATGGCCTCTGATGTTCCTAGTCCACGTCAAATGTCTGTATTAACAAAAGAAAGGAAACAGAGCTTCAGAAAGGGAAAGCTCAGAGCAGAAATGAAAAGCGATTTTGACTGCTCGTGAAAAACAGTGGATTTCGTGTGATTTGTTCTATTCTTCAGTGTTATCTGTATCATTAGTAATTAGAAACAGGGAATGTTCCCTGTTGTTTCTTGGAAGTCATAGTTGTCACGTTGTTATACTTAGTGGATGGCATATATGTGCATGAAAATCTCCCGGGAATCTAATTCCTCTTTAACAGTGCTGGAAGAAGCGGGAATCACTCTTTGAACCATTGGAGCGTTATGATGTTCGGTACTAAATGGTCGGTACAGTTCATATTTGACTTTTTATTGTACTTTCAGTTTATTCACTGGAGTTACTAATGTTTAACTCCAGTGAATAAACTAAAACCACTCAAACAAAGTTGCTCGGATTGTCTCAGTTCCTACGTTAATCAAATTTCACGTTTGAAATCACCGGTCGATGTACAATTTGATATATTAGGGGTATGCAAAAGTCTCTACCGTTTTAAAGAGAAAAGAAACATGAACAATCAAGAAACCAGTGCACATTTATTCAACAAAATATCGGCCGCTAGCATCAATGACATTGTGCCATTTTTCAGGCAAAAAAATGTATGCCCTTGTGATAGAAGGACTCGGGTTTTGAGCTGAAGACTGCGGTGACGAAATGTTTCACTTTTGCAAATGTGGTGAACCGCGGTTGCGGTGTGGCATGTTGTATAGAGTGAAACAGATGAAGGTTTGAGGGTGAGGTGTCTGGGTAGTAAGTCGGGTGCGGAATAAACTCCCAGTGTAACTATTCAGGGGTTAATTTCGTGGTGGCACCGACATGTGGTCTGGCATTGTCGTGTAACAGGATGACTGGGCGGCGTCCTTTACATGTCCATGACTGTTTTTCTTCTATTACGGCGTTCAGCTTCATCAACTGATCGCTATATCGTTGTTCAGTGATTGTTTCGCCCGGTTTCAACAGTTCGACGTACAGCTCTCCATGCATGTTCCACCACACACACACACACACACACACACACACACACACACACACACACACAAGTACCTTTTCCCCGTGGATATCTTGCTTTGTAGTAAATGCTGACGGCTGGCCTGAGTCGACCCAGAATCGCATGAGTACGAGGTTGTCGCAATAGATCCATTTTTCATCCCCGGTGACAACCTTCCACCATAAATTCTTCCTTTGAAATCTCTTCAGCAACGTCATGCAGATGCCAAATCATTGACCAATATTACGCTCCGTTAAAATATACGGAACCCACTTACCAATCTTCTGTATCTTCCCTACGGCGTGTAGACGCCCTACCACCATCAAGTGAGCCACTTTCAAACGTTTCGCCAGTTTCGTGGTCGATTGTGTGGCATCATCTTGCAACAGCGATTCCAGCTCCTCGTCTGCGAGTTCCTGCGGTCTACCTGCACGTGGCTTGTTGTCCAAGCTTAGATCACCTCTCTTCAACCTGGCAATCCATTCTCAACACGTCCGCTCACCATTAACCGTTTCGCCATACGCCTGGCATATTGAATCGTACGCTTCACTCGTACTTTTCCCTAAATTAAACATGAATAACAAGCAATGCCGAAAATGAACTTTATCGACCTCCATGCTTGGCTTCATGTACGAACTGACAGCACGGGTCGCCGGACGGTTATACCACTACAGCGCCTGCTAGTGGGGTCGGCGGGAACTTTTTCATACCCCTACTACAAAGTTACTTTTGTACATCAAATTTGTTTTCTGTAAGTTCATTTTCAAACCCACTGCTTTACCCATCTGTGCAAGTTCCTAGTTCATAATTTGCAGCTCTGAGGAAGTATTTTCGAAAGTACCTATGTTGCGAGCAAGACGAAGGTGGGTTAAATAATCTCTATTGATCTCTGTTGCATTACTTTTGTTCCCAGTTCAATGATTAAAAGACATTCTGCACTGAAGAGTTTGGGAGATAAGGTGTAACCTTGTGCTCACTCACATTCCAATTTTTATAAAGTCTGTATCCTTAAACAGCCGATTCATTGCCCTAGCATTTGCATAGATGTCCCTAATGATGTTGACGTATGTGTGTTCAATACCGTAGGATATCAAGACACTGAAACTACTGATCTTTTCAAGGAATCAAAATGAATTTCGTGATCAACAAAAGCCATGCACTAGGGGGTTCATATTCATTTGTGCTTTCAATTCGTTCTTTCAGGACATGGATATAATAGACTTCTGAATCCAGCCTATTCTCTTGGACGAGCCATGTTCGCCAGTGTTTCCTTCAAGCAATGTGATATTTCCTTAGTGAAGATTTGGTAAAGAACTCTGATAGGAAGCTGACGAATCTGTTGTTACTGAAGTCTTCAAGGGACCCCTTTCTCATGTAGTATGACCACTGCAGTATTGTTCTACTAATCAGGAATCTTCCTTTCATTGAGGCATCTCGTGAAAGTTTATGCAAGCGCAGATGTTATTTCTTTGCCGGATTTATACATATTACAAACTACAAAAATAAATTATGAATTCAAGAGCTGTTTTCCGTGATTTCTTTCGCAAATTAACGAAGCATCGTTCTGATACAACTTTTCCCGTGAAATGAGGGGAAAACTTGAATTTCACGGATCCGTACGCCAAGAAAATTCTGACTTTTCAGAAACTTTTCTGCAATTCCTTTCATTCATTAACGGAAAATTCTGTTCTTACTTTTTCGATATCCATATGATGGAAACATTCCGGTGGTAGTAACCATTTGCGGGAATACTTGAGGTTTGATTAAGTATTAAATGGATTGCATGGTGTCTATGTATCAGTATGTAGACTCTTTAAAACAAAAGCTATTATACCTAGCTATCAATAGTAAACTTTTTATTTAGGTGTTTTGTGAAATAATACTTTAAAGCAGTACATTTTATCTTTTCTTAAAAATAATGGAAAGTCATTGTCACTTTAAAAAGATCTCGAGTTCCAAAACATTCTGGTACTTTGAAAAATTACGATGGAGAGCAATTCTGTCTTCGCAGTAAGAAAAGCGATTCCTGTTCCGAAGACCTCTGGTTCCAATAACCACCATGAGCAAATGCGAAAGGGCTAGTTGGTAGTACACTAGGTGAGAACCTGACCGGGAACGTCAGTACTGGAAATTCTGCGAAGTTTCAGTAAAAATACGGAAAAACCCAAAACGGAATTTTCTGAAATAAAGGGAATCATTGACTATGGAAACTCTGTTGTTAAAATGCTGAAGTTAGGAAAACCGGGAAGTTTTATAACATAAATTTTGTTAAAAGATGAACACCTATACCGGCAATCTTGCTGCACTTTAATTTCGGCATTTTTACAGTGTAGCCAGAAGCGACATCACCTTCCCAAAAGTAAACTTCTGAATCAGTCCTTGGTGTTATGTTAACATTTAATAGTATTTAAACATAACAGAGTGTGAAACGTTTTCTGGTTTGAGCAAAATGCAACAAAACGTCTAACAAATAAACTCTTTCCTTTCACATTATCTCCATCCTATATCAAATTAAGGACGAAAGGCGTGATGCAGTTCAAAAACTGATTCAAGTTTCAGTTACAATTTCGATTTGGATATGACATTATACACTACACTGACAAAAGTCACCGGAAACCTACAAGAGAAACACAACATAGCATCTATTGACATACATTAGTACGGTGTCGTTTCACTTTTGGCCTTAATGCATGCACTGATCCTTCGAGACATGCTTTCGACAAGGTTTTGGAACTCAGCGATTGGTATGCGCTTCCATTCAGTACATAATGCTGCCGCTAATTAATGCTTAGTAGTAGGCCTTGTTTCCAAACTTCATATGCGGCGCTCTAATTCGTCCCATAGGTGCCCTATGGGATTAAGATAATGGCTCTTTGCTGGCCAGTCCACACAAGATACGTAATTATCGTCAAACCACGCCGTACCCGTTCTTGCTTTATGGCTCGGTGCATTATCCTGCTGGTATCAACAAGGCTCGGTTCTATAGTATTGCCACAGAGTTGGTACGGCAAAATGGGGGAGAATATCGAGGTAGACGTGCTGGTTAACAGGTTTGTCCACGATAAGCGATTGGCCGGGACCATACCACGAAAAAAAAACCACACGAGTACACTGCCAGCTCCAAACTTGACCGTAGGAACAGTACACTGTGGTAAATAGCGTTCCCCCGGCTGCCGCCATACCCACACACGGCCATCAGACTGATGGATTGTGTATCTGGATTAATCAGTCCATAGGACCCGTTGTAACGTACCAGGAGATGTGACGTACCTGCCAGAAGGACGCACACGACATAAAGGCAAATAGGAATCAGAATAAAAAGTCCGCGTAGCTCAATTGGTAGAGCAACTTATTCCGGAATGAGGGGACCCGGGTTCGAATCCTGGCGCGGATAAAAATGACGGAGAAACTTACTTCGTTATACCGTTTCCATTGATCTACGGTCCACGATGAATGTTCTTTACACCATGCTAAACGACGAGTAGCATTCCTAGTAGAGACGAAAGGTTTAAAAGCAGCCGCTTGACCACGGTAACCCATGGAATGAAGTTCTCTGCGAAACGTACGTGTACATGTTACCGCTAAAGTGCAGAAATCAGTTATTCTACAGATTATCTAGGTAATGTGCAGATTAACTAGGGTGATCTGTTAAAGTGCCGAAAATTGTTTCATTGCTCAAATTACTTAGGTAATCTGCAAATTACCTAGATAATCTGCACATTACCTACGAGGCACTTGTTAAAGTGAAAATAGGATCTCTGCTGGAAAAACAGCTACGTTTCTGTAAGCTTAAATTAACATAATGTTATTTATTTATTTTTCGATATATAAAGAATCAAGTTAATACAATCAAACAATCAACAAAGTAGTTGATAGAATCAATCATCAATCAATTAAAAAACTATAATATAAAGAATCAAACGGTTTAAAATATTATTATAATTAAGGAAATGAATTTGCAAAACACATGATAAAATTATGCTTACTTATTAGTGCAATCTAAAGATTGGTGACATTTTGAATTACATAGCAATTGGTTTTTGCGACAAGCACGCCTATTTGTGGTACATTTAGATTTGCAGTCACATTTTCTGAAACCCTGCCCAGTACCAAGGGATTGTTTTATTGCTGTGTGACGTAAAGATATTTCTACAGCAGGGAAATCTTCTTTCGTTAAAAATCTCTCTTTGCAAACACTGAATTCAGATTTTGCATACAATTGTTTTAAAATACCCGTTTTAGTACCAAGTTTATAAAAGCCATCCTCTGTTTTACTAAGAACCACAGCTAAAATCGAGCGGGCATCAGTTTTTGCTCTGTCTACTTCGGGTACTTTAATTCTCACAGTGACACCTTCATCGATATTTGGGTGCTTTGCATTAGAAACTGCTAACATTTTCTTTGCTTGCTTTTCTAAACCTTTCTTGGCTTCATCACGCTGTATTTTCTGATCCATATTCTTTTTACAGATGTTGCACAATACATTCGTACCATACCTTTTCTCTTTAGGATCTAATTCACCACAAATTACGTGAACAAACATATCACACGAAACCAAACTAAAAGTGGAGGGAGAGGGGGAAGGTGGAAGGAAATGAGAGAAACAAACTTTTGAACTTTAACGATACTGAAGCCGTTAATGTGCTGTGCGCATTAATTAGGTAAAATGCGGAAAACTCTTGATTCCTCACGTTAACGGAGCAAATCAGTAAATACACAGATTAGGTAGGTAATGTGCACATTAACGGCTTTCGAGCTTTAGCGGTAACATACATACCGAGGTTCCAGCATTTTTACTTGCCTGCACACTGAGGTCTTGTGCAGTACACCGTTGATTAGCTGTAAGGACTCTACTAAGGCTTAGACGTCGTCTATCAGTGATTTTCTTTGGTTTGTCGTTGCATTTTGCTGCTTCAGACACGCCATGTGTCGTTTATTTATTCAGTAAATCCAAAACAGTTGACTTGGGTATGTTTAAACGCCTCTCGGTTTCTCTTATGGACAACCCACTAACATAACACACAAGAGTCTTTTCTTTTGGTCAGTTCTCTCCCACCGCAACATTTTCACTCATCCTCACAGTGCGATATGATCGCGGTCAGCTGCAGGCTTGTTTTTATACCATTTGCAACTATATCTTACATCTTAACAACGCAGCGGATCCGTTTATTTGCTTTTGAAGGGGTGTTCATTGACTTTTGTCAATATAGTGTATATTGTCTGTGGGTGGATGGTCTTACTAATCTCCCGCAGGCAATGTATTATCTCGAAGATTTCTTGCGTGGAAGTCTCGCAACAATTAACTTCATACGCGTCTATAAAATACTCAAGAATATTTTAGCAATTAGAGTTAGGGAATTTTTTTCTCGCCCTGTAGCATGAACTGTCTCTTCTCCAACATGAAAATTTACAGGGAGAAAATGATTTGAACTTAATAATTCAACCTTTGCATTTCTGTTCCGAAGGTATCAAAATCAAACTAACTTGATATGGATTCAAACAGAAAGCAATTGATGTAGTAAGAAAGTGGCCTCACAGCGAAGATTATCATCGGTATTGCGTCATTGTTTTACGGTCAGACGGTTGACATCTTCTGAGGAAGCTTAGCCATCTCATGTGTAAAATCTGACGGAAACACCGTCACGGGCATGATGGATCGATATGCTCTCTATTGTTCTCATTGATGTCGACTGCCTGTCAGCTGTTTGTTTTCTTTCTGGCGAAATAGTTGCCCTCGGATCTTCTGTCATCCGGAAGTTTTCAAGCCATTTCTATTTTGTACGAAAAAAAACCCCACATGTTCCAAACTGTGAAAATATTCTAATACTTTATTTCCAACTACATATTTCAAAATGAAGACTTCTAACATTATCATTAAGGATAGAATCAGTTATAACCATTAAAATGTGGTGAATTCATAAATGAAATAAATCATGCTGAAATATCCATAGAGGTTACCCTTTTGCTTAATCTTTCAAAACTTTCCGATATCTTTCTATAAATCTAATGCATTAATTTACGTAACTTTATGTTCTCGTGCATAAGCCCTTTTGTGTGTAACCCAATCGTTTACACTGTGTACAAAAGTAATTGGACACCGTAATTAAATAGAACAACAGTATTGTGTTTACATCAGTAGCGGGTAGGTCCTCCGTTTAAAAACAGCATTAGTAGCTGGTAGGTCCTCCATTTAAAAACAGCATTCTATTTACATCAGTAGCGGATAGGTCCTTCATTTAAGAACAGCATTCTATTTATATCCTTAGCTTATACGTCCTTCATTTAAAAACAGCATTCTATTTACATCCGTAGCTGATAGGTCCTTCATTTAAGAACAGCATTCTATTTATATCCTTAGCTTATACGTCCTTCATTTAAAAACAGCATTCTATTTACATCCGTAGCTGATACGCCCTTCATTTAAAAACAGCATTCTATTTACATCCGTAGCGGGTAGGTCCTCCATTTAGAAACAGCATTACCTTTACATCAGTAGCGGGTAAGTCCTCCATTTAAAAACATCATTCTGTTTACATCAGTAGCGCGTAGGTCCTCCATTTAAACAACAGCATTCTGTTTACATCAGTAGCGGATAGGCCCTTCATTTAAAAACAGCAATATATTTACATCAGTAGCGATTAGGTCTTTCATTTAAAAACATCATTCTGTTTACATCAGTAGCGGGTATGTACTCCATTTAAAAACATCGTTCTGTTTTCATCACTAGCGGGTAGGTCCTCCATTTAAAATAGCATTCCATTTACATCAGTAGCGGATAAGTCCTCAATTTAAAAACAGCATTATATTTACATCAGTAGCGGGTAGGTCCTCCATTTAAAAACAGCATTCTATTTACATCAGTAGCGAATGGGTTCTCCATTTAAAAACAGCATTCTGTTTACATCAATAGCGGGTAGGTCCTCTATTTAAAAACAGCATTCGGTTTACATCAGTAGCTGGTATATCCTCCATTTAAAAACAGCATTATGTTTACATCAGTAGCGGGTATGTCCTGCATTTAAGAACAACATCCTATTTGCATCAGTAGCGGATAGGTCCTTCATTTAAAAGCAGCATTTTGTTTACATCAGTAGCGGGCAGGTCCTTCATTTAAAAACATGATTATGTTTACATCAGGAGCGGGTAGGTCCTCTGTTTAAAAACAGCATTCTGTTTACATCCATAGTGGGTAGATCCTCCATTTAAAAACAGCATTCCGTTTACATCAGTAGCGGATTGGTCCTCCATTTAAAAGCAGCATTATGTTTGCATCAATAGCTGGTATGTCCTCTATTTAAAAATAGCATTCTGTTTACATCAGTAGCGGGTAGGTCCTTCATTTAAAAACAGCATTCCATTTACATCAGTAGCGGGCAGGACCTCCATTTAAAAACAGCATTCTATTTACATCAGTAGGGGATAGGTCCTATATTAAAAAACAGCATTCTATTTACATCAGTAGCAGGTAGATCCTCTATTTAAAGACAGCATTCTGTTTACATCAGCAGTGGGTAAGTCCTCCGTTTACAGAGATTACAGCAGTCACCCATCGAGGTAAATTGTCATTAACTTCATGGATTACGGAGACCAGGATGTTCCTCCATTCCGCCTTGAGTAAGAACATCGACCCACTCTGTCGGTGAAGAAGGTCATGCTGGTCTAGACCTCTCCCTCGGTCAAGTTCATCCCTTAGGAGTTCAATGGGAATGAGGCCCGGGCTGTGAGCAGGCCAGTCGATCCGCAAGACCAGATTTTCCTCATACTACTCCACTGTGGTTCTGAAAATTTGACAAGTGGCATTGTCGGCCTGGAAGAAACAGTTATCGTGTCCGTACAACTGCTACAAAGTTGGAAGCATCGAGTTATCCAGGATATATCAATACAGCATAGAGATCGTGTGTTGTATGGAGATGTGTAGAAGAGGTGAGGTAATGGTATGGGGCTAATTCAGCTGGTACAATGTAGCGGACCCACACCGTACCAGCTGAATGAGTCCCCACCATAACTCCACCTCCTGCGCACTTCACAGTTGGCACTGTACACTCCGGAAGCAGATGTTCTCCGGGTAACCTTCCAACCCCAGACACGTCCGTCCGATCGAAATAATATGAAGCGGGATTCGTCACTCCACAACACCTGCCGCCATTGCTTCGATGTCCAATTTTTGTGTTGTTGACACCATCGTAGCGGCGTGGTATTTTGTGCTGTTGACACCATCGTAGCGGCGTGGTATTTTGTGCTGTTGACACCATCGTTTGAAGTGTTTTGGTGGAGACCAAAACATCTGTGGCATTCTGGAACTCATGTGCTGTTGAGTGCATTTGTCGGGACCTGGTTTTCCAGATCTCCCTCTGCAGCAGCCTCCGGTCCCTGGGTCGCAGTTTCGTATGTCTTTCAGGGCGGAGTGAATTCCTGTAATGTCCCGTCTTCTTCCACTTGTTGATGACAAAGGCTATAATCGATTTAATTACCTGTCTGACGCCAGCAATGCTTTGTATGCTCATACCTCCAACTGAGCAGCCTATTAAACTGCCTTTTTCGAAACTCGAAGAGCTCTCTCTTTTGTGACCATTTTATCAGGGCGTACTCCCGTGGCCGTTTTTATACCTTATAGACCACGTGTCTGCTGCGAGAGCACATCATTGCGCCTGCGTGGGGGATGTCCAATCACCTTCGTTCACATAGTGTATTTAAGTTGAGAAACTTTCAATATATCGTGAAGAGCGTAAAAGTATTTGAACCTCAGAGACACTAAAGTTTCAAGATGGGAAAGCATGGCATTTATTACAATGGTATCGATGCAGACGTTCTCCTTCATATGTTTAATCAACTTTTTTAATATAATGCTTGCGTTTTTACATTCCTTGGAGACTCTTTTTGTTTTATGAAATAACGGAGCGAGCATTTTTCCCCTACGCTCTCATGAGGAAACGGTTATTTTAACAAAGCTCACTTAGGCACTATCTTTTGCAATCCTCTAAGTTATTTTCACCGGAGAAATGACAGAGGGAACACGAATTTTTCTGTTCTAATTTCAATTACAGTGCATCATTTTTCTGTTCCTTATAATCCTCCTTATTATCAAAATCAACAAAGCAAGAATGTTTCCTCCTTTCTTTTAAGTGAATTAAGTGTTCAAATTCTGTCACCTTTGACGAGAATCTCTTTTTGTGATGCCAAATACGGGCCCTGAAAAAGGGCATAGTCCTTTAATATCGATATGTAAAAAAGAGGAAATATTTACTCTGTTGATCGATGTATTGGGTTGATGCATAAGTGCATGCCATTTTTTACAACGCACTACAGGAAGGTATTACATCAGAAGGGAAAACGGAGTCAATCAACTATAAATCCCCCCAACCCACACACACATTCTAATTGTTTAACGATGTTGTCTCAACGTATGGATAGGTCTGCAATGCCATTTTTGAAAAAAAAAAAAACGTGCGGTTTTTGCTGCGAAGAAATCATCTAGAAAATTTTGGTGCTCAACATCGTTGTTGAAGGTCCTGCCACGGAGTGCATTTGACAGAGATCTGAAAAGGTGATAGTCTAAAGAAGCAACATCTAAGAAATAAGGCATATGTGAAAGGATCTCCCTTTTCATGTCCTAAATAGCCATTTTTGTCATGTTTGCACTGTGAGGGTACACTCCGGTTTCCACAGGTACACTCCGGAAATTAGTTTGTCACACATCGTATGATTTGTTTCAGGAAAATTCACCATATGAAGCCTCTTTCGTACATACCTATCATTAACCTGTTCTCTGGCATCCACAGGTGAGCTCCACAAAGAAATATAAATTACCAGATGACTTTTAACTGATTATTTACTTCCTGTTACCGTACCGTATCAAACTTCGCCATTTGCAGCGATCTTGAACCACAACTCGGGCTTCACTGTCATCCATCCAGCGACGTACGAAAGACTTTCTGTACTTCATTCTCTTTCGTACTAGAATAAAATTTCGTTTGACGGACACACCTCAAGTACGTATCCATTTCAAATCTCTACAGTTCCTGCAGTGATGTCACTGGTATTTCCTCATACTTTTTCAGCCTTTCTGAGATATGAAGGCGGATATCGATACGTACATTCCAAGTGCATATATAGAACCTCCCAGTTACTGTCAGTTAACTGTAACACTTATGATTTCACTTACATAAATCACTCGAATATCGTGAGAAGCAGTACCGGAAGAGCCGCCCCGCTAGCGCACTGATCTAAGCTCTGATTTCTGACCATCCGTCCGATTTTCGAATCCCGTTGAGGCCTGGGTGTTGTGTTTGCCTTACGGCACTGACCCTCTCTCCCTTCACTGGAATCAGTGGCCCTGGTTCCAGTGAAGGGAGAGAGAGTTGCTCACGGTGGTCGTTAATCCCCTCAACAAACAAACAATCAATCAATTTCTGGGTGATGAACTATTACGAAACTTTAGACTTTATCGTGATGTAAATCACCAGAGGTTTAATCAATAAAACTCATCACGAGCAACTTTGTTGGTTACAAGCAGTCGCCCATCCCAAATTTAGAAACACTCTTTCCAGGGAATGGATGTACCCTTAAAACGAGTACAGTAACCATGCGTCATCTGGGACTAGAACCCTGTGTCAATTTAGATCGACTAGCAAGAAAGCAGAGCCTCTGACCAAAATGCAGAGGAACATCAGGTAGTGTTACTTGCTTGCATCACTAAGTTGCCCTTAAGTTTGCAATTATGCATGGGTATTTACCTGCTTGAAGAAAAGAAAATACAAACCCAAGCCCCATGTCACCCCCAATGACTCAAGTCATTGGGGGTGTCTAAGTCATTTGACAACAAACACTGCTGCGCTCATGTGACTCTAACCCCTGAAGACAACAAAATCACTGTATTTAATAAAGACACCTGAAAAGGATTAAACCCCTCAGCTCCCACCGGGGGTCACACAGCACGTAACTCCACTGTCGGCACTAGTAGTAGAATGAAGAAAAGCCCCTCCCCCCCCAAAAAAAAGAATCGAAAGATAACTCCTACACAATAAATAATAGCATCCCTACCATTAACCTTTTAACCACAACCCTTATATGGCACCCCTCAAATGTTCTTTCTCGAACCACATCTCGCCACCACACCACTATCATCACCATAAAAAAAAAAAAAAGAGGGAGAGCCCCAACAAATCATACCAGTAAACGTACGCCGTTTATACTGCGAAAAACGTAAATGAAAGTTGTGTGCTATTTTTGAGTACTGTAGTTATTTCTGAATACTAATGACCCCACATTTTCTTTTCGGACAAAAACAGATAACCCGTGGTTGTCCCTAAATGAAAGAAATTTGTGTATTTGCATTTACTTTATTTTACCTGACTCCAGTATGAACTGATCTCCTCCTCTTCTGCTAAGGTTTTTTTCCATTAACAGAAATTACGCCAAGCAACACACACTTCGCGACATAGAAAATGTCGCTCTCAGAAGCATTTGTCGAAGCGCCTTGCAAATGTGCCGATAATTTGATTATGTAAATGATTTCAGTTACGAATCAAAAATGTGATAGGTGAGGGAGATAAAAGATCAAGACGGTTCGACGTACATAAGATTGGTCGTTCTCATCTTGTCGTGTGGACCGCAACATTGAAAAGGCCTCAATGGAGCAAGAAAGTGTAAGAAGTGAGGTGTAAGAAGTGAGGCGTAGAAGTGAGTGTAAGAAGTGATGTACCGCCGGGATCCCTACCTCTCCGCAAACATCTTTCCCAGACGCTTGATTGTAGGGCTGCTAGGTCCGTTCATCGTATTGCCTATAAATACGTTAGGACGCAACAACTGTCGGGCGAATGTGGAGGCAGTGTTCGGAGGAATGAAAGCTGCCTCACCGTAGTTGAGATGGTGCAAGTAAGTGAACTTCCAAACGGCTCGATCGCAGCATTGAAATCAAGCCGTAACAGCCCTGCAGTCCAGAACGCATGACATTTGACGAGGTGCAGTCAGCTATAGACATCTATGCAGGGACACAAACTGTAAATCGTGAAGGCTGAAAACCATAATCCTTTACCGCTTTTCTTCAGGCTCAACATAATTGAAAACTACTAGTCAACGGGACTAGTAGTTCCAATGTTAACTGTCACCGCACTGGAACTTACTAGTCACATTTATTAGGATGTTGCGTAGACATTTCTGGTCAAGGAGCCACAGGTTCAGACATTTAGGCGGGTGGTGCGACCGGGGAACGAACACTACGATCAAGCTCCGACTGAGGGACTGGTACGCACGAACAATTCTTCATTTTTCCCTTGGGCTCAAGACTTTTAATTCAGTTAAAACAGACAATGATACACACACTTTTCAAAGGATTAACTAGATGCACGTTAAAATTCTACAAAAGTACAGAAATGCACATTTTGCGCTTTGAACAAAAAATGAGAACGCAATCTCGTGAGATTCCATAACAGACTTTCGGAAAATATCATACACATTTTTAGAGGCACAGAAGGAAAACTAGATTGCCGCCCGGTGGCGCAGTGGTATAAGGCGCTGGCCTCTGATCATTCGTCCGTAAGGGGTCTGGGTTCGAATCCCGGTGAGGCATGGATGTTGTGTTTGTCTTACGGCTCTGGCTCTCTCCCTTCCCTGGAACCAGTGACACTAAATTAGGGACGGGCGACTGCTTATAGCCCATTGAGTTGCTCACGGTGGTCGTTAAACCTCCAATAAAAAGAAAAAAAAAGAAAAAGAAAAAAGAAAACTAGATTACTCTCTTAAGGCTAACATTCAAGGCACAGCACGTTCTCTTTTACACGGCACTGAAGCATTCAACGACCATTCCTGATCCGTAATTGAATTTATTTTTCTGCATCTTTAGTTTCCTTTTTACACAGGGTCAGGCTCCTGCTAGACTAGAGTGTTTAGTGTTAAACTTAAATTTCAAGTTTCCTTTTGGGAAGTTTTCTTTATTATCACATTTCCAATCTTTGTGTTTGGCTTGGCCGCAGCGGGTGCAACTTTTAAAGATTTTCAGACATTTTGATTTGTAGTGGCCAAAACCGTTGCATTTGAAGCATTTCGTTTCTAGTATAAACTCACGGGTATTGTGAAATTTCCAGCAGTGGTTCACCTTTCCACTTTTCTGGAGAAATTTGGAGTTTGTTGGGGAATGTTGAATCATCCAGTGAACCTTGTCATCTTTTCTTCTGATTGGGAACTTTGCTGAAAACTCCTGTGGTTCCTTTAAGTTGTTTTGATCTCACAGGTCTCTCTCCAGAATCTTCTTATTTATTAGGTGTGCAACTTGATTCTCGGCCACAGGTACGACACGTTGACAGCAAATTATAGCAAATCGAATACGTACCTAATCAGGGAAATAATCCCAGTCGTGTTGGATACATTTGAGCCAACGGTCAGTGAGCTGCCGAATGCCACTGCGGAAAAAAGAGTACTGTTTCGAGTTGATAAATTCATCAATACTTGTGTGGACCTCCTCGACAAAAGTGAAGGGCGTATCAAGGGGATGTTGCAGGGAGCGAAAGAGGTAATGATCCGACTGGGCGAAGTCTGTAGAATACGTCGGGTGGGACAAAATCTCCCATCCAAGGTCGGTGATCGTGTTTAGAGTCGTTTTTGTGGTGTGACAACGCGCGTTATCCTGAAGCAACAGGACCGACCTTCTGCCCTTGCGGGTGCATGGCCTTTTCGCCTCCATTGCGTCACTCACACGAATGAGTTGCTGAAAATAACGCTCAGCATTGAGCGTTTCACCAGGTTTGAGCAACTCATAGTGTACGACACCGCGCTGATCCCACCATATGCACAACAACAACTTTTTTGCATGGATATTCGGTTTAGCGGCACTGGTAATCGGCTGACCTGGATAAACTACGATTTGCGCCGCTTAGGATTATCGTACAGACTTCACTTCTCATCACAGATCAAAATCGGGTAGAGGATATCTTTCTTCTTGAATCTGGAGTGCAAGGACACAACAATATCGTAGCGCCTAAACTTTTTCGCAGCTGTGAGTTGCTGGGACACTCAACGGCCCTCCTTGTGAATCCGTCCAAGCTTGTGCAGGCGCTTTGCAATTGCTTGCCGTGTTACTCCGATTTCCTGAGCAAGCTCTGACTGTGTGCGACAGGTATCCGCGTCCAACAGTTGTTCCACTTCCTCATCGTCAACTTTCTGTGGCTCTGCCGTACGTTCTGTATCACGGAGATCGAAATACCTCTGCTTAAACCACTGAGACCACTTCTTACACGTACTGTAGTTTACAGCAGCCTTACCGAAAGCAGCACAGATCGTTTGCTGGGCTTCCGCGGCACATTTTTACAGCTGAAACGCGAACAGGAGGCTGTGACTCAAATGTTGCTTCCCGAACGTCATTGCTTTCACCGTCAACTTCCTTCCCTCCTGTCATTACAGCTGTGAGCGGTTAAGATTGCCTGGAAAGCTGTTGGATGGCTGGATGGCGCTGAAATCAGCCATTATCGCCCACAACTATTTGCATTTGCCGACGTTCTATGATCGCTTGCGGTTAGGGGCCGAGAATTAAGTTGCACACCTAGTACTTTTTTAACAAGGTTTTAGACAATCAGTCGTAGGAGTTTTTTGATTGGTATCTGATAACTATCTCATTTTCCGAATCTAGATCCTCTTCATTTGCTTGTTCCAAGCTTTGCACCCCCTTTGCTGTATCATTATATATTGGCGCACCTTTTGCTCTATCATTATTTTTGCACATTTTTACCCCGAGTTCCAGATGTTTTGAGTCAATTTCCGCTTGGACTTTCCTCTGAACCTCTTCTACGGTCGTTTTTTTTATTCTTTGAATAAATATGGATGTTGGGGTTTTGAGGCGGTCTTTTTTGAGTTCTTGACTAAGATCCCTTTCTAGCAGCTTCGGTGTTGACTCCCGTTCCTTGAGTCTTTCCTTTAAGTAGCTGATTTCCAAAAGCTGTTTGGTGTGGGTCTGGTGGATACGGCCCGAGACATACCGTATTGTTCCCTTCGCTAAGGTAGTTATTTTGTATGTTGGACTGTCCAATATATCGTCCAGTTGTTTCTGATTATGCACTCATTTCCATCTTTCTATTTGCTTCCATCGTAACCTTGATTTTTATTTTATTTCTAAGAGTTATTTTTAGTTTGCTAAAATCACTTACCGACACTACGGCATGGATCTCGTATCTTTCAAAAGAAGGTGCTTCCAATTGGGTCTTCAGGAGATTACACTCTTTTCACTCTTCGGTGGGAGAAGAACTGTTCGAGCAAAATTCCTCTTGTGTGGCTGCGGTGTTAGGACCTACTCTTAGGAAGGAGCCCCCAGACCGCGACAAGGTAACGGGAGCTCGGGGACGTGTAATGCGAGATCCTTTAACTAAACAGCAAATGAAGCTCTTTAAAGAGCTGTTTTTTTTATTGGAGAGTTTGCTGCTCTCACTTTTGTACGTTCGACGTAGTAGGATGGCCTTCGTGGAAAATGAATAGACCGACGACTGCCTGTAGAAAAGGAATCGACCGACGGCTGTCTCAATGTTGCTCTCGGAAACTCACATTCAAAATAAGTAAAAAAAGCTTCTCGTTGTCCACCTGGGGACACAAACTGTAAATCCCATATTCGCTGAAGCATTTTTTCCCTATCGTCAGCCATAGCAAAGACTGCCACTCACCGTAACACATCGTTAAGTAAGTTTGCAAAGGCACGATAACAGAAATACGTGGCGGGACTAATGAAACCAAGTCTTAGTCAGCGTCCACCATCCCAAATTGAGAGTCTGGAAACAACGTGGACGTGGTCACCGGGCTGCGCTTGCAGCTGTCCATTGGCATCCTGTGTCTCAACAGCATTATTTCATGATGTTGAGTGCAATCAGTTTTGAGAGTTGTTCACCACCCGTACGCATGTTGGGTATAATGGCATAACGAAGGTACGTCATTTAGGTGCTGCAGCCCTTTTTGTGGCTCTATCTCCGTGGTATCCCTGATTCCTTATTAGAACGCGATAACATCCGCAAGCACAATGCCAAACTCAACCGATAGTGCTTACAAGATGTAGAAATTTTGCCCTGGGCAGCGTGATGCACAGATTGTTTCCTAATCGAAAACGTGTGGGATGCCATTGGCAGAACACATAACGTCTTTGCACAACCTCATCGCTACGTCGATCAGTTCAATGATGAATGGTGAGCGATACGTACGGACACCATCCTCGGACTATGCCACTAGATTCCACACAGCATTATCCTGCCTTTTGGTAATATGACCTACTCTCTAGCCACGTTATACCGTTTCCTCGCCCACCGAATCATGCAATCCCCCAGAAATTATGTCTCTTTATCCCGTGCGCCTGCTTTCACGTGCGATTGGTTTCAACTCATTTCTCATGATGTCGCATTCTCTGTATCGAGCTGTGAATGACACCGCAGCGCATGATTTGTGCAATATCTTCACGAGAGTAACGAGATTGTGACGTACTACAGAGGTGAGAACATGTCCTTGTGACGTACTACAGAGGTGAAAACATGTCCTTGTGTCGTACTACAGAAGTGAAAACATGTCCTTGTGACGTACTACAGAGATGAAAACATGTCCTTGTAACGTACTGCAGAGGTGAAAACATGTCATTGTGACGTACTGCGGAGGCGAAAACATGTCCTTGTGACGTACTACAGAGGTGAAAACATGTCCTTTGGGACGTACTACAGAGGTGAAAACATGTCCTTGTGACGTACTGCAGAGGCAAAAACATGTTCTTGTGACGTACTACAGAAGTGAAAACATGTCCTTGTGACGTACTACAGAGATGAAAACATGTCCTTGTAACGTACTGCAGAGGTGAAAACATGTCATTGTGACGTACTGCGGAGGCAAAAACATGTCCTTGTGACGTACTACAGAGGCGAAAACATGTCCTTGTGACGTACTACAGAGGTGAAAACATGTCCTTGTGACGTACTGCAAAGGCAAAAACATGTCCTTATGACGTACTACAGAAGTGAAAACATGTCCTTGTGACGTACTACAGAGGTGAAAACATGTCCTTGTGACGTACTGCAGAGGTGAAAACATGTCCTTGTGACGTATTACAGAGGTGAAAACATGTCCTTGTGACGTACTACAGAGGTGAAAACATGTCCTTGTGACGTACTGCGGAGGTGAAAACATGTCCTTGTGACGTACTACAGAGGTGAAAACATGTCCTTGTGACGTACTGCAGAGGCAAAAACATGTCCTTGTGACGTACTACAGAAGTGAAAACATGTCCTTGTGACGTACTACAGAGGTGAAAACATGTCCTTGTGACGTACTACAGAGGTGAAAACATGTCCTTGTGCCGTACTGCAGAGGTGAAAACATGTCCTTGTGACGTATTACAGAGGTGAAAACATGTCCTTGTGACGTACTACAGAGGTGAAAACATGTCCTTGTGACGGACTACAGAGGTGAAAACATGTCCTTGTGACGGACTACAGAGGTGAGACATGTGTCAAGAAGACAAATCTGCAGCGATACACACTATGTCCGCGTAGCTCAGTTGGGAGAGCAACTTACTCTGGAGTGAGGGAACACTGATTCGATTTCCATCGCGGACAAACTTGTGTTTTCACATTGGCGCCCGATTGTGGAAAATGGGTCCACTGGTCGTTGGGTACTTCAAAAAATATGTGATATTTGTTTCCCACATTGTTTGGAATTAATCAAAAATTCCTACTACGCTTCAGAGAAAAGAAAAGAAATTAAGAGGGAGATGATATGACGTACTACTGAGGTGAAAACATGTGTCAAGACGACAAATCTGCAGCGAGACATTCTGTTTGCGTAGCCCAGTTGGGAGAGCGACTTACTCCGTAGTGAGGGGACACGGACGAACTTGTGTTTCCACAAGATTTATTATTATATAAAAATGAACTTAACGCATTAATGAGTTACAGTTATTTACGAAAGTAGTAAAGTTAAATTAACCTTTTTGTTTCCTTGCTTGAAGATTTGAATTTTGTTTTCTCAATTCTCATTCCTTTTTCTGTACGTTCCTTTGCGCTACTAAAACAGCGTCGCTTACTTTCTAAAACCAGGTTTATTATCACTAGTAGAAAGACTGAAATTTCTATCTGGCGACAACTTAAAAGCTTTTTGCTGTTGCACAGCATTACAGTGTCAGTGTATTGTTGACATCTGAAGCAGTGTGTGATTGATTCTCTTATTTCCTAACACAATTTTCATGTGAGTCTCATAGCATAACTGGAAGGTGGATGACTGACAGGAGTGTTCACGATGTGACACTCATCGAGAAAGTTAATCAAAGTTATTTCCGACCTCCATCAATCACGCGAGGTTGATTTATTTTATTGGCAGATAAATGTGTGGTGAGATCCGGCCAAGCTTTGCTCCATTCGCGGGGGTCGAGAACTGTCGTAGGTACTTTTTTCATTCTCCAAATTTTCTAAACTCCCATTAAAAATTTTAAGAAGTTGTTCACAAGACAGTTTTGCAGAAACGAGAGATCCTTTAATCATTTGAGGATATCACATCAAATTTTAGAATAGATGCAGTTTTCTTTATCTTCTTGTAGACGGTGACATAAGGCTTTTTCTTTTTTTGCTGCAAACTTATTTCTTAGTTTTCAATTATTGTACACTATATTGACAAAAGTCACCGGAAACTCGTCCAAAAGCAAATGAACGGATCCGCTGCGTTGTGAAGATGCGATGAAGAGCTGCAAACGGTATAAAAACAAGCTGGAGCTGACCGCGATCATATCGCGCTGTAAAGTTCAGTGACAATGTCCCAGCGGGAGAGAACTGACTTTGAGAAAGGAAAGATTTTTGGGTGTTATATTAGTGGGTTGCCCATAAAAGAAACCGAGAGGCGACTAAACATACCCAAGTCAGCTGTTTTGGATGTAATGAATAAGTGGAAGACACATAGCGTACCTGAAGCATCGAAACGTACCGTCATACCACAGAAAATGAGTGATAGAGGACGTGGAAGCCTCAGGAGAGTCGTTACAGCTAATCGGCGGAGTACTGCTCAAGACCTCAGTGTACAGATGAGTAAAAATGCTGGAACCTCGGCATGGACACCTACCATTCGCAGAGAACTTCATTCCATGGGTTACCGTGGTTGTGCTCCTGCCCATAAGGCTTCCATCTCCACTCGAAATGCTACTCGTCGTTTAGCCTAGTGTAAGGAATATTTATCGTGGACCATAGATCAATGTGAACGGGTCATATGGACTTATGAATCCAGATACACTATCCATCAATCCGATGGCCTTGTGTGGGTACGGCGGCAGCCGGGGGAACGCTATTTACCGCAGTGTACTGTTCCTGCGGTCAAATTTGAACCTGGCAGTGTATTCGTGTAGGGGTGTTTTTCGTGGTATGGTCCCGGCCCATTGCTTATCGTAGGCAAACCTGTTAACCAACAGGTGTACCTCTATATTCTGGACAATTATGGCCTACTAACTCTGTGTCAATATTATGAAACCACGCCTTGTTGGTACCAGCAGGATAATGCACCGAGCCATAAAGCAAGGTTTCAAAATCGCTTTATTCTAATTTATCATAAGAAAACATAAGAGGGAGACGTACAGTATTGGGCATCTCACTGGGAAATAATACAAAACTGTTAAAAACATGATGGTATATACACTGCAATGACAATGGGGATGAATAACAAATGCTGCAAGCAAAGCTTATTGAATAAAAAATTGCAGAAGTGACAAAGAGAAACACATCGTGTCACATGACATTGGCTGGGCATGATTTACAGGATAACACAGGCGAAACAATAGTACACAATTAGAAAAAGAACAGCACAAACACCGCCGTGAAGGTAAAACATTACATACATGAGATAAAAACGCAGCGTGCACAATTGTGCAAGTTATTTAACGAGGGCACCAAAGCAACATAATACAGGCTGGGTGAAAGTAAGTAATGTACACGAGTAAGCATGAAAATACACTGAGATGGCATTAGCATTCACAATTCAACGGTAGTGTGGATTGCACGAGTCGTAGAGTGGAGGAGGGCCACCAGGGTGCCACGGAACTCAGCAAAGGAGGTGTAGAATGTCCTAGGGTTCTGATAGGTGTAGCAGTCCAGAATCAATCGCAAACCATGGAGCGGCCGGCGCCCAGGTAGCATAGAAGGTGGCTTCTCGACGACTGGAAGAAGCCGACTGGTACTCCAGGCGGAGTCGAGAAAGCAATCGATCTTGAAAATGGCACAAAGTGCTGCGCTGGCCTGGTGTAAAGAGACCGGCGAGGAAATGCTGCGTGAGTTGTTGAAGGTATACGTAAATAACGTGTTTAACTAGCACGAAAAGATAGGCACATACTGAAGGAAGAGTTGTAGGTGGATGAGCCCGCAGAAGAAGATGTCTGTAGGCAGTGAACGGAAGATCTTGAGAACAAGAGCGACTGGCAATCCGGAAAGCCTGGTGGAGGAGAGGCATCAGGATGGGACAGTAAAGGTAGACGTGAGAAACGTCTGCCTCCTGTGCGCAGAAGGAGCAGAGAGGGAGGAGAGAAGAGACATGCGAAAGAGAAAATACGGAACAGGGAGGCGATTATGCAAAAAGAGCCAGTGGGTATTAATTTCAAGAGGGGCAGATAAGGGTGAGCGGGGCAGCGGCCCAGACAAGAGGAAGAGAAGCAGGGGGAACCTCCAGAATAGAAAGCGGTGAAGGGGTGGCAAGGTGCACTAGAAAACGATAAAGAGATTTAGAGGAGAGAGAGGAGAGAGGAAGAACCGAGTTTGTGAGTCGGAGGAAAAACGGCAGCGGAAGAGGGGCAGAAAAGACAGAGACGAGACCGGTGGGGGAGACAAGATCAGGGAAAAGCGAAAGAAGTGCAGTTAGCAGAGAGTCATAGACCAAATGGGCGGATGGGGACGAGAGAATAGCAGGGGGGAGGCCAGAGAGAGGGCGCCAGGATAGATCCGAGTTAGTGAGGTCTTGTACAGTTACTACACCTGCTCGGAGCCAAGAGGGGAATGAAAAACAGGGGAGATGGGGGGGATGAACAAGGGAGTTGAAGAAGAGGGGTTCAGAAAGAAGCTCTAGAGTTGAAGAGGGAGGGGAGCGAATGAGGGGGAGAGAGCGAAGGTGAATGAGGGCTTCAGAATATGCAGGTGGGAATTTGGAGGGGGAAAGGACAGCAATCCATGAGAACTAAAGAAAAGAAAGGAAAAATGTGGGTTACGCAAGGAGGCAAGAACGTCACGTACCTGAACTGCGGAAGCCACTGGAGCCGTGAAAAGGTGAATGAAGTTGATCACTCGGCTTGCTTTGTAGCACAGCGGGACATCAGGTAGGCCAGCACCACCATAGGAGGGAAGAGCACAGAGCTTGTGGACGTTAATCCAGTGATGACCCGCCCACATTACTCGAGTAAGGCAGCGTGTAACCTCCTGGAGACAGAAAAGCGGGGTCGTAGATGCAATCCAAGAATGCTTGCAGATGGACAGAAGGTATGTCCTGGTGAGATTTGCACGCTGGTAGTAGGACGTACAGAACTGCGCACGACACCAGAATGCAGCTGTGCGGAGGAGGCGAGGATGGAGTTCCGAGCGAGTTGCACTGGATGTAGCTTGTGGTGCGCCTAAGTGCACACCCAGGAAGCGTTGGGTAGTGGATGACCATGTGCCCCCCATGGAGCATCCAAGCGATTGGACCACGACCCGCACCACAATCCAGTGCTCTTAGACGTATTCAGTTCAGCTGCAGAACATGAAGCATATGCGGAGAACAAACGACGAAGCAGTTGGAACTGTGAGTCGCTACGAATGCAGACGGTGATGTCATCTGCATAAGCAGAGTAAATGACTGAGTGATGCCGTGAGCTGGCAACTGGTGGTGGAAGTTGTGCTAGAAGAGATGTTTGCAGAGAGCGTAGAAAAGGCTCGACGGCAATCGCAAACAGTTGACCAGAAAGCGGGCAGCCCTGACGAACTCCCCGCTTGAAGGGAACATGTGCTGTGAGAAAAGATGCCGTCTTGACATGGAAAACGGCGTCCCGATAGAGGGAGAGAAGAACGGAGACAAATTGTGGAGGAAAGCCAAAGTGTAGCAGGGTTTGTGTTAAATAGGCGTGTGAGATATTATCGAAAGCGGAACGGAGGTCTAAGGAAAGGAGAGCAAGAGGTTCAGAATGAGTCTTGGCAAGATGAATGAGATCGCGAAGAAGTTGAACATTGGAGGAAAGAGAACGGCCAGGAACAGTATAGGTTTGAGAGTCAGCAAGGATGTGAGGGAGGATAGAGTTTAGTCGACGGGAAAGAAGCTTAGTATAGAGTTTATAATCTTGATTGAGAAGAGAAATGGGGCGCCAATTTCCCAAGTCAAGAGGGTCACCCTTCTTGGGAAATAGGACCACATGTGCGTCCGTGAAACTCCTCGGGAGGGGGAGCAGTTAAATGCAGCAGAAAAAGCGGAGAGGAGAAAAGGCAACAAAAGAGGCAAGAACGCACGGTAAAAAGGAAAAGAGAGGCCGTCCGGACCCGGAGCGGCATGGGGGTTAAGGGAAGAGAAGGTGTCGGACACCTCCGTGGATGTGGGTGCAAGAGACAGGGTGGGAGCAAGATGAGACGGAACTTGAGGTAGGTTATTGAGAAGATGGGGGAGAGCAGAGGGAGAAGGGGGAGGTGTTTCACTGAACTTGGTGGTATAGAACTGACGAACGTGAGAGCAAATCGCTGCCGAATCGGATGTGATTTCGCCAGAGGGGAGGCGAAGATGACGAAGCGAGGTAGAAGACTTACGTGCAGATTCCATTGATGTTAGAAAATCATAGGTGCATTCCTCCGGATTGAGATGTTTAATGCGCAGACGTAAAAGTGCTTGCTGCGCAAGAGGTTTCAGCAAAGCCTGGAGCTCCGCCTGATATGCTGGAAAAAGCGGATCTGATAACCCAATCAGTGTGAGCATCTGCCTGGCGTGATCGAGGCGCATCTGACTAGAAGTCTTCATGGTGAAGGAAAGTTGCTTGATATGTAAGAGGAGCTGATGCTTGACACGAAGCCAATACGTCAAGGTACAGGGTGCGGAATGCAACCCTGCGCGACGAGCAGCGAGAAAAGAACGGACAGAGGCACAAAATTCAGGATCAGTGAGGAGATTGGAGTCAAATGTCCACGGACGAACAGTCCGAGGGAGTGACGCCGCAACAAACACTGTGAGGGTGACCGTGCAGTGGTCTGAGGAAGCAGTAGGTTGATGTTGCAACTCGGTAATAGACGCAAGAAGCGGTGTGGAAACGTAAACCCGATCCAAGCGTGCAGTTGATGGAAGCTGACTCCCAGACGAGCGCCAGGTGTGTGAGGTCTCTTGTGGATGAAGGCGCCTATAAGCATCGGTGAAGGAGAAATCAGCAACAAGGTCATGGAGTAGTGCGACGAGATCCGTCCGACGCTCTCGTGACGAAGGAGAGCGATCCAGAGCCGGGTCAAGGGTGCAATTGAAGTCTCCACCCAAGAGCACACGATCCGAAGGTGAGACTTTCGAGAGAGCTTTACGGAGTTTGGTGAACAAGATGGATAAATGAATAGAGGTGCATGGAATATACACATTAAAGATGTGAAATCGAGCTCCGCCAACTGTGAAGGAGACTTGCTGGAGTAAATCTCGGCATAAGTTCTGCACTGAGAGTGCAGTGAGGGTGGATCGGAAATGTTGATGTATTCCGATAGCAAGTCCACCATGAGATGAGTAGCGGAAAGCATGATGGAACACATAATCGCTAGCACGCCAGCGAGTAAACAGAGTGGAGGAATGGCAGTTTGTTTCTTGTAGTAGTAACAGATCGGCCCCGAGGGGCGAGAGGTCTTCCATAACAAGAGCATTCGCTAGGGGCTAGCGAACCCTCTGCAATTAAGGGTCGTGACCTTGAATGGACTGGTCAGTCGTTGGTTGGAGGAGTCGCGGAGCAACTTTCAGGAGTTGTTGTAATCGGTTTACGCAGCCAAGGGTCCATGAGTGGTGCAGGGGGTCATGAACAAACCCACGAAGGTACTTAGCAATGCATCCGGCTTTCAGGAGCAGCGCGGGAAGAATGTCTTCGCGCTCTCGGAGGTAGTCATACGTCGACTCCAGGTTCGTGGTGTGGGTGCAAAACTGATAGTAATCTCCAAGATTGAGAGGTTCTGAAGGAGCACCACATTTGGAGAGAACACTTGAAAAGACCTCAAACGAAGGCGGAGACCCATCATCATCAGTGTCCCTTTCAATTTCTGTTGGCGCAGGAGAGGGAGAGATATCTCCTGAAGATTTGGTAGTACGGAACGGTTGCCCATCCGCAGAGGAAGATTTCTTCTTCTTCCTCTTACGTCGGGTACCTGTACGAGTGCCAGAAATTCGTTTTCCAGGGAGCGACGATGCTCGGAAGCTGACGCAGAGTCAGAGGAGTTATCGGCACCGCCGTCACACTTGGAGACACCAACAGTGAAGACTGGTGGGAAACCAGCGGCGAAGTCTCCCGATGTTGCCACGGGATGAGGAGTAATAGGTGAGGTGAGCACTGGAAATTGAAGGTGGGAGGTGAGATCAGCATCAAAAGACGCTCGTGGACGAGAGGCTGTAGATATACTTTTTGTGTAACTCGGCCCTGGGGCAGTTGGCACATTTGAAGACGGTGCAGGTCGAGAGCGAGATGTAGCAGGAGGCTGCTTAGAGGCGGTAGGCACTCTAGAAGCCGTGGGAGCTGGATACTGGTTGTTGGGGCATCGAGCACGCTGATGCCCAAGTTCTTTGCAATTAGCACAGTGTTCTGATGTTAGCATGTCAATTCTGTAGGAGAGCTGCCCACATCGGACGTTTAAGATCCGTGGGAACTTACGGAGATGCTCCTCTGATGGAAAGATGAGTCGAACACTCCGGCGAAAACTACGAACATTCTTATTTGCAGGATCCTTGGGCGCAGCTGAATGTGTGATAACAGGACCAACAATCTTACCACACTTACTAAGTGCAGTACATATCATCGCATCCGAGATTTCGGGGGCACCGGATGCAAGGAGACCTGAACAGGGCGCCTGGAAATCGGTTCAGCTTCCAGGTGGTGGTCTCCCAGGTCAAGACCAAAGTTTAGAAGCGTGTCTGCATGCTCTTTGGATGTGAAATAAACAATCACCGTCCGCGGCCGGCGGGTGAGGTGAGTAATGGCTCCGGCTGGAAGAAAAGCAAGGAGCGTATCACAATAGACTTTCAGCGGTGTATTCGGAAGAGCATCTAGGCACACTCCCAACTCGCGGGTGGAGTGAAGTTCCTGCGCAGCGGGTGAGAAGTGCGGAACGTCCAATTGAAGTGAGTCACCATGTATCTGGACATGGGCATCTGCAAGGGGAAGGCGAGTCGATTGCGTCGGTAGGGACGCACCTGAGGTAACGCTAGAATAAGAGCGGGGAAGGCAATCCTCCATTGGAAGGCAGAGGTGCAGCGCTGGATGAAGGAGCTGACACAACGCTGGGCAAGGCTACCGAGGGCAGAGAAGCAACGCCCTCAGAGATATCCATTACGTCATCGGTAGCATCAGGAACGAACGTCATAGCCTCACCACCAGGAGGGGTGGTGGAGTCAGAGGGTTGAAGCGTAGAAGAAGAAGAGCAATAGGCATCAGGAGGAGGACGATATTCCCTATCATCAAGGACGGACGCTGATTGGTTTGCTCCGTCAGAGATAAGGTTCGACGTAGTAGGAGAAGCTGTGACGAGAGCGGGAATTCTGCTCTTATCAGCAGTCGCCATCGCCGATGGCGAGGCCTAACTTAGTAAAAACGACCAACTGGTCGAGAAAAAATAAAGTGCTGATAGCTAATTGAAAATAGTACTCACCGACTCGGGAGATGTCTTAAATGAAAGATACAACCTTCGTCTTGAAGGCACGCACAAAAGTTAAACGACAGAGCACACAAAACACACTCAGTAGACGGCGAAACACGGAGCTCAAAACAGACACGACTTACGTCCCATAAAGCAAGGACTGTTATGGCTTGGTTTGACGATAATTCCGTATTGTGTGTGGACTGCCCAGCACAGAGCTCCTGATCTTAATCCCATAGAGCACCTATGGGATTAATTAGAGCACCGGATAAGAAGTTTGGAACCCAGGCCTACTTTTAAGCAACAGTTAACGGCAGCATTATGTATTGAATGGAAGCGCATACCTATCGCTGCGTTCCAAACCTTGTCGAAAGCATGTATCGAAGGGTCAGGGCATGCATTAAGGCCAAAGGTGGACCAACAGCATACTGATGTATGTCAATAATTGCTATTTTGTATTTCTCTTCCAGGTGTCCGGTGATTTTTGTCAATGTAGTGTATAGTTGATTTCAAAACAGCCAGCAAAATGAGAACTATTCTGTATATCTCATAAAGATATGATAAATCTGTTACTCTGATTGGAAAATCCTAGCATGGAAAACCTCTGAAGCAGATTTACAAAGGGAGGATGAGAGCATAAGTGCACAATAATAACCTTCACCTTTAATAGTTGTGATGTGTACCTCCTTCCTTTTTTGAATACCTATTTTTTCATGTAAATCTGGTTTCTTCTTTTTACATATTTTATGACCGTAACGTAGTAAGTAATGAAGTAAGTGACGTACCGCTGAGGTGACGTGGGAGTCAAAGCAGCAAATATGCACCGAAATGCCACCCGCCGTAGTTCAGTGGAGAGAACAACCGCCTCAGTAGTTAGAAAACGTGTGTTCCAACACCACCTGCGGTAGAAAGGTTCTACTCAATATTGCTGCTCTAACGGGAATGACTCTTCTGGCAGTGAGATTCAAAAACATGTGTGAGATTCCACACAATGAACAAAAATAATAAAAATTCCTTCTTCTACAGTGAACTGGTTCTTCGAGCACGATTCCCAGCTGACATGAAAACCTGCGATTTCGAGCTTCTGTCTTTCTGAAGTGAGGAAGGGATGTTAAAACGTACTACTGCTGTGACCTATAAGTCAAATCGTCAAAGTTGCATAGGTCAGCCAAATGGCGGAGTTCATTGACGAGAACAGACGCCTCAGGTGAAGTGAGTAAGGTTTTACGCTGTATGGTTTAACGCCATCGATTCCTCTTCGATGAATTTGAGGTTGGCAGCAACGTACGAGCAGCTCAAAGCGCAACTTTCGTATTTAGACGCAAGTGATAAGAGACAGTCAGCTAGCTCCTAGTTCAGAATGCTATGTTGTTTATGCAATGACAGAAGAGAGGTTTATGCTTTAGCTATTTGTAATCTTTCTCGAATACTGATCGTATGAATCTATATATTGAGCGAAAGTAGAGACTGCACATCTCGTCGGACTGTTGAGGAAAGAGAACTTAAGCGAGCGATATTTACGTGATACGGAATACTGTTGTATGAGCTGATTACATTCAATGCTTGAGTTATTATAACTTATTAATTCTGCATATTTGACGCGACGAAGCGACGAAATTCTGATTTATAAACAATTTCGAAACGTAAGTTACTTGATTCATGTCTGATCTCACTGGACACCAATTTTTGATGAAGTTCATGCTTCCGAGATAAAAAAGCCATTTCTTAATGAATTCGATGTGCTGAAACAGAATATGACCATAAAAAAGTTGAATTGGCTACGGTTTGTTTGTAATATGCAGGTACACTGGTTGACCATTAATCACGAACACGTGCATGCTACTTCAATGGGAGAGAAGCATATAATTTGCCTGCAACTCTCGATGCGCTTCCCTTATAAATATTTGTTTATGCTGCTAATTAAAGAGCTTCAAACACTTAACTAAATCAGCAATCATTATCAAAATATGTGTTTCTAACAAATTTTCCATGTGTGTATGAGGAAATTTATTATTCTAAATCAGTTTTTAGGACATTTTGATTTCAGTCTGCCAAACTTTATACCAAAACCTCTCCCATTAAAATAGCATGCAAGTGTTCCTTAGGAAGTGATACTAGTGTTTATGTACGTCTTCATATATATATATATATATATATATATATATATATATACACTATCTACCAACAAGTAATTGGACATATGTGATAGCAAAGGAAAACAAAGTTTATTCACCTTCAATACTTGGTGGAGCCTCCACGAGCAGCGATGACAGCTGCGACCCTCTGGGGAATACTCTCAACCAGGCGTTGTACGACGGCTAGCGGTATTTTCTTCCACTCGGCTTAGAGAAGACAGGTCAGTTCCTTCAACGGTTTCGGACGGTGAGGGCACCCCTTAAATCGACGCTCCAACTCGTCCCAGAGGTGCTCGATAGGGTTAAGGTCCGGGCTCTGCGCAGGTCAGTCTATTCGATTAACCCCATTTTCATCATACCAAGACATGATGGACCTCGCAACATGACAGGTGGCATTGTCATCCTGAAAGTAACATGGGTCCACCCCGTAAAACTGCCACCACGTAGGAAGCGCATGGTCATCCAAAATGGTGCAGTAGGTCTCGGCGTTGAGTCTACCAAGAATTGCAACCAAGGGTCCCGTGCCATACCAAGAGAAACACCCCCATAGCATAATTCCACCGCCGCCGAATTTCACAGTTGGCACAAAACATTCCGGCAGGAGGCGTTCTCCAGGCAGACGCCAAACCCAGACCCTGGCATCCGAACGGTAGAGGGTGAACCTTGATTCGTCGCTCCAGAGAACCTGTTTCCACTGTTCAACGGTCCACTGTCTACGTTCTTTGCACCATGTTAGCTAAGCAGCGCTATTGGACTCGGTGATCAAAGGCTTGGGGGCGGCAGCACGTCCATGATAACTGAGCAGATGGGCTTCCTTACGGATCGTATTAATCGGAAGAACACTCCCGGATGCTTGTCAAAACTCCTCGCGGGTGTGGCCCATCGATTTGGTGTTGTTCTTCCGAATTTCTCTGGCCAGCACCCGTCGGTCTCGAACTCCTAGTTTTGTGAGTCTGCCGGGTCGGGGCACATTCCGACAGTCACCTCTCATCTTCCACTTGCCAATAAAGGAAGGCCACTGTCGATTTCGGGTACTTCAACTCGCTGGATATCTCACGTATGGATCTGCCATTTCTGTGATACCCGACGATTACACCTTTCTCGAAATCATAGAGCTCCAAACTGCGTGGCATTTTGCATGTGACTGGTTGCGTTGTTGTTTCCCACACGGTATTTAACGGCGACGGCCGTGACGTGTATCACACCGCAAATGTCGTCGATTGCAGGGGTGTCCAATTACTTGTTGGTAAATAGTGTATATATTGCATGCGTTACATTACACTTATTTTGAAGTAAATGCAATCCGAAACAGTAAGTGTAATTTTTATAGTACAATTAAAAATAGATAATGTAATTCTTTTTTTTTTTACATTTGTATTAAATGTAGTTTTGAGATATGTACCTGAGTTTTTCATGCATAGATAGAAATCAGTTACCAGTTCATGACGTTTTACTTCTCCTTACCTTTCGGTTGTATTCTACCAGAGGGGCATCTCTGAAGCGTGTCCAAACGTAGTCTGCGAGCATCAAAGCGGACCACTTTCCCTGGTATCGTTGCTCCATTACGGCCATATCTTGATGAAACCGTTCACCATGCTCATCACTGAATTTGCCACAGTTATCCGGAAAGAAATCCAGGTGAGAATCAAGGAAGTGGAGTTTTAAAGACATATTACAGCCAAATTTTTGTTACAGAGCAAGCAGGTCGGTAATGAGATCTTCGTAATTTTCAGCCCTGGAATTCCCCAGGAAGTTTGTTGATTCGTGACAAAAGGCATCCCACACTTCTATTTCATCACACTGAAGCATGTCCTCAAACTGCGAATCTTGAAAGAGCTGACTGATCTGCCGACCCACAGAAATTTCCTCTTTTATTTTTGCTTCGCTCAGTCAAGGAAATTTGTCATGCAAGTACTTGAACGCTGGTTTAATTTTGTATATGGCTTTAACCAATTGCTTTACAAGACCGAATTTTATGTGCAGAGGGGGTGGTATGATTTTCTGAGGATTTGTCAATGGTGGGTTCTGAACATTCATTTGTCCAGGTGTCAAAGACGTCCTAGAAGGCCAATCTCTATCGATGTAGTGCAGACATGTAGCTCGCCTATCCCAGTGACAAAGAAAACAGCAGTGCTTTGTGTATCCCTGCTGAAGGCCCATCAGCAAAGACACTACCTTCAGGTCAGCACAGATAATCCAACCATAATTTTTGTAATTAAATCTGCTCAACAGCTGTTTAAGGTTTTTGTAGGTCTCTTTCATGTGCACCGCATTTGGAACTGGAATGGACGGTAGCTGATTCCCGTTATGCAGTAAAACCATCTTAAGACTCTACTTGGAGAAGTCGATAAATAGACGCCATTCTTACGTAACATGTTGTATTCCTAGTCCTTGCATTAGGCCGTCAATATTGCAACACAACAGAAAGCTTTCACTCTTTTCGAAGAATTGCTCGAATTGTCGGTGACGAATACGAAACGAACTCACTCAAACATTTTGTTCTAGAAGATTCCATTGACGAAGCCTTGACGCTAGTAGCTCTGCTTTAACTTTGGTTAAATTCAAATCGCGAACAAGGTCGTTCAGTTCCTCTGGTGTAATTTTATGTGGCATAGACTCAGAAGATGCATATTCGTCATCGCTTTCATTAATCCGTGACGTTGACGGTTTAGGATTACACAAATCGTCTTCCTGGATGGACCTCATCTAAATCGATAACAAAATTTGTCGGAATCTGCGGATTTCTTCAGAATGAGGTACAGGTCGTACAGCAGAAGGTATATTTGGATATTCTACAGTCCATTTCTTCTTCTTTGTGATACCTACAGCCACTGGTGGCATCATACAGAAATAACAGTCATTTATGTAATTTGTGGGCTCCCTCCAAATCATGGGAACAGCAAAACCCATCGTTTTTCTTTTGCCATTAAGCCACTGTGACAGATTTGTTGCACACGTGCGGCAACATACATGTGGAGCACAGTCCTTATCCTCGTCGCCTATCCTGCAGCCGAAATACAAATGATAAGCCTTTTTAACAACCGGAGTGATGGACTTTTTCTGTGCAGCAAATGTCACTTTACCACATATATAGCAAACGTTACCCGCCTTGTTCACACATGCTTGCGGCATAGCTACGTAATGTCACAATACAAGGATCACTTTAACAGGCTGCTATCACGAGAGTACACTCACCAATGAAGGGAAAGAAGCAAATGGACTGAGCTCTTTACCGTTGGGCTGTTAAAACTGAAAGGATTGCATCACATCGGGTAATACCACACCGGATGTCGCGGAAACTCCGGACTTCTCACCCAATGATGCAATACTTCTTGGTCTGACGGTGCCTAAGAGTATGGAAAACGCCGTACGAACCTGATGTTCTTACTATATTTTCATTTCAGTACCATTTTATTACACATTTACTAACATTTATTATATTTATCATAAATTTATTAATATGTAACATAAAAGAAATTATTACTCATTATACCTACTTTTTTACTAAAAATTGCAAATTTTTAACGTTCCATTAGCTGTATTTCCGAAACAAGAGCCAATGAAAGTTTTTTATGGCGATATTCGTGTTTAGTGGGCTAATTTCAAACAGAATTGCACACTTTCCCGTCAGAAGCTAAAGACACTGTTGTCCAGTGTCTTCAGCTGTTTTGCTCACGTAATTTTACATGCCAAATAAAATTTCCACCGGCTACGAAAGATTGAATCTCATTAAGGGAAGCAGCCTTTAAATCGAAGGAAGGTTTAAGTCTCCGATGAAACACTAATTGATGTGAAACCGTTAAGATTATAATTAGGAACAAATTAATATCTAATTAATAGCTTAGATACTAAGTTTCCAGAATAATGCATGAAAGAATTATCATTTTATCTGATTTACATGTGACATTTCAGTCAAAATACCGCATGTTAAGTATTAACATGAAACGATTTTTACGTTAGTATCTACGGTATATCCATTCTGTTTTGTTAAGAAAGAAAACCTTTCGGGCAGTAGATGCAATGTTTCCGAATTTTCCATATGCTGCAAACGGTTAGCGGGTAAATCCGTACAAAAGTATACTAGCGGCTGTGACTCATACCATTTAATTTCTCACTTTCTGGATGTTCTGCAGTGAGATCTGACAAATGCTCTACAAACATTTACAAAACAACCACTCAACTACAAGAACTGTAAATACAGGGAATCCATTAAGTATTTTCTACATTACAAAAATTAATGTAAAAATAAAAAAACACTATGTAAGTTAAAATAAAATGGTTGGCATCATAATATAGCAGCACCCAAAAAAGTTTTCTTTCTGATTTTTAGGTGAGCGATACTGCTGAATAAGTGCAGCAATTCATGGATAATGGCTTCCATGCAAGAAAAAGCGCCGTGCGTGTTGTGGTTCCATGAGACCAAATCGGTGGTTACTGTCCAGCGTCATTTCAGAAAAGAGTACAGACGGTTATCACCGCACCAAAAAATTATAAAAGCTTGGTAAGGGAATTTCAAAGCTACGGGTAGTGTTAGCGATCTCCGACGAGCGGGCAGACCACTGTTTACATAAAAGATCACTGTAGCTGTTCAGGAGACATTTCTGCGTAGCCCCAGGAAATCCATTCGTTTTGCTTCATTGGAAACTGGGATTCACCGTGCCACAGTTCACAAAATTTTACACAAGCGTCTTCATCCGTATGTTTATAGGGTACAGATCGTTCCAGCACTTCAACCTGATGACCGGTCTCGCCGTGCTGCGTTTGCGACGGAGATGTTGCAGCGCATAGATCATGAGAGTGATTATCTGCACCGTGTCTGTTTCTCAGATGAAGCCACATTCCACTTCGCTGGAACAGTAAATAGACACAATGTGCGAATCTGGGGATCAGAGAATCCTCATTATGGCGTCTAACAACAGAGAGCTAGCCCGAAAGTGAACGTATGATGCAGCCTGATGCATGACAAAATCATCGCACCCTTCTTTTTTACAGTGCCCAAGGTTACATCTAACGTGTACCTGGACATGCTGGAACTTTTTGCATCACCTCAGTAGCATGCACTCCAACCTTCGGTTATTCTCCAACAAGACGGTGCCCCACCACATTAGTCAATAATGGTTCGCGAGTTAGTTCTTGAATGCCACATTTCCGGACAGATGAATTCGCCGCGACGGTCCTATGAAGTGGCCACTTCGATCGCCTGACATTACCCCTTTAGACATTTTCCTGTGGGGTTATGTGAGAGACCAAGTTTATTCTAACAATGTTTCAGATGTCGAGACGTTGAAGAGCAGAATAACCGACGTCATTAAGTCTGTCTGTGCTGAGATGTTAAACAAAACATGGTGTGAAATTGAATTCCCGTTTAGATGTCCTCCGGGACAAAAATGGCCCCCATGTGCAGGTGTACTGACACTGAAAAAAAAATTCTACCTGTGCACCATCGTTGTCGTGCAATCCCTTTCTTGTACCTGTAATACATTTTTATAATGTGGGAAATACTTCATGGACAAGCTGTACATTATTTATTCGTACAATGAGTTTCATGATAACATATATACGTGATGAAAATATTGTTTAGTCTTAAAATATTAAAACATCGAGGGAATAATCTAGAACCCTTGCAGATAATTTATGTTATTTACGAAGGAATTATAACAACAGACAATAAGATTAACTAATTCCTGATATTGAGAGGTACTTAGCCATGGCTGCGAGAATAATACGTATTTCGAATGTTTAGTTTAAAAATATATTTATTGTTACTATTATTCAGATTTAGATGAACGTAAGAAAGGACCGTGACATGAATGAAATATGATGTGGCTATGAAAGTCCATCTGCGCATGCGCAAGATAAAATCTGACCGCAGAAGAGTAAGAAAAGCTGAATCGCAAGCGTGTTAGTGAGAGTGATTGGCAACTTTAAGTCTAGGATATCAATAGGTGACACCTCATCGTCCTCTACATCATTTCAAAGCTCTCGTCCATAGCAAATGAACCTTCCTTGGGGAGGTCGAAGAGAAGACAACTTTCTCTACGATCATAATTTTTAATATATTTGAATAAATCAAGTCCATCATGTTATGCACCATTTTAAAGCTCTCGTCAATAGCAGATAACCCAAAGCCGCTTGGGAGAGTCGAGATGGAGCCACATTTTTCAGCGACGTACCGTTTACGAAATATTTGAGAAAATCTACATTGATGCCTCACCGACTACTCCCGTTATTCATTTTCATTACATCGACATTCATGACTTGGGATTTATTTTACTACTGTCGGAAAAGAAGCATGGCATCAAAAAATGGGGCAACGATTGTTTTAAATCGCATATTTTTGGCTGCAAAATAATATGTGTACCACTTTAAGACACATAATGTCGTCCAATTCATAAGTACAATATGTACGTATATACATGGTCGTACCGGAATAACATGACCACCTACTTAAAAATGGGAATAACCACCCTTGGCTCGAATGACAGCGGCGAGACGGTGTGGCATGGACGCAATGACGCCCTGGAAGCTTGCCAGAGGCAGCCATGCCCATTCGGAATGCAGCAGAGCACGGAGGTTCCGGAGATTACGTGGTTGTGGGTTGGCACGTCGAACCTGTCGGTCCAATTAGTCCCAGAAGTGTTTTACGGCATTGAGTTCAGGCGATTACATAGGCCAACGGAGACATCGCTGTCGTGTTCCTGGAGCCCGACACGCATCCCCTAAGGGACATGACAGGGCGTATTGTCCTGTTGGAAGACACCATCACCACCAGGATAAACGTCCAACATGAAGGGATGCATGTGGATAGCAAGGATGGACAGGAAACCATTGGCGTTCAGGTACCTATCAAGTGATACCAGAGGTCCCGTATCATACCAGCAAAACATCCCCCAGACATGCGCACTGCCACCGCCGGCCGATACTTGACCTACAAGCGTGTACAGGTGTTGGTACTCGCGTGTCTGACGTCATATCCGCCACCGCCCGTCACTTCTCTGGATCGGAAACCGCGATTCGTCGGAGAATGCAACCTTTTTTCAATCTTCCACTGTTCACTGAAGGTAGTCCTGTGCGCATTGCATGTGTCGTTGCCGTTGGACCTTGGTTAACATGGTGGCCTTGACGCAGCGTCCACTCCAGAGACCCAGGGTTTGCTCTACTGTTATCGGGGACACGTACCTGAGTGCCCCAGCGTTCATTTGCGAGGTCAATTTCTGTACTGTTAAGCGTCGATTGCGCTTTACCACTCAACAGTTATCAAATTGTAAGTAACACGGTGTGCCATCGGACCATTCTTGGAACACCATTACTGCAGCACCTCGCTAACAGCCCACGAAGTCTGAGATGCTTCCACCCTTGGCGCGATAGCCGGTGATCATTCCTGTTTGAGCGTCGGTCAGATCACTACCTCTACACATTGTGCTCACGTGACGCACTATGGCTCATCTGTCCTAGCCGGCCGCTTACGTCTCCGTATGGTTGAGCTTGTCACGTGCATTCTGTGACACGTTTCGACGGGTACACTGTGATTCCGGCTATAGGCATAATATTCTGATACGACTCTGTGTATATATACACTGTCGAGTCACATTATTGTGACCACCAGCTAATATCCAGAGTTACCACATTGTGCAGCGCGGACAGCAGCTTGACGGGCTAAGAGTGACTCAATAAGGTGCTGGAAGGTGTTCACTGGTTTGTGGAGCCATGCTGACTGCAGTGCGTCTAACAGGTGCTGGAGGGTGCGTGGTGAAGGATCCATAGAGCAAACAACACGATCGAAGTGTTCCACAGATGCTCAATTGGGTTTGCGTTTGGGGAATTAGGGGGCCAGGGAAGTACGTTGAAGTCTTCATCGTGCTTTTCCAACCAATCTCGGACATTTTTAGCGGTTTGACAAATCGCATTGTCGTGTTAGAAGATCTCATCCGCCCCAGGGAAGAAAATCAGCATGTATCGGTGTACGTGGTCTTCAAGGATGGATTCATAACGAATTCGGTCATGCATAGTGCCCTCCAGAGGTATGAGTGGACCCAGGGAATGCTACGAAACCATTCCTCAGACGATAACGTTGCCTTCATCAGCTTGTGTCCTTCCAGCAATGGTTGAAGAGTGTTTTTTCGCCGATGTTTCTCTTCTTATACGCCAACGTCCATCCGTTCGATGAAACAGACAGGAAACGTAACTCATCGGAGATATAAAAAAAATTTGATAAAAAAGTTCTTCTTACAGTCGTCTTCACTGCTCAACGACCTTGGTTTTGAAGTACAGCTTTCCAGTCATTAGGATCAGCCTCACTTCCCGAATCTGAACACTTTTAAAATGCCCGCCTTTCAGAAATCAGAAATTCCACTTGATTTGTTAATCGTGACACCTTGTTGAATTCCGACAGGTTCTGTGGTTTTCTCATATTTGAATGAGTCAATCAAGCCGAACCACCTGCAATCTCTTTATAAAGAACAAGGCAAAATATCATTACATCATGTGACTGCTACATTTGTATATACTAGCTTTTATCATCTGCGGCTATTAACATAAAATGTAGTGAATTTTGTCCAACATACATAGAAATTACCCCACCTAGGAGGAGATGTACTACAAACATGCAAATCGCAGGGAAGGTGTTCCCACTCAAGATATGCAAATGATGTTTAACCGCATCCGACATCACACGTTTGGGAGATAAAGGGGCCAACAGCGACAGGAGTGGATAATGTGTGGTCGCAGGTGGAAGTGTCGCGAACGTTTCAGATTTGGTGTTTGTGCTGGAAAATTGTTCAGAGAAGCCAGAAAATGCCGGGTACACGCCTTCAGCAGGTTTATCGCCACTTAGATGCGTTACGAGAGGAGGAATTGTAGGTCTGTGTGAAGCGGGCTGGTCTACAAGTCGTATCACTGCGCATGTGCAAAGGGATTCACGAACTGTTGGACGCTGTTGGCATCGGTGGGCCTACAGGAAAGTTCGTACGTCCGTCGGAGCGGCAGCGGTACAGTCCGACAGACGTAAGCGTGCATTAACCGTCGGATTGTTCGACACACTCGATCGTCCCAAAATGGCACTGCAGCCGATATTCGACGGGCTGTGTCATCGGCCATGGACGTCGCCACAACAACTCGAACTGTAAACCGAAGGCTACATGTGGTAAACATGCACATTAGTCAACAGTTACGTCGACTGCTCTTGACGGCCAGCCATTGCAGCGCTCGTCTGACTCGGTGCCGAAGTCATGCGAACTGGGGTCACAATTGTAATGCTGTGCTCTTCACTGATGAATCCCGTTTCGGTCTGGGTGCTGACGATCAACAGATCCGTGTCTGGCAGCACCCTGGTGAGCAGATGGATCCCGGTTTCCTTGGTGACAGTCACACCGCCCGTTAAACAGGCATCACGGTATTGGGTGCTATTGCGCATGAGAGCATGTCACCTGTTGTCCCCATCACGGGCACACTGACAGGGACACGATACGTGAGCGAGGTTCTGCAGCCCGTTTTCATACCGTTCCTGAATGGCCTACAGCACCCCATTTTCCTGCAAGGTAACGGCCGTGTACACACAGCTCGCGTCTCCAGGCAATGCTTGCGATATGTTCAAACGCTGGCATGGCCAGCAAGATCTCCGGATTTATCCCCAATCGAACACTTGTTGGACCACATTGGTTGTCTTCTGCACTCAAATCACCCCGCGCCCGATCTCGAAGAATTATGGAAGCAAGTCACCTGCGCTAGGTGTTTCATTCCACAGGGCGATATCTGTCTACTGTATGACTCATTGTCACGCCGTATTGCTGCTTGTATTGCCGTTCGCAGCGGTGCAACCACTTACTGAAGCGTACCCATTTTGCTGCATTATCTCATCGCATTTTGCTGCATTATCTCATCGGATAGACACAGTACATGGCTGAAAACAGCATCAAGGTAAACCCTTATGCATTCCTATTTGCGTGCCAAATTTCACCCATCTATCCTCAGTCCTTCTGGGTGGGGCAATTTCTATATCAAGCAGTGTATTTGAATTACCATTGTTCTGATACTATTGGAATTCCCGTTTTAAAATGTTTTTCAGACATGGAATTGGGAAGGAAAGCGCACAGTTACTAATTGAGATAATCTGATATTAAATTACGTTAAAATTTATATTCAGAAAATCAGTTAGTACGTTGTCATTGTTATCTCTGAAATTATTTTCTCTGCACAAATCATTCGAAGTGTAACAGAATAACACTGAAGAGCAATTGAATTAGAGACAGCTGGCGTTATGCAAATGTGGCGCTGTGGGAGGCCCTGTAAACGGAAGCGACACGACGTATGCAGCGATCCGACAATATAAGGAGTGATGCGACGGGAATCAGTAAGAGTCGGACGCGGTATTGGTAAGACGAAGGTTCTAAGCGCATTTGATCTTAGGCAAATTGTCGGGGCCTGACGAATGGGTCACTCCATCTCGGAAGTCGTTCAGGCACTGGGATTTTCACGAGTCACCGTGTCACGGGTGTACCGTGAGTACATCGAATCCGGTAAAACCATCGCTGCAAAGGCCAACTGCCGTGAACAAAAGCGTGTGGATTGTACCAGTAGATAGACGGGCCACAGTGCAAGAAATCATTCGGCAATTTAACGCTGGTGCACAAAAACGTGTAAGCAGCCACACCATCCAGAACCATCTCCTCGCTATGGGATACAGAAGCCATCGTCCCAGGAGGGTACCGCTGCTGACCGCACATCACAGGCTGCAAAGATAAGTATGGGCGTGGGAACATCGCCACTGAACCCTAGACATGTGGGAAAATGCTGCCTGGACTAATGAGTCGAGATTCACATTGGTACATGCGGATGGCAGGATACGAGTACGGCGCAAACTACATGAAGCGATGGATCTTTCTTGCCAGCAGGGTACTCTTCAAGCTGGTAGGGGTGGCATTTTCGTCTGGGGACTGTTTACGCGGACTGAAATGGGACCCCTGGTACGTGTGACATCGGCCCTCACAAGTTAACGTTACCGGGATATCTTGGACAACCATTTGCTCCCGTTTGTACGTCTTCAACATCCCACTGGGGACCTCATCCTGCAACAAGACAATGCAGCGCCCGAATTATATCCGAATGGTTGGATGAACACTCCACCGACGTGATCTCGCTTCCTTGGCCAGCTAGGTCACCTGACTCCAATCCCATCGAGCACATCTCGGATGCCATCGAGAGAGATATTCGAGGTTCTGAAACCCCCTCCATCAAATCTTCGTGAACTGTGGGAGTTTGTTCAGGGATCATGGATCTGTATGGCTTCCCAACGCTTCCGGTGTCTTGTCGAGTTCATGCCGAGACGAATCGTTGCCGTTATCAGGGGGAAAGGTGGTGCTACACGTTACTAGACAGATATCTCTCATTCAATTGCTCTTCAGTGTATATGCTATCACAAAATTGCAACGGCAAACCAATGAAGGCCTCCCAAATTTATTAATTAATACTCATAATGAAATATTTACTTCCTCAACGCTTCGAGCTGACGACTTAGTTACTCAATAAAGTCCTTTTCAAAAGTGTGGCACAATAATAATAGTAATAATAATAATAATAATAATAATAATAATAAAATGGTGCGATTTCCTAAGGCAAAGCGTACAAAAGAACTTTACTCAAAACGATTTTCAAGGAAATTTTGATTCATCGAAAGATATGTAACTTTTACAAATGTAAAGAGTTAAATAAATTAGTATTTACATACACTGGCGGAAAGTGAAAAAAGAACACCAAGAAGGAGACGTCTGATACCAACGAAATTTATACAGCATAATAACGGAATATAGAGGATAACGTGATCAAAACATTATGGCAAAATACAGCTGTATTTGCTGGTTAACTGAATAATAACATTTCCATGTAACATGGTTAGTAAAAGGTTCGAACCGCCATGAACTGCGTCACACTGTGCAGTTCTGGCATGGAGTCTGTCGTACAGATGTTGGATGTAAGTTTGGGGTATTGATTTCCAAGCATACTCAACCTGGACGCGTAAATCTGGGATGGTCGTGGCTGGCCGTGGAGACCGGATAAATCGTTGTCCCATAAAATCCCACACGTGCTCAATGGGGGACAACTACGGTGAACGTGCAGGCCATGGAAGTTGTCTCGCACCCTGAAGTGCATGTTGCGTTGCACGTGCCGTGTGTGGGCGTGCGTTATCTTGCTGGAAAACACCACGACGGACCGACCTTACAAATGGCACAACAACGGGCTGAATGATGTAGGAGGTGCTGTTTAACGTACCCGGTACAAGCAATAGTTGTGTGGAGTGATAGCTGATCGCTTCCCACACCAGGAGACCAGGTGTAGGCCCTGTGTATCGCTGGCGGATACAAGAAGGGTGGAGACGCTCCCTTGTGCGTCTGCGAACAGGCACATGGCCATCGGAGGCTCCCAAGCAAAATCTGCTTTCATCACTGAACACGACAGATCGCCATTGCGTTCTCCAGTGCAGACGTTGGTGACACCACTGCAGCCGTTCCTGACGGTGGGCTGCAGTCAGAGGTACACATGCCAGAGGCACACGTGCACGTAGTCCTGCATCCAGTAGACGGTTGCGGATTGTTCGCTCAGTCACCCCAGGTGCAACGGCAGCTCGGATTTACGTCGCAGTGGATGTTCTGCTTGACAACGCCGCTCTTCTTATGCTTCGATCGGTGCGCTCATCAGTCCGTCTGTGATTCCCGGTCGCACGTCTTCTCGTGTGGGAAAGTTCCTAGGACCATCTACGTCACCATCGTATGACCACCGATACTTCCCGTCCAATTCGCTCCGGAATATGACGATACGACCACCGGGCATCGCGGAGTCCGACTAGACGACCTCGACTAGACGACCTCGAACAGACGACCTCGCTCAAAGTTCGATAACTGCTGAAATCCTACACATCTTCCATGTCCAGGCATTGCAGCTTCTTCAGGGTCTTTGCACGTGTCCGTACGCCGACGACTGATTACATTCACTTCGCCGTACTCCTTAAATACCGCCGACGATAATTTGCATATTATGCCGTGCTGTGTCGTAGGCGCTCCCCGATTGGTCCCGAAATTAATATCACACCTACGTAAACTCGACCCCATTAACATATGTAAATTTCATGATTCCTTCTTGGTGTTCTTTTTTCAGTTTCCACCAGTGTATCTCGGTCGTTCCTCTTAGATACCAATCTCTGTCGCTGCGCCTCTTTACTTTCGAATCTTGGGACAAGAACCGGTTCACAGTAGCCGTTTCTTCGGAAATGATTACAGGATACTGTTACATGGGTAACCGTAACAGTGTATTAAGTAGAGAAAACTGGTCATTACATGCCTTGAGCGTTATTGATTAAGCTTTTTAAACCCAGCATATTCATCTGGGTGCAATCAGTTTTATTTACGATGTTCTGTGATCACACAACCATAGTAGCAGCAGAAATTGGCAATACTACTTTTCATGAAAACGTTTGCGACGAACGCTCTGGTAATAGGTTTTGAACACCTCTTCGTGCAGTATGTATATATTGCGTGTATGCAAAAGTTCTACCCGTTTTTGTAATAAATGCACATTGCGATCGAAGTTGTTACATCACAGACGACGCTGCGATGCCAAATATTCGGCCAATAAAGCGTGGAGCAGTAAAGCATATAGGTTTGTCCGAGTACGCCATTCGTAAAGGAAATGACGGATGGTGTAACATGGCATGCGATAAGGAACACATTAGGCATTGTTTACTGTTCGAGTCCGATAAAGGCAGTACTGCAGCCGCGGTTTGCCGCAACATCTGTCAAGTGTATGAGGAGGATGCAGTTGCACATGTCACCGTTTGTTCCGGAAAATCCGTGACGGAGACAGAAGCTATAAAGTTCAACCACGTCCTGGACGTTCATCCGGGGTTTCTAACAAGGATGTGCACCAAGCCATAATAAATAACCCCCATCCAACCGTTCATGAATTAGCGGAAACGTTGTCGGTACACAGAACAACAGTCAAAAGACGGATACATGCGATTGGGTTCATCATCAAGTTCGATAACTGGGTTTCGCACCAGCTTTCTTCAAAGCAACGGGAGGAGAGAATCCGTACCTGTGTTTCTCTGCTGTCTCGTCACAGAAATGAACCGTTTTGGGGACGAATTGTAACGGGGATTGAGAAATGGGTACTATACCGTAATGTAGAGCGTCGACGGACTGTGTGCCAAGGGGCGAAGCCTGCTCCATCGACCTCAAAAGGAGGACTACTTCCTAAAATGGTTTTGTTGAGTGTTTAGTGGGATGTCCAGGGAATAATCCACTGGGAGGTGTTGGCACCCAACCGAACGATAAATACTGACTTCTACTGCCAACAGTTGGACAGATTGCGAGAACAACTGACATCGAAGCGGCCAGCACTCGTCAATCGCAAAGGCGTGATCCTTCATCATGATAACGCCAGACTTCATGCTGCTTTAATCATCGGCAAAAATTACTGGACTTTGGTTGGGAAGTGGTACCTCACCCGGCGTATTCCCCTGACCTGGTACCTACGGACTACCACATTTTTCGATCGTTACGGAGCGCTTTCGCTCTCCAAACCTTCGATGATGTAGGTGTGCATGACTTTTTTGACTCCTAAACCCATGAGTTTTTTCCGGCGTGGGATCCATTACTAATAGACAGATGACATAAGGTCATACAGAATGATGGCAATTATGTGAAATCCTAGGTACCTTATTTGTTGTGTTCTTCTCCTTTCTTTATAGCCTACAAAAACAGGTAGAACTTATGCTCACACCCAATTGATATATGCACAGAAATACACTCATGTCCAGAAATTAAGGATAACGACAAAAGGCTAAATTTAGGACTCGCAAGTCGTTGGTTAGTGTTCAAAACAGTCTGAAGTCATCAAAGCGCATAAGAGCAAGCTATGCGAGAATGTTTGGTCATATGCAAATTGTCAGAAATCACAAGACAGCTGTTTACTGCTGATCGGGGATAAAAGCTGAGGCGTTAGTGGAAAGCAGCAATTTGTTTTATAGTTCTTGAAATGTAAATCTGCTTTTCTTGCTGTTATGGCGACTTGTAAAACAACTCAACACGTCGTCTGGATATCATTTCTGTTGTTAAACGTCAACGGTACATCATTTCTGGTTACTGAAAGCAATGAGTTCAGCAGACGTCTAAACCAAAAGGTTAACCGACACGTTTACCATTTCTCAAAGGGTACTTTTATCGGAGCTTGAACTCCACGTGATGTATTATCGTGATGCGAATTTATGTATGACATAGCTACACTGTTAAAAATGTTGTGGTAGATAGCACCAAAAAGTCGTACTACACCAGCTGAACCACTTTCTGAGAAAAGAAACACCAGCGAACGAAACGCAACAACGTGGTTCAACTTTTCACCACGTTTTGGTACAAAATTGCACGCAAGGTTGCACCATGCTGTTGGTTTTATTTTGCACCACAGAATACTGTATCTTTTCTAATAAAGAGGTGCATCTGATGTAGCACCATTTTTGGTGCAAACTACCGCTAAATCTTTAACCACTACCCACGTTGACAGCCGATCTCCAGTAGTCGCTAAATTTGAGTATCACCACGTTTTCCCTTCCAAAGCGCGAGATATCGAACTTTTTCTGGCTAGTGTATTTCAGCGTATAAAGTTTCGAAGGAAACCGTGTATATATTCTACATCAGCTACGGAGAACAATCCAGGAACTTGCTAATAAAATATAATATGTTCAATAATTTGACAAATTTAGTGATGTTCAATACTTTTGAAAGAAATGAAGATTTATAGATTGGTGGGGCAATTCTAGAAGCAAACAAAGCCTCTAACTTTCCGTACCGTACCAAATATTAACCTCTGCTGTCCTTCCTTTCGTTGGATGATTTGCCAATTCTTGTATAATCGCAAGAGAAATGTACTTCGAATAAAATATATTCACATAAGTCTTCCTGCATTTCCAGTTTTCTTAAATGAAGTATGATTACTTAGCTGCCGTAGTGAGCAATAATCCTAAAAAAAAAAAAAAAGAAAGTAAATTGAATAATAACAGGAAGTTGCACAACATAGTATATTTCAGTGTCAACAAAAGCTAAGAAAAACCGAAATTCCTTTAATAGCTAATACGCATAAATAACCATTTTCTCAGAAGATGATAGCATGCTATAATATTTTTTCTTTAGTCATCGAAATATTTAAAATGCTAAATATTATAGGATCTCGTAATCACTCGGGCGAGGTAATTTTTATTCTCACGCAACGGCGCCTTTACTTCGGGTATCATCAGTTTGTTCATTACCTTCCTTACGTCTGCGGTGGAGTTTTGCAAGAACAAGTGACCTCTGCTTCCGCAAGGGTAATCTGAAAGTAATTTAACGCTCTCAAGGAGGAAAGATGCGGCGATAAAACAATTTTATTTCCGCAAAATTCCAATAAAAAATTAATCCATGGGGACCACGTAAAGTATTTTCACAGCATCTCGGATGATTAGAACACTGCATTTATCACGCAGCTCTTTCGGGGCATCGATGAATTAGAAATTGTTACTTTTATCCAAGAAATAAATGTGCTCATATTTTACAATTATTGAATTATGACACATTCGTGGTGAGAAGAAACGTGCTTCAGTTTTCATCATTTTTTCTGTCTGTTACATATCTATGATACACCGAAGAGCCATTCCATTATGACCACCTCCAATTTAAACAAATGAGCGCGTCTGGTGACCGAACGGTGGCGCAGGCGAAGTTCACATTGCAGTATATATTAATTCAAATATCCGACGTGGATCAGGAACACCAAACAGAAAACATCGCTTTCTGCACGTTAATAAGTGAGTCAACGAAAACTTCTCATCGGCCGCCACCGGGGATCGAACCCTGTGTCTTCCAGTTAGCAAGGCCGGCGCGTAACTGGAAGATCCTGGGTTCGATTACCGGTGGTGGCCGATGATAATTTTTCCGTGACACACTTATTAACGTGGAAAGAGCGATGTTTTCTGTTTGGTGAGCAGAACATATACAACCCGAGGACCGGCTTTCGGTTAGTAGAGTGTTCGAAGTCAGAATGGGAAAAGCTGCCGACTTATCGGAGTTTGATAAAGTACAAATTGTGATAGCACTGCACCTCGGACATACGATATCTCAAACGGCGAGGCTTGTAGGTTTTCCACGTACCGATGTAATGAGTACGTATAAAAAGTGGTGCACAGATGGCTAAACTACGAATCGTCGTCCAACTGTGTGTCGTCCGTATTTCATTGATGCAAGAGGAGGAGCGGAGACTCTCGCGCATTGTTCACAGCGACCGCAGAGTCACAGTGCGACAAATCACCAGTAGCTACAACAGCGGTGATCAGGGCGATGTGTCATAGCACACAGTTCATCGCAGCGTTCTGCGCATGAGCTGCATAGCCGAAGACATGAAAGTCCCCATGCTCACTGAACGTCATCGCCATAAACGCATGAAATCGGCCCAAGATCTTCGAGATTAGATAGTGGATGATTGGAAGAAAGTGGGCTGGTCTGACGAATAAAGATTTCTGGTGCATCACGTAGACGACTGAGCGCGGATACTCCAATTACCAAAGAAGGCTGTGCAGCCGACGGCGACGGTGTTATGCTATGGGCGCTGTTTTCTTGTGACACTTTAGGCCCCATTATCCAAATAGCGCAATCCTTGATAGCTGTCAAGTATCTGAACATCGTTGCGGACCAAGTTCACCCATTCATGGCAACTGTGTTCTCTGCTGGTGATGGCCAATACCAACAAGATAATGCGCCATGAAACACTGCCAGAATCGTCAAGGTGTGTTTCGGGGAACAGGCTGGGGACATTCTGTCAATGCCCTGGTCTCCAAATTTGCCTGACCTGAACCCAATCAAACATTTATGGTTCGACTTGAAAACGCGGATTCGCGCTAAATCACCAACACCCGGAAATGTACGGGAACTGGAGAACCTGCTGTTATATTATGGTTCCAGATAACCCAGGATATCTATCGCCACCTCATCGAATCGATGCCTCGGCGAATGTCCGCTGTTTTGCGGGCCAAATGGGGTCCTACAACTTACTAGGTAGTGGTCATAGTGTAATGTGCTCATCGTTGTATATCGCATAAATAGAGCAAATCTTCGGGTTTTAATTATTGTAGCTCCCCGACGTTAGTTTGGGGTTACTAGTTTCATGAGTGGAGAAGTGCACATACCATGCCGTCTACGGAGCACAAGCTTTGGCCCATCAAGGGAAAAATGGTCCGAAGGCAGGGCCTTAGACCTCTCGGCCACCATGTGGTCCTATATCCCTCCTTCGAAATATTATAAAGCAAAATTTCTTTTTACATTCGACTACCATTAAAATGTTTCACAGATGCTAAGAAATGTCTTCTTCGTCTTGTGCACGTAATTTGAATTAATTCATTTTGGAGTTTACATGACCTCACAGTTAATAGAAATCATGCAGAAAAGAAAAGAAATATAATCTTGGGTCTAATAGAGTTTTTGCAATGAGAAAAATTATTTACTTCTTCCTTTTTTTTATTGAAGATTTAACAACCACTGTAAGCAACTCAAAGGGCCGCCCGTCATTAAATCATGATCACTGGTTCCAGAAAAGGGAGACAGCCAGAGCCGTAAGACACACACACAACATCCATTCCTCACCGGGATTCGGACACGGACCCATATCGGACGAATGGTCAGAACTCCGTGCTTAACAACAGCGCCACAGAGGCGCGTTTTTTATTTTTTACTTTTTTGTATGTTTCCATATTAACCTTCTGAGTTACTTTTTATTTCTGGGTTTGACGATCAAAGAAAGTATCGAAGTCTATCTGTAGTTGCACGTCACCAGTTTGGATAAACTGGTTATAGTTATGAATAAGAGGGATGACAGATAGTAGCATGCATCGTTGTGTGGAAGGATAAGGAACGATCAAAAAAAAAAAAAAGCATCAAAGCCTGTCTGTAGTCGCAGGTCACCAGTTTGGATGAACTAGTTCCCGTGATGAAGCAGAGGGAAAGAAGATAGTAGCAGGCATCGTTGCGTGGAAGCACCATGATCCAACTTGAACGGCTTTTATGAAGCCAGTGTCTCTGAACCCTAGCAGCTATGTCAAATTAGATGTTAACAATTACTACCACTGTTATACAGCATCAGCTTCAATTTTGTGATCAGAACTTCATGTGCAGGTGAAACCACAATTGCGGTAAACAATCTGTCACACTCAGAACAATTTCTTTGTGAAAGTGTTTTCCAATATACGCATGTATTAGCTCGAAAAAAGAATGGTTTATAAATGATCCTCCTAAGCTAATCTAATGGTGTCATATCTGGTGATCTCGGAGGAAACTACTTTTCGTTGGCACCTAATCGATGTATTACAATGTTAAACATCCAGGCACAGCCAATTTAAACAGACAGGGGACCCAGGGGCTTGATGTATTTTAGGGCATCCAGTATCAATGACATATCTAGGATTTCACTGTGGATAGCTGAGCAAAACTACCCTGGAGAAAACATTCCTAAAATATGATCAAGGAGCCATAAAAATATCCCCACCATATTGAAGTGTGCATCCCATGATTCATGGACAAATCAGTGTTAGCCAAAAATTGTGAAAATCCATGGTTGAAAAATAGACACGAGTTCACTTCTGCTTTAATATCCTGAACCCACCAAGGGTTCAAGCTCTTTGAAATTATACCGAAGTAATAGGCAAAATACTATGATCCAAATATCATGATTCAAACAAATTCTTAATATATGAAAATTTCTCCCAATTACAAACGTGTGCAGAAAAATATTTGTAATGCTTTTGAAATATTTGAGGATGGACTGGGTGTGACTATACATTTTGCGGAATCGTCCTAAACAAATGGGAAAGAAATGAAAAAAAAATGGTTCACAGAGCACTTTCTTATAGCTTTTGCTGTGCTATCTACAAAAAACTTGTGGAACTCTATCAATTATTCAAGGCGTTTGCATAATTCTGGGGCCTCTCGAAAATATGGCTCCTGATGCTTCAGGCTCCTACCCTAGCCTCTCCTTCTAAATGGGCTCTGCATCCAAGTATTATTTTAAAATGGCATAGTTATGGAGCTGTGTGTCGTGCTTTTGAAAGTATAGGTCTTCTCTTGTAACCTCAGAGCATCGCTTTGGGTTTTATGCTTTTAGTCTCGCACAGTATTGATGAGCAATTCTTTATTTAATAAAATATGGTTTTCTCGTCGACACTGTTTGATTTTGTAAGCCTAGTGGCATCTAAATTTTGTTAAACTGGAAACCTCGCCACTTCGTAACATTTCGAGGAATTTGCTTTTTTCCCTTCTGCGTTCTCGATAAGGATCTCTCTATGATAAGAGCTTCGGCAAACCATGGCGTTCGACATGATATTTATATGGAGAAAAAACAATTATCACTAATTTTCTTCTTTTCCTACCTCAGGTCTCCCGCAACAACGGGTAGGGGTACTTAAAATCTTGAATTACTGGCAGCCTTCGTGCACTTGTTTCTACAGCGGTCTGTTGCATCGCATTACCTTTATTAGATTAAATTGGGTGTCTAACAAGTTAGTAAAATCATGCAATGCAATGATTATGTGATACGCTTTTCAACATACCAGAAATCATTGCTCAGATTATGAGGATAATGCCTCTGGAATAAATCTCGCTCCTGTGCCCTGACTCTGGACCCCATTTTGATGACATCGCACAGAACCGGTACAGTGTACCTCCGGCACAACATGATAATGTTTGGTCGCAATCGAAACACTTTTACGTAAGTTATGACGCGTAAGGGCGATGAAATGGATCCCGTTCCTATGTACTGACCTTTGACCCCATTTCGATGATATTAAGCATAATTGGTTCAGCATACCTCCGGAACAACATATTACAGTTTTGTCGCAATAGAAGCATTTTTAGTCAAGTTATGAGGATAATGGCTGTGGAATAAATCTCGCTCCTGTGCTCTAACCTTTGACCTCATTTCGATGATATTCAACAGAACCGGTTCAATGTACCTCCGGAACAACATAATAACGTTTTGTCGCAATCAAAGCATTTTTACGTAAGTTATGACGCATGAAAGCGATGGAATGGATCCTGTGTCCTGACCTTTGACTACATTTTCCCATTTTTAATAAGGTTCGTCCCCAGGTGATCCCCTACCACATACTAAACTTTCATCGAAATCGAACCATTTTTACGCGAGTTATCGTGCGGACAGACAGACGGACGGACAAACCTGGAGCATATACGCTTCTTCAACCTACGTTTGGAAAGCTTAAACAAAATTTTAGGGCACCGTGTATATACACTGACGGAAAAAAATCCCAACACCAAGAAGGGGTTGTTTAGATAAACGATAGTTGGTAGGAGGTGAGAGTACATCTGTAAGATGACGTCTATGCAAATTTCGCGCTCGGCGCATACGTGTGGCGCTAGTAGCCCCCTCGGAACATGCAAAGCAGGTTTGCTGTAAATACGCGCTGTAACGTTTGTGAGCGTTAGTTATCGTTTAGATTCGACGTAGTGTGTTGATGTTAGTCAAGAATGCCTTTAAGAAGACGAAGAAGCCATTATCAACAGCTCACGGAGTTTGAACGAGGTCGTGTAATAGGGCTACGAGAAGGTGGATTTTCTTTCCGCAATATTGCAGAACGACTTCGCAGGAATCTAGACACTGTGCATGATTGTTGGCAGCGGTGGTCAAGGGAAGGTACTGCCTCAAGAAGACCGGGTTCCGGCTGGCCACGTGGCACTACTGAGAGGGAAGACCGACGTGTACGGCGTATGGCCGTGGCGCATTGTACCGCGTCTGCGGCAGCAATTCGAGCTACAGTTGCCACCACAGTGACACAACAAACTGTTACAAATAGGTTACTTGAAGGTCAGCTCCGAGCCAGACGCCCTGTAGCGTGCATTCCACTTACTCCAAACCACTGCCGTTTGCGACGTCAGTGGTGTCAAGCTAGAGCTCATTGAGGACGGAGTGGTGATCTGTTGTGTTTTCTGATGACAGCTGGTTCTGCCTGGGTGCCAGTGATGGCCGTGTGTTGGTTAGAAGGAGGCCAGGTGAGCGCTTACAATAAGCTGTGATCTTGAAACCTTAATCGATTAAATATGTTACCTATACAAATGTATTGCCGCCATTTCATTCCTCTACAACTATTGTTTCGTGGTGTTGGGATTTTTTTTCCGTCAGTGTACATGCAGTAGGACCCGTATACGACGAGCCAGTATTTAGCAACATTTTGAATTTAGCGAGAAAAATAGGAACTTTTGTTGAGTATAATTTTTGTTCAAGCTACAATGTTGTAATCTGATCGTTTTTAGCGAAAACATATGCGCTAAATTCACCGGATTTAACGAGGAAGAAAAAGCTAAGGTGATCACTTTTAATTGGGAAAGTGAGAAACAATTAGCGAAATTCCATTTTTAATAATGTAGAGGAAATCTGCTGCTCACTGTACTGCAAGGGAGGAATGTAAGTCGTGCCATACAGAATGAAACTGCACTACCGCAGGAAAATCCTTGTGTGTAAGTGAAAGAATGCTGATAGAAAAACCATGGATAGAGAATGCATCAAATTCTCAAGAAGCAAGTTGTGCAAGAGGCCCTCCTCCTCCTCCTAGTCCAATGGGTCCTATTCTCGTTGTAACGCGTCAGCAGAACTGAAAGAAGTCCACCTACAGCTATACTTCGAGTTACCCTAAAAGTGCCCTGTTGTTAAAGGCCGGAGAGCCTTATCACGACTCGGCGTGGAACACAAGAACGGTATCCATCAACGTTAATGTGCTGTCCTGCTGTTTCCTTTCTGATTCCCCCACCCACCTACACATCATACAACAGCGGGGGTTGTGAATAGGGGTCTAGTGGAGTCGGAATTTCTTTCCCTACTGCCTGTTTAAGTAACCTACTCTTCGAGTTTCCCCTATCGTCAATTTATTGCATCTGTGTTGTGAATGTTGGGATAGGTCTTCTACCCCTCACTCCCCCTCTCTGACTTGTAACCCAAGTGGATAGAAACAGCTAACTGAGCGAAGCTCTTGTTTGAGGAACTTCTCATATTAAATTTATTTCTAAAAGCGCTCTAACTTCTTTCTGGAATTTTTGTCTGATAAACTGCTGAGCAAACAAAAATGGATTCTAAGCAATAATTCTACTGCTTTTGGCTCTAAACGCTAGGGACTATTTTTCGTAGCGGAGGCAGCTGTTTCGTACCCTTCGTAGTAGTATTCTCTTAGGTTGACTGGGAATATAGGCAAAAATAGGATGGGTTTGGCTCACGGTCATGTCAGAGGATTTCTGGTCGACAGTTGCTGAGATACATTAGGGAAATGTGGAAAAGGGTTGTCGCCAAAGGGGACAAAGGAGACAATATTACCGGGAATTGTGGTCATTGTCCCTTTCACCCTGCAAGTAAGCGTCGAATTAGGAAGATCGGTGCTGCTTTTGCTTTATGTGCGTTGGTAACCGTCAAGTCGAATATACTTGGAAAATTTAAGTAATTATGGTACTAATGCAGTTAATTAATTAAATCTTTCAAAAATTTTCAATTGTTATGAATATAAAGCAGAGCATCGATTATACGTTGTTGTTTGTTTTTTATTGGAGGTTTAACAACCACCGTGAGCAACTCATAGGGCTATAAGCAGTCGCCCGTCCCTAATTTAAGGTCACTGGTTCCAGGGAAGGGAGAGAACCAGTGTCGGAAGACAAACAAAACATTCATGCCTCACCGGGATTCGAACCCGGACCACTTTCGGACGAATGATCAGCGACCATCGCTTAGAGCACTGCGCCATAGGGGCGGCTAAACGAAACTTCAATTTTTAACGATATTGCTATAGAAAATACAAACCCCTACATTTTAAAAATACGATATTTAACGTAGCAAACAAATATTTGACGCACTTACCACTAACAGAACATTATTCCTTGATTTAATCGCCTTTAATTTACATACTGTTTATGGAATAGATATGTCCTGTGATTCCACCTTTGTTAAATGCGGGTTGTCATGCAGTTGCTTTAAAATTTGCATCTTATCGATTAACGACAGGGCTTTTCTTTTACCAGAAGCCATGTTGATGTGAAGAGAAGGCAAAAACGGGAACCTTTAAGACAAACAGCAGAGCGGAAGATAAGCTAAAGGCGCTAATTTTTAGATGGAAAACGGTAGGCAAAGATCCCCGAACATAAGCCAGGGTGCGAAGGTCACGTTGATTACAGTGGTTCGTTTTTGCCCAAAGGAAGATATGGTATCGGAAACAAGAAAACACTGCTTTCACCCCACTCCACTCGTCACGACAACGTCGTGGTTAATGGGAGCTGGCTTTTGACACATCTCTGTGCTCCTCACTAGATTCCTGTGGCAGCGATTAATGCTGTTTAAGGTTAGGGTTCATCTTCAATACTAAATTTGCAATGTAAATTATTCTGTGCACATTTTCTCGAAGACTATTGCTTTACAGTGTGTGAAAGTTTGAGCACAAATAAAAACGATCGATAGCTAATATATGCCACAGTTATTACTCCGAAAAATTTGTTAGACTTTTCTTCTTAATTCAATTTAACTGACTCGAAAGTACGCAGTGCGTCAAAGAATTTTTAAGACTGGCGCTAGATTTCAGCCTATGGTGACGCCACCAGTGTAATCGCGAATGAGTTATAAACCGTGACCATCTGCTTGCTTTCTGTCAAAAGTATGGCGCAGTTGTTAAAGTAACTCAAACGAAACGGGCGTTAATTAGAGAAGTAAAATTTTTTTCATGTGGAATTATTAAGATGAAACAAAGGGCTGTTATTAAATTTAACGCAAAACTGAGTAAAAGTGCCTCGGAAACGTACCAAATGATGAAACAAGTTTACGGTGAGTTTTGTTTAAGTAGATCAAATGTTTTCCTGTGGCACAAACGTTTTTTTGGACGGAAGAGAGACGCTAGAAGATGATAAGCATACCGGAAGACCAAGTTCATCTAGGACACCTGAAATTATTGAAAAAGTGCGTGATTTCGTGGCAGGCAAACAATCGATGTGCGTCACTAAGAATGATGGAAGATTCTTTAAACATCAACAAAGAAACGATTCGAACCATACTGCATGAAGATTTGGGTAAAACAAGAGTATCTGCTAAATTTGTCCCACACACGTTAACCAATGAACAAAAATCAAGGAGAAGTGCACATTGCAGAGGCATCATTTCAGCAGCGGAAAAGGATCCAAACTTCTTAAAATAGATTGTTACTGGTGATGAAACATGGTGTTTTCAATATGATTGTAAAACAAAGCGACATAGAGCGGAATGGAAGTAAAACTCGCCACAAGCCAAAAAAACAAGAAAAGTTCCATCGAAAATCAAAACAATGCTCATTACATTCTTCGATAGTAAGGGTATTTATTATCCACAAAGAATTTGTTCCAAGTGGACAAACAGTTACTGGTGAGTTTTATTTAAATGTTTTGAGGCGTTTGATGGGCAGAATTCGTCGCATTCGTGCAGAATATCGAGATGAAAACAGTTGGTGTTTGTTGCACGATAATGCACCCAGTCACACCTCACTTCTTGTTCGTAGATTTTTGGCAAATAATAACGTCTCTGTGTTGAATCATCCACCGTATTTGCCTAATTTAGCACCCTGCGACTTTTCTTTGTTCTCAAAACTTAAAATGACGTTAAAAGTGTGTTATTTTGATGATATTTCAACCATACAAACAGCTTCGACGCGTGCTTTGGAGGCAATTCCGCAAAGTGAACTGGAAGAGGCATTCGAATCATTATTGAATCGCTGTAACAAGTGTATTGAAACCGGAGTGACTTATTTTGAATAACAAACCAAAAAAAATTATAATTTCTTGTTTCTATTTCATTTTACAGACACAATCTTAAAAATTGTTTGACGCACTGTGTATTACAATTTGGCGCTAGATGGAGCGATAAGTTAGCTCAGCAATGTTTCTGTCTCGAAGAAACGAAATTTCTCATTCCTATCTGATATTTCTAATAGAAATAAATGAGCCAAATAGAAATAAATAAATGGAGGCAAATGTGCGATTGGAATCTTTTTCTTCCGCAAATCCTATTGTACTTTCATTTTTTGAAGAGAAAATGTGTCCGCGACTCCACGCGATGCTACATTGGAATGACTAAAACATACTGCATTGATACTACATTTGAATATCCGGACGGCTCCACGCGATACTATATTGAAATATTCGGACGGCTCCACGCGATACTACATTGGAATTACTAAACATTCATTTATAATTAGAGTTAACGAACATAAAAAGGACATAAATAACGGCAAAGTAGCCACGTCCCTATTCAGAGAAGTGAAGTTCAAGTCCGTTCCTCCTATGTGGGATGAAATAAAGAAATTACCTTCCTACTCCACACTAAAATCTACTGCCATTCGTGAAACTTTTGGGATCATAACCAATAGCGAGTCGTGCAATGATAGGGTCTCACTGAAGTTGCCACGAGTTTGGAACCAGTTCTTCAAATAGTGATTGCGTCTTGGTTTTCCTTCCGTGATTCCTCGTGCTAAATGAGCATAACAGCTCATGTCTTTGAATACCTGATTACGTTCGCATCTATTCGTTATTGTCAAGACTAGTAACCACGTTGAAACTGTTGAACTGTTCTTTTATTCAGTTTGCAGTTAGCTGAATGCCTTCCTTGAAAATGCCATCTGGTTAATGTACGAAAGCTTGGAAACTTTGATTTCTATTCTACACCAAGGAATTTCGGATCACTATTACAGTTCTACTATTTAAGAAAATGTGTACATTAGTAGAGAGCCCCTGAATTTCATCTATAGGAACTCCACCTACTTACTGAGCTCCATCCCAAAGAACGTCATTGGTTAAAACCTAACAGCGCGTGTTTTGTCTGTTCATTCTGCAGCCAACGAGAGACCGCTTCCATTTTGAATATGTTGAAGTCTGCGCCCAGGTAGCACGACCTTGCAATTTAACGTAGGCTCAACACTGAGCCACCGTCTGTTATTCCTAAAAGACGGTGGCTCAGTGTTGGGCCTACGTCAAACTGCAAGGCTGTGCTACCTGGGCGGGGATTCGCTGACGCCAGCTTCTGGGACAGTCACTCAAGATGTAAAAGCCACGCCCAAGGAGCGATTTTTTGGCGCCATCTATCACAAAAGATGAGCCCTAATACTCATTCAAAGACAGCCTTAAGGGAACAAAAGAAACGGAAGTTTACAGTAAAAAAAGGAACGTGGTTCTCGTTACTCTTCTAAGGCTCAAAATGAGGAATTTTTCCTTTTCGCTAGAAAACGGAAATGTATAAACGAAAATTACATGCTGACGAATAATGCATAACTGAAATAAATTAATATTAGCGCCTATCGGGGTCTGCCGGGACTGCAGCAATTCAACGTTTAGATGATAAGAATATATAATTGCGAAGCATATGACCTGATGTTCTACTGTATAATATTAAGGTGTATGGATATTACCATGTGTGCATATTTATTTTATGGTGGGAATTTTCACTTCAAAACAGAATTCGCGAGGATTTCCGTGGGTCCCGAGCGCCTTATTGTAAGCCGTTTCTACTGTATTACATCCATCGCAGAGTACAAAACAGCCACTTGCTGACAAAAGTAAAGAAATTAATTTAAATATCAACTTTTGGGAAACAAAACTTATTTTCAATGGTTTTACGAGAAAAAGAAAGATTTAATGGTTGATCGAGCCAATATAGAAGCAAGCGAAGCCTACAACTACCTTGAAACTACAGATAGCAAGCTTTGCTACATCGAAGAAAACAGTAGACGTAAGAAACTTGGGTGCAGAGCATTTGGAAGAACCAGCACAATTTCTTTCAGCAATTTGCAGTTACGGTGGAATATTGGTTATATGTTTCTCAGTTATACGTTTTTCACTTTTATAAGTAACTAGCTGGTGCCACGGCTTCGCTAGTGTGGAAGATATTACTGAAAAACAAAGCTACGGTAACACGTGTAATCCGATCCATCCATAAGAACTGTAGTTGAATTTCTTAGCAACCGATGGAGGAAATTGGCTGAAAGATTAATTGGTCGGCAGTCAGTTTTTCATGTGAAAAAATTTTTTTAATTATTTTTTACATAAATTTAGTACATAATTTTCATTTTCCATTTACGAACAAATATACAACATTGTTGTCTCGTTTCTAGACGTTATCAAAATAAATTGAAACTGCCCACGCGAGAAACGTTCTTGACGCAAATACAAACCCATATGTTGTAAGTTTGGCCCTGGGATTTACTGATCGTTATAGCGAAAGATAGTTTAAAAGGAAAATTGATATTTTGAACGTAAAAGGCAAGTCCGTCGGAACCATCGGGATCCTGGGTATATGTGTCATTTGTGCAGCAGCCGGCCCAGTTAGTATAATGGCTTCAATAATATTATTATGCAGCTCTTTGACCTGTAACCTTGTACCATTGCACATGTTTGAAGGATTCAGGTTCCCTAATAATATTATAGGAATGCCAACTTTAAATTTTAGAAAATGCGATGGAAGTCCAGAGAGATTTAAAGATTTTAAAAATTCATATAGATAATGCACTGTATCTTTCAAGTTAACGACAGTATCAATTGATGTATAAATTCTCTATCAGCCGGGTAGTTTTTGCAAAAAAGCATCGTTTATTTCATCAAAAGATGAATTATAAGAGATATAACGAAGTAAATTTCTCCGTCATTTCTGTCCACGCCAGGATTCGAACCCGGATCCCCTCATTCCGGAATAAGTCGCTCTACCAATTGAGCTACGCGGACGTTTGTTCAGACTACTATCTGCCTTTATGTCGTGTGCGTCCTGCTGGCAGGTACGTCACATCTCCCCCGAAAGAGGGCCGGGGGCAAGGCCCACGGGTCAGCCGTGACCATGAATCGCTTCAGGCAGCCATCCACTGTAGAACGTGCACTTGAGAACTCCCAGTCAATCTGGTGTGTGGAATGCAACGTCACACACATTTATTTTTCGAAGAAGGGATTCTCTGATTTTTCCTATCTCGCGGTGTGGAAATAACATCACACCATTGCGAGATTGTGAACGGCCGAGTCATCCGGAAAGTTCGGGCGCCATTATAACGAAGTAAATTCCTCCGTCATTTCTGTCCACGCCAGGATTCGAAACCGGATCCCCTCATTCCGGAATAAGTCACTCTACCAATTGAGCTACGCGGACGTTTGTTCTGATTCCTATCTGCCTTTATGTCGTGTGCGTCCTGCTGGCAGGTACGTCACAGAGAACCATAGCTCGTTCACACATTCACTTGTGACTTTTTTGGAGCAAATAAGTCACAGCTGGATGTGATTAGTTGATATAATAAATTCTGTCAACTACTTCATTAATATATCTTACAATGCTTCCCATTTTACCATGTACTGGAATCAAACCGTTCTGATTAGGTACTATGCCAGCGCATACACGTAACTGAGTAGAATTAAGGGGCCGGGTAGCCCGGCCCCTTAATGAGCTCTCATATTTGTTCATAAAATGGAGAATTTCAATATTATTCCATATTAGTAAAAAAATTCCTTGTATTATCGCGAACTACTTTCTTACACGTTGGGTGTGATGAGGGTGTATTTAAACAAAGCCGAACGGTACACAGGAATTGGAACTACTTGGAAGAGATCTACATAATTCGGTAGTACAACCAAAAATTAAAAAAAATTAAAAATAATAATAATAAATAAATGGCATAGCCTATGTCTACCGGAAAGAAATAAGCTTTCCAACGGTGTAAGAATATCAGTTCAGTAATTTTCGAGATTACCTCAAACACACAAACCGACTTTCTGTCTTTATACACTACTGGTCACCCAAAATGTAACACCAAGAAGGAAGCATCCGATTGGCTTGAAATTCGCAGCATGCGTCGCCCGCAAGAGGACATGCAAACGATTAGAATTGCAGGGCATATGCAAATCATGTGCGCCCGACACGCCACCGAGAAGCAATATAAGAAAGGTGCACAGAAGGCGGGGTGTGTTTCGGAGTTCGACAGATTAAGAATAGGGGTTTATTGCGACAGAGGTTTATCGTACCGAGACATCGGCGCCAGTGTGGGACGACATCCAGCCACAGTGAGGCGAGTGTGGATTCGGTGGGTGCAGAAGGCACGGTCGGACCGACGTGAGTGATTGCCGCAGCCGCGGCACACCACCGAACGGGAGGAACGGCATGTTGTGGGGCGGGTATTGACGGCTCGCACCGCCACATCACAAACGTTAGCGCAGGAATTAGGGTGTGTTGCCCAACAACCTGGGTCAGCACGTACCGCTCGACGTCGTCTGCACGAGCGGGGACTTGTCTCACGGCACCCATTGCTCCGATTACCATTGACGTTACACCACCGGCGAGTGCGGCGGCAGTGGGCCATTGAACGCCGCACCTGGACTACGGAATGGTACGACATTGTCTTCTCCGACGAATCCTGCTTCTGCCTGCAACACCACGATTTTCGGATCCGCGTGTGGCGGCACCGCGGCGAGAGACTGTATGAAGCCTGCATTTTGCATTGCCACTGCATTTTGCATTGCCACTGCATTTTGCATCGCCACTGCATTTTGCATCGCCATACCGATCTGTCGCCTATCGTTATGGTTTGGGGCGCAAAAGGATATGACACCTGCACCTCTCTGGTACGCATCGCCGGTACACTCAACAGCCACCGCTACATCTCTGACGTTTTGGAGCCTGTAGTCCTCCCTTACATGCAGGAACTACCTGCGGCCACGTTTCAACAGGACAATGCGCGCCCGCACGTGGCATGCATCGTGAGACAATTCTTCACGGCCCACCAGGTATCACTGGTGCCGTGGCCCGCTTGTTCTCCCGATATTTCGCCCATTGCACACGTCTGGCAGCTGATCGGCAACCGAGTGGCCCGGCAAGCACCACCCGCAGCTACGCCTGATGAACTGTGGCAACGTGTGGAAGCAGCCTAGACCGACATACTCCAAACCCACATCCAAAGCCTCTTTCGTTCGATGCCTCGGCGTGTAGCGGCCGTTATTGCCAGCCATGGGGACCACGCTAGCTATTGATGTCTGCGTGTTCCGCAAGCCGCGCCGGCCTGTAAGCTCAAGCGTTTCATCTTTGTATCTGTTGTTATGTGTCCAGAAAATCTTGCTTTGCTATCTCGTGTCCTTCTTGGTGCTACATTTTGGGTGGCCAGCAGTGCATATTGACAAACTCACCGGACACTTAGAAGAGAAACACAACCTAACATTTATTGACATACATTAGTACGGTGTCGGTCCACTTTTGGCCTTAATGTATGCACTGATCCTTCGAGACATGCTATAGGTATGCGCTTCCATTCAGTGCATAATGCTGCCGCTAACTGTTGCTTAGCAGTTGGATTTGGCTCCAAACTTCTTATGCGGCACTCTAATTCATCTCATAGGTGCTTTCTGGAATTAAGATTAGGGGTCTGTGTTAGGCAGTCCACATACGATACGGAATTATCGTCAAACCACGCCGTAACAGTTCTTGCTTTATGGCTCGGTGCATTATCCTTCTGGTACCAACAAGGCTCGGTTCCATAGTATTGCCACAGAGTTGGTAGGGCATAATTGTGCAGAATATCCAGGAAGACGTGCTGGTTTACAGGTTTGTCCACGATAACCATTGGGCCGTGACCATACTACGAAAAACACCTCCACATGAGTACACTGCCATCTCCAAACATGACCGTAGGACCAGTACATTGTGTTATATAGCGTTCTCCCGGCTGCTGCCGTACCCACACACTGCCATCAGACTGATATGACCCATTTTCATTGACCTACGGCCTACGATAAATGTTCTATACACCATGCTAAACGACGAGTAGCATTCCGAGTGGAGATGAAAGGCTTATGAGCATTGGTGCCCATATGAGTAATTTTAGAGGGGGGGGCTAAGAAAAGTCCTTACCTCCTTCAAAGCTGTCAAACATTTTATTAATTTACAAGATACTAAAATACAGCAAAAATAATTGATACAATCACTCATTAATTTCTTGTTATTTTTAAAAATGCTTTAAAAAAGGTTCTTCTATGTTAGTGTTTTAAATTTATCAAAAATTTGGCTATACCAACGGCTAGGAGGGGGAGGGCTGCAGCCTCCTCTACCTTCCTTATGGGCGCCCTTGCTGATGAGCAGCTGCACGACCACAGTAACACATGGAATGAAGTTTTCAGCGAATGGTACGTGTACATACCGAGGTTCCAGCATTTTTAGTCACCTGTATACTGAGGTCTTGTGGAAGTACTCCGCCGATTAGCTGCAACAACTGTCCTCAGGCATCGACGACCTCTATCACTAATTAATACAGACATTTGACGTGGACTAGGAACATCAAACTGAAGTCATCGCTCCTCTCACGTTTATAAGTAAGTCACGGAAAAATTCTCATTGGCCGCCACCGGTAATCGAACCCACTGGAAGACTCTGTGTTCGATTCCCGGTGGCGTCCAATGAGCATTTTTCCGTGATTCACGTATAAACGTGGAAGGAGCGATGACTTCTCTTTGATGACCTCTATCACTGATTTTCTTTAGTATGCAGGTACGTTTTGATGCTTTAGGCACGCCATGTGTCTTCCACGTATACGGTACATCCAAAACATTTGACTTAGGTATGTTTAAATGCCTCTCGGTTTCTCTTATAGACAACCCACTAATATAACACCCAACAATCTTTCGTTTCTCAAAGTCCGTTCTCTCCCGCCGCTACGTTTTCACTCATCCTCCAAGTGCGATATGATTGCGGTCAGTAGCAGGCTCGTTTTTATACCGTTTACAGCTATACCGCGCATCTTGACAACACAGCGGATCCGTTCATTTGTTTTGAAGGGGTGTCCGCTGGTTTTTGTCAATATAGTGTATATTAGTATAGATATAGATTACGCGCTAGTTCCGTTGCTTTAGTGTAGTTTTGTTTTTTAACTCAGTTATACTTAATTCATTTATACGCGTTTTGCGATCATACGTTAAAATCTGAACATCAGATTATCCAAAATTTCCCGGTTCTTTGATTCTTTTATGCGTAACCCAGTCAGAGTTGGAACCGGTAAAACAATTTGGACCCGACCCGGAAAAATCTGCCTTGAACTGTAATATATATATTCAGGGCGTTCAAAAAGTCTCTCTGCAGTGAGTACCTTAGGTTAAATGGAAGTCAAACAACTTTATTATTAGGAACGTATAATTTACTGACTTACCTACAGGAAGTATTTGGGAAACATAACCTACCCGTTTCACAAATGTTTTTAAACACATCTGTGAGAGTCAACAAGTTAGTAAAATCATGCAATGCATTGATTATGATACGCTTTCCAACATACCAGAAATCATTACTCAAGTTATTACTCAAGCTATGAGCATAATGGCTGTGAAATAAATCTCACTACTGGGCGCTGATCTTGTACCCCATTTCGGTGATATTAAACAGAACTGGTTGAGTATACCTCCGGAAACGTATACTAAAGTTTAGTAGCATTTTTAGTGAAGTTATGAGGATAATGGCTGTGGAATAAATCTCGCTCCTGTGGATTGACTTTTAACCCCATTTCGATGATATTCAACAGAACCGGTTTAGTATTTTCCGGAACAACATAAGAAAGTTTTATCGCAAGCGAAGCATTTTTACGTAAGTTATGACGCCTAATATCGATTGAATGGATCCCTCTCCCATGTCCTGACATTTGAACCCATTTCGCCCATTTTCAATAGGAGTCGTCAACAGGTGGTTCCCTACCACATATTAAAATTTCATGGAAATAGAACCGTTTTTAAGCAAGTCATGACGCATAAAGGCCATGAAATGGATCACGCTCCTATGTTCTGACCTTTGACCCCATTTTTGCCCATTTTCAATAGGGTTCGTCCCTAGGTGGTCTACATCCGGGTTCGTCCGTATCCGTTCTACCACATACTAAAATATCATCGAAATCGGACCATTTTTACTCGAGTTATCGTGCTGACAGGCGGACGTATAAACAAACAGAAAGACGGATAAAGATGGAACCTATACGCTTCTTCAACCTACGGTTGGAAAGCGTAAAAAGTCCGCAGTAATGCTAAAGCTGTTCCACCTAACTTTGATGGTGCTACAATCAAAATTTTTGAATTAAGCAACTTCAATGTTCAATTTCAGTTTTTGCCTTTGTTTCCTTGATATCATATCAAGCTTCAGAATATGTTTCGCAGCAACACCATTTTTTTACAAGTTTATGATGAGCTGGAAGTTTCCAAAATGTGAATTTTGTTTTCATAATTGCCCGTCAGAAGGGAGGGACAATTTTCCTTCTGAGGACACTCTTCCTTCATATTGCATGACAAATTATTTTTCAGTCCGCGGGCATCAGTATCGAGCACTAAATACCAGAGAGCGCAATTTTCTTTGAGAAAAAAAAAACTTGCCGTTCAACAGTAAAACATTAATAAAACCGAGTCGAAGTCGGGTCGGGAACACCTAGACCAGAACCGTTTGCCCCGACAGAAATTGTCGACCCGTTGACCCGTAACTCGTTCCATCTCTGAACCCAGTATGTTGCAAATATGATTGAACTGAGGCAGAGTTGGGTGTTTCTTTTGGTGCACCAAAGTTGAACCAGGATCCCATCGGAGAAGGGCGCCATGATTAAATTAAATATATATGAAAACATTGTTCGGCATTTCACGGCTCGCACCCATATGCGCTTATCAAAAATTGATAAATCTCTAGTACATAACTTTGTGCCTCCGCTATTTCGTGGTGTAGTAGAATTGAATCCTAAATGTAACCTCAATATTCAACGTTATGGCTTTAAACAGATCCACTCTGGATCCAGAGTAAACCAGAAAGATGACACCGAATTTTCGGGTCTAATAAGCACGTCTTTTGAATCCGTTCTGACGCAAATTAAATTTATCAAAGCTATTCAAAGTCAATGGAACCGGTATGGAAAACAATAGATCTGACGAAAGAAAGAAGATTTTCAATCGGGTTTTTAACCCCCAGATATTGCTGTAAACGGAATCGTGAGCTTACGAACTCTTAGAAACAGAGATATCGACAAAAATAATATGTGACTGTACGTCCCCTGGTGGGAAAACCATGCATTATTTTAGGAAGAAAGTATTCTCAAAACATTTATCCGTATAAGCGGTATCGGTCAAAGAAAAAAAATTAGTCGAGTTTTCAGGAGCCCAGATTTTGCAACAAATGCTTCAGAAGCAGAAATTAACACATATGACCCTTGGTGGCTAAACCATTTTTTACCAAACATTAGAAATTATGTGTAAACGATTTCCCATCAGGAGCTGTATGCGGTGCAGAAATAATTTTTCAAATCGGAGATTTAGAAGCAGAGGTATAGGGGGCAACGCAATTTACATTTACGCCCCCTTGCGGAAAGTCTATGAATTACTTGAAAATTTTGAAATTATATGAACCACATGTCACATTAAAAACACTATTAAACAAAGAAAGAATTTTTCAAATCGGACTTCAAGAAGTAGAGATATTGACAAAAATAAGATATGCATACATCTACACCCCTGGCGTAGAAACCATGCACTATTTTAAGAAGAAAATGTTTCTAAAAGGTTTGTCGACATGAGTAGTGTCGGTCAACAAACGACGTTTTTTTCAATCGCGAATTTAGAAGCTCATATTTTGCTGCAAATACAACAGAAGCGGAAATTAAGATTTACGCCCCCTGGTGGCCAAACTATTTTTTTACAAAAATTAGAAATTATGTGCAAACGATTTCCCATCAGGAGCTGTATCCGGCGTAGAGAGAATTTTTAAAATCGGAGATTTAGAAGCAGAGATATAGGGGGAAACGCAATTTACGGCTACGCGCCCTAGCGGAAAATCTATGAATTACTTGAAAATTTTGAAATTATATGAAACACATGCCACATGGAAAACACTATCCAACAAAAAAGGAATTTTTCAAATTGGACTCCTAGAAGTAGAAATATTGACAAAAATAAGATGTACATCTACGCCCCCTGGCGGAGAAACTGTGGAATATTTTAAGAAGAAAATATTCCGAAAAGGTTTATCGATGTGAGTGGCATCAGTTCACGAAAGAATTTTTGAATCGATATTTTAGAAGCTACGATTTTTTGGCAAATACATCAGAAGCAAAAATTAACGCTTAAGCCCCCTGGTGGCCAAAGTATTCTTTACCAAAAATTTGAAATTATATGCAAAAGATTTTCTGCCATGAGATGTATCCGCTGAAGAAATTTTTTTTCAAATCGGAGTTTTAGAAGAAGAGTTATCGGGACAAATGTATTTTACTTTTACGACCCCGGGCGGAAAATCTATGCGTAATTTGAAAAAAGTTACTATATCTAAAATACTCTTCGACATAAATGGAATCGAAAGATAATTTTTTTTCAATTGGATGTTTAGAAGCAAATAGTGGAATAAAACGTATTTTTGAATTCGACAACATCTGCATTTACGCCCTCTACCGGCGAAATTGTACATCGTAAAAAAAAAGACGAATTAAAGGATCATTATTTGCATATTTCAAGCTTCGCAATGCAAAAATAATTTTTCAAATCGGACTAACAGTTGCTGAGATATCGTGGGTACAGATGGACGAACGGAAGGACAAACCAATAACAGAAGCACGATTTTGTTTTACAAAAGACGTGCTAAAAAGCTGCTTATTAATGAGTTTCATACTAGAGTGCTTGTCTTTGTTGTGAGGATTTCTAATCTATTAGTGGTATGCAAAAGTTCCCGCCGCTTTAAGGAGAAAGGAACGATCAGGAAACCAGTACACATTTATTCAACGAAATATTGGCCGTTAACATTAATGACCTTTTGCCATTTTTCAGGCAACAAATTAATGCCACTGTGGATAGAAGGAAACGGGTTTTGAGCTGAAGAACGCAGTGACGAAATATTCCACCGCTAGAACTGTGATGAACCGCCGTTGGGCTAGGGCATGTTGCATGGGGCGAAACTGAGGGTGCAATGTCCAACAAGTAAGTCGGATGCGGTAAAACCTCCCAGTGTAACTGTTCAAAAGTTGATTTCGTGGTGGCACTGAAATCTGGTCTGGCATTTCGTGTAACCGGATGACTGGGTTGCGTCCTATAGGTGTCCATGGGCGTTTTTCCGCGATTGCGGCGTTCAGTTTCATCAACTGATCGCTGTGTTGTTGTGTAGTGATTGCTTCTCCCCGTTTTACCAATTCGAAGTACAGCACTTCCTGCATATCCCACCACACACACACCACCTTTTCCCCGTGGATATCTTGTTTTGCAGTGGATGTTGATGGCTGACCTGGGTCAACCCAGGATCATTTGCGTACGGGGTTGTCGCAATAGACCCATTTTTTTTTTATCCCCAGTGACAATCTTCCACAAGAAATTCTTCCCTTGAAACCTCTTCAGCAACGACATGCCCAATGGTTGAACAATATTACGCTCCGTTAAAGTATGCGAAACCCACTTACCAATCTTCTGGATCTTCTCCAAGGCCTGTAGACACCGTACCACCGTCGATTGAGCCACTTTCAAACGTTTCGCCAGTTGCGTGGTCGATTGTGTGGCATCCTCTTGCAAGAACGATTCGAGCTCCTCGTCTGCGAATTCCTGCGGTCTACCTGCACGTGACTTGTCTTCTAAGATGAGATCAGCTTTCTAAAACCTGGCAAACCATTCTGGACACTCCCGCTCACCCATAAGCGTTTCGCCATACCCCTGACACATTGAACCGTATGTTCCACTCGCACTTTTTCCTAAATTAAACATGAATAATAAACAGTGCCACAAATGAACTATATCGACCACCATGCTATACTTCATATACGAACTAACAGCACCGGTCGCCGGCCGGTTAGACCCCTATAGCGCCCACTAGTGGCGGAAACTTTTGCATGCCCGAAATAGAATCAGGATTTTTTTATTTTATAGAGAGATAGACTCCTCAAAAAAGAAGTTTGTTTTCCATAGGCTTTATGATATTTGCAATGCGATAAAATATGTTGTAATTTGTGAGGCTCTTATTTTCTTTCGTCGCCGATTCAACTTTAAATAATCATTATTAAGATACATCTTACGCTCGTTGAAGGCATTGATTTGACAATGGTATTTAACATTTTGAAATTTCGTTTATACGGTTTGTACATTGATACGTTTTTATTATCCCGTAGAAAGACGTATAACTGAGGTTTCAATGTATTTCTCAAAACAAAAGTTTTTTACAAATTTTGAAGATGTGAATCCGCTTTTGGTGTAAATATGACATGGATGGTAAGGCAGATAATATCCGAAAACTTGAAAATTTTGCCGTTCTGGAACGGGAATGGAATCCGCGTCTCCCGGATAGTACGCAAACCACTACACCATCTGGAACGACCAAGTTTCAAGTTTCCGATTAATTTTAATAAAACCATCACTTAAAAAATTCGTAAAAATAATATCTTAAATTAATCTGAAACTTGAAACTTGGTCTTTCTGGGTGGTGTAGTGGTTAGCATACACGGGCGCTATCCGGAAGATTCGATTTCCGCTCCAGGACGACAAAAAGTTTCAAGTTTTCGGATATTATCTGACTTAACAGCCTTGTTATATTTGCACCAACAAACGAATTATCATCTTCGAAATGTGTATTGTATAGTGTAATGCCGTATTCCATTCATGACAAAAGTGTTTCATCGATGGGTCTGCCCGGTTCTTTCTTGTAGGTCAGAAACGTAACAAAACAAGACATACAGCTTCTACGAACTACTCAAAGAAGCATGAAGAGTGGATGTTTGGTGTAACAGCGAAGGAGACCAAGATAAACTTCTGGGAAATCAGAGAGTCACTGCTGTAAGACAAACACACCATCCATGCTTCACTTAGGAATCAAACCCGGACCCAACGCGCACGAAATTAATTGAAATGAAATTAAACAGCTTGCGAAAAGTACGAGCACTGAAAAACTGAGACCACAACTATCAAAATGACTGTTACAGTTAAACCAGAACAACCTCTTTTTCATACGCCCTGGCACTTCCCTTTCAGTGAAAGAAAAATGGTGACGAGACATTTGTGGAATGGACAGACCAAAAAATTGTGGGACATTTATCTTCGGAATATGCACTCATCGCCAAAAAACTAGTTGCACTCAGAAGGACATGTCGGATTGCAATGCTATTCAAGAGGAAGGTAAAGTTTACCAGGAACAATAAATGATCAAACATTGAGACTGGTATGGGCAATTTTTATTGAGCTCCAAAAATAAGTAGTGTCTCTCAGACTGATATAGGCAATATTTATTGAGCTACAATAATTAGTGTCCCTCAGTATGGCGTCGGGAAGCCATGTTTGCTTACACAGAATATCAGACGTCTAGGCATGGAGTTGTACGGGTTTCTAATGGTGTCCTGCGATAACCCATCCCATGCAACTTGAATCTTCTCACGCAGTTCCTGTAGATTGTGCGGTAGAGGAAGAGTGTGGATAGCGCGTTCAATAGCATCCCACACATTTTCAATTGGCGATATGTCGGGCGATGCAGCTGGCTATAGCAGAATGCCCGTGTCTTGAAATAAAGCTCTCGAGACAACAGAAGTATGCGGACGAGCATTGTCCTGTTGGAAAATCGCACCAGAGTGAGCGTTCAGAAAAGCTAGCACCACTGGTTGCAGAACCTCGTTAACGTAACGTTGGGATGTCAAAGAGCCTGTAATGAACACCAAAGGTGATCTGGCATCGTAGGCAATTGCACCCCACACCATAACACCAGGCCTTCTGGATATGTGGCGCTTGACAGCAAAACTTTCATCTCGGCGCTTACCACGGTGCCTCCACACACGGATTCGTTGGTCGTCTCCTCCAAGACAAAAACGGGACTCGTCACTGCATATCATCCGCTGCAAATTCTGAGTGGCTCCACCATATTCTGGCACTACACCATTGCAGTCCTTGGCGACGATACAACGGTTTTAAGGGCAGTAGTCGTAACGGTCTACGTGCGTGTAGTCCTTGTCGTGCAGCCGTCATCCAATGGTGCTGGCACTAATCGGACGATGCGTGGAGGGCACCACTGCTCGCTGAATATCCGCAATCGTGGAGGTTGCGTCACTCCGCGCATGTCGAACAACCCGGCGGCCTCTCACTTCGTGGTTCGTCTAGGTCTCCCATACCCCTCCTGTCTCTGCTGCGTGCCTTGTTCTACCCACTACCGCCAACAGCATGCTATGATGATATCCGCACGACCGGTATGGCGCGCAATATGGCGATAACCCGATCCCGCTTCCCGGAGCCTGACGATGCGGCTCCTCTCAAACTCCTCCAACTGCTCGAATTGCTTCCGAACTTTTCTATGAGGCATACTCCACTTGCAAAGGATGAAACCAACACAACAGCACGAGTCAGAATGGCAAGGACGTGCAATGGGACCTTATACAGCAGGTCAAGCACAGCGCTACGACCCCTTTTATTGGAGTCACATGCGCGTCCGAGCGTAATCCTTGAATCATTTACATGTCTCACGATGTCAAACATACCCACGAAGTTTCATTCCTGTCGGTTGCTTCCATTTGGGTACAACCATTTTTTTGACGATGATTGTAATTATTTTTCGTTTGACGGCTTGGCGACCACCGTGAGTAACTCAAAGGACCCCAAACAGTCCCAGTTCCTAATTTTCGGCCCCATCTTGAATTCGGTTTTAAACCCACCTCGGACTAATAATAAGAAGACAGATTCGCACCACTGGACCACCGGAGCAGCTCTAAAATATGTGGACAGGCCCTTGTGTTATGGTAAAGCTATGGGGCGCCAAGAGTTTGTATGGTTTTCCAAAAGTAAACAGGATCAGCGATCTCCCATCCATTGAAGTTGCTCATTACAGTTTAAAAGGCGCAAAGTTCAGTACCATTGACTTTGGTTGGTTAAGATGCGGAATTGATAGTTCCAAGTTTCAATAGAAGCTTTGGGACTCTGCAACTCCCTTTCAGTGTCCCAACGTTTCAAACATATACACTCATTTTCACAAAAATCTGCGCACCAAGAAGGAGGCGTCGGATTGAAATGAGATTTTAGTAGTAAGATGGTACATACCAAGGACAGAACTGATTATAATCTCACAGCAGCAGGACGATTTCCCGCGGACATACAGTACACATTCCGGTGAGCTTCGTGCTCTGATACATGCAGTGATACGGTCACGCATGGAGTCAAAGTGACGCCGTATGTTATCCTGGGACAGATTGGCCCACACTTCTTGCAACTGACGCTCTAAATCACGAACACTGGGACATGGAGAAAGCTGGAGTCCCATGTGTTCCCACACGTGCTCGATGGGCGAGAGATCAAGCGATCTGGGAGGCCACGGAAGCGTCGAAGCATGAGGTAGACATTCATGGGAAACCCGAGCCTTCTGCGGAGGGGCGTTATCTTGTTGGAAAATGGCTTCGGGCCGCCCCGCCAGTGAAGGCAGCTCATGGGGCCCCATGATATCCTGCACGTAGTGCTGGACTGTCAACGTCCCTCGGATCACTGCGAGGAAAGTCCGACTGTCATACCTTATTGCCCCCCAGACCATCATGCCTGCAGTTCGGGACGTGTGCCGCTGCACAGTGAGTTTGAGATCGTAGCGCTCACCAGCGATCCTCCACAATCTGAAACGGTGGTCGCCCGTTCCCATACAGAAGCAGGACTCGCCGTTGAACACTATACGTTGCCAGTCCGTAGCATTCCACGTTGCTCGGTGCTGACACCACTGTAATCGACGCCGACGATGGTCAAGTGTTAATGGCACAAAACGTAAGAGCCAGACGAGAGTGCTGTGACGTGCATGCCCAGAAGGGCGCACACAACATAAAGGCAGATAGCAGTAACAAGGAACGTCCGCGTAGCTCAATTGGTTGAGCGACTTATTCCGGAATGAGGGGACCCGGGTTCGAGCCCCGGTGTGGACAAAAATGACGAAGAAATTTACTTCGTTATAGTGCATAATCGCTTCTGTGAGGCGTCTGGAAATAGTTAGTTCTGGCGGACACATGAGTCCCTAGTAAAGCCGTCACATGTCTCTGGCTGTTAGGTAAGGACTTCGTTGCATATGTGCGTGCCGCTCTCACGATCTCACGGTCTTGTTTACTGGTCGTGGGTCTGGGTCGTCCAGAGCCAGTCCGCCGCATCTGGATGACTTCCTGTGTCCATTGTTCCCAACACGATCGCACCGTACTGTCCGACCGGCCCAAATGGCGGCCGATTCCGCAGGATGTCCACCCTGCCTGTCTAAACCCGACGATACGGCATCTTTTAAATTGCGTCAGTTGCACATACAAACAACTACGGCGGTTCCTCTGCATGTCTATCGCTCAGGGATCTCACCTTACTCTTACCGTGCACTTCGGAAAGAATGAGGAATAGCCCGCGCGGCGCCTTATAAGCCCAAAGGATTGCGATTGCAGCGTTGGTTTTGGACGAGATGACACTTTTATAATTTATTATATTCGTCGAGTTCCGCGTTAGTCGCGCGGTTTTTTCTTGTTGCGCGGATTTTTATGACAATGATTGTACCATTTTGGACTAATAAAAGAAAGCATATTCTGCATACCTTACATTGAAGGTATTATATTCCCATTCTCTCGATTAATACAAAGAATCGAACAACTGAAACTATTTTTTGATGTTACAAGACCTGCGGTGCACGACTGGCTTACCGGCCGTAATCAGATTCTGCGCTACAGATGGCCCCAGTGATATACTTTTTCAATTTAATTCAATTTTTGTTTCATTTCAACTCTGCCTTATTTAGCTGTTACATTAAAATCAAAAATACAAAGTAGATAATTGTAACAGCAAGGGAGATCTGGGATAAGGACACTAAAGTCCTGACAAGACCCTGATCTTCCCGTACAAGTATAGGCAAGTCAGAATTACACCAGAAAGCATGGCGCAGAACAATCAAAGATAGTAAATATTACTGTTAGTAAAGTTATTCCCTCTCCAACATTTTTATCCACCCTCCTCCAAACCTTCCCACTTTCCCACCGATTCGCCCTCTACATGCCCACTTTCCCATTTTATCCCACTTTTTGTCACTCATTTTCTCGTCATTTTTTTTTTTTTTGCGCATTTTCCATTTCACTATTCCCTATTCCCTTTCCCATTTTTTTACACTTTCCAACCGTAGGTTGAAGAAGCGTATATGCTCCAGCTTTGTCCGTCTGTCCGCACGATAACTGGCGGAAAAATGGTTCGATTTCGATGAAATTTTAGTATGTGGTAGGGGGACCACCTGGGGACGAACCCTACTGAAAATGGGACAAATGGGGTCAAAGGTCAAGACATAGGAGCGGAATCATTCCATTGCCCTTATGCGTCATAACTTGCGTAAATATGGTTCGATTTCAATGAAAGTTTACTATGTGGTACGAGACCACCTAGGGACGAACTCTATTGAAAATGGGACAAATGGGGTCAAAGGTCACGACGTAGGAGCGAGATCATTCCATTGCCTTTATGCGACATAACTTGCGTAAATATGGTTCGATTTCAATGAAAGTTTACTATGTGGTAGGTGACCGCCTGGGGACAAATCCTATTCAAAATGAGTGAAGTGGGGTCAAAGGTCTGGACATAAGATCGGGATGCATTCCACTGCCTTTATGCGCCGTAACGTACGTAAAAATTGTTCGATTTCGATGAAATTTCAGTATGTAGTAGGGGACCACTGGGGACGAACCCTATTGAAAATGGACGAAATGTGCTCAAAGGTCAGGATATAGGATTGCAATCCATTCCATTGCCCTTATCCCATATTAATAAAGTGGACGTCAAGTAATTTTGCTTCCTATACTTCCAACGGAAAAACTTTTGTATACATTTCCTTCACAATTAATGTGTTCCCAAGGATGAAAATTTGAACATCGATTAAAATAACTTCATATTATACCTTGGAAAACTTAATATTTTCTAAAACATAACCATAATTATATTAAAAATCAATAACTTTTTCTTTGGTGGTGTTGAAACCAGAGAAAAGATGGCACGACCTGCACTTTGATGACGTCAGTGGACAAAAAAATGCTGGATTGCATAATTACGGTTATGGTTTAGAAAATATTAAGTATTCCAAGTTATGAAATGAAGCTATTTTAATCGATGTTCAAATTTTCATCCTTGTGAACGCATTAATTGTCCAGAAAAAAGATGGCGTGACCTGTATTTTCATGACGTCAGTAGACAAACAAATGTTGAATTGCATAATTATGGTTATGTTTTAGAAAATATTAAGTATTGCAAGTTATAAAATGAAGATATTTTAATCGATGTTCAAATTTTCATCCTTGGGAACGCATTAATTGTGAAGAAAATGTGTACAGAAGTTTTTCCATTGGAAGTATAGGAAGCAAAATTACTTGACGTCCACCTTAAAGTAGCAATTCTTGTATGCATGTATGTACATTTCATTTTGAAAACAGCTCTAAGAATTTTGATGAAAGTCGTTAATCTACCGTTTTCTGGTACTAGAAATCGATTTAGCTTGATCTCGACTTTAGGAGAATTCGTTTAGTGGGTTAAATAACCACCCCGAATTATAACGTTTTTAGTGATGGCGTTGTTCCATTAATGCTATCAATGCTTAGAAATCTTATGACGTCACAACTCGCGTTTGAGAATGTTGGCGCCCGGTCACGCCATCTGTCTCATTACGTCACGCGTTGTGTGTGGATCCTATTAAAGTTATATGACGTCACACTCTTGCGGCAAGCAGATGGTCGCGATTCCCATCTGCCTCATTACGTCACGCGTTGTGTGCGTATGTCCGTCCGCACGATAACTCGCGTAACAACCGTTCGATTTCGATAAAATTTTAGTATCTGGTAAGGGATCACCTGGGAAGGAGACCTATTTAAAATTACCGAAATTGGGTCAAAGGTCAGTACATAGGAGCGGGATCCATTCCACTGCTGTTATGTGTCATAACTAACGTAAAAAAGGTTCGGTTTCGATGAAATTTTAGTATGTGGTAGGGGAACTCCTGGCGACAAACCTTATTGAAAATGGGCGAAATGGGGTCAAAGTCAGGACATAGAAGCGGAATCACTTCCATCGCCATTATGCTTCATAACTTACGTAAAAATGCTTCGATTTGGATGAAATGTTAGTATGTTGTAGGGTCTTGCCTGGGGACGAATTCTTTTGAAAATAGGCGAAATAGGGTAAAAGGTTAGGACGCACGAGCGAGATCTATTCCATAGCCCTTATGCATCATAACTTACGTAAAAAATGCTTCGATTGCGACAAAATTTTATCATGTTATTTCGGAGGTATACCAAATCGGTTCTGTTGAATATTATCGACATGGAATCAAAGGTCAGGGCACAGGACCGAGATTTATTCCACAGCCATTATTCTCATAACTTGAGTGATAATTTGAGTAATGGTTTCTGGTATGTTGGAAAGCGTATTATAATCAATGCATTGCATGATTTTACTAACTTGTTTAATATTCTTGGTAGTTCCAGGATGTAAAGTTTCATTTTTTAAAATAGATTAAAATTACATATTACTATAAGATCATGAGGTAGAGAATTCCAAAATTGATACCCAGCATAATTTATAAACTGTTTAACATATTGAGTACTGGGCAAAATTGGTCTCAGTTGAGATTCATCTCTAGTATCATAGACATGGGTAAGCAATGAAATTTCAATAAATGTATGATTTCTATCATTTTTTATTCTCTGTACACGGCTTTCCCTTTTCTATTTAGATCGTCGTTTAGGGCTGTCCAATCCGACATTTGAATGTCCACTTTCTGCAAAGCGGCCTGGAACAGCTTTGCAGTGTATCAAGGCTCTCGATCCTGATGGTACAGGAAGTGTCCTGTGCCAAGCTTATGACACAGCTTAGGTACTAGTTGTACAATTAAGTTTTAAAGCGTTTCTTGTGTGACGTATACCGCTACTTTACATATCCGACATTCCCGAGCGTTGTTGTCATGTGACCGTAACTGGTCCTGAGTATAAAATATGACGCAGAAGTTTGCCCAACAGTCAAGTGCACTTGCACATCGGTAGGTGAAAGATGGCAAGCGATACTGCATTTATTCTACACTGCATTCGTTACGAATTTCATCAACGAAAACGTGCTGCAAAAGCTTGTGTATAGATCTGTTCTGTTCTGCGGAAGAATACTATATCGAAAAGCAAGTGTGAATTTTGGGTTTAGACGATTTAAAGCAGGTGATTTTCATGTTGGCTATCGAGAACGTAGCGGAAGGTTGCACATGCGGAACTGCAAGCATTGCTGGATGAAGATTCGTCTCAAACGCAGAAAACGAACTAGCTGAACAACTGGAGGTAACTCAAGAAACCATTTCCAATCGTTTATGCACAATGGGAAAGATTCAGAAGGAAGGAAACAGGCTGCCGCATGACCTGAGCCAGAGGAACAAGGATGAGAGTGTCATTAAGTGTTTGAATCTGTTGAATAAACAACACAGAAAGTCTTTCCTGTGAAAAATTGTTGGGTGTGAGGAAAATTGGATATGGTATGGCAATCCCAAACAGACAAAAACAGTGGGTAGATCCCGGTGAAGCAACGACTTCGACACCGAAACGCAATATTCACTCCAAGAAAGTTCTGCTGTGCTTCTGGTGGGATATGAAAGGGTGTGCTCTATTATGAACTATTGGAACAGGGTCGAACTATTACTGTTGATCGCTACAAGCAACAGTTGCTGCTATTGAACCAGGAAATCTGTCGGAAACGTCTATTAACAGGCAAAGGATTGCATCCCGTGAAATTACTGCATGACAACGCTAGGCCGCATGTCTCAAAATCGGTCAAGAAAACGTTATTGACGCTTGGCAGGGAAGTTTTTGCAGCACCCGGCGTATAGGTCCAACAAAGTCCCTTAAGACTATCATTTGTTCCGATCGATGCAACATGGTTTGTCTACTGTACGGTCCCGGACATGTGACGAAGTGCAAAAATGGATTAATACTTCGTCGCGTCACACGATGAAGTATTCTTCATGACTGGAATCCGTCAGCTGCCCAACCTATGGCGGAAGGTGCTACATAATGACGGCACATATTTTGATTCATAAAAGTATCGTTGTTTTCTCACACATTATATGTTGCGTTGTCTTAAAGCGCTTTAAAACTTATTTGTACACCTAATAGCAAGGAATTATTACTTATATCTTCCTACCGAGGCTCCGTTAGGCTAGCAGACACCACAATTAAAAGTTCGCGTGTGTCCCATCAGAAACTGCCGTACATCATCAGAGATGCTTCCTACGAACTTAACTGAAGTGAATCTGCAGTCTGTTTGACAGAGTTCCACAGTCCAAGAACCACTCGTACGTCTATCGTAAAGAATGTTTGAGTAACATGATTCATCACTCCACGCGATCCTCTTCCACTCCCCTTTGTCCACGAACGGAGATCAAGTCACCACTGGAGTCGTCTTGGGGCATTGCTTGGAGTGATGTAGGGCTTCTGCGCTGTTGATCAGCAAAATATTCTTGCCCTTGCAATTTATGACATACCGTTCTGGTGCAAATAGCAGTTCCAGCGGCTTTGCTGACGTCACCGGCCAGGTACGTAGAAGAAAATGAAGTGCCTTTTTCAAATTTCGCAGGAAGTTTCGTTTGGCATCATTCCTTAGCCTGTGCCGCCATCCAAAGGGAAGCTTCACTGCATTGCCACGATCTGCTTGCCATCGACGAAGAACACCATTTCAGAAGATTTTGGCATCCCAAAAGAGCGGCAGTGTTACACCCTGTCTGCATACTCAAGCGAGATCCAACCACTATTCCCCTTTCAAAGTCCATGAGAAACGTTGCGTGCCGCATGGTCGATCTCATGGCGGAATGAAAGTTGTGCCAACGCTCTCCTTTAGGCACTACCCAATAAAACTCGCGAGTGCACGTTTAGTTCTGCTTATGTGCATTTATTTTTGTATGTGGAGGTCTCCGAACGCGTTGCTCTTCGTAGGTACATTAAATTCAACATACAGTATATGCACTCGTGAGCTATCACATTATGACTATCTACGTAGTAGCGTGTTTGGTCGCCTTTCTTCGCGAAAACCGAATTTGGACTGTGATCGACCATATTAGACGGCAGATGGTGTCTCAGGTATTCTGTACCAGTTAGGGTGTGAGATCCAGGAGTTTGGTGACGGTGCAAAGTAAAAGCTTGGACTGTAGAATGCTGTGTCTCACTGCATGCAATAAATGATGGATGCGATTGAAGTCTGAAGAATCTAGCAGTAGAGAAGCTCATCAAATGCTTGAACGTCTACTTTGAGTCATCTATAACATGGTGAAGGTGACAGCCTTGTAAACTTGAGTGCTACCTTGATGATAAGGTGCAGTACCGTCCGGTTACATGATAACCATTTAAGGCAAAACTTCAACCGAAGCAGTAAGGGTGCATTTAATGGGGAACAGGTTACTCACCGATATCAATAAGACGAATCTCCGTATTTTCATCAACCCGCAGTGGGGATGTGCCTTTTCAAACGACGACCCTGTTTCCAGCTGTTCACTCGATTACAATACCTGGAGCATGGACTCATCGGACCAAGCAATACCTTTAGTGTAGATCCCTTTCCAGTCGGTTCTGGCATGCCTTCTCTAGGCGTAACTGTCTCTGACAGTCGTTCAGCTTCAAGGTGTTCAAAAAGTCAGAGACACCTGAATCGGCTGCCAATCCTTTGTTCTTTTCTTCAATAGTCCATGGTAAATTGTGTGTTTGGGAACGTTTCTCTGTGCACTTTGGTTGTATTCTATAGTTAAATGCGGGATTGCATTCCGCAAGATGTTCTGGATCATAAGAGGCACCCGGCGTTCAAGTTTACGATTAAATAGTTGTGGTATCCGTTTACCGGAATGTTGAGGGAATGTGTTACCCTATTTGGACCTCTCTTGCCTCAACTGCTGGGGCTGGCTCTCGAACAACAAACAATACCTGCGGTTGCTCACATACCTCTTTCCTGGTGCCCTATGTCATTCACAGTTCCATCCCAGACACGTGTTTATTTTCTCTTTGTATGCTTCGTATTGATGAACGGGCACTACTTTCTCGTGGCGCCTATATACTCTATATCCCTAACTTGTTGGTGACGTCAATGCTGCAAACCGTGGGTTGCGTTCACTCGTCCAAACACGTATATCATAATGAACTAGCCCACAAGCGTACATAATCTCTAGAGAATTGATTCAGTGTTTAATTATTCCATCCCAGAAGATAGTCAGATTTACTCTGACGAACCCTTGCTACTACATAAATTATAATAAGTATAAAAATTAAAAATTCTGATTCTATATGTTCACTGATCTGCGTGTTGCTTAATTTTGTCTGAAAACGTTTTACATACAAACGCAGAGATTGATCCCTTAGGAGGCAAAATAGCGCACTGCAAAGCCAGAATCACTTTCTAAACATTGAATCTTTGTTCATCATATTACAGAGGTTATGACGATCTGTAAAAGAACAGCAAGAGGATAAAGTATGTGTAAAAAAATTACGTAAAGACGCGGAGATGAAAATAAAAACAAACGTGACACCTGAATGATGCCTTCTTTTTCCGCTTAGTGTGATATGGGTAAGTAGAAACGCTTGGATGAATTCACTTCTTTCGCAAGTGCATTAAGTAGTGTTTTTCTTTTTTGTTAGCTACGCCTTCACTTCAACCCGGAACTTCATGATTTACGAGCTGTATGTTTATCCAATTACGTCTCGGACGTGATTCCCAGAGAGGTATTCGTTTTACGGAAGATCGCTTTCATGGACTCACTAAATCATTCTGGCCTGACCCTCAAATAAATTTCCGTTTCCGCTTTCTTCGAAATACATTATTGGATGGCCAGGATTATCAGAATTGTTTCTATCAATGAAAATAAAGCACTGTTCTTTCAAAAGAAACAACTATGCCACAGTTTATCTTCTTTGTGGGGACTTTATGAATCAATCCAAAAACAGTTTGAGTCTTTTAAATTCCGTAAAGACGATATTAATATTAATTTCGAGACATGCATCAAAACGTGCTGAAATGGTAAAATATGCTGCACGGCTCTTCTCAGTTTTTTGCAGTAGAAGAATATGGAATAACTCATCTACGACGCCCTTACAGGGAATGTTATAGGTAATGTATTCCGTTATGTTTTTGTAGATAAGTACTTCAGGTCTACTATGTACGGAACTGCTGGAGGTTATCGCTTCATTACTTCTTACATAGAACTACTGTTTTAATTTTACTTTGCGAAGGAGTGTTAAAGACCAAATTTTTACATCAGCATCTTCAAAATGCCCACTGGTTGCTCATGGGTCGAATGATCTAAGGCGCAGGGGCTTCCTTTGTCGTACTGATAGATGTTGGATTGAATCTGCTTGAGACATAGATGTCCGTCTGGAGGTTTTCAGCCATCCAGAAACCAGGGATAACAAATTTTGCATGGTCGGCTACTAATGGCCATAGATTTTTGAAACGAAGATAGAAAAAATGAAAGGGTAAAGAGCACTGATTTTTTTTTTTCTGGAGGCGATTATTGATTTCTATGAGCAACTCTTAGGGCTATAAGCAGTCTCCCGTCTATAATTCGGCGGGTACTGTTTTCAGAAAGGGACAGGGCCTCCTGCATTACCAGATAAATTATCATATGTAGAGGATTTCAGGAAGAGAGTGTCTGACCCCAGGTCTTAAACAACCCTTAGAAATAGGAAGCTAGGAGATTTGGGCTAGAGTGCCCGATAGCAAAGTGACACGGAAGCGAAGTAGAAAGGGGAAGAAGACGCCCTTATTTATTACCGGGGGCAGTACCCGTGGTCCGACGGCTTAACGTGCCCATCCGACGCACGGCGGTTATTTAGTGGATCGAACGTTCGTAATTGCTGGGATCGAACCTGAGGTCCTTTCCGTGGCAGTCACGAACGCTGCGCTCTAGGCCACCCGCGGCCCGCATTACCAGATAAGTACACCACTCATAGCTTATATAGGACTCCAATGCAGGCCACTATCGGACAAGTACTAAAAAAACCGCGGATCGGACCTCTCGGTCGTGAATGCTTTGATTGCTTGTTCTACAAATGCCTTTTATTTTTTCCTAATTGTTACTTTTCTGCTAATAAGAGATACACGATAACCTACTTGTACATTAAATTCCCGTGAACATCTAAAAGTAGTTAATCTAAAATGCTGATCTGATAAAGTAAACACAACAAGTAAAACCGAAATTATGATTCAACTACATTTTAAAAGTCACTAGCAAAGGAAACCTTAATCAGTAAGAGAAGCTACCCTTACATTAGAAAAGGGTATACAACATTAAAAAAAATAGCAATTTACCCTAAAAGCCCTAATCATGGGTGACACATCGAGCTCCACGTCATACATTAGATATGTCCTCTCCTACGATCACCTTGCACGAAGTTGAAAGTGATCTGCATTTCACAAAACGTTTTCCTGATTTTTGAATTCCTTACTTTCCAGCTTGCTATGATGATTCATTACACGAGAAGCAATTCTTCGCACGTTCCTTTTACTAGTTGAAAAACCTTTGTTTCTATGGTAGTGTAATCTTCACTAGTTACAGATGCTGATTATAAAGCAGGGAGCGAAGCAGACCAGAAGGTGAGGAAATTATTCTTTTATACGGGAATCTACGCTGATTACACACAGATTTTCGACTGAAGGCATAAAATATCTAAGCCATGACCGGTTTTTTGAATATAAGTCATCGGGCGATGCACAGGTACCAGCCACTGAATTAGAATCTTATATTCAGTACCAGGTTTGACATCCCTTAGCCCGAATCACAGCACGGCTGCGGTTTGGCACAGGTTCCACAAGGTAATGATGTGCCTCTACGTCTACAGCTTACCTGAAGTTCACAAGACATTCCTTTAACTAGTGCAGATTTGACGAAAGGCAATGTGCTGCCTGGCCTCTGCTTTTAACATGTCTCAGAAAATCGTCATGGACTTCAGATCTGGGCTTTGTGGTGGCCAGGGAAGATGGTGGAACTCGCTGTCAAGCTTGCTGAACTGCTGAGTAGGACTTGGCCGAAGGACAGTACCGCTGTCGTCCATGGTATTGCATGACATCGGCAGTCATGCAGTACGATGGACAGCAGCATTGTCTAATAACAGCCTTCACCCTCTGTATAAAAAGCCGATATTGCAAGATGGACTTTATGGGCAACAATGTTCAGACAATATCTGCAGGATACCCAACCTTCTAGCAATATCAAGAGACCGGTTCCATACGTATGGAATGTGCTCTATACAATGACAGTACCTCCAGAACTTTGAGCAGTTTTTACATGGCAAGGTTGGTACATTGCCTCATGGAGAGCTAGCCAAATTCTCTGCTTACCGTCAGTACATAACAAAGTGTACCGCAACTCGTCGGACCACATGAATTTTCCCCACTCTTCCAGTGTCCAAACACGGTGTTCCTAACTCCAAAGTAGATGATATTTCCAGTTTTTCAAAGAAATCAGTGGTTTCCGTATAGGTATGCCATTGCCAATATCGATTCTCCTCAATGTGCTGGGAACTGCCTTCATTCAATGCTTCAGTCAATTGCTGCACACAGGAAGTCCTGTTCCTCTGCACAACTCTTTACAGATGAGGGTAATCTCGTTCCTGACAGAGTATCCTCGTTCCACAGTTAAATCTTTTAGACAGCTATTTTTCCACTAATTAAAGACGCGGGATATCTAACCTTTTAAGAAACCAGTCAGCTCTGTTGTTTCAAAATCGTCGTAGCAGTCAGATGTGCACCCAAAATAAACATAAACTCACGAACAGTGAAATTTGCGCACTAAGACGAAAGCATCGGATTGAACTGAAATTTTATGGACGTAATGATACAGATGAATGATACACATGATGGCAAAAACAAAGCTGCAGGACAATTTCAGGCGGGTCTGTGGCACACAGTCCGGTCATCTTCAATAGCGCGTCACACCGCCTCGTGCGGCGATACATTCTGCAATGCGGTCCAGCATGGAAGCGAACAGACGCCTGATGTTGTCCGGTGGCAGACGGGCCCACACGTGTTGAACGGTGTGCTATAATACCCGAATAGTGCGACAAGCCGGCAGCTGACGTTTCAACTGGTCCCACACATGCTCAAAGGGGGCATGCCCGGGAAGCGGGCAGGCCATGGAAGAATATGGACACGACGTAGGCAGTCCTGGGCAACACGAGCCTTGTGCGGGCGGGAATTATCCTGCTGGTATAGCGCACCTGGAATCCCTGCCAGAAATAGGAGCACATAGGGCCGTAGGATCCCATCCACATACCGCTGTCCCGTCAATGATCCACCTACCACTACTAGAGCTGATCGGTTACAGTAGGGAATGGCTCCTCAGACCATAATGTCTGCAGTGGGGGAGGTGTTGCGCTCGATAATGATGTCGGGATTGTGCCGTTGATGCGTGGGCCTCCACACCGGGACACGATGTTCATCTGTCCCCAAAACGAAGTGGCACTCATCGTTAAAAACCACACGTTGCTAGTCTCTCGTTCTGGCCTGGCACCACTGCACACGGAACCGGCGATGTTCCGGTGTTAATGGCAGGAAACGTAACGGGCTCTGGGATCGCAGATTTGCTTCCGCGAGGGTCGGGAAATGGTTCGTGGGCACACAGGAGCCTCTACATCTGCCTGTATAGTGGACCGGGTACCCGTGGGATTTGTTCGTGCCCGGCGAACGATCCGTCTATCCTCTCTACCGGTGGTCCTCCTGTTCCGTCCGGAGCCGCTCCGCCGAGTGGCAGTCCGTCACGTGTCCACTGCTCCCAATACAGTTGGACGGTATTGTCAGAACAATCCACGTGGCGGGGCTATACGGCTCGCCGACAACCCTGCGGTTTTCATCCCGATGATCTGGCCACTTTCAAAGTCCGTACGTTGCGTTAATCGACGTTGTCTGGCGTCTACCTAGCAGTTTTGTAACTCTGTACCCTTGCTTGCGTCGGCTGGTGCTTTTCGCTTTCATGGGGCATCGACTACACGACGGTTTGTAAGGCAGCCGGTTCGTGCTTGCAGCGCCACCACAGGATGTGCGGCCATGCGCAATCGCACCAAACGTGGATCATTTGCATACCAGCACGCACTCTAGCTGTTTGCAAAATTTCGCGGTTGTAGCATGTTTTCTTCTGGGTGCGCAAATTTTATTGTCCGTTAGTGTTTGGCCTAACTCCGAAAGGCCTTTTGTTTTTTTCCATTTTGATCAGTATAACTGATTATTACCGACGAGTAGCAGTCTTAAACAGTTGCCAAGAACACGTCGTGATGCACGTGACCACGCATTATGCATTTTATCTACGTACGTACATCTATGAAAGGCTACTAATTCAGTGGCCGGTGTGTGTGTGAGTCGTTGAAAACACAGGTGTGTATCATAGAGTTCCATATTGGAGGGGTACTGAAAACGTTTTGGGGGTTTTGAACACATTTTAGGAAATGATGAATGAACGCAAATTTTCGATGGCCGAAAATAATTATAGTTACATATTTTGGCTTTTTTTTTTTTGATTGGGGGTTTTAGGACCACCGTGAGCAACTCAATGGTCATTAATTTGGGGTCACTGGCTCCAGGGAAGGGAGAGAGCCAGTGCCGTAAGAAAAACACAACATCCATGCCTCACCGGGAATCAAACCCGGACCCCTTTTGGACGAATAATCAGGGCCCATCGCTTAGACCACTGCGCCAACGGGGCGGCATTTCAGCTTTAAACCTACGATTAGAAGCAAAAAAAAACCTTAAACTAGAAAAACTTTGTGGCAAACATGCTTTAATACAGTTTCCAGCACAGTAAAGTACTAGCGTCTTTTTTCACTTCAGTAAATAACATACACACATAAATGATATTTTATGTAAAGATCTGTTCAAATATCACACATTTTATGAAAAAATCTTTCCTTGTGGTGGTAACGACCACGGCGAGCAACTCAGTAAGCGATAAGCAGGCACAAGTTGTGACGTATATTCTAAATTAACTTTCCTTTTTAGTTTCTTTCACTATGTAAATCTTGAGTTTATTCTCAAGTATTCACACTTAACGTGATATCTTTTCTCTCAAACGCATATTGTTGGCAACATAACTGAGGTTGAATGAAGGTGACGTATGCCTGTGATGATAAGAACAAGAGATATGAACTACGAGTAAACAGTTGCTTGTGGAGCGTTGTGTTGGAGAGCGATTAATATGGAACGTAGCGTTGTTGATGTGTGGTGTGTTTAATGTTGATACCGATTTGTTACGTGAAGTGCAACATCGAGAAATAAAGCATCTTTTACGTAAGTTTGACTTCTGCTTTCTAAATATTTCGTCTGGCCGTTAAGGTGTAATTTGGGAACTATTTCATAGTATGGTGATATTTTTAAATAACGTAGCAGTCCAACAAGACTTTTACGTTATACAGTCCCTAATTCGGATCACTGGTTCCAGAGAAGGTAGAGAGCCTGTGCTGTAAGAGAAACACACTATCCATGACTGACCGGGATTCAGAACCGGACCCATCTCAGACGAATGGTCAGAAACCAGCGCTTAGATAACTGCGCTACTGGGGCAGCAATCTTATAAAATAAAAACAAAGTCTGTTATGTTCATTTAAATATCGCTGTCTGAACACTTCATAAATCAGTTCTTAATAACTTCCCTTACAGTGAAGCAGGAGTCTTCCAACAAAACGTCAAGAAAAGGTGACTTACAGATTGATTCCTTTGTTCTGTCAATAGATCTATAAAACGGTAATACTCCAATAGAACTGAACACTCTACGTCGAACGCTAAACGTATCAGATTAGTAGGAAACTTCAGAACTAAATAACGTTAATCGGCAGAACTCTGATAAAAATATATACACAGATGAGCTATTACATTATGACCACCCCCAGCCTAGAGCAGTATATATACTACCCAGTGACCTACTTTCGTTTAGTACAGTGTTCGGAGTCAGAATGGGAAAAGCTGCCAATTTATTGGAGTTTGAGAAAGGACAAATTTAGACGGCACGGCACCTCTGAACTACGATCTAGAAAACAGTGCGGCTTGTGGGTTATTTACGTGCCACTGTATTGAGTACACATCAAAAGTGGTACGCAGATGTCTAAACGACGAACCGTCGTCCAGCCATGCGTCGTCTGCAGCTCATTAACACCAGAGGGCTGTCGCGTATTGTTCACATAGACCGCAGGGCCACAGTGCGACAAATCACCAGCAGCTACAAGAGTGATGATCAAGGCAATGTGTCACAGCACACAGTTCATCGCAGCCTTCTGCGCCTGGGCCTGCGTACCCTAAGCCCCAGCCTGATCCTCATGCTCACTGCACGTCATCGCCAACAATGTATAAAATGGGCCCAAGGTCATCGAGATTGGACGGTCGATGATTGCAAGAAAGTGGCCTGGTCGGAAGAATTAAGTTTCCTGGTGCATCAAGTTGACGGACGAGCCCGGTTACGCCGATTGCCAACGGAGATGACGGTACCGGGATGCACCGTTAGACGGAAACAGGCCGGCGGCGGCGGTGTTATGCTGTGGGCGCTGTTACTTGGGATACGTTAGGCCCCATTATCTCAATAGCACAATCCCTGACAGCTGTCATATATCTGAATATCGTTGCGGACCAAGTTCTCCAGTTCATGGCAGCTGTGTTCCCTGCTGGTGATGGTCCTTATCATCAGGATGATGCGGCATTCCACACTGCCAGAATCGTCAAGGTGTGGTTCGGGGAAAATGCTGGTGACTTGCTGTTAATGCTCTGGCCTCTAATTGCGCTTGACATGAACCCAATCGAACATTTGTGGTTCGACATGGAAAAGCGGATTCGCGCTAAATCACCACCACCCCGAAATATACGGGAACTGGAGGACCTCCTGTTGACATTATGCTACCAGATACCCCAGGATACTTACCGCTACTTCATCATCTTATTGAATCGGTGCCTTGCCGAGTTGTCACTGGTTTGCGGGCTAAAAAGGGTCCTACAGCTTATTAGGTAGGTGGTCATAATATAATGACTCATCCGTGTATATCAGCACAATACGCAACCTTTCAATAGACACAACTTTAATTAACCACCGTCTTTTCCCCAATTAACATTATAACATTCACCATCTCATATATTACTGCTGCTAAAACACTATATATCGTTCAGTTCTCATCTACTCATACGTACATCATACGTTCTGACCTGTTGCCAACCATACATTTGCGAGAGAGAAGATGTCACGTTAAGTTTGAAAAACACTAAAGGAGAATGAACTCAAATTTCCTTCAAGAAAAGGAAAAGGTAACAAAAAATGAAAGTTAAATTAGAGTATACTTCACAAGTCCTTAAATTTTAATTTTCTAAAACTTTTAGTGAGTAATTATATGTTCTGAGTATTTTTTACGTGATGCGAAGTGATAAAAAGCTTAAAGGGTCAGTAAATTAACAATTTAATTTTCGAAAAGAGTGGCCCTTACTGACTAGTCACAAACTGTTTAGCGGGATAATTTTCCACATTTAACCTTTAGACTCCACCAGGAACATCAAATCAGGATACTACTGTATATGGAAAACAAGGCGGGATGGTAATGATATGTTTCGTACTTAAATCAGCCATTTAAATGCATTGCTTTAGGAATAATATCATAATGGACGGACGTCTCGTGCCATTTCCAAATAAGTAAACAACTAACTGCATGTTTACATTGTGAGTCATTACAAGTGGCTGAAATTGCGTTCGTGTGGTCAACCGTAATACCGTGCTTGCATATCATGTGGTTTGCCAGAACGGAAGTTATTGAGACCAACACCTCACAGCGTCCAATGCTAATGGAAACAGAGTCTCTCAACTGTCTTCCTGGGTATAACCCGTCACGGAACCACTCGTGCTCAAAGCTTCATTAGAAGTTATTCACCTAGTACACCGTTTATAAACGAATCGAAACTGATTAACTTGGATAACATTCGTGTTCGCAATTTCCACTATGCTAAAGCTTTATCTTATAGCAGATCACAGCCTTGCAAAGGTCAAATTTAACTACGCTTGTCATACGCCAATGCATCGTTTAGGAAGGGTATTTCTTGATTGTTGCGTTGTAAAATTCTCAGCTGTTATGATGATTTTGATATGTGCCTTAAAAGATTCATTCACAAAGCATATAATTGTAATGAATTTCTCAATTGATGATGAAATACATGAATAGAGAGAGAGAGAGAGAGAGAGGGTCTCTTTGAAATCCAGAGTAAACTATTGGGAAACAGAAAGGCCCCTACCCAAAAAAATATTTTCAATCAAATATACAAATACTCATTTATTAGGAGTAAACTGAACTCAAGAACTGCGGAGATTCTTTAAGGAGATTTTTTCTACGCTTGTGGGCAAAAGTGATTGGACACCACCACGCAGGCGCAATGATCTGCTGCTGCAGTCGACACGTGGTCGACAAAGTATAAAAACCGTAACGGGCGTACGGTCAGATCAATAGCTGATAAAATGTCTAGCAGTATAGAGCTTTCCAAGTTTGAAAAGGACGTTATAACAGGCTGCTCAATTGGAGGTACAAGAATAAGAAGCATTGCTGATGTCAGATAGATGTCTAAATCGACTGTGGACTTTGTCATCAACAAATGGAAGAAGACGGGACATTGCAGGAATTCACCTCGTCATGCAAGACACGCGATAGTACATGAGTTCCAGATGTCCTTAGATGTTATGGTCAACACCAAGACACTTCGTAGGGTATCATGACCGAACATCAGCCCATAAACCTCTCATCACAACGACCAATAAAGCCACGTGGCTACGATGGTGCCAGCAGCACAAAAATTTCAAATTGAAAGAATGACGGCAGATGTTGTGGTGCGACGGATCCCGCTTCACATTATTCTGATCGGATGGATGTGTCTGGGTTTGACGATTAACTGGAGAACCTCTTCTTTCTGAGTATACAATGCCGGCATGTGAAGCACGGAGGCGGTGGATTTGAGGCATGTGGCTGTTTCAGCTGGTACAGTGAGGGTCCACTGGTTGATATTCATGGCAACATGAAATCTGTGCTGCACAGAGATATCTTGGATAACTCAATGCTCCTAACGCTGTGGCAGTTCTAAGATGCCTTTTGTTATGTTTCCAGGGATACAATGGAGTGGTATCAGGACAATCAGATCTCGTGGATGGACTGTCTTGCTTAGAGCCCGGACCTCAATCTCATTGGGCAGCTATGAGATGAACATGAACAACCGGTGAGGTATAGACCAACACGATCTTTTTCACTGACATAGTGGTCGATGGACTCAAAGCGGAATTAAGAAACATCCAGCTCTCCGTAATCCATGGACTTCTGGACACTTTATCTCGACGGATGGCTGCTGTAATCTCTGCAAATGGAAGACCTGCCCGCTAATGATGTAAATACAATACCGTTTTTCTATTTACTTACGGTATCCAATCATCTTTGCCCACATAGTGTAGGCTGCATTGGTACAAATTCCAGACGGAACAAGTACATAAAATTGAGTTTTTTCCGGTTTGGATGAACAAGTGTTAAAAACGAGGCATAAAGGAAGGCAAGTGGACAACTAAGTCATTGTAACGGGTGTAATGCCACTAGGTGTTGACCTCGATTCCTTGGTTAGAAGATTGCGCCATGCGCTGGACAGTTTTAAGGAGAAATTCTCTTTGCGTGGACGGCGATGAGGGATACTTTCAACCGTTTTGTATGCAACCGCGATTTTATAGCAGGTGAACTGTGTCAACTGCGATTTTATAGCAGGTGAACTGTGTCAGTCCTCATTCTATAGCAATTCCATATTGCTCATTTCTATTTTCCTACACAGAGCTATTGCCGGTTCACCCTCTCTAACATCTTGGAGCTCCTAAGTCCTGGTTTCGAAAGATCATTTTGTCATACGTTTGTATGTCTTCTTTGGGCGTTTGGGGTAGCTTACAGATATTTCATACATTTCTGCCTCTTTTCTCGATCCGTAAAGTGCCATGTTCTGATATCGGATATGTGCGTAGGAACTTAATTCCTACACTAACTCAACATTTCTTCGTAAGGTTTTCAATGTGAAGAAAAACCTTAGGCAGGTACGTTACGGACCCATTGGAAGTACGAGTAAGGAGCGCAATAGAGACGTTAGAGAGAATATCAGTGATCCAGAAGCTATTGCAGCTTTCTAACAGTTTGTGAAAATGTGTATAAATGCTTTAAATGTAAAAGTTTAATCTTCAAAATAAAGTTCATCATGCTCTATGGTTCTATATCATCGTGATGTCATGTCTTGAGTCCCCTTGCGAAACAATTCATTTGGTTTCCAGGAGAAAAAGGCTTGAACCCTGAGTTCAACATCGTGCGTGTTTTCCCAGTGTTTCTTACGTAGAAAATGTTCCATGGACCGGAATAAGTGATAGTCTGAAGACACAAGTTCCGGACTGTATGCAGGGCGAGGCATTAGCTCAAAACCTTCTAGTTCCTTCATTTTTGCCTTACTTGACTGGCCATAATGAGCAGAACCATTATCCTGTTGGAGGATAACTTGTTTACGATACACCAGAGTAGAGTACATTTCGGTTTAAAGGGGCATACATCAGCTCCAACTGCATGGCCACAGTACAGATGCGCATTAATACCTCGGCGATCTATAACCAGTTCATAACAAATGAAGCCCTCAGAGCTCCACCATATGCCTAATATAAGTTTTTGATCAAATCGTCCCATTTTTTGCGCTTTCCAACCGTAGGTTGAAGAAGCGTATGACCGATATAGTCACGTTCCTTTCGAGCTCTGTGTTTGTGCCCAGTTTTTGGAAGTATATAGTGAGTGTTTGTTCCTATTTTTGTGTTCCCCTTCAAGAAGAAGATCTGTACATTCTTTTAGCTCAGCTCCCAAGTCGGTGAGTTGCATATTTTGTTTGCATTCGGCGTTTTATTATTTCCGATCAAGCTGATCGATCCTTAAGTTAATCCTCGCCATTTACAATGGCTAGCACTGATAAGGGTGATGTCCACGCCCACATCAGTGATGCTCATTCAACCTCCTCCTCCTCCTCACTCTCAGGAGACCAATCAGCATTTATGCACGTCAGAGACGTCATACGCATACAAGATGTGACGCGAGACTCCTCTGCAATGGCTCAAGCTGATACCCCTGCCCAAAAGAGTGACGTCATCTTGACGCACGACCCTGGTTCATTTGCCGAAGCTATGGATGTGACCGATTGCACGGTTGCGTTACCTTCAACTGGCTCAACTCAGTTTACCAAGCCGCTACCAGCAATGAACACTGTATCGCATCCTTCCACTGCCAACTCTACGTCTCTCACTTACTCCACAGTGACCTCCGGAGCGAGAGTTCCTTCCAAGTTCATTGCTCCTGTTTTTCCTGACTCTTACGTCAGTGTTGAGGGTAGTTCTGCCACCATCGATATCCCAGAGGATTCCCCAGCCGGGAAACAATTTTTCTCCACAATGGATTTCGGTGTCTGTTTTGATGCACTACCAGACACGAAACTCAAGGAATATAGTATTGCCCTAAAGAAGATGCTTCCTACAGGAGCTTATATCACTCATATGGCTCGAAAGCCACGGGCCGTATTAGTGCATTTTGCCCGTAAAGAACATGCAGACCTTGTGATGACTGCTGGCTTATCCATCAAAGATGTGCATCTTCTGGCTGAACCTGTGGCACAGCGACCTATCCAGGTCACTTTCCACCCAGTCCCACCTGAAGTCTCAGATGTCGCTCTGTGCACTTTACTCAGCAAATTTAGCCGAGTGGTTGGACCAATAACGACCCTTTCGGCGGCGCCCAGAGATCCCGATGACAAATCCATTGCAGGGTTTCGTCGAAGTGCCCGTGTCATATTTCCGTCGGACGATCATCTGCTTGCGTGCCCGAAGATCCTAACCGTACGGTGTGGCCAGCAACGTCGGAGAATCGACGTCATTACCTCCTTGCACTGCACGCTTTGCCATGGCGAAAACCATCTTCGCGTGCACTGCCCACATCAAGTTCCATCGACTCCGACTGGTGCTCCTACAGGTACTGTTCCTACCTCGAAGCGTACTACACCATCTACTTCAGCACAGCAGGCCTCGGAGCCAAGATATGATGAAAAAGTCTGCTTACAGACGTTGGTCAACGCAACGCTCCCACAGCCGCTTCCTCTTTTTCACTAGAGGACTTTCCTACAATTGCCTCCTCACTCCCGCAACGTCGTCGCTCCACCACTGAGTCCCTTTCGGAGGGTTTACAACCAGCTATTACCACTGGAACCTCCGAAACAGCTGATGTGGAGTCTGTTGGTCCAGAGACACTGTGTGAGGATGAGACGACCGAGCCTCCACTGAAGCGCCGCGGCTCTGGCCGCAGCAGGCGAGTAGCGAAGAAGCAAAACTCTACTTCACCTCGTTCAACCTCCCTCTCCAGCAGTTCTCCTCGACACACCTCGCCAGCCAAAGTCTCCTTTCCCACGGTCGAAGAGTTCGCTGCATTTCTCGAGACAGCCAATATACGGTTCTACGTCAATTCGTCGCGTGCGTCAATTCGTCGACTGCGTCAATTCGTCGACTGCGACGATTCGTCGCGCGTCAATTCGTCGCCTACGTCAATTCGTCGCGCGTCAATTCGTCGACTACGTCAATTCGTCGCGCGTCAATTCGTCGCGCGTCAATTCGTCGCGCGTCAATTCGTCGACTGCGTCAATTCGTCGCGCACAAATTCGTCGACTACGTCATTTCGTCGACTACGTCAATTCGTCGCGTTTACAGATTTTGATTACATACAAAACGAATGCAGGAAAACGTACGATTTGGAACATCTTGCTCCCTGATCAAATTTATAAAGTTTGGACACGCAGACAGGATAGGAATATTACGTTTTTCTTTGGCACTAAAAATATTAGACGGTAAACGGTTTTTGGAACGGGGCAGGGCCCGGTTGGTCAGAGCCCCCCATATACAAAATTTTCGTAAAATCTACAGTTTTCAATTCAGAACCACCAAATCTGGTATACTATCTCGTGGTATTCTAACTTAGACTGCAGACGGTTTTGGGAAGCGGTTGCAGGGGGGGGGGTTGAGCCCCCCTCCTACAGAATTGCCGTAAGATACAGTTTTCAATTTAGAACTACCAAATTTGGTATATTATCTCATGGTACTCTAACTTAGACGGTTTTTGGAACGGGTCAGGGGCCCGGTTGGTCAGAGCCCCCCCACACACAGTTTTCAATTCAGAACCACCAAATCTGGTATCCTATCTCATAGTACTCTAACTTAGACGGTTGTCGGTTTTTGGAACGGGTCAAGACCCGGGGAGTCAGAGCTTCCCCCCCCCCCTACATACAAAATTTTCGTAAAATCTAGTTTTCGTTTCAGAACCATCAAATTTGGTAACATGAAACTCTAACTTAGACGCTAGACGGTTTTTGGAAGAGGTTGGAGGCCCCACCCCCTTCCCTCATAAAAAATTTCGTAAAATCGACAGTTTTCATCTTAGAACCACCAAATTTGGTATACTATCTTATGGTACTCTAACTTAGACTGCAGACCGTTTTGGAACGGGTCAAGGCCCGGGGGTGAAGCCCCCCCATACAAAGTTTTCTTAAAAACTACAGTTTTCAATTCAGAACCACCTAATCTGGTATACTATCTTATGGTACTCTAACTTAGACGCTAGACGGTTTTTGGAAGGGGTTGGAGCCCAGGGGGTCAGACCCCCCCGAATAAACACTTTTTCGAAAAATCTACAGTTTTCAATTTAGAACCACCAAATTTGGTATACTATCTCATGGTACTCTATCTTAGACGCTAGAAGGTTTTTTGAAGGGGTTACAGCCCGGGGGGTCGGCCCCCCTCATAAAATTTTGTAAAATCTACAGTTTTCATATTAAAACCACCAAATTTGGTATACTATCTTATGGTACTCTAACTTAGACGGCAGACCGTTTTTGGAACGGGTCAAGCCCCCGGGGGCCACAGCCCCACACATACAAATTTTTCTTAAAAACTACAGTTTTCAATTCAGAACCACCTAATCTCGTATACTATCTCATGGTACTCTAACTTAGACGCTAGACGGTTTTTGGAAGGGGTTGGAGCCCGGGGTCAGACCCCCCGAATAAAAACTTTTTCGTACATACTACAGTTTTCAATTTAGAACCACCAAATTTGGTATACTATCTCATGGTACTCTATCTTAGACGCTAGAAGGTTTTTTGAAGGGGTTGCAGCCCGGGGGGTCGGCCCCCTCATAAAATTTTGTAAAATCTACAGTTTTCATCTTAGAACCACCAAATTTGGTATACTATCTTATGGTACTCTAACTTAGACGGCAGACCGTTTTTGGAACGGGTCAAGGCCCGGGGGGTGAAGCCCCTCACATACAAAGTTTTCTTAAAAACTACAGTTTTCAATTCAGAACCACCTAACTGGTATACTATCTCATGGTACTCTAACTTAGACGCTAGACGGTTTTTGGAAGGGGTTGGAGCCCGGGGTCAGACCCCCCCGAATAAACACTTTTTCGTAAAATCTACAGTTTTCAATTTAGAACTACCAAATTTGGTATACTATCTCATGGTACTCAATCTTAGACGCTAGAAGGTTTTTTGAAGGGGTTGCAGCCCGGGGGTCGGCCCCCTCATAAAATTTTGTAAAATCTACAGTTTTCATATTAGAACCACCAAATTTGGTATACTATCTTATGGTACTCTAACTTAAACGGCAGACCGTTTTTGGAACGGGTCAAGCGCCGGGGGTCAAGCCCCGGGGGTCACAGCCCCCACATACAAAAAGAACAAAAACATAACAAAAACACCCATACAAAGTAAAATGCCCAAAACATAAAAAGAAGTAACCACACAAAATGAAATGCCCAAAACATTAAAAAAACTGCAACCACACGAAACAAAATACCCAAAACATGGTAAGAAATTCTGTTTAAAGCACAATCAAGGTATACGATAGCAGAAATATATGTTTTTAAAACTTAATACAAGTGCCAAACTGAAATAAAAAGAAAGAAAAAAATATCCCAAATTTCATTGTTACTTTAGATATTTTGACCTGTTGACATTTCGTAAACTGTACTTGCACTCGGTCAAAAAATATTACTTACAAGGACTCTTTAGTAACTTTTAATCGCTGTGGTCGTATTTATAAGGTTTGCATAACAAATCAAGTTAATAATGTTGCGCTTTCACTTACCGTCTCCCGCTGAGTTAGAGTTTGATGACACAAAATTTGGCGGTTCTGAATTGAAAAATAAAGATTTTAAGAAAATTTTGTATGTGGGGGTCTTACCCCCGGGCCTTTATCCGTTCCAAAAACCTTCTACCGTCTAAGTTAGAGTACCATGAGATAATATACAAAATTTGGTGGTTCTAAATTGAAAACTATAGATTTTACGAAAAAGTTTTTATTCGGGGGTCGGACCCCCGGGCTCCAACCCCTTCCAAAACCGTCTAGCATCTAAGTTAGAGTACCATGAGATAGTATACCAGATTAGGTGGTTCTGAATTGAAAACTGTAGTTTTTAAGAAAATTTTGTATGTGGGGGCTCTGACCCCCGGGCCTTCATCCGTCCCAAAAACGGTCTACTGTCTAAGTTAGATTACCATGAGATAGTATACCAAATTTGGTGGTTCTAAATTGAAAACTGTAGATTTTACAAAAAAAATTATTCGGAGGGGGGTCTGACCCCCGGGCTCCAACCCTTCCAAAAACCGTCTAGCGTCTAAGTTAGAGTACCATGAGATAGTATACCAGATTAGGTGGTTCTGAATTGAAAACTGTAGTTTTTAAGAAAATTTTGTATGTGGGGGGGGGGCTCTGACCCCCGGGGCTTGACCTGTTCCAAAAACGGTCTGCCGTCTAAGTTAGAGTACCATAAGATAGTATACCAAATTTGGTGGTTCTAATATGAAAACTGTAGATTTTACAAAATTTTATGAGGGGGGCCGACCCCCCCGGGCTGCAACCCCTTCAAAAAACCTTCTAGCGTCTAAGATTGAGTACCATGAGATAGTATACCAAATTTGGTGGTTCTAAATTGAAAACTGTAGTATGTACGAAAAAGTTTTTATTCGGGGGGTCTGACCCCCGGGCTCCAACCCTTCCAAAAACCGTCTAGCGTCTAAGTTAGAGTACCATGAGATAGTATACGAGATTAGGTGGTTCTGAATTGAAAACTGTAGTTTTTAAGAAAAATTTGTATGTGGGGGCTGTGACCCCTGGGGCTTGACCCGTTCCAAAAACGGTCTGCCGTCTAAGTTAGAGTACCATAAGATAGTATACCAAATTTGGTGGTTTTAATATGAAAACTGTAGATTTTACAAAATTTTATGAGGGGGGGCCGATCCCCCGGGCTGCAACCCCTTCAAAAAACCTTCTAGCGTCTAAGATAGAGTACCATGAGATAGTATACCAAATTTGGTGGTTCTAAATTGAAAACTGTAGTATTTACGAAAAAGTTTTTATTCGGGGGGTCTGACCCCCGGGCTCCAACCCTTCCAAAAACCGTCTAGCGTCTAAGTTAGAGTACCATGAGATAGTATACCAGATTAGGTGGTTCTGAATTGAAAACTGTAGTTTTTAAGAAAATTTTGTATGTGGGGGGCTCTGACCCCCGGGCCTTGACCCGTTCCAAAAACGGTCTGCCGACTAAGTTAGAGTACCATAAGATAGTATACCAAATTTGGTGGTTCTAAGATAAAAACTGTAGTTTTTACGAAATTTTTATGAGGGGGGGGGCCCGACCCCGCGGGCTCCAACCCCTTCCAAAAACCGTCTAGCGTCAAAGTTAGAGTACCATGAGATAGTATACGAAATTTGGTGGTTCTAAGATGAAAACTGTAGATTTTACGAAATTTTTTATGAGGGGGGACTCCGAACCCGCGGGCACCAACCCCTACCAAAAACCGTTTAGCTTCTAAGTTAGAGTTTCATGATAGCAAATTTGATGGTTCTGAATTGAAAACTCTAGATCTTACGAATATTTTGTGTATGGGGGCTCTGACCAACCGGGCCCCTGACCCGTTCCAAAAACCGTCTACCGTCTAAGTTAGAGTACCATGAGATAATATACCAAATTTGGTAGTTCTAAATTGAAAACTATATTTTACGGCATTTCTGTAGGGGGGGGGCTAACCCCCCTCTCCAACCGCTTCCCAAAACCGTCTACAGTCTAAGTTAGAATACCACGAGATAGTATACCAGATTTGGTGGTTCTGAATTGAAAACCATCAACCTGCTCTGCCATCGGGCCTTCCTCCACGGGGTCCTGCCCCACAATTGTTGACAGAGGACTTTCCTCATCTGGTACCGACAGCTCCGCCCACGTTCCTTGCAGCTCCAGCTGACCTGACTGCTGACCTTCATCTTCCATCGGATGAAGACACTCCAAGTACAGTTACTGACATGGACTGCCCTACTGCTAGTGACACTTCTGGCAATCACTCTGACCCTACAACTACCAGCAAGCCTGCTCGACGGGAGTCCTGGAGTGCTCCGCAGACTCCGCTCCCTCCTCGCATCGGTGCTGCAAGAGGTCGTTCTGTTGACTCATCTTCCCGCTCCTCCTCTCAACGTCGTACTTCGCCACGAACAAGTCGACACCCTGCTGTGATTCCAGGTTCTAAGACTCCACCCCAGTGCTTTCCTAGATTCTTTTCTCCGATACCTAGCTGAAGCGAAGGCGGATATACCGGTAGGTCCGCTTTCTCTTCATAAAATATATGAAGTATTATGCTCTCATAAACATCCTAGATTCTTTAATCAGTTTGTTGCACGTCATTTGCTTGATCTTCCTACTGTTCTAACCCAAGTTTCTAGTGTGATATCTGTGTATCGAAATCTTGTGCTTTCCTATCCCGATCTCAAATTTAGTGTTGACAGAATGAAGAAGCAAGCGAAGAAAATAACAGATTCCAGCGCACGTGCGTGTCGACCTGGGAAGGACCTACCGATTCAAGGTGGTCACACTTAACTGCAGAGGGTTCTCTGCTTCTCCTAGAAATGCTCTAGTGTATGAGGACTTGGCGCCTCTACACGCAGATCTTCTCTTGCTCAAGAGACCAATTGCTCTGCTACCACTTTGTTCTCTCGTTGGCAGGGCTTGGCCCTACGATTTTCACCATGCTTATCGAGTTGGACGGAATGGTGGCCTTGCACTTGGGATCCATCACCGCCTACTCCCTCTGATTTCGACGCCAGTGATTCGTGCTTTACATGTGGACAACCTCCAGGTCGCTGTCTTTTGCATTGAAAACGTGACCTATCATGTTTTTAACATATATGTCCCCTGTGATGAACATCTGTTACCTGATCTTCTCTCCACACTCCGTACAGAGCTGTCATGCATCCCACCGTCTGAATATATTCTCATCGGCGGAGATTTCAATTGTACGTTGTTGCCGGCCCTTGACCGCAATTCAACCGTTGGAGAATACCGCAGACAACGTGTATTACAGATTTCCCAGCTAGTTGATGATTTTCAATTGGTTGATGCGTTCCGGCATCTACACCCGTCGGAAATCTCTTTTACCTGGCGCTCTTCCATCCATGGCAGCACTACGGCAGCACGGTTGGATAAATTTTATGTTTCGACTGCTCTTCTCCCGTCGATCGCAGCTGCTTCCCATCATCCTTCCGCCGCTTCAGACCACAGTATTGTCAGTCTGTCGGTGTGTGTTTCGCCTTCACCTTCAAGGACTCAACGAGTATGGACTTTTCCGGACTCGCTCCTGGATGATCAACAATTTTGTGTTGCTGTGCGTGAGTTCCTCCGAAGTCGTCAGCCCCTTCTTGATACTACGTCCGACGCGATGCAACTGTGGCTCAGTGTCAAACATGACTTGGTCCTTTTTGTACGGCGCTACTCCCATGCCTCTCGGAATGAGAGCGATATGAAAATTGCGAATCTACGTGCTCTATTGTCGATGCTCTCTCTTGATGATCCGCAATACCCCGGCTATCTGGCAGATCTCCACGCTTTGCTTCTTCCTCGCGCATCCGATGCAGCCTGCAGGATGCATTTCGCGCATCTCTCCCCTACAGCTGATTCTCACGATTACTTAACCGCCTTGGAATCTCAACATCGTTCTGCTACATCTTTGCGTCATCTTCGCCTCCAGGATGGTTCCATCACTTCGAACCCATCGAAGCTATGCACTTTCACCAGACAGTATTTCATCGCCAAGTACAGTGCGGTAACGCAGTCTTCATCCTCATTAGCTTCTCCTTCTCTCCTCTCTTCCTCAGGTCCCCTCTACTTTATCTACTTCTTTACTCTCTCCTTTCTCTCTTCGCGAACTCCGCGAGGCGTTCGCTACTCTCAATCCTCATGCCGCTCCTGGACCTGACGGCCTTCCTCTGTCCTTTTATCGTGCTTTTCTACCGTGCCTTCTGCCTTTTCTGTCTGCGTGTTTCTCGTCTGCTTTTTCCTCTCCTGCGTTACCGCCCGACTTTACTTTGGCACACACCATCCTCCTTCCTAAGAAGGGTGACCTCTTGGATCTTGGAAACTGGCGCCCTATCTCCATCCTAAACACTGACTATAAGTTCTATACAAAACTCTTATCCCGTCGCCTTAATTCTGTTCTCTCTTTCGTTATTTCTCCTGACCAGACATACACTGTGCCTGGTCGGACTATTTCCACTAACGTTTCTCTTCTCCTTCATCTTCACTTCCTCGCTCGTTCTTTTTCTGAACCTCTTGCCTTTCTCAATCTGGATCAAAAGTCCGCTTTTGATAACGTTTCTCATTTTTATCTCTCTGCTGTCCTTTCACAATTTGGCTTTCCTCCTACCTTTTCTTCCGCACTCTTGGCCCTTTATCAGGGCGCCAGTTTCCATGTTCGAGCAGCCACATTTCTAACCGCTCCAATTCCGTTTAAGCGAGGCATCCGGCAAGGATGTCCGCTCTCCGGCCAGCTATTCGCTCTCGCTTTTGAGCCTTTCCTGTTAGCAGCCCGAAGATCACTCCTGGATGTCCTACCGCCGACAGTGGCTAGTACTCGTCATCATCGAATAATTTTCACCGCCTATGCTGATGATGTGACCTTTTGCGTCCGGGATGAATCTCAATTTGATCGCCTGTATTCTGTATATCAACAGTATGTTGCATTATCTGGAGCAGCGCTGAATGCCACTAAAAGTACTGGCTTATGGTACGGGGCATGGGCTGCCCGCACCGATGCTCCTTGGGGTGCGCAGTGGACAGCCACTACACAGAAGATCCTCGGTGCGTATGTCGGATTGCCCTTGGCTTCTGCATCTACCACCTGGACTGCTCTTCTTCCCCGGATACAACGGACTGCTGCCTACTGGAGTAAGGCCCGCCCTTTCACATCGTTCCGTCAACGAGCAGCCGTTGTTCGTCGACAACTTATCTCTCTATGCGAATACTCTTGGATGTCGACGGTTGTGCCCGTGTCACAAATGATGACCATCACTCGCCTCTCAACTTCCGTCATCTGGTCTTCACATCACTGGGTTAAACCTGCCACGCTTCATCTGCCAGCCTCTTTGGGTGGCATCCAGCTTCCCGATCCAGCTTTCCTTTATAAAACACATCGCATTATTCATTTCATTCGCCTTGCCACTTCAACTGTTCCGTCCCTTACCGCTACCTTGAATGTTCTAGCTTCTTTCCGTGACCCATCTTTCACCTTCCTACTGTTTCTGAAGATGGATGCATACTCTCTTCTCCCGTCCCACCTCCCTCCTGTCCTGCGAAGGGCCTTTCTCTCTTTCGTTCGCTTCCTCTTCTCCGTTCATTTCCTTCTTCAACTCTTGATCTCCTAGATGAACCTCTCTTCTTCTCTTCTCTTATTCACCCTCCTAACCTCCCTTACTTTTACTTTCCTCATTGGATCCGCTCTGGTGTGATAACTGTCCGTTCTCTCGTAACTTCTGATCTAACCTGGAGACCTCTTTCTTCCCTGTTTCTATCTCCAACCATTACTCTTGCTAACGAATATCTTCTTCTTCGCACAGCGCCTTTGGAGCCTCTTTCCACTCCTCGCTTCACCTGATGGTCTCTTCTCGGTCCCCTCTGCTCCTCTTTCCCTACCGTTCTTTCTCCTCATTCGTAGCTCCCCGGTTCTAGTTACTTCTCTCTCCTCCTCTTCTCTTTATTGGCTTCTTCTTTCCCCTCCCGCACTTCCACTTTCTGTTCATTCTGCTCCTCCTTCTCTTCTCCCCGCCATCTGGACAGCATCTACCTCCCCCCTTTCCTCCCCTCTTGAACTCAATGTCCATTGGCAATTTCTTCACCTTCGTCTCCCCGCCCCATCAGTACTGTTTCGCATGACCCTTCTCACCTCTCCGCAGTGCTCCTTTTGCCCTGAAGTCAGCGACGTCCAACATCAATACCTATTCTGCCCCCGTTCTCCTGCCAGTCCTAAACACAGCATTTCGTTTTGCTGATCGAATTTGTGCTCGATCGTTACCATTTCTTGCATATGCTTGGCTACTCCAAACTAAGCATCCACCTACTCACTTGCCTCCTGTGTGCCGTTATATTTTTCTTCTTGTGAAGTTCACTGTCTATACTTTCCATCTTCAACAACGCTTCCCCGCTCTTATTCCACCTCCTCAGGAGGCAAGTGCTATCATTCGGAGACGCTTCCTAGCACGGTTAACCACTCGCCTCCAAATGGAGCACTCTCGTGCTGCCTCAACAAACACCGATAGCGTTTTCAATCCACTTGGGCCCATTCGGCTGGGTGGTTCCATATCCACAATTTGCAGTTACATCTCAACCTATAAGTGGGATTTTTGTTGTCGCCCACGTTCACTGTAACAAATCATGTTTTTACGTATTAATTTTGGTGCTTCGCTATTTGTGATTTTTCTGTTTTAATGTGCCATTGAAGATAGCTCACCATGTTTCCCATGTTCTCTTCGATAATGTTGGGTTTTATGTTGTTGTATATTATTCTTCCTTCTGCACAGTTTACTGCCCACGCAATGTCCCCTTCATTATGTTGAATATTTTTTAAAATCTTAGTCACTGTGTGTATAATATAATGTAACAAGATGCCCTTCTGAGTACATTTAGCGTTATTTCCCCTTGTCACTGAATACTTCTGTACATATGTTGTAAATTTTGAATGTAGCATCACTGATGCATTTCTGTGAATTAGTACCTAATGTTTAATCTTTAGTATGGTAGTAATGCTTAATTGGAATTTGTGCATAGTATAGAATCATGTCTTGCCCTGTCTACAATACTGTAGGTAAACATTTTCGTTTGTATCGCTCGTGCTTTATTGTCTGCCTCTCCTTCGCCCTACGTGGCGAAATAATTTTTATGATTTTAACAATATTTTGTTTTACGTTTCACTGGAACTTTCCAGCTGATGTATATACCGCTGTATTTATTGGCAGAATTCCATTGTCATGTACATAGAAATGTTATTTTACTGAAGAATAAAGGCAATTTTGAAATGTAGATTTTACGAAAATTTTGTATATGGGGGGCTCTGTCCAACCGGGCCCTGCCCCGTTCCAAAAACCGTTTACCGTCTAATATTTTTAGTGCCAAAGAAAAACGTAATATTCCTATCCTGTCTGCGTGTCCAAACTTTTTAAATTTGATCAGGGAGCAAGACGTTCGAAATCGTACGTTTTCCTGGATTCGTTTTGTATGTAACCAAAATCTGTAAACGCGACGAATTGACGTAGTCGACGAATTGAGGTAGTCGACGAATTTGTCCGCGACGAATTGACGCGCGACGAATCGTCGTGGTCGACGAATTGACGCGCGACGAATTGAGGCATGCGACGAATTGACGCGAGACGAATTGTCGTAGTCGACGAATTGACGCGCGACGAATTGACGCAGGCGACGAATTGACGTAGTCGACGAATTGACGCACGCGACGAATTGACGTGACACCCCAATATACCTCCCGTACCACTCTCATACATTGATCTCCATACATACTTAACGAATCCCACAAGCTACGCAATAGCGCGTGCCTTAGCAGTCAAGAATCCATCGCTTCGCCAACTTGTGCCGGAGCAGATCTTCAATGTGTCGCATTTCTGCCGCCAGAATGTTCCCACCCATCCGTGGGCACAAATTTTCTATAATCGTCTCAAGTCTTTTCCTCCAGCTCTGAAAGATCTTCAGCTAGAGGCAAGGAACCCCACAATTCAAGATCGTGTCACTTAATTGCAGGGGATTCGCTTCCCCCCTCAGCAACTCTCTAGCATATGAAGACCTCAACCCGTTGGGGGCTGATATTCTCCTCCTTCAAGAGACAAATTGCAAACCATCTACCGTCTATTCTCGATGGCGCCAGTGGAACTTTGTGTTTCATCACGCCTATGGACTAACGTCGCATAGCGGTCTTGCCATCGGCATTAGTCATACTCTCAATTCTATTATCACATCCCTCTCTGTGCGAAATATTTGTCGAGATCTCTTACAGCATGCATCCTTTACCATCGCGTCTTCCAGATATCATTTATTCAATATCTATATTCCAAGCACTACAACACGTTTATCAGTTCTCTTCACGCGTCTTCGCAGAGCACTCGACCGTATCCCACCGTCAGACCATGTTCTCGTTGGTGGGGATTTTAACTGTACCCTGGATCCTCTTCTGGATAGGTCTTCTACAAATAGAGAGCGCCGCCATGCCCTGGCGAACCTGCTCCAGACAGTTGTCACGAACAACGCTCTTCATGATACACATCGGCATATTCATCCATGGTCGACTAATTACACTTGGCGCTCCTCTCATGCGCAAAATCCTTTCTTAGCCCGCCTTCACAGGTTTTATGCCTCCAGTACTCTACTTCCTGCCGTGACAGAATCGAGTGTGCATCCCACGGCCTCGTCTGACCACTGCGCCATTGCCATCATAGTCCATACTGCACCATTCAAACCCAGGATAATTCGCCCGTGGACATTTGATGATGCACTTCTCTCCGACCCGCCATTCTGCTCTTCGGTCCGGTCGTTCCTGATTGACAGACGACCGCAGCTTCAATCTGCACTTTGCGGATTAAATTCTTGGTTGGAGATCAAGCAACAGCTCGTTCTGCATGTCCGAAACTACTCTTTCCAACTAAAGACACTCCAGAACATGCGCCTAGACTATGTTCGTTCAATGCTATCCATGCTCAGTCTCAGTGATCCTCTCTTCTCCTCCTTTCAACAAGAGCTTCGATCTCTTCTCACTCCTCTGGCGCAACAAGCTCTCCGCCGACTTCGTTTGCAACACCTGACGCCGGATGCTCACAACTATGAGTTCCTGACGTCAGTGGAAAACACCCGACGAGCTTCGTCCATACTTCATCATCTACGCCTTTCTTCTGGAGAGGTATCAGATGAGCCGATTGCGCTTTGTTCCCATGTCCGTCAGTACTTCTCCACGAAGTTCAGTGAACCTCCTCAACCATCCTCTGCAGCAATGGATTCTCTCCTTTCTAATCTACCTCAGGTTACCCCCCATCTCGCTTCTTCTCTACTCCTTTCCGCCACGCCTTCTGAACTAAACACTACATTCTTTTCTCTGAATTCTAGTGCCGCTCCGGGTCCGGACGGCCTAACCTTTAGCTTTTATAAAACTTTTCTGCCTCTTCTTCTTCCGTTTCCCCTCTCCGCTTTCTCTGCTGCCTTTACTTACTCTCCTCTCCCGAGGGGATTCACAAATGCATACGTTGTCCTTTTCCCCAAAAAAGGTGAACTCCTTGACTTAGTGAACTGGCGCCCAATTTCCCTACTGAATCTCGACTACAAACTTTATACCAAGCTTCTTTCACAACGACTAAATCCCATCCTCACTTACATCCTCTCCCCTAACCAGACTTACACAGTTCCCGGCCGTTCCCTATCTCACAACATCCATCTCCTGACTGATCTAATTCACCTTGCGCGCTCCCGCTCTGAACCCCTCGCCCTCCTCTCTTTAGACCAACAGTCCGCCTTTGATAATATCTCCCACACTTATCTCTCCGCCACACTTCTCCGATTTGGATTTCCATCTCCATTTATTTCTCTCCTCACCTCCCTCTACCAGGACGCCAGTTTCCAGGTCAAGTTGCCCACCTTTCTTACAGCACCAATCCTCTTCCGCCGTGGAGTGAGGCAAGGCTGCCCACTCTCCGGTCAACTTTTCGCTACAGCCTTAGAACCTTTTCTCCACTCCGTTCAACGCTCCTTTCAAGCCACCCTGCCGCCACTCATCGCCCGCACGAGACACCATGTCACCACTTCCGTGACGTATGCAGACGACGTTCCCTTCTGTATACGCCTGGATTCACAGTTCTCTTTGCTCGAAAGTCTTTTCGCCGATTACGCCTCCTGCTCCGGAGCTGCGATTAATACAACCAAAAGCACAGGCCTGTGGTGCGGCTCATGGGTTGACCGTTTGGATTCCCCATGGGGAGCGCACTGGTCTTCAGCCTCTCAACGTTTTCTTGGCGTACATCTTGGCGTTCCAGGTGAAGCCTCCAGCACAACGTGGAATGCCATCCAGCCACGTCTTCATCGGTCAACTGCGTTTTGGCGAAAAGCGCAGTTCTGCACCTCATATTTTCAACGTGCACGTCTTGCGCAAACCTATCTTCTCTCCATGTGCACACATTCCTGGCTTGCTACTAAATCCCCACTTCTTCGTCTCAATGATATCACTCGCTGCTTCACCTCAGTTATCTGGACCGGACACCACTGGCTCAGTGCCCCCAAGCTCAGCCTTCCTCCTGACCAAGGTGGCATTGGCCTAATTGATACACGACTGTACTATCAAGCTCTCCGGATTACTTCGTTCCTCCGTCTTCATACCTCACCTGTTGCCGACGCCGTTACCGCAAGGAATGTCATCACCTCTTCGAACAACACTAATTTCACTTGCACTTCTTTCATTCTAATGGACCTCCGTACTACCACTCACTCTCGCCTTCCTCCTGCCTTACGGGAGACTCTTACCTTTCTCCGCTCTCTCCCGCTCACTCGATCCCCACCCGATTCCACCACTGAACTCCTTGCCGAACCCCTGTTCTTCTCCTCTCTTCTTCACCCCCTCATCTTTCATGCTTCGCCTATCCTTCTTGGCTCCGAGTCGGAGTTGTAACCGTCAAAGACCTTGTAACCTCAGATCTGTCCTGGCGACCCTACGCCAGCCTCCCACCTACCGTTCTACTTTCACCCTCCTCTCGCTCTGTCTATGACTCCCTACTCTCTACCATCATTGCTAAGTTTCCTCATCTCGCAACCGCCACCGGCCTGACCTTTGTTCCTTCCGCCTCCCTCCCCCTTCCTTTCTTTCTTTCAGTCGGCAGATCTATACTTCCACTATCCTCTCTTTCAACCTCAGTCCTCTATCGGTTACTTTTAAAGTCCCACTCTCCCTCTCCCCTTCACATCCCTGATGTCTCCCAATCCTCTCTCACCGCTGTCTGGTCTGCCACCCTTTCTCCTCTTTCAGCTCCTCTTGAAATAAACACTCACTGGCTTTTTCTCCACCGCCGTCTTCCCGTTCCATCCATCCTCCACCGCATGACCATTCTTGACTCACCTCTTTGCCCCTTCTGTTCTCAAGAAGCTGATGTCTCTCACGTTTATCTACATTGTGTCATCCTCCTTCCACTACTCCATCTTGCATTTTCCATTGCTCAACGTTCAGCCACAACTGATCTTCCTTTCGATGCCTATAAGACACTCCTCCTGCAGGTTTCTCCGCCAGTCAAGCTTCCACCCATCTGCTCATATACTTTCATCCTGGTGAAACATGTAATTTACGTATTTCATCAGCGCTGCCGAGATATCTCATCTCCTTATACCATCCACCAAGCTTCTGTGGAACTTCTGTGCCACTTTCGGGAGCGTCTCCTCTTAAGACTTCGTCTATAGAATATTGTGGCAGTCGCCCAACAGAGAGAACAACATTTCCGTTCCACCTGGTCTCCGGCCGCTTCCTGGTTCGCCGGCATGCCAGCGACGTTACAACTGACTGTCGGTAGTTTATAACCTCGTTGCTCCTAGCTCTGTTGAACTTCAGTTCAACGTGCATGCTCACCATTGGTTTTCGGAATCAAACTTCAGCATACAGCTTATATCTTCTAACACATGTGAATATAATATGCACCATACTGTACAAATGTATATAGTCTTACTTGTTTTCTCTTTGATTATACTTTTTCTACCAGTACTAAGACATCGTAATTCCGTTTGCCTTAGGTTTCACATTGTCTACTTTGTCATCTACAGTTCTCCTTTTGTACAGTGCTACATTATAATATTCTCGTTCTGTTATTTGTCAGCACTATAATATATTTATGCTTCGAGACGAAATGTTTCGACAATCTCTCTTATTGTTCTTGTGCAAAATGCCTGTACCTCTGTCCACGAGGCTCCTTTGTGAATCACTACATCGTGCTGTATATAATGTACATAGAATTTTAGAGTTTGTATATTTTACCGTACAATATATGTACCAGGACGCCCATGTTCGCCTCCTGAACCCAACCTTGTTAATAAAATTGTGTTGAACTGAAGAAGCGTATATGCTCCAGCTTTGTCCGTCCGGCTGTCCACACGATAATTGGCGTAAAAATGGTTCGATTTCGATGAAATTTTAGTATGTGGTAGGGAACCACCTGGGGACGAACCCTATTGAAAATGGGACAAATGGGGTCAAAGGTCACGACGTAGGAACGGAATATTTCCACTGCCCTTATGCGTCATAACTTGCGTAAATATGGTGTGATTTCAATGAAAGTTTACTATGTGGTAGGGGACCACCTAGGGACGAACCCTATTGAAAATGGGACAAATGGGGTCAAAGTTCACGACGTAAAAGCGGGATCATTCCATTGCCTTTATGCGACATAACTTGCGTAAATATGGTTCGATTTCAATGAAAGTTTACTATGTGGTAGGAGACCGCCTGGGGACGAACCCTATTGAAAATGGGTGAAGTGGAGTCAAAGGTCAGGACATAAGATCGGGATGCATTCCTTTGCCCTTATGCGTCATAACGTGCGTAAAAATGGTTCGATTTCGGTGAAATTTCAGTATGTCGTAGGGGACCACCTGGGGACGAACCCTATTAAAAATGGACGAAATGTGCTCAAAGGTCAGGACATAGGATTGCAATCCATTTCATTGCCCTTATCCCATATTGTTAAGGTGGAGGTCAAGTAATTTTGCTTCCTATACTTCCAATCGAAAAACTTTTGTAAACATTTCCTTCACAATTAATGTGTTCCCAAAGATGAAAATATGAACATCGATTAAATTAACTTCATATTATAACTTGGAAAAGTTAATATTTTTTAAAACATAACCATAATTATATTAAAAATCAATAACTTTTCCTTTGGTGGTGTTGAAACCAGAGAAAAGATGGCGCGACCTGCACTTTGATGACGTCAGTGGACAAAAAAGCGTTGGATTGCATAATTACAGTTATGGTTTAGAAAATAGTAAGTATTCCAAGTTATGAAATGAAGCTATTTTAATCAATGTTCAAATTTTCAACCTTGTGAACGCATTAATTGTCCAGAAAAAAGATGGCGCGACCTGTATTTTCATGACGTTAGTAGACAAACAAATGTTGAATTGCATAATTATGGTTATGTTTTAGAAAATATTAAGTATTGCAAGTTATAAAATGAAGATATTTTAATCAATGTACAAATTTTCATCCTTGGAAACGCATTAATTGTGAAGAAAATGTGTAAAGAAGTTTTTCCATTGGAAGTATAGGAAGCGAAATTACTTGACGTCCACCTTAAAGTAGCAATTCTTGTATGTATATATGTACATTTTATTTTGAAAACGGCTCTAAGAATTTTGATGAAAGTCGTTAACCTACCGTTTTCTGGAACTAGAAATCGATTTAGCTTGATCTCGACTTTAGGAGAATTCGTTTAGTGGGTTAAATAACCACCCCGAATTATAACGTTTTTAGTGATGGCGTTGTTCCATTAATGTTACCAATGCTTAGAAATCTTATGGCGTCACAACTCGCGTTTGAGAATGTTAGCGCCCGGTCACGCCATCTGTCTCATTACGTCACGCGTTGTGTGTGGATCCTATTAAAGTTTTATGACGTCACACTCTTGCGGCAAGCAGATGGTCACGATTCCCATCTGCCTCATTATGTCACGTGTTGTGTGCGTATTTCCTTCTGCACGATAACTCGCGTAACAATCGTTCGATTTCGATGAAATTCATTTTCGATGATCACCTGGGAAGGAACCCTATTTGAAGTGAACGAAATGGGGTGAAAGGTCAGTACATAGGAGTGGGATCCATTCCACTGCTGTTATGCGTCATAATTAACGTAAAAAAGGTTCGATTTCGATGAAATTTTAGTATGTGGTTGGGGACGACCTGGCGACAAACCTTATTGAAAATGGGTGAAATGGGGTCAAAGGTCAGGACATAGAAGCGGAATCACTTCCATCGCCATTATGCGTCATAACGTACGTAAAAATGCTTCGATTTGGATGAAATGTTAGTATGTTGTAGGGTCTTGCCTAGGGACAAATTCTATTGAATATGTGCGAAATGGGGTAAAAGGTTAGGACACAGGAGCGGGATCTATTCCATAGCCCTTATGCATCATAACTTACGTAAAAAAATGCTTCGATTGCGACAAACTTTTATCATGTTATTTCGGAGGTATACTAAACCAGTTCTGTTGAATATCATCGACATGGGATCAAAGGTCAGGGCACATGACCGAGATTTATTCCACAGCCATTATTCTCATAACTTGAGTGATAACTTGGGTAATGATTTCTGGTATGTTGGAAAGCGTATTATAACCAATGCATTGCATGATTTCACTAACTTCTTGGGACTGTTTCGGGTGGGGTTTTTTTTGGGATCTAACCACTGTTTCTTTCTTGTCAGGATTCCGGTATCATGTCCACTTTTCATCACATGTCACACTTCGCGTAAAGAAACGGTCGTACTTGGGGCTGTCCAGAAATTGGCGATACACACATGCACACTTCACTGAAGGTACTTAACGACAGCTTCTGTGCGTCTTGCCGGTGCAGCTGGCGAACAGTTGTGATTTAAGTTATTCCCAGCTTATTTGACAGTTGTCCAGTGCTTGTGCATGGATATGACTCTACCGCTTGGCGTGCTGCTTCATAATTTGCTGTCGAAAGTCTACCAGGACGTCCTTTGTCTCCAAGACTGCAGTCCCCTATTTTTTAAATCGCTGAAACCAAAATCTTCTTATACACTGCTAGTTCCCCTTCTACAGCAAGCTCTTCCCTCGCTACAGCTGCGACGGTCATCTGTCTTTTAAAGAAAACCCCTAACAGCATTCGGATCGTGTATTTTTCGTCCATAGCTTTTGACAGCAGAAACTTTTCCAATAAACTACGGTAACGTGTGCTCCTATTTAAACCAACTAGACAATTCTGGTTTTCCTGCGATGCATTGTTCTTATCTGCGTAAATCATGCGCACCGAATAATCACCAGACAACACGGCTCTTCAAACTGGCTATGACTTTTAAATCACCCTAATAAAATAACATCTCTCTGTATGGAAGTAACAAAGAGCGATGCAATACCGACATGGAATACCGTACACTAGCTGTAGGGATAGGGTAGAACGAGAAAGTGTAGAAATAATCATTCATCGCCACCCGTGTAACGACAAACTCCTTTTTAGCACGTCTTTTGTAAAAAAAGATCGTGCTTATGTTATCGGTTTGTCCATCCGTCTGTACCCAAGGTATCTCTGCAACTATTAGTCCGATTTGAAAAATTCTTTTTGCATTCGAAAGCTTGAAATTTGCGAATGATGATACTTTATTTCGTTTTTTTTTTACGATGTACAATTTCGCCGCTAGAGGGCGTTAATGCAGATGATGTCGAATTCAAAAGTACGTTTTATTCCAGATATTTGCTTCTAAACATCCGATTGAAAAAAAATTTTTATCTTTCGATTCCATTTATGTCGAATAGTATTTTGGATATAGTTTCTTCTTCAAACTACGCACAGATTTTCCGCTAGAGCGCGTAAAAGTAAATTGCTTTTTTCCGATAACTCTTCTTCTAATACTCCGATTTGAAAAAATTTTTGCAGCGGATACATCTCCTGATGCACAATCTTTTGCATATAATTTCGATTTTTAGGTAAAGAATACTTTAGCCTCCAGGGGGTGTAAGTCTTAATTTTTGCTTCTGATGTATTTGCCATAAAATCGGAGCTTCTAAAATATCGATTAAGAAAATTCTTTCGTGGACTGATGCCACTCACATCGATAAACCTTTTCGGAATATTTTCTTCCTAAAATATTGCACAGTTTCTCCGCCAGGAGGCGTAGATGTATATCTTATTTTTGTCAATATCTCGACTTCTAGGAGTCCGATTTGAAAAATTCCTTCTTTGTTGGATAGTGTTTTCCGTGTGACATGTGTTTCATATCATTTCAAAATTTTCACGTAATTCATAGACTTTCCGCTAGGGGGCGTAGCGGTAAATTGCGTTTTCCCTTATATCTCTGCTTCTAAATCTCCGATCTGAAAAAATCTTTCTACACCGGATACAGCTCCTGGTGCGAAATCGTTTGCACATAATTTCTATTTTTTTGGTCACAAGGGGGCGTAAACCTTAATTTCCGATTCTTATGTATTTGCAGCAAAATATGAGCTTCCAAATTCTCGATTGAAAATAACATCGTTTGTAGACCGATGTTATTTTCAATCGAGAATTTGTTTTAGAAACATTTTCTTCTTAAAATTGTGCACGGTTTCTACGCCAGGGGCGTAGATGTATATCTTCTTTTTGTCAATATCTCTACTTCTGAAAGTCCGATTTGAAAAGTTCCTTCTTCGTTGGACAGTGTTTTTGATGCGAAATGTTTTTCCTATAAATTCAAAATTTTCAAGTAAATCATAGACTTTCCGCTACCGCGCACAATGGTAAATTGCGTTTTCTGCTCCTAAAACTCCGATTTCAAAAATTCTTCCTGTATCACATACAAGACCGGACGGAAAATATTTTTCACGTAATTTCTAATGTTTGGTAAAGAATGGTTTGGCCACTAAGGGTCATAAGTGTTAATTTCTATTTCTGATGTATTTGTAGCAAAATCTGGGCTCCTGAAAACTCGACTAAAATTCTTTTTCTTGGGCCGATACCGCTCATATGGATAAACATTTTGTGAATACTTTCTTCCTAAAATAATGCATGGTTTTCCCACCAAGGGATGTAAAGTCACATCTTATTTTTGTCGATAACTCTGTTTCTAAGAGTTCGCAAGCTCACGATTCCGTTTACAGCAATATCTGATGGATTAAAGACCCGATTGAAAAACTTCTTTCTTCCGTCAGATACTATTGTTTTCCATACCGGTTCCATTGACTTTGAATAGCTTTAAATTTAATTTGCGTCAGAACGGATTCAAGAGACGTGCTTATTACACCCGAAAATTCGGTGTCATCTTTCTTGTAAAACTTTCAAGCGCATCACGCAATCTTTTGACAGAAGAATCAAGGTCAGCACCAAGTAGCACTACATCTGTTATGACTTAGTATCATACGAGCCTTCATTTTTCTCTCGTAATTAACAATTTTATGCATTTGTTCTAGCTTGAATCCTACTTAAACGTATAGCCACAAAAAAGCCTCCCTGAGAAGAGCGAAGGCTGGACTTTAAAATAAGTATCCATTACGCCTGAAAAATGGGTACTTAAGACCTATATTTACTCAGTGAATGTCTGATTCGCATTGGTGTAAATGAAATCTTGTACAATGTGTTATTAGTAGCGCACATAAACGTATAAATATAACGTCGAGCTTTCGCCAGTCGCCCGGACGCCTTTTTCAAGGATATAAACCTTAAGAAGTTCAATAAGCAGGAACTGTACACCATAGTATACTCAAAATAGTATAACTATACTAAAAATCCAAAATTTCTTGGCGTAGAATACAAGTAAAACTTTCCAAGATTTCGCACATCAACCAGATGGCTTTTTCAAGGAGGATAGACAGATAACTGCAAACTGGATAATAGAACGTTTCAACACTTTGAACGCGGTGACTTGACTAGACAATAAATGAATAGGAGCAAACGTGATATTTCGAAGAAACGGGGTCACGTTGTTTGAGCACGCGCTATTACGGTAGAAAACTCAGCATTATTTGAAGAATAGATTCCAAATACGTGGCAACTCCAGAGAGACGCTATCATTGCAAGCCTCGCAGTTGGTCAAGATTTCCACGGTTTCGCGAATGGCAGTAGATTTAAGTGTGGTGTGTGAAGCTACTTTCTTTACATCACACCATATACGATCGGCGGACTTGAACTTGACATCACTTGATAGGGCAGTTGTTATTTTTCCGTCTCTTGTATCCCTTTTATGTTTGCTGATTCGAATTCCAAAAGAAAGTTTAGTCGTTCCGATGTAGTATCGCATAGAGCCGTCCATAAAAGGGATACAAGAGACGGAAAAAAACCCTAGTGCCCTATCAAAAGAATTCACGTTCGTGTTCCCCGATCCTATATAGAGTGATGTAAAAAATTAGCTTCATATTCCACACCCAAATCTGGTGCTATTGGCGAAACCTTGGATATTTTGACCAGCTGTGAGGATTGCAATGATAGCGTCTCTCTGGAATTGCCACGCATTTGGAATCTGTTCTTCAAATAATGCTGAGTTTTTTGCCGTAATAGCGCGTGCCCAAACAACGTGACCCCGTTTCTTCGAAATATCACGTTTGCTCCTATTCTTTTATTGTCTAGTCAAGTCTCAGCGTTCAAAGTGTTGAAACGTTTTATTATTCTGGTTGCAGTTAGCTGTCCACCTTCCTTGAGAAAACCATCTGGTTAATGTGCGAAAGCTTGGAAAGTTTTGTCTGTAGTCTACGCCAAGGAATTTCGAATTTTTAGTACTGTTTTGAGATATCAACTTACTTACACGTTCTGCATTGCTTAATATGTAATTAAGTTGATAGCTTTGAAAAAAAAAAGACTTGCAAAATCACAGCGTTATGTACATATGTTTATCTACATAAATAAATAATTCGCCGAAACTATGAATTTCTTATAGATTTCGCTAAGAGTCATGCCTATTCTCCGAACGGTGAATTTATAAAATCCTCTTTTAAACATAAAATTAAAGAAACTGAAAAGTGATTTAAGGAAAGAAAGATAATTTAAGATCTATAACTTTTTTACGATTTAGAACAGGATCGTGATGCCAATGCATACGGTTAGACGTAAAACGGTAGAAGACTTTGGGGCCCCTTAATTTTAAAAAATAATTTCTTGGGATTTTGACAGCATTTCTGGCATAATAACTATCTTTAAATGTATCACCATTTTCAACGGTAAAGTCGAACCACTATTTTAAATTTTTTTTCGGTTTCCAGACTTTTCTAGGCGTAGAAGTAGTAGAGAAATTCAAGCAGAAAATATTCCAAAGCCGCCAGTTTGATTTGTTTGTTTTCGGACTTTTCTAGGTATCTGTACCCTAAGACCAATCAGAATGAGTTCTTACTACACTGGCGGAAAGTGAAACAAGAACACCAAGAAGGAGACGTCTGATACTAACGAAATTTATACATCATAATAACAGAATACAGAGGATAACGTGATCAAAACATTATGGCAAAATACAGCTGTATTTGCTGGTAAACTGAAAATCAACATTTCCATGTAACATGGTTAGTACGAGGTTGAACCGCCATGAACTGCGTCACACTGTGCAATTCTGGCTTGGAGTCTGTCGTACAGATGTTGGATGTAAGATTAAGGTATTGAGTTCCAAGCATCCTCAACCTGGACGCGTAAATCGGGGATGGTCGTGGCTGGCCGTGGCGAACGGATAAGTTGTTGTTCTTTAAAATCCCACACGCGCGTAATGGGGGACAAATCCGGTGAACGCGCGGGCCATGGAAGTTGTCTCACATCCTGAAGTGTATGTTGCGTTGCACGTGCCGTGTGTGGGCGTGCGTTATCTTGCTGGAAAACACCACGATGGACCGGCCTTACAAATAGCACAACAACGGGCTGAATGATGTTGCTGATGTAGGAGGTGCTGTTTAACGTACCCGGTACAAACACTAGTTGTGTACAAGAGTGATAGCTGATCGCTCCCCACACCAGGAGACCAGATGTAGGCCCTGTGCGTCGCTGGCGGATGCAAGAAGGGTGAAGACGCTCCCGTGTGCGTCTGCAAACACGCATACTGCCATCGGAGGCTCCAAAGAAGAATCTAGTTTCATCGCTGAACACGACAGATCGCCATTGTATTCTCCAGTGCAGACGTTGGCGGCACCACTGCAGCCGTTCCTGACGGTGGGCTGGACTGAGAGGTACACATGCCAGAGGCACACGTACACGCAGTCCTGCATCCAGTAGACGGTTGCGGATTGTTCGCACAGTCACCTCAAGTGAAACGGAAGTTTGGATTTACGTCGCAGTGGATGTTCTCCTTGACAACGCCGCTCCTCTTATGCGTCGATCGGTCCGCTCATCAGTCCGTCTGTGACTCCCGGTTCCACGTCTTCTCGTGTGGGAATGTTCCTCGGACCATCTACGCCACCATCGTACCACCACCGATACTTCCCGTCCAATTCGCTCCGCAATACGACGATACGACCACCCAGCCTCGCGGAGTCCGACTAGACGACCTCGCTCAAAGTCCGATAACTGCTAAAATCTTACACGTCTTCCATGTCCAGGCATTGTAGCTTCTTCAGGGTCTTCGGACGTGTCCGTACGCAGAATACTAATTACATTCACTTTGCGGTACTCCTTAAATACCACCGACGGTAATTTGCATATTATGCAGTGCTGTGGCGTATGCGCTCACCGGTCCCAAAATTAACATCGCACCTACGTAAACTCGACCCCATTACCATATGTAAATTTCATGATCGTCCGCCAATGCCTTCTTAGTGTTCTTTTTTCACTTTCCGGCAGTGTATTATTGGCATTCTAGTTACTGAAGATCCCACTAGACACGCAACAATGAGCATGTGGTTTCTGAGGTATCCGAAATCTGACATGGACGACAGTAAATCCACAACAGCTGTATCACCTGAGATCTAACACTGCTACAACGGCCGTTTTATGAAAACTAAGAGTAAAATCACACAAAATGAAGAAATACAGTTACAGCAAAATATATGTTATTCTTTCTCAAAGAATCTTCCCTCAGATGACATGCATCGGTCCCATCGTTCAGTCCACCTTTCAAAGCATGTGGCGAAGGCATTTTGTAGAAGCTGCATCAGTGACTCCTTCACAGCTTGAATGACGTCACCATCTGCGTTGAATATTGCGCCACGGAACTTCTCCTCATTGTTGGAAACAACCAGAAATCGCACGGTGCGAGATCAGGACAGTAGGCAGCTTATGGCATGATTTCAATACTGCATTTCGTAAGAAACTGTTGAACACAAACTGCCACATGTCGGCGGGCGTTATCATGGTGTAGGGTCCACTTGCCCACCAGTTCCGGTCACTTATTCGATATGTGTTGTCGCAGACGCTTCAAGACTGAAATGCAATACTCAGCATTGACAGCAATTTCTGGAGGAACGGCATGCTGGTAGACTACATCTTTATGATCAGAAAAAATTATCATCGTCAGCTTCCCAGCTGATTTTATTTGGCGGCCTTTTTTTTCGGAGGAGATGAGCCTGTGTGTTTTAAGACATTCGTTGCGCGCTTAGTGAGGGGATCGAAGTAGTGGACCCATTTCTCATCGGCAGTTATTACCGTGTTTAGAAAGTTTGGATCCTTTGCAATTATTTGTTTCCACTCTTGGCACACCTGAACTCTGGCTGAAAAATTTCCACTCGTCAAGTGATGAGGTACCATCTGTAACACACACGATGCAGCAGTAATTTGACGCATAGAATGAGGAATGCCGACGTTTTTAAAATATTAGTTGACATATCTATGTCGTCACACGTCATTCGTCCATCTCCTTGCAGTATTGCCTAAACAGTGTTAACAATACGCTCCGTAACAAACTTTTCAGGACTAGGAGCGAGTTAAGCCGACAAACGCCTTTTTTTGAAATCATGGTGCCCGTTAAAAATCGTTGATTTACTCAAACATTTATTCCGCTTCGGCGGCGCAGTGGTCTAAGCACTGGCTTATTGCGATTCGTCCGAGAAAGGATTCGGGTTCGAATCCCGGTGAGACATGGCCGTTGTGTTTGTCTTACGGCATTGGCTCTCTCACACCCTGGAACTAGTGGCCCTAAATTAAGGATGGGTGACTGCTTATAGCCCACTGAGTTGCTCACGGTGTTCTTTTTTTTTTTTTTTTTTTTTTTTTTTTGATTGGAGGTTTAACGACCACCGTGAGCAACTCAATGGGCTATAAGCAGTCGCCCGTCCCTAATTTAGGGTCACTGGTTCCAGGGAAGGGAGAGAACCAGTGCCGTAAGACAAACACAACATCCAAGCCTCACCGGGATTCGAACCCGGACCCCGTTCGGACGAATGATCAGAGGCCATCGCTTAGACCACTGCGCCACCGGGGCGGCCTCACGGTGTTCGTTAAACCTTTAATCAAAAGAAAAAAAAATGTTTATCTTTGTAAGCATTTTTTATTAAATCAACTGTTTCTGGAGGTGTTTTACCCAAACGACAGCAAACTTTTATCGCACAATGCATTTCACTTCTTATCTCAGAATCACTCACCTCCATAGCTATCTATACGTATGGCGAAATGCAGACGTGCCTTAAACAAGTTAGTAAAATCATGCAATGCATTGATTATGATACGCTTTCCAACATACCAGAAATCATTACTCAAGTTATTACTCAAGTTATGAGGATAATGGCGGTTGAATAAATCTCGCTTCTATGACCTGACCTTTGACCCCATTTCGATGATATTAAATAGAACCGGTAAAGTATACTTCTGGAAAAGCATGATAAAGTTTTGTCTCAATCGAAGCATTTTTACGTAAGTTATAACGCATAAGGGTGGTGGAATAAATCCCGATTCTATGTCCCGACCTTTGACCCCATTTCGCCCATTTTAAATTGGTTTCGTCCCTAGATGGTCCCCTACCACATACTAAAATTTCATTGAAATTGAACCATATTTACGAAAGTTATGACGCATAAGGGCAATGGAATGGATCCCGCTCCTATGTCGTGACCTTTGGTCCTATTTAATCCATTTTCAATAGGATTCGTGCCCAGGTAGATCCCTTACGACATACTAAAATTTCATTGAAATCGAACCATATTTACGCAAGTTATGAGGCATTAAATATTGATACCTAGGCCTTTTTAACAGTTTTTATTCCGTTGTGCTGGTATTCGTAAAGTTTGGATACCAAGTCAAGTTAGTATTATTGCGCTTTTACTTAGGCATTAAATATCAATAAATAGGCCTTGGCCTTTATGACACATTTTATTCCGTCGTGCTCATTTTCCTATGTTTCGGACATAGTCAAGTCAAGTTATTAATATTGGGCTTGTCCAGACCTTTCTGACAGATTTTGTTCAAGTGTATGAAATATTTATTCTTACGTAAAAGCGCAATATTGCTAACTTGAAGCAAATCTTATCAATATGAGCACGATGGAGTAAAACTGCTAAAAAGGCCTAAGCCTAGGTCAAGGTATTATTATTTAATGTCTAAGCAAAAGTGCAATAATACTAACTAGACCTTGTGTCTACACCTCATGAATATGAGCGCACTCGAATAAAAACTGTTAAAAAGACCTAGGCCTTAATATTTAATACCTAAGTAAAAGTGCAATAATACTAACTTGATCTTATGTTTAAACCTTAGGAACATGAGCACGATGGAATAAAAATTGTTAAAAAATTCTAGGCCTGGGGCCTATTTATTAATATTTAATGCCTAAGTAAAAGTGCAATAATACTAACTTGATCTTATGTTTAAACCTTAGGAACATGAGCACGATGGAATAAAAATTGTTAAAAAATTCTAGGCCTGGGGCCTATTTATTAATATTTAATGCCTAAGTAAAAGTGCAATAACACTAACTTGACATGGTGTCTACACCTTATAAAGATGAACACGATGGAATAAAACCTGTTAAAAAGTATTAATATTAAATGCCTAAGTAAAAGCGCAATAATACTAAATTGACTTAGTGTCTAAACTTTATGAATATAAGCACGATGGAATAAAAAGTGTTAAAAAGACCTAAGCTTTGGAATAGGCATAAAAAATTTTTTTTTAGTGCCAAAGAAAAAGCGTAATATTACTATCCTGTCTGGGTGTCCAAACCTTGTAAATATGATCACGGCGGAAGACAACCGAAATCGTACGTTTTCCTGCATGTGATTTGTGTGTTACCAAAATTTGTAAACGCGACGAATTGAGGCTCGATGAATTGTCGTTGGCAACGAATTGACGTGCGACCAATCGAGAAAGTCAACGAATGAACGCGCGACATCTTGGCGCAGGCGACGAATACGTAGTCGACGAATTGACGTTGGCAACGAAGTGACGCGACACCGTGCTCCTGGTATGCCACGTGTTGAAACTAGTTCAATTCGCGCACTGCGGTCAGTCGAAAGGGATATAAAGTGGTAGTCGTTGCAGTGAACAGGATTGCATGTCGTCGTTCTGTCTGTGGTTGGGACGCCTAAAAGATGAACAGCCACAGCTGGCTAATTAGGTAACTTTTGCTTTACGAGTTTGAACTCGGCCATAACGCTGCTCAAACAACACGAAACATTTGTCATGAGAAAGGGGAAGGTTCCGTGGGCCACAGCACCTCAACCAGATGGTTCAAGAAATTTCTCTCAGGTGACAGAAACCTTCAGCGATCATCCAAGGTAAGGTATGCCACGAACCGTGGATTCCGAGGCCGTGCGCCAAGTCGCAGAGGCAAATCCGACAAACAGCTTTCGGAAATTATCAGGCGAGCTGGGCATATCCCAGACCACCGTAGTTTGACACTTTCAGGACCTCGGCAAAGTCTACAGCAGCTGCCGCATTGTTCCTCACGAACTGATGCCAACGGAAGCAAACCGCCGAGTAAAAGTGAGCAGGAAACTCCTAGAAACCCCGCGCTGTATGCGTTTCATCGGGAGATATTTCCGTTATCCTGTAATCATAACAGGCTCAACCACTATAGTTGTGTGTTAGGATTACAGTCTATATCCGTAACTCTGACACACAACGGCAGTGGTTGAGCCCGGGACAGCTTCCTGAGCATGTTGCTCAACGTAGGGGCTTTGTGCACAGGGTGATGCTCCGCGTCTGGTGGAATTTCAAGTGGATAATCCATTACGAATTTGTTCCAGATGGTGGGACCTTCAACGTCAAACTCTATTCTGAACAGCCGGAGTGGATGTATGCCGTTTTGGAGAAATGTCTGGCATTAGTGAATAGAAAGTGCGTTCTCCAATACAGCAGGACAACGCTCGGCCTCATACCGTCAGAGCGACTTGCCCCGTAGGTTTCTTAATTGTTCCTTTCCATGGCCCACTTCCTTCTCGGGCGGCAGATCAACAAACAAGAGCAGGTGTCATGTGGGGTGAAGGAGTTCTTCGCTTCGAAAGGCGAGAACCGGCACTGCCACAGAATTGAAGAACTGGCAGACAGATGGATAAAGACGGTGCAATACGATGGCCTATACTTTGAATGCTAGTCAACTTTCGTCGCAAAAGGTACGTATAAAGTGATCCAAATATTGCAAAACTTTCGACTCACCCTCTGTGTTTCGCAAAATAGGTGAACGCCCGTCAGCAATGAAGGAGAAAAATAAGATACGTAGAGGAATTTTTAATAACCAGCTATTTTATTTCCGCTCTTTCTTTGTAAACTTAGAATTGCGCAGTTGTAAATCTTAAAATATTATGGTAGTTCATGCGCAGAAGCACAAACAATACTTTTTCTTTTCTTTCTTTCCCACTTTCTCATTTTTTCCACAAATAGAAATAAAAAAATACCTGTTTATATTCTGCAAAAAAAAAAAAAAAAAGTTGTATTCTGATAATTTCGTGTTTTAAGGAAAAATAAAGTTCCCAAATCACATTTCTTCAACACACGCATGAAATGAGAGCTATAATAACCCACTGGTACCTACTCTGTTAGAACTCTCAAATTTGCTCGCACAGCCATATCACGAACGTTAGCGCAGGAATTAGGGTGTGGTGCGCAACAACTTGTATCAGCACATATCGTTCGACGTCGTTTGTAGGAGCGGGGACTAGTCCCACGGCGCCCATTCCTCCGATTACCATTGACGCTACACCACCGGCGAGAGCGGCGGCAGTGGGCCGTTAAACCCAGCACCTGGACCTACGGAATGACACGACATTGCCTTCTCCGATGAATCTCGTCTCTGCCTGCAACACCACGATGGTCGGACGCGCGTGTGGCTGCACCGCGGCAAGAGACTGTATGACGCCTGCATTATGTATCGCCATACCGGTTCGTCGCCTGGCGTTATGGTTTCGGGTGCAATTGCCGGTACACTCAACTACCACCGCTACATATCCGACGTTTAGGAGCCTGTAGTCCTCCCATACCCGCAGGACTTGCCAGCGGCCACGTTTCAACAGGATAATGCGCGCCCGCACGTGGCACGCATCATGCAACAATTCTTCACCTCCCAACAGGTGTCACTGCTGCCGTGGTCAGCCTGTTCTCCCGATATGTCGCCCATCGAACACGTCTGGTCGCTGATCAGCAACAGAGTGTCCCGGCAAGCACCACCCGCGGCTACGCCTGATGAACTGTGGCAACGTGTGGAATCAGCCTGGACCGACATACCCTAAACCCACATCCAAAGCCTCTCTCGTTCGATGCCACGGTAGCGGCCGTTATTGCCAGCCATGTGGGCCACACGAACTATTGATGCCTGCGTGTTCCGCAGGTTGCACGGGCCTGGTAAGCTCAATCGTTTCATCTTTGTATTTGTTGTTATGTGTCCAGTAAATCTAGCTTTGCTCTCTCGTGTCCTTCTTGGTGTTGCATTTTGGGTGGCCAGCAGTGTATATACGAAGACATATCCGTATATATGTAAATATGATGTTTCACATGAAACAATAACCACAACTGCTGTAACGGAAATTCGTCTTGGAAAAATTGAAAACACTGGTTTCCTTTTTTTTTTTTTTTTTTTTTTTTTGAGAATTACTCTTTTTTGTTGCCATAGAACTCCGTGGTTAGTAAGAGTTAGCATTTACATGAATTACTCATAATTTTCTACCACGATGCAATACTTTTTATACTTTTTCCTTTTTTTAAAAAAGAATGAAATCTATGTACGCAAAGCGTTACTTATGAGGGTTTTTTTACATTTCTGGTTTAAAACATATGTTTAAAGTACGTTAGCGTGATTTGCAAATACGCTGCGTAAGTTACGTTTACGAACATCTGCATAAAGTTTTCTGATTTAGTGGCTAGTGTGTGTGTATATGCGTGTGTACAGGAGTCCACTATCTAAGGGTGGACTACATTTTTACCCGTATAAGAAAAATAATACCTGAGCGCAGCCAAATGGGGAAATTACGGTCGAGTCCAATTATTGTGACCACCAGCTAATATCAAGAGCAACATCCGTGTGCAGCGTGGACAGCAACTAGACGGGCTGTGAGTGACTCATTAAGGTGCTGGAAAGTGTTCACAGGTATTTGGAGCCATGCTGACTGCAGTGCATCTGACAGCTGTTGTAGGGTGCGTGGTGGAGAACCCACAGAGCGAACAACACAATCGAGGTGGTCTTACAGATGCTCAATTGGGTTTAAGTCTGGGGAATTAGGGCGCCAGGGAAGTACTTTGTATCTTTCATCGTGCTCTTCCAGCCACTCTCGAACATTTCTAGCTGTGTGACACGCCGCATTGTTGTTCTGGAAGATCCCATTCACTCCAGGAAAGACAATCAGCGTGTATGCGTGTACGTGGTCTGCAAGGATGGATTCATAAGGAATTCGATCCATAGTGACTTCCACAAGTAAGAGTGGAACCAGGGAATATCACGAAGACTTTCCCCAGACAATAACGCTGCTCCCACAGCTTGTGTTCTTCCAGCAATGGTTGAAGAGTGTTTGTTCTCCGATGTTTCTCGCAATGTACGCTAATGTCCATCCGTTCGATGAAGCAGGAAACGTGACTCATCCGAGAAGGCAATCCTTTGCCAATCAGCTGAGGTCCAATTCTGATACTGCCGTCCAAATGTAAGCCTTTTCTTCCGATGCACCTACGTTAGCATAGGTGCAGTGACCATACGTCTGCATCGGAGCCCTATACGCAGCAGTCTCAACTGAACTGTCGTTTCAGAAACACTTCCGGTAGTCCCTTAGTTCATTCAACCAGTGAGATGCTAAACTGTAGCTTGTCGATCGGCCCTCATCCACCTTCGAATCCGACGTTCACCTCTCATATCAATGGCACGTGGTGTTCCACAGTTTCCACGTCGCTTATTCGCAATGGTGCCATTTCTCCAATCAGGATACACTTTAATCACAGCAGCATGCGAACAGTTCACAAACTGCAACATTTTAGAAATACTGCCACCCTTGGCCCGAAGGTCGATAAACATCCATTTTTGCAAATCTGATAAATAGCTCCTTTTATCCATGACAGCAACGAGAGATATGTTTTCAGAATGTCTACAGCACACCTTATACACTCTCCAATTCAGCTCACGGCACATGCCTTCTTTCATTGGCTACGCGCTATTGACTTCAAAAGTAGAAGGTGGTCACACTAATGTGATTTGACTGTGTTATATTGCCAGTATAAGAACACATGAAAAGACACAAAATATTATTTATGAATGACGCACAAATTTTGTTGTACTCAGTGTTTACGTAAACGTTACGAATATCTGAAGGGCATAGTTGTAGAACGAATGTACAGTGCTTAGCGAAAAACAGTCGAAAAGATATTTCAGTGTGGAAAAAGTCCAGTCCGAACTGAGATGCAGTTCTCACAACGTCGTGGCATTCTGAGCACCAAGTTACCCAGGAATTCCTGAGGTACGGATGAGGCCCTTCTTGTTTTCTGGAGTTGGACGGTCGCGCACCAATGCTTCTCCCCATTGCGTCCCAGACGTGTTGGATGGGGTTGAGGTCTGAGAAGCGTGCTGTAATTCCCTGAAAACAGCACTCACTCGGCGGCCTTCTTCCAACTTTCCGATAGTTCTTTCTCGCTTGAAAGTATCTAGTTCCATGTTTCCGAATATGGGCGATAACGCCCTCTGTGGGGCGTTGGACGATTCAGGGGGCGGTAGTAGCCTTAGGTGCAATTGAGGGGCGTTGAATAAAAATAAGGAGGAGGTGGAAGTATAAAAAAGAGAAGAGAAGAAAATTTTGAAAAAGCGTTCGTACACGTTTTATCTGTTGTGTAACATAAAGTTAAAGTCGTAGTGATCATCTCTTTATTATATCGTTGATAATTTTCTTCCCCTATTATGATAAATAAACACATAAATTTTATCTTTTTTGTACAGATAATATCATGGCTGAACCTAAAAAGCGCGTAGACAATATATTACTGAAAATTTGAACTATGTATTTATTGAGTCGCCTACAAACAACACATTACCGATGTGCCTAATTTGGCAAACATTTTTATTAAATGAAGCTATGAAGCCTTCAAAACTACAAGAACATTTGACAAAGGTTCTTGCTGATAAGAAAGATAAAGATTTATCTTATTTTCAAGCACTGAAAGAAAATGTTTTGAGACAGCCGACATTGGAAAAACTCTTTCTAATAGCAACCAAACAACATGACTATGGGTTGCGTGCTTCTTACAACATTTCTTTCATCATCATCATCATTGTCAACCATTATCAATCCACTGCTGGACGAAGGTCTCCCCAAGTTTCCTCCACAACGGTCTGTCTTGTGCCAGTCTCCTCCATGTCACTCCCGCATATTTACGAATTTCATCCACCCATCTCCCATGTGGTCTTTTTCTGGGTCTTTTCCTGTCCCTTGGAATCCAATCTAAAATTTCGGCTGTCCATCTATGGTCTGTCCTTCTGGCAGTATGTCCAGCCCATTGCCATTTCAGGGATTTAACTCTGATCATGATGTCTTCCACTCTCGTCATTTTTCGGATCCACGAGTTCCTCTTCTTATCTCTCCTGGTTATACCAAGCATGCACCTCTCCATGCTACTTTGAGTTGTCTGCAGCCTTTGTATGTCTCTTTTAGTTAAGGTCCACGTCTCTGCACCATACGTAAGCACTGGAAGGATGCATTGATCAAACACTTTTCTTTTAAGACATAATGGCATATTGCTCTTGAAAATTATGCTGTTTCTTCCAAAAGCTCTCCAGGCAAGTTTTGTACGCCGATTAATTTCTTCATCAATGTGACCCTCACTTGATATCTGCTGTCCAAGATAAACATACGTATCTGTTATCTCCAGTTTTTCTCCATCAATCGATAAATCTTCATTTCTTGTAAAAGCATTGAACATCACTTTTGTCTTCTGAAAGTTCATTTTTAATCCCACTTCTTTACTCTTGTCAGCAAGTTCCTGGATCATACTCTGCAGCTCTGATGGGGTAGTTGCAAAAATGACTACGTCATCAGCAAAACGAAGGTGGGTTAGATAATCTCCATTAATCTTTATCCCTTTGTTTTCCCAGTTCAGTGATTGAAAGACATTTTCCAATGTGGCATTAAAGAGCTTCGGAGATATGGTGTCACCTTGTCTCACTCCCTTTCCAATTTTTATGTGTGTTGTATTTTCAAACAGCCGAATCTTTGCACTTGCATTTTCATAGATGTTATTAATAATATTAATGTATGCATCTTCAATACCGCAGGATTTCAGAGCCGTGGTAACTGCTGATGGTTTCACCGAATCAAAGGCTTTTTCATAATCGATAAAAGCCATGCACAATGGAAGTTCATATTCCCTCGCTCTTTCAATTAGTTCTCTCAGTACGTGGATATGATCTATTGTGCTGTAGCCACTCCTGAATCCAGCTTGTTCTCTCGGTTGAGCCATGTCCAGTGTTACCTTCAAGCGGTGTGAAAGAACTTTAGTGAAGATTTTATAAACCACTGATAGGAGGCTGATAGGTCTGTAGTTCCTGAGATCCTCAATGTCACCTTTTTTATGTAGCAGGATCATTGTAGCATTGTTCCAATCCTCAGGAATTTTCCCTTCATTAAGGCATCGAGTGAAAATTTGGGCGAGTACTGTTTCGATTTCTCCACTTGCTTCTTGTATGATGTCTACAGTAATTCCATCTTCTCCTGGAGCTTTTCCCCTCTTCATGTTCTTGATTGCATGTGCAACTTCTGCTGGAAGGACTGGAAGAACTCTGGTACTGGTACCTTTCATGGTGTCTGGAGTACATGTATCATCCCTTTCATATAATTTGGAGTAGAAATCTTTCACTCTTGTCAAAATTTCGCCTCTATTTCTTGTTATAGAACCATCTTCTTTTCTCAGAGCCATAATCTGTTTTCTTCCCTTACTGAGATGTCCCTTTGCTATCTTTAGGCTTTGGTTGTTTTCAATTGCTTTCCTCACTAGCTCACAGTTGAATTTCCTAACGTCTTCAGTGATACTTTTTCGTGCTGTCTTGCATAGCTCTATATATTCCACTTTGGAAGTCACATCTTCTTTAGTTGTCCTCATCTCTCTTCTTTTTTGCATCAACATTTTGGTTTTTTCTGATAATTTGTTCACATGCAACTTGTTCTTAGACCCAGCTAATTTTGTTGCTGTTTCCATAAGAGCTTTGGTTACTTTTCTGTTAACTTCCGAAATATCCACTTCTTCCGATGTTAGGCCTTCTAAAGCAGAGAATCTGTTCTTGAGTTCCAACTTGAAAGTATTATGGTGTTTTTTAAGGTTGGTTATGTCAACACATTTTGTTTGTCTTATGAGCTTGCCACGTTCCAGTTTAGTGTTGAGGTGCATCTTACATCTCACCAATCTATGGTCACTACCTGTGTTGAACTTGTTCAGCACACTGCAGTCTTCGATGACGAATTTTTTGTTACACATAATAAAATCAATTCCACTTGTCGTCCCAATTGGATGTCTCCATGTCCATTTCCTGTGTCGCTTTTTCTTGAAAAAGGAATTGAAGATGAAAAATCCTTCTGCCTCTGCAAACTCAACGAGAGTATTTCCACGCAGGTTTCTGTTGCCGTGACCGAATTTACCTACTGAAGTTTCATTCTGTTGCCGTTGCCCTATTTTTGCATTGAAATCTCCCATAATTATCTTCAAGTGCTGCTTACCTTTATTATTTAGATGACGAATTTCCTCATAAAATTCTTCAATTTCTTCTTCAGGATGACTTGTGGTGGGTGCATAAGTTTGAATAATCTGAGCCTGGTATCTTCTCGATAGTTGGATAACGAGTCGTGCAGCTCTGTCAGAGGAACTTTCAACTTCTACCACTTTATCCTTCAGTTTCTTGTTTATTATAAATCCAACACCACTAGTTCTACCAGTATCTGTCCCACGATAATAGAAGAGATGTCCACTTTTCAGTTCAATGAGATCTTCTCCTTTTCTCCTTACCTCACTTAGCCCGACGATGTCCCACTTGATCCTTTGTAGTTCCTCTTCCAATTCAAGAAGCCTTGAATCAGAAGATAGGGAGCGTCCGTTGTAGGTAGCCAAGGTCAGCATCAAATGGCAGCCTAGTCCGGTCCTCCGGGGATTCTTAGCACCCTCTGCCTTCATGTCGCACTGGCCGCTGCCTTGGCCAGGTACATTCCAGCTGCCGGAGACTGAGGGCCAAGATTTAAGTTGTAGAGTCATTTTGGAGGTGTTTGGCCATAACTCACCACGCTGGCCAAGCGGGTTGGTGAGTGTGGGATAGCATTTCCTCTGATCCCGATGGTATAGTTATACCGCTATTGGCGGCCGTTTCTTTACTGACTGCTAAATCGGGAAATTTCTTTACTGACTGCTAAATCGGGAAACCCGCACAGTGTTCGTGAAGATCTAATTCTACCAGCTGTAAGTAAGGTAATACGTACTATGTTACACAAGCCAGCGTCTGATATTACCAAGAACATTTCCTTGCGCAATAATACAGTGCAGAAGGGAATTGATGAATTAGCTCAAGATGTTGAAGGCTCCTTACGTGAGTATTTAGAAATATCCCAGTTCTCTCTATATAGCTTGATGAGTCAACTTTGCCAGGAAATGAAGCCTTACTTTTAGCATACGCGCAATTCATAAAAGAAGAAACAATTTGCCAAGAATTGTTATTTGCTAAATATTTGCAAACTGATTCTAAAGGAGAAACGATATTTCATGCATTGGAAGATTTTTTATTTAAAGAAAAAGAAATCCCCTGAGTAATATCTTGTCAGTTGCTACTGGTGGTGCTCCAGCGATGATGGGGGTGCTACTGGGGTTTTCTAGCATATTTAAAAAAAGTGGTTCCGAATGTATTCGCTGTACACTGTGTCATTTATCGCTAACAATTAGTTGCCAAAAATTTGAGTGAACGCCTACACAGGTCATTAAATTATGTCATTAAAGCAATCAACAAAATCAGAAGCAATTCATTGAATGACAGATTGTTTGCACAACATTGTATTGAAAACAATGAAGAATTCAATAGCTTGCTGCTTCATACAGAAGTTCGTTGGCTGTCGAAAGGCGCCTGTTTGGATCGATTTTATAAACTTCTTGACTCAGTGCTAGAGCTCCTTGAAAGCAAAGATGATGATTTACACGGTAGCTTGATTGATTCCAAAAATCACATAGCTTATTTGACAGACTAGTTTAATAAATTTAATGAAACAAATATTCAGCTCCGAGGTGAAGAGCTGAATTTAATCAAAACAAAACCCGTTATTTTCGCATTTGTGGCAAAACGTCTTCTGTACAAAAGAAATTTATGAAGAAGGGAATTCAGCCAGTTTCCAAATTTATCAACAGTAGAAAAACTTGATGGAGACTTACTTACCTATTATACTGAACTTCAATGATTTTTGTACAAAGAAAATTTTAACGGTGTTGTATGTATGTAAGGGCGCTGAAACCAAATATGAAGTCACAATTGCTCTACTCGGCCCCAATTTCTTGTAATGGAACTCTCTATTGAGATGGATGTTGTGTTACTTAAAGGAATTTCCCTATGTTTTCCAACGTAGACATCTGTCTGCAGTCAGGATAGCCGTGTCTCTGAGAGCAGACATACTGGCACTATTATCTCCTGTTGTGTAATTACACTGGCGGAAAGTGAAAAAAGAACACCAAGAAGGAATTGGCGGATGATCATGAAATTTACATATGTTAATGGGGTCGAGTTTAAATAGGTGTGATGTTAAATTCGGGAACAACCGGTGAGTGCTTACGCCACAGCAGGGCATAATATGCAAATTATCGTCGGTGGTATTTAAGGAGTACGGCAAAGTGAATGTAATCAGTCGTCAGCGTACGGACACGTGCGAAGACCCTGAAGAAGCTGCAATGCCTGGACATGGAAGACGTGTACGATTTCAGCAGTTATCGGACTTTGAGCGAGGTCGTCTACGCGGACTCCGCGAGGCCGGGTGGTCGTATCGTCGTATTGAGGAGCGAATTGGACGGGAAGTATCGGAGGTGGTACGATGGTGGCGTAGATGGTCCGAGGAACATTCCCACACGAGAAGACGTGGAACCGGGAGTCACAGACGGACTGATGAGCGGACCGATCGACGCAAAGGAAGAGCGGCGTTGTCAACCTGAACATCCACTGCAACGCAAATCCGAGCTGCCGTTGCACCTGAGGTGACTGTGCGAACAATCCGCAACCGCCTACTGGATGCAGGACTACGTGCACGTGTGCCTCTGGCATGTGTACCTCTGACTCCAGCCCACCATCAGGAACGGCTGCAGTAGTGTCGCCAACGTCTGCACTGGAGAACGCAATGACGATCTGTCGTGTTCAGCGATGAAACCAGATTCTGTTTGGGAGCCTCCGATGGCCGTATGCGTGTTGGCAGACGCACAGGGGAGCGTCTGTACCCTTCTTGCATCCGCCAGCGACATACAGGTCCTACACCTGGTCTCCTGGTGTGGGGAGCGATCAGTTATCACTCCCGTACACAACACGTGTTTGTACCGGGTACGTTAAACAGCACATCCTACATCAACAACATCATTCAGCCCGTTTTTGTGCCATTTGTAAGGTCGGTCCATCGTGGTGTTTTCCAGCAAGATCACCCACGCCCACACACGGCACGTGCAACGCAACATACACTTCAGGATGTGCGACAACTTCCATGGCCCGCACGTTCACCGGATTTGTTCCCCATTACGCGCGTGTGGGATTTTAAAAGACAACGACTTATCCGTTCGCCACGGCCAGCCACGACCATCTCCGATTTATGCGTCCAGGTTGAGGATGCTTGGAACTCAATACCTCAATCTTACATCCAACATCTGTACGACAGACTCCATGCCAGAATTGCACAGTGTGACGCAGTTCATGGCGGTTCAACCTCGTACTAACCATGTTACATGGAAATGTTATTTTCCAGTTTACCGGCGAATACAGCTGTATTTTGCCATAATGTTTTGATCACGTTATCCTCAGTATTCCGTTATTATGCTGTATAAATTTCGTTGGTATCAGACGTCTTCTTCTGTGTGTTCTTTTTTTACTTTCCGCCAGTGCATTTCTGGGAAGGGGGAACAAAGCAGAATTTTTGTCATTCGAATACATTTAATCGGTAATGAAGGACGTGCATTTTCTCCTGGTTTTAAGAAGTAGTGTGAATTGTGCAAAGTGTACGTTAAATAATGCCGCGTACTTGTGTGAACAATCCAAACCGTTTCTGCTACATTTGTGGGCAATTTACTTTAAAGTTGATATTTCACACCGTTGATTAGAAAATCATATGAACTTTATTTCCAGTGCAAAATAGGTGATGAAGATACATCTTGGGCATCTCACATTTGTTGTAATTCACGTGTAACTTTGTTGACTGGCCGGTTGAAGGGATCACGTGAATTGCCATTTGCGGGACTAATGGTTTGGAGAGAACCGAAAGACCACTCAACAGACTTGTAACTTCTGCATCACTAAGATATCTGGAATTACAGCTAAGATCAAAGACACGATTCATTATCCCAGTATTCCTTCGGCCATAAGACCTGTCCCTCGTGGTCCAGATCTTCCGGTTCTTGTACATCCACTGTCATGGAGTTTCGATTATAGTGATACTGATGAAATAAATCCTCACAGCGAAGAAGATATTGAAGTACAACAAGACCCTGATTTCTCGGAAGATTCTGTACCTCACCTGACCCATGTAGCAATATTATGTTGGACCAACCGTGGGCTTTCATCGATCGGCCCAGCGACGAGGCGACTCGGCTGCCAACAATTGGATATGTGTTGGTTCAATGGTTGGACCCACATTGGAAAACTGTTGCAAACAGTTTTCCAATGGGATCATGTGTTCTTGGACAACCATCGGACAACCGTTAAGTGGTCATTTGTTGATAAATGGTTGGTCATGTGTGGTTGGAAAAACGTTTGGCCAATCTTCGATAAACAACGCAACCTTCGCCCAACGCTGCCGACGCAAATATATCATTGGGCCAACCGTTGGCCAATGTCAGTGTGCTACTTGGGTATAAGTCAGGAAGAAATAAATAACTGGTTCGTGATCTTCATTTAGCAAAAAGTCAGGCAGAAGTATTGGCTTCAAGATTGAAGGGATGGAATATTTTACAACCAAGTACAAAGCTATGTAGTTTTCGTCGACGACAGCAAGGGTTTAAACACTTAGTTTTGAAGAGTGGTGATGTTGTATACTGCAAAGATATAGAATTATTGTGTGAAACCTTAAGACAGCAACACAAACCTAATCGAAGAATGGAGACTTTTTATAGATTCCTCAAGAGAAAAAAAAACATAAAAGCTGTCCTTCTTCGTAACGGAAGCATGTATCCATCAGTAACTGTTGCATATGCTGCATACATGAAAATAAAATGTGCAAATATAAAACTGTTGCTTCACAGTATACACAAAACACTCATGGAATATTTGTGGCGATCTTAAAGTGATAGCTTTACGCCTTCGTCTACAATTTTGATACACAAAATACTGCTGCTTCCTTTGTGAATGGAACAATAGGGAAATAAATTTTCATTATATTAAAAATACCTGGCCTAAAAGAGAGTCCTTAATTCCAGGTAATAAAAATGTTGTTGCGGAGCCTTTAGTAAGTCCTCAGAACGTGTACTTACCACCGCTTCACATCAAACTGGGTTTGATAAAAATTTTGTAAAGGCATTGCAGAAAGATGGAGAAACCTTTCGTTTTCTAAAGAACAAGTTCCCTAAAATATCTGAAGCCAAATTTAAAGAAGGCATTTTTATTGGTACACAAATAAGGGAACTTATCGGTGTTCTTGGATTTTAAGGCATTTTGAATGAGACTGAAGGTGCTGCATGGAAGTCCTTTAAAGATGTGGTACTGAACTTTATAGGTAAGCGGAAGGCCGATGATTATAAAGCACTTGTTACTGAGCTTCTAGAAAACTACAAGGCCATGGGATGCAATATGGCCCTTAAAATACATTTCCTTCACTCGCATCTAGACTTTTTTCCCAAAGAACTTAGGAGCTGTACGCTATGAGCACGGAGAACGTTTTCAACAGGACATATGTACCATAGAAAACCGATATAAAGAAAATGGAGCACTAAAATGTTAGCTGATTGCTGTTGGACTCTAAAAAGGGATGTAGTACAACCAAAGTACAAAAGAAAATCTAAAATAACTACTTTTTAAGGTAAGTAGAAATAATTGCTTGTAGCGAAATATACATGCATAAATGGAGGCTTATTATTGTACACTGAAACAACGGGTTACTCGAGAACTATGCCCGATAGCACAATTTAGCAAGCAGATTTCTAATTAGCATGACAAATACTGCATGATTCAGCATATGCAGTTTTTGTAACAAACGAAAAGCTTATTTTTGTTGTTCAGTGTTATCAGCACTTGGGGGTTCTCCATTCTGATTTCAGTCAACGATTTGAAGATGTTCTTAAAATGAACATACCCGACTGGGGTTTGGACCCTTTTTCAAGTACAAGCACAGAAAAATCTCCAAAATTACAAGAACTGATCGAAGCAGCAAAAAATGAGGAATTTAAATTTAGGTTCAAAGACGTCTACCACAGTTCTGGCTGCAACAACAGATACTTACCTGGATTATGGGCTACAGTACAAAAGTGCTTAATTGCATTTATTTCATCATATTTAGTGGAATGTTGGTTCAGTGCATTCACAGATCTGTTAACTGAAAAAAGAAACCGACTGCAAATAGCTGATCGCGGTGATTTAAGAATGCTGCTGACAAAAACAGAACCGATAATAGATAAATAAATAGCATTGCACCAGGTTCATCCTTTTCATTAGGATTATTTTTAATGGCATTCGTAATTTTTACTTTAATATTATCCTTCGTTATCTTACTTCTCTGTGTTTAATGCGAATGTTACTACGGCTAATTTTAATAAATTATTTTGCAATTTCAAGCTTCAAGTCTTATTTACAACAGCAACATCTTTCTTTGCTATGTTGTTGGACGTAGGTGAAAATATAGGTACATACAAGAACGCAAATTTGTCATTGCATCTATTTGGTTGTTCGCTTAAAGAAGGTATATTTTCAGGGGGCGCGTATTTTTTCCCCCGAGAAATGGGCGGTAGGCCAAATAAGTTTGGAAACCTTTGATCTAGATGGTGCTTTGAGACATAACGTAAATTACACGTTCGTACCTTTATGCCTTCACGTCCACATTTTCCTCAAACACATGTCGCCGTCCACGCCCTTTTCTCTTTTATCAGTTTAGTAATACCAGTGACTCATGTGATCAAGATTCCACATTTTGGATGTGCAGCGGCTTTCTACTGAACGTCCCCCGTTATACAAATTGCGACAAGCTGTTGCATCTGATTTTGCGTTTGTAACCTTTCAAAATAGTGGTCGTCCTTAGGTTTTGTACACCAGTATACGTACACTGAAGTAGCAAACGTCACGGTCGAGTCACATTATTATGACCATCAGCTAATATCTAGAGTAACCGCCGTGTGCAGCGCGGACAGCAGCTAGACGGGCTGGGAGGGACTTAATAAGGTGCTGGAAGGTGTTCACAGGTAAGTGGAGACATGCTGACTGCAGTGCATCTGACAGCTGCTGCAGGGAGCGTGGTGGAGAACACACAGAGCAAACAACACAATCGAGGTGGTCCTACAGGTATTCAATTGAGTTTAAATCTGGGGAATTAGGGGGCCAGCGAAGTACTTTGAGATCTACATTGTGCTCTTCCAACCACTCTCGGACATTCCTAGCTGTGTGACACGTCGCATTGTCGTATTGGAAGATCCCATCCACTCCAGGAAAGACAATCAGCATGTATGCGTATACGTGGTCTACAATGATGGATTCATAAGGAATTCGATCCATAGTCCCTCGCACAAGTATGAGTTGACTCCGGAAATGCCACGAAGACTTTCCCCAGATCATAACGGTGCCCCCACCAGCTTGTGTTCTCGCAGCAATGGTAGAAGAGTGTTTGATCTCCGGTGTTTCGCGCCTTGTACGCTAACGTCCATCCATTCGATGAAGCAGGAAAAGTGACTCATCGATGCTGAAGGAAATCCTTTGCCAATCAGCGGAGGTCCAATTCCGATATTTCCGTGCAAATGTAAGCCGTTCCTGCTGATGCACCTTCATTAGCATGGGTGCAGTGACCATCCAACTGCGTCGGAGCCACAAAAGCAACAGGGTTCGCTTAACTGTCGTTTTAGACACACTTCCGGTAGCCCCTTGGTTCATTCGGCCAATGAGTTTCTCCACTGTAGCGTGTCGATTGGCCTCACGCACCATCTCAGCCGCCGTTAAACTCTTACATCAATAGCACGTGATGCCTCGCAGTTTCTACGTCGCTTATTTGCTATGGTGACATTTCTAAAATCACGATACTCTTTAACCACAGCAGCACGCTAACAGTTCACATACTGCGCTGTTTTAGAAATACTGCCACCATTGTACCGAAAACAGATAATCATCCTTTTTTGCAAATCCGATAAATCGCTCCATTTATCCATGAGAGCAACGAGTGATATGTTTTCAGAATGCCTGCAGCACATCTTATATACCCTCCAAGCCAGCTCACGACACGTGCCTTTTTTCATTCTCTACACGCTGTTGACGTCAAAAGTAGGAGGTGGTCACAATAATGTGACCGGACTGTGTATAAGGAACAGTTACCTAACAAAATGTTGGCCCGCCTTTGACTTTCACAACAGCTTCGATTTGATTTGGCATGGATTCAACGTGATGCTGAAGTCTTCTACATGTATGTCCAACCAAACGGACATGATTTCTTCCGTCAATTGCGGAATATTCAAATTTTGCTACGAATGGCTTCCTAAATTTCATGCCATAGGTGTCCAATCATGTTGATAACTGGAGTCTGGCCAGCCATTTTAGCTCTTTGTAGTCACTGTTGTTTTCCTAGAGCCACAGAGTGACGATTTGTTATGGGACACTGTCCTGTTGGAAGTTGCTCTCGAAATTAGGAAACACCATGGAAGTGTAATTCTGTTCCTGGTCGGAAACAATGTTAAGGTACCTCGTGGCATTCAAATTCCAAAGTAATTAAAGAATCAACAGTTTCCAATGAAAGTAGACCCAAGACCATTACGCAGTCTCCATTAGTGCACACACGTAACGCTAGACAGCTAAGATTTGTCGATTCTTACACTTGAATCCATAGTAGAAAATCTAAATCTGTTGTATTAACATGAAATGTGATTCATTTTAACAGGCAATCTTTACCCAATCATTAGAGATCATTTTTGCCTCCGTGCCATTGCATACGAATTTGTTGTTTTTGTTTATTTGCAAAGACCGATTATTACAGGAAAGGAACGTCTGTTGCTCTCCTCTCGATACTTTACGGTTACTCGACGCTATGTAGCTTAACTGCTACTTCGTACAATCCTCTTCAGCCGCTGTTTCTCTTTAATATAGACCAGTCGTTCCTGTGCAAAGGAAGACAGCTCATTTCTAGTTTTGTTATTTCTGCAACACTCATTATAAACCATCGGTATATACACTGCTGGCCACCCAAAATGCAACACCAAGAAGGAAGCATCCGATTGGCTTGAAATTCGCAGCATGCGTCGCCCGCGAGAGGACATGCAAACTATTAGCATTGCAGGGCATATATGCAAATCATGTGCGCCCGCACGCCACCAAGAAGCACTATAAGAAGGGTGCACAGAAGGCGGGGTGTAAGTAGTGTAAGTGTGTTGTGCTGCCGTACCTGTGCGTGGGAAGCTTCCTGATGCCTCGTCGCACAGTTCGGCAGTCATTCCAGCACGTTTCAGAGTTCGACAGAGGACGAATAGTTGCTTATCGCGACAGCGGTTTATCGCACCGAGACATCGGTGCCCGTGTGTGACGACTTCCAGCCACAGTAAGGCGAGTATGGATTCGGTGGGTGCAGGAGGAACGGACGAACCGACGTGAGTGATTGCCGCTACCGCGGCACACCACCAGACAAAAGGACCGGCATGTTGTGCGGCGGGGATTGATGGCTCGCACCGCCACATCACGAACGGTAGCGCAGGAATTTGGGTGTGTTGGGCAATAACCTCTGTGAGCACATACCTTTCGACCGTCGTCTGCAGGAGAGGGGACTTGTCGCACGGCGCCCATTGCTCCGATTACCATTGTCGTTACACCACCGGCGAGTGCGGCGGCAGTGGGCCGTTGAACGCCGCACCTGCACTACGGAATGGCACGACATTGTCTTCTTCGACGAATCCCGCTTCTTCCTACAACACCACGATAGTCGGATCCGCATACGGCGGCACCGCAGCGAGAGACTGTATGACGCCTGCATTATTCATCGCCATACCGGTCCGTCACCCGGCTTTATGGTTTGGGGCGCAATTGGATATGACACCTGCACGCATCACCGGTACGCTCAACAGCCACCGCACCATCTCCGACGTTTTGGAGCGTGTAGTCCTCCCTTAACCGCAGGACATGCTAGCGGCCACTTTTCAACAGGACAATGCGAGCCCGCACGTGGCACGCATCGTGCAACAATTCTTCACTGCCCACCAGGTGTCACTGCTGCAGTGGCCCGCCTGTTCTCCTGATATGTCGCCTATCGAACACGTCTGGTCGCTAATCGGCAACCGAGTGGCCCAGCAAGCACCACCCGCGGCTACGCCTGATGAACCGTGGCAACATGTATAGGCAGCCTGGACCGGCATACTCCAAGCCCACATCCAATCGTTCGATTCCGTGGCATGTAGCGGCCGTTATTGCCAGCCATAGGGGCCACACGAACTATTGATGTCTGCGTGTTCCGCAAGTCGTACGGGCCTGTAAGCTCAATCGTTTCATCTTTGTATCAGTTGTTATGTGTCCAGTAAATCTGGCTTTGCTATCCCGTGTCCTTCTTGGCGTTGCATTTTGGGTGATCAGCAGTGTATATATATATATATAACACCATCGGTGTCTGTATATATATATATCGAGTGAGGGTCACACTGATAAAGAAATTAATCGGCTTATAAAACTTGGATGAAGAGCTTTTCGAAGAAACAGTACAATTTTTAGGAACTGTATGCAATTATGTTTCAAAAGAAAAGTGTTTAATCAATGCATCCTGCCAGTGCTTACGTATGCAGCAGTGACATGGACCTTAACTAAAAAAAGACATACAAAAACTGCAGATAACTCAAAGATGCACGGAGAGATGCATGCTTGGTGTAACCAGGAAATATAAGAAGAGGAACTTGTGGATAAGGAAAATGACAGGAGTCACTGAAATGGCAATGCGCTGGACATGTTGCCAGAAGAACGGACCACCGATGGACAACCGAAATTTTAGGCTGGATTCCGAGCGACAGGAAATAACCCAGAAAGAGACCTCATGGGAGTTGGAAGGATTAAATTCGAAAGTATGCTGGAGTGACATGGAGGAGACAGGCCCAAGACAGACAATTGTGGTCGAAATTTGGGGAGACCTTCATCCAACAGTGGATTGATAATGGTTGGTGACGATGGTACACTATATATATATATATATACACTATATTGACAAAAGTCTCCGGACAACACTTCACCTTCAAAAGCAAATGAACGGATCCGCTGCGTTGTTAAAATGATCGGTACAGCTCCAAACAGTATACAAACAAGCCTGCAGCTGATCGCGATCTTATCACCCTGTGTGGCTGAGTGAAAATATCGCGGCGGGAGAGAACTGACTTTGAGAAAGGGAAGGTTGTTGGGTGTTATATTAGTGGGTTGACCATAAAAGAAACCGAGAGGCTTTTATACATACCCAAGTCAACTGTTTTGAATATACTGAATAAGTGGAAGACGCATGGCGTGCCTGAAGCAGCAGAACGTACATGCAGACCAAAGAAAATCAGTGATAGAGCAGGTCGAAGCCTCAGGAGAGTCGTTACAGGTAATCGGCAGAGTACAGGTGAGTAAAAATGCTGAAACTCCGGTATGTATACGTACCATTCGCAGATAACTTCATTCCATGGATTCCCGTGGTCGTGCGGCTGCACATAAGCTTTTAATCTCCACTCGGAATGCTACTTATCGTTTAGCATGGTGTAAAGAGCATTTGTCGTGGACCGTAGATCAATGGAAACGGGTCCTATGGACTGATGAATCCACATATACAATTCATCAGTCTGATGGCCGTGTGTAGGTTCCGCGGCAGTTCTGGGAACGCTATTTACCACAGTGTACTGTTCCTATGATCACGTTTGGAACTGGCAGTGTACTGTTCCTATGGTCACGTTTGGAACTGGCAGTGTACTGGTGTTAGGGTGTTTTTCGTGGTATGGTCCCGGCCCATTTGTTATATTGGACAAACCTCTTAACCAGCACGTCTATCTCCATATACTGGACAATTCTGCCCTACCAACTCTGTGGCAATACTATGGAACCGAGCCTTGTTGGTACCAGCAGGATAAAACAGGAGCCACAAAGCAAGGTTTCAAAATCGCTTTATTCTAATTTATCATAAGAAAACATAAGAGGGAGACGTACAGTATTGGGCGTCTCACTGGGAAATAATACAAAAACTGTTAAAACATGATGGTATATACACTGCAATGACAATGGGGATGAATAACAAATGCTGCAAGCAAAGCTTATTGAATAAAAATTGCAGAAGTGACAGAGAGAAACACATCGTGTCACATGACATTGGCTGGGCATGATTTACAGGATAACACAGGCGAAACAATAGTACACAATTAGAAAAAGAACAGCACAAACACCGCCGTGAAGGTAAAACATTACATACATGAGCTAAAAACACAGCGTGCACAATTGCGCAAGTTATTTAACGAGGGCACCAAAGCAACATAATACAGGCGGGGTGAAAGTAAGTAATGTACACGAGTAAGCATGAAAATACACTGAGATGGCATTAGCATTCACAATTCAACGGTAGTGTGGATTGCACGAGTCGTAGAGTAAAGGAGGGGCACCAGGGTGCCACGGAACTCAGCAAAGGAGGTGTAGAATGTCCTAGGGTACTGATAGGTGTAGCAGTCCAGAATCAACCGCAAACCATGGAGCGGCCGGCGCCCAGGTAGCATAGAAGGTGGCTTCTCAACGACTGGAAGAAGCCGACTGGTACTCCAGGCGGAGTCGAGAAAGCAATCGATCTTGAAAATGGCACAAAAGTGCTGCGCTGGCCTGGTGTAAAGAGACCGGCGAGGAAACGCTGCGGAGTTGTTGAAGGTATACGTAAATAACGTGTTTAACCAGCACAAAAAGATAGGCACATACTGACGGAAGAGGCGTAGGTGGATGAGCCCGCAGAAGAAGATGTCTGTAGGCAGTGAACGGAAGATCTTGAGAACAAGAGCGACTGGCAATCCGGAAAGCCTGGTGGAGGAGAGGCATCAGGATGGGACAGTAAAGGTAGACGTGAGAAACGTCTGCCTCCTGTGCGCAGAAGGAGCAGAGAGGGAGGAGAGAAGAGACATGCGAAAGAGAAAATACGGAACAGGGAGGCGATTATGCAAAAAGAGCCAGTGGGTATTAATTTCAAGAGGGGCAGAGATAAGGGTGAGCGGGCAGCGACCCATACAAGAGGAAGAGAAGCAGGGGGAACTTCCAGAATAGAAAGCGGTGAAGGGGTGGCAAGGTGCACTAGAAAACGATAAAGAGATTTAGAGGAGAGAGAGGAGAGAGGAAGAAAGGAGTTTGTGAGTCGGAGGAAAAACGGCAGCGGAAGAGGGGCAGAAAAGACAGAGACGAGACCGGTTGGGGAGACAAGATCAGGGAAAAGCGAAAGAAGTGCAGTTAGCAGAGAGTCATAGACCAAATGGGCGGATGGGGACGAGAGAATAGCAGGGGGGAGGCCAGAGAAAGGGCGCCAGGATAGATCCGATTTAGTGAGGTCTTGTACAGTTACTACACCTGCACGAAGCCAAGAGGGGAATGAAAAACAGGGGAGATGGGGGGATGAACAAGGGATTTGAAGAAGAGGGGTTCAGAAAGAAGCTCTAGAGTTGAAGAGGGAGGGGAGCGAATGAGGGGGAGAGAGCGAAGGTGAGTGAGGGCTTCAGAATATGCAGGTGGGAGTTTGGAGGGGGGAAAGGACAGCAATCCATGAGAACTAAAGAAAGAAAGGAAAAATGTGGGTTACGCAAGGAGGCAAGAACGTCACGTACCTGAACTGCGGAAGCCACTGGAGCCGTGAAAAGGTTAATGAAGTTGATCACTCGGCTTACTTTGTAGCACAGCGGGACATCAGGTAGGCCAGCACCACCATAGGAGGGAGGAGCACAGAGCTTGTGGACGTTAATCCAGTGATGACCCGCCCACATTACTCGAGTAAGGCAGCGTGTAACCTCCTGGAGACAGAAAAGCGGGGTCGTAGATGCAATCCAAGAATGCTTGCAGATGGACAGAAGGTATGTCCTGGTGAGATTTGCACGCTGGTAGTAGGACGTACAGAACTGCGCACGACACCAGAATGCAGCTGTGCGGAGGAGGCGAGGATGGAGTTCCGAGCGAGTTGCACTGGATGTAGCTTGTGTTGCGCCTAAGTGCACACCCAGGAAGCGTTGGGTAGTGGATGACCATGTGGCCGCCCATGGAGCATTCAAGCGATTAGACCACGACCCGCACCACAATCCAGTGCTCTTAGACGTATTCAGTTCAGCTGCAGAACATGAAGCATATGCGGAGAACAAACGACGAAGCAGTTGGAACTGAGAGTCGCTACGAATGCAGACGGTGATGTCATCTGCATAAGCAGAGTAAATGACTCAGTGATGCTGTGAGCTGGCAACTGGTGGTGGAAGTTGTGCTAGGAGAGATGTTTGCAGAGAGCGTAGAAAAGGCTCGACGGCAATCGCAAACAGTTGACCAGAAAGCGGACAGCCCTGACGAACTCCCCGCTTGAAGGGAACATGTGCTGTGAGAAAAGATGCCGTCTTGACATGGAAAACGGCGTCCCGGTAGAGCGAGAGAAGAAAGGAGACAAATTGTGGAGGAAAACCAAAGTGTAGCAGGGTTTGTGTTAAATAGGCGTGTGAGATATTATCGAAAGCGGAACGGAGGTCTAAGGAAAGGAGAGCAAGAGGTTCTGAATGAGTCTTGGCAAGATGAATGAGATCGCGAAGAAGTTGAACATTGGAGGAAAGAGAACGGCCAGGAACAGTATAGGTTTGAGAGTCAGCAAGGATGTGAGGGAGGATAGAGTTTAGTCGACGGGAAAGAAGCTTAGTATAGAGTTTATAATCTTGATTGAGAAGAGAAATGGGGCGCCAATTTCCCAAGTAAAGAGGGTCACCCTTCTTGGGAAATAGGACCACATGTGCGTCCGTGAAACTCCTCGGGAGGGGGAGCAGTTAAATGCAGCAGAAAAAGCGGAGAGGAGAAAAGGCAACAAAAGAGGCAAGAACGCACGGTAAAAAGGAAAAGAGAGGCCGTCCGGACCCGGAGCGGCATGGGGGTTAAGGGAAGAGAAGGTGTCGGACACCTCTGTGGATGTGGGTGAAAGAGACAGGGTGTGAGCAAGATGAGACGGAACTTGAGGCAGGTTATTGAGAAGATGGGGGAGAGCAGAGGGAGAAGGGGGAGGAGTTTCACTGAACTTGGTGGTATAGAACTGACGAACGTGAGAGCAAATCGCTGCCGAATCGGATGTGATTTCGCTAGAGGAGGCGAAGATGACGAAGCGAGGTAGAAGACTTACGTGCAGATTCCATTGATGTTAGAAAATCATAGGTGCATTCCTCCGGATTGAGATGTTTAATGCGCAGACGTAAAAGTGCTTGCTGCGCAAGAGGCCTGGAGCTCCGCCTGATATGCTGGAAAAAGCGGATCTGATAACCCAATCAGTGTGAGCATCTGCCTGGTGTGATCGAGGCGCATCTGACTAGAAGTCTTCATGGTGAAGGAAAATTGCTTGATATGTAAGAGGAGCTGATGCTTGACACAGAAGCCAATACGTCAAGGTACAGGGTGCGGAATGCAACCCTGCGCGACGAGCAGCAAGGAAAGAACGGACAGAGGCACAAAATTCAGGATCAGTGAGGAGATTGGAGTCAAATGTCCATGGACGTACAGTCCGAGGAGTGACGCCGCAACAAACACTGTGAGGGCGACCGTGCAGTGGTCTGAGGAAGCAGTAGGTTGATGTTGCAACTCGGTAATAGACGCAAGAAGCGGTGTGGAAACGTAAACCCGATCCAAGCGTGCAGTTGATGGAAGCTGACTCCCAGACGAGCGCCACGTGTGTGAGGTCTCTTGTGGATGAAGGCGCCTATAAGCATCGGTGAAGGAGAAATCAGCAATAAGGTCATGGAGTAGTGCGACGAGATCCGTCCGACGCTCTCGTGACGAAGGAGAGCGATCCAGATCCGGGTCAAGGGTGCAATTGAAGTCTCCACCCAAGAGCACACGATCAGAAGGTGAGACTTTCGAGAGAGCTTTACGGAGTTTGGTGAACAAGATGGATAAATGAATAGAGGTGCATGGAATATACACATTAAAGATGTGAAATCGAGCTCCGCCAACTGTGAAGGAGACTTGCTGGAGTAAATCTCGGCATAAGTTCTGCACTGAGAGCGCAGTGAGGGTGGATCGGAAATGTTGATGTATTCCGATAGCAAGTCCACCATGAGATGAGTAGCGGAAAGCATGATGGAACATATAATCGCTAGCACGCCAGCGAGTAAACAGAGTGGAGGAATGGCAGTTTGTGCCGCCCCGGTGGCGCAGTGGTCTAAGCGCTGGCTTCTGATCATTCGTCCGAACGGGGTCCGGGTTCGAATCCCGGTGAGGCATGGATGTTGTGTTTGTCTTACGGCACTGGCTCTCTCCCTTCCCTGGAACCAGTGACCCTAAATTAGGGACGGGCGACTGCTTATAGCCCATTGAGTTGCTCACGGTGGTCGTTAAACCTCCAATCAAAAAAAAAAAAAAAATGGCAGTTTGTTTCTTGTAGTAGTAACAGATCGGCCCCGAGGGGCGAGAGGTCTTCCATTACAAGAGCATTCGCTAGGGGGCTAGCGAACCCTCTGCAATTAAGGGTCGTGACCTTGAAAGAACTGGTCAGTCGTTGGTTGGAGGAGTCGCGGAGCAACTTTCAGGAGTTGTTGTAATCGGTTTACGCAGCCAAGGGTCCATGAGTGTTGCAGGGGGTCATGTACAAACCCACGAAGGTACTTAGCAATGCATCCGGCTTGCAGGAGTAGCGCGGGAAGAATGTCTTCGCGCTCTCGGAGGTAGTCATACGTCGACTCCAGGTTCGTGGTGTGGGTGCAAAACTGATAGTAATCTCCAAGATTGAGAGGTTCTGAAGGAGCAACACATTTGGAAAGTACACTTGAAAAGACCTCAAACGAAGGCGGAGACCCATCATCATCAGTGTCCCTTTCAATTTCGGTTGGCGCAGGAGAGGGAGAAATATCTCCTGAAGATTTGGTAGTACGGAACGGCTGCCCATCCGCAGAGGAAGATTTCTTCTTCTTCTTCCTCTAACGTCGAGTACCTGTACGAGTGCCAGAAATTCGTTTTCCAGGGAGCGACGATGCTCGGGAAGCTGACGCAGAGTCAGAGGAGTTATAGGCACCGCCGTCACACTCGGAGACACCAACAGTGAAGACTGGTGGGAAACCAGCGGCGAAGTCTCCCGATGTTGCCACGGGATGAGGAGTAATAGGTGAGGTGAGCACTGGAAATTGAAGGTGGGAGGTGAGATCAGCATCAAAAGACGCTCGTGGACGAGAGGTTGTAGATATACTTTTTGTGTAACTCGGCCCTGGGGCAGTTGGCACATTTGAAGACGGTGCAGGTCGAGAGCGAGATGTAGCAGGAGGCTGCTTAGAGGCGGTAGGCACTGTAGAAGCCGTGGGAGCTGGATACTCGTTGTTGGGACATCGAGCACGCTGATGCCCAAGTTCTTTGCAATTAGCACAGTGTTCTGATGTTAGCATGTCAATTCTGTAGGAGAGCTGCCCACATCGGACGTTTAGGATCCGTGGAACTTACGGAGATGCTCCTCTGATGGAAAGATGAGTGGAACACTCCGGCGAAAACTACGAACATTCTTATTTGCAGGATCCTTGGGCGCAGCTGAATGTGTGATAACAGGACCAACAATCTTACCACACTTACTAAGTGCAGTACATATCATCGCATCCGAGATTTCGGGGGCACCGGATGCAATGAGACCTGAACAGGGCGCCTGACAATCGGTTCAGCTTCCAGGTGGTGGTCTCCCAGGTCAAGACCAAAGTTTAGAAGCGTGTCTGCATGCTCTTTGGATATGAAATAAACAATCACCGTCCGCGGCCGGCGGGTGAGGTGAGTAATGGCTCCGGCTGGAAGAAAAGCAAGGAGCGTATCACAATTGGCTTTCAGCGGTGTATTCGGAAGAGCATCTAGGCACACTCCCAACATGAGGGTGGAGTGAAGTTCCTGCGCAGCGGGTGAGAAGTGCGGAACGTCCAATTGAAGTGAGTCACCATGTATCTGGACATGGGCATCTGCAAGGGGAAGGCGAGTCGATTGCGTCGGAAGGGACGCACCGGAGGTAACGCTAAAATAAGAGCGGGAAGGCAATCCTCCATTGGAAAGCAGAGGTGCAGCGCTGGATGAAGGAGCTGACACAACGCTGGGCAAGACTACAGAGGGCAGGGAAGCAACGCCCTCAGAGATATCCATTACGTCATCGGCAGCATCAGGAACGAACGCCATAGCCTCACCACCAGGAGGGGTGGTGGAGTCAGAGAGTTGAAGCGTAGAAGAAGAAGAGCAATAGGCATCAGGAGGAGGACGATATTCCCTATCATCAAGGACGGACGCTGATTGGTTTGCTCCGTCAGAGATAAGGATCGACGTAGTAGGAGAAGCTGTGACGAGAGCGGGAATGCTGCTCTTATCAGCAGTCGCCATCGCCGATGGCGAGGCCTAATTTAGTAAAAACGACCAACTGGTCGAGGAAATAAAGTGCTGATAGCTAATTGAAAATAGTACTCACCGACTCGGGAGATGGCCGCCCCGGTGGCGCAGTGGTCTAAGGCGTTGGCCTCTGATCATTCGCCCGTGAGGGGTCCGGGTTCGAATCCCGGTCAGGCATGGATGTTGTGTTTGTATTACGGCACTGGCTCTCTCCCTTCCCTGGAACCAGTGACCCTAAATTAGGGACGGGCGACTGCTTATAGCCCATTGGAGTTGCTCACGGTGGTCGTTAAACCTCCAATCAAAAAAAAAAAAAAAAAAAAAAAGACTCGGGAGATGTCTTAAATGAAAGATACAACCTTCGTCTTGAAGGCACGCACAAAAGTTAAACGACAGAGCACACAAAACACACTCAGTAGACGGCGAAACACGGAGCTCAAAACAGACACGACTTACGTCCCATAAAGCAAGGACTGTTACGGCGTGGTTTGACGGTAATTCCGTTTCGTGTTCACGACTGGCCAGCATAGAGCCCTGTTCTTAATCCCATAGAGAACCTATGGTATGAATTAGAGCGCAGCATTATGTACTGAATGGAAGCGCATACCTCTCGCTGTGTTCCAAAACCTTGTCGAAAGCATGTCTCGAAGGGTCAGTGCATGCATTAAGGCCAAAGGTGGACCGACACCATATTATTGTATGTAAATAATGCTATGTTGTGTTTCACTTCAAGGTATCCGGGGACATTTGTCAATATAGTGTATATATACATCGAGTGGCCACTTTATTATGACCTCCCCCCCCCCCCAGTACTTTGTTGGGCCACCTTTTGTCTATAATATAGCGTCGATTCTTCGTGGCATGGACTCCACGAGATGTTGACAGGTGGTTTGTGGAATCTGAGACCATGCTTGATGAATAGCACTTTCCAGGAGTGTGAGATTGCAGGGTTGTGCATCCAGCTGTCTGATGGCTCGTTCAACTTCAGCCCACAAATTCTCAATGGGGTTGAGATCTGGAAATTGTGGTGGCCACCTAAGCAAAATAAACTCACCGGCATGTTCCTGAAGCCAATCCTGTACAATACGAGCACTATGGCAAGATGTATTATCTTGTTGAAAGTAGCCATCGCCATTGGGATAAACCATCCATATGACAGGATGCACTTGGTACGCAACGATGTTTAGATATGATGTGCCAGTCAGACGTTGATCAACACGAATTAAAGGGCCCAAAGCATGTCAGGAAAACATTCCCCAAACCATAGCGTTGCCTTCACCAGCTTGAAGGGTTGTAGCAATGCATTTCGGGTCCATGCTTCCATGCTGTTTCCGCCAAATTCTCACTCGGTCACCGGCATGGTGCAACTGAAAACGTGATTCATCGGACCACATAATTTGTTTCCAATTATCGACTGTACAATCCTTGTGCCCCTGCGCGAACTAGAGACGTTTTCTCTTGTTAACTGCAGACAGCAAAGGTGTTCGAACAGGCCTTCGGCTGCCAAGTCCCATTCGATGCAGTGTACGGCGAACAGTGCGTGTAGAGATCATTTGAGGGGATCCTTGATTAAGATGATCTGTAATTTGCTGCACTGTTGCCCTTCTGTTGTCTGTTACCAGTCTGGACACTCTCCGTTCTGCACGAGCAGTTACTAGTCGTTTACGACCACACGTTGCACGTAGAGACCCAGTTTTTTGGCTGACAGTCCAGTCTTTAAACACTTTAACAACAGCTGCTCTGGAACATTTCACGAACGCAGCGGTTTCGGTGATACTCGCTCCATGGCTCCGAGCTGCTACAATCATCCCACGTTGAAAGGCCGTTAAATCGCATTTTTTACCCATCTCGTCACCCAAAAATCACTTCTACTACTGTCTCAAGCACTAAGCTTTCCCCTTTTATACTAGCTTCGCCCTCTGGCGGCCAGAACGTGTAGCCATAACTCATTTGCTTAAAACTGTCAGGTGGTCATAATAAAGTAGCCACTCCGTGTATATACAGGGTTACTAGGGCAGTCCGTGATCAGGCCAATATCTCACGAACTATGGCAGTTAGTGATTCAATTGTAGTATAGTTTTATAGGAAATCCCCTATGGCGCACACAATAACACCACGTGGTATCCCTTCGCCCTCTTTTGGAGGGGTAAGGGGGCTATCGATGCCAACTTTTGCAGATAGGGCAAAAGTTCAATTACAAACTTGTTCAGCGATGAAAAAGAAACACATACATATTTTTGTCCCATAACAAGAAATGGAAGGTGACTCTCCAAATGCGAGAAAAGCAGGAAGATATCCGAGTCGCTGTGTCCGAAGCATATTTACACAGATTTCAAATGTCGTGCTTTCTGCTGCCTTGTCAGAATACAAAAAAGACATGCGTGGTCGGTATGCCAACAAACACTTCGTGAGCCAGTGACTTGAACCAGTGACTTTGCCACATACGCAAGTCAATTAGATGTGCATACAATTTCCCTATTGGATGAGCATTTCGCCACTTTACGCTATTTCTCCTTGTTTCTTCGTGTTTCTTACTGTATTGGACATCAAAATCTGATATTGAATGTGTCAAGGAACTGTGCTTTATTTCAGACACAAACTGTTGATAAGGTTTGTAGGAAAGTTTTCCTCTGTGCTGTCATTTACTTAGAACTTACGAGTTTAGGTTAGCAAGAAGCTGCCGTCAATCTGTAAACGTTATATATAAAGTGCAAACACTAATGCCAGCGTTTATGAAAGAGCCCCGTATGGCTTAGTGGTTAGTGTTTCAGACTATCGATGTTGGGTCCCGAGGTTCTAGCCTGGGCTGATCTTTCAGAGATGGTGTGATTTACTAACAATCGCTGAATATCCGCCGTGCATCGGACGAGCACGTAAAGTGACGGCCCCCAGGCTGGACCCACTGGTTAAACGGGTATCCTTTCCTACGTCCTCCCTGAAATTCTCTCACCCATCTATGTGCAATATCGTACTTGTACGGTGGCGCCATCTACTGTACTCTAATCTCACTACAAACTGTTCTGTCAAAAGTCGCTAGACTTGCTCTCATTCCTTCCGTTTCTGTGTCCTGCCCAAAAGGCGATCTCGCTGTAGGTGGCTGGGACCTAAACTCTACTCCCTGTGGACGGATGTCCTACATGAAAATGACAAACCTACAGCGTTTATGAAGGAGGAATTGTGAGAAATGCTCCTGATTTACAGCGAGTGCAACGGAATTGCTCGTGCAGCGGCACGGCTGTATGCACACCGGTTTCCCAACTACAAATTGTGCACAGGAACCATATCCATCCATATTCGTTTCATTCGCAGCAGGCTCTGTGGCCTTGGGATGCAGAGAAATGACTTTATTTTTGCAATGTCATGTTGAATGCTTTAGAAGAGGACCCAGAGTTTCTGTCAAACATTTTATGGACAGATGAGTCACGGCTCACACGAGATGGCGTTGTTAATAGCATAATGTACACTACTGGGCACAGGAAAATCCCTATCGGACGATAGACACACACACACTATCAAGTGAGGTGGTTTACCAACGTTTGGTGTGGCATTTGGGGGAACCAGCTTGTAGGACATTTTTTGTACAAGGCAACTCTGAATGGTGAACGATTTCTTTAACTCCTTCAAACGGATGTAACGGATTTCTTGGACAATGTACCGTTATAACCTTTATTGAGCATGTGGTACCAGCACGACGGGACACAACCACATAGGACTGCACACGTATTGATTTAATGAAAAAGCTAACAAGTTTGACGGGAGATGGATAGGACCAGGAGGTCCTGTAGCATGGCCTCCAAGCTCACCAAACGTTAGCCCTATGGATTTTTTCCTTTCGGGCCATCTCAAATCACAGGTTTATGCAACACCACCGCTAAATGTAGCAGATCTGCAACAGCGTATAACATCCGCGTGTGCCTCTGTTGATGGGGATATGCCACAAGGCGTGCACGTTCAGCTCTTAGAACGCTTGTAAGCGTGCATCGTTGCTTAAGGGCAGCATTTTGAGTATGCAAACGTGTAAATTGTATTTTCTAAATTAAAAAAATATCTACAGTGTTATGCATTCACATCTTTAGCTTTGCCTAAGTACTCGGTTGTTGCTTCCGGATGTCATTTTCTTGGGGCCATATTTCCAGTCCCCTTCGATCTTTTGTTATGGGACAAAAACATTTATGTGCTATTTTTGCCTAGCTGAACAAGTTTGTTGTCATTGACGTTTTTTCACTATCTGCAAAGGGCGGCACAATAGCCCCCTTACCCCTTCCCCCCAAAGGGAGGCGAGGGGATCTCTCGTGGTGCTTTTGTGTGCGCCATAGGGGTTTCCTACACAACTGCACAAGACGTAAATCGCTAACTGTCATGGTTCGTGAGATATTGGCCTGATCAAGGACTTTCCTTGTAACCTTGTATACAGGGTGTTCGTAAACTGTTTTGACAAAAGAAGAGGGCCGCCCCGGTGGCGCAGTGGTCTAAGCGATGGCCTCTGATCATTCGTACGTAAGGGGTCTGGGTTCGAATCCCGGTCAGGCATGGATGTTGTGTTTGTCTTACGGCACTGGCTCTCTCCCTTCCCTGGAACCAGTGACCCTAAATTAGGGACGGGCGACTGCTTATAGCCCATTGAGTTGCTCACGGTAGTCGTTAAACCTCCAATCAAAAAAAAAAAAAGAAAAAAAAAGAGGGGTGATAGTACCCATCAAGACGAACAATATTTACAATGAAACCTAGGTTCGCATTCCACTCTGAGTGTCAGAAAAGAGTAAAGTTAGATGTCCAAGTTGAACTTTCAACAGTGCAAAGAAAGATAATTAACGACATCACAAGTTGCACAATCCCATTTATGGAGATCAGGGACAGACTCAAAGTAGATGCTCAAAGTGGTGGCCACGTGTGCCGTTGCACAATTCACACCGGCTAATGAAATACTGGCGCACCCTCTCGAAGCCTCCTGGTGTCGTGTTTATCCTGTCCGCTGCAACAACGATTCTCGCCACGTGATCTTCCATGGAGGCCCCAGACGTCTCGTACACTAATGATTTCATGTGCCCCCAGAAGAAGACCAGTGAGCGTGGCGGCCATGCCACAGGTCCGCCACGTCCAATCCATCGTGCGGGATATGTGGCATTAAGGAAGTGCCTACTGCACCTTGATAAGCCAATTACGTAGCTGCAACTCTCGATGCTGCGTCTTTTCTCTGGCAATTTGCATACGGTAAATGCTTGACGGTGATGTACTGGCGAGGTGCTACTTCTCCGGCACGAAAGAAATGACGTCTAAGTTGACGAATTGTGCTTGTTGGACGTATTTCGAAGTTACTCTTTTCTGACACTCAGAGTGGAATGCGACCTTATGTTCCATTGTAAATATTGTTCGTTTTGATGGGTACATCACCCCTCTCATTTTGTAAAAACAGTTTACGAACACCCTGTGTATATACATAGTATATATAATAATTTTCTACTGCAGTTTTATGTGTATATATGTATTACACATTCGTCATCAAATACACTGCTGTTAATAGAAATTGCAAAAACATGAAGAAATGTTCAGATTTGCACAAAATTTGCAAGGTGTAGAGGATACGATGGGTCTGCAAGTGATTACTATTCCAGCGCACACCCAAATGTAAGGCGTGCGCAAACTCCATCGGAAACGTAACACAAGGAGGTATAAAAGAAGGCGTACAGAGAGCAGGTTTTTTGAAGTTGTTATTACTTAACTCGACCGTCGCAGTTGTTAACATGTAAACATGCCGCGTAAGGGGAGAAGAGAACCGTACGAACACCTGGCGGATTTTGAAAGAGATAGAATCATTGGACTCAGAGAAATTGGTTTGTCATACCGTGATGTTTCTGCACGCGCTATGTGTACATGGCGTCATTGGACAGCAGAAGGTTCTACGCATCGTCGAACATTGTCAGTAGTTCGAAATCGCACTATAATGAATAGCTTTCTCCTGCTGGACGTGTAGTGCAGGAAAGCTTTCGTTAAGTTACGTTAGGGTTATTGAAAGGTTACTTGACGTAGGTAAAGTGTGCTTAATCATCAAAGTGCTAGAGTTTGTTTAGGTAAGACACTCACGTGCAATAAATACCAAGAATATGGAATTATTCTTACTCAGCGTTCCTCATCTTGAATATCAGTAATATAACTTCGGTTTTAGTACTTAGTACCTTGAAGGCTCCTTATTAGAGCGGTAAACACAATATCCCCTGAACTTAACGCACACACTCAATGAAATAGACTTAACGGCCAGACAGAGGTCTGACAATAAAATGAACTAAGAAAACGTACTCACTTTTAACCTTTTATTGGGAAACTCCTGGTATTACTCAATACACACTCCAATATAACACAACTACCGTTAGACCGAACTTTCGTAGAATCGCATAAAAATAATTAGGAAGAACCTATCATATATACAACACGAACCTCTCTGGTATACTTGAGCGCGCCTATATATACTGCATACCACCACTCCATGACTTACACTCGTTGCCACATATAATTCAGCGGGAGAAACAATATCTCGTTAAGTGAGAAGATAATTTGCATAGGAAAATAAAATAACAAGAGATAGTAAAATAAAAAAGAAACCGAATCTAGAGTATACGTTACATCATCTCCCCCTTAATTTTTTTTTTTTTTTTTTTGAAAAACCTATCAAATTTTGAGTGTAGTCTTACATTTCGCTGACTGACGTTTATCGCACTACTTTTTTTTGTGGCAGCAGTATTTACAACATCAAGCTTGGCTTAACAAATTCAGTAAACCTGTGTCCGCAGCTATTGTCTGTGAAGCAGGAACACTTTTTATACATGTACAGAACAAACCTGCATCGGCATACCTTATTTTTATTCTGCCTAGCAGGAATCACTTTTTTGATTTCATTCGACTTCCTCATATTTTCAACTCTATATATTCATCGTTGATTACAAACCAACTGTATCAGCAGCGAAGATTGCCTGTAGCTGCATAACAGTAACAATTTTCACTATTTTACCCCTAACGCACATATAAAAAAAATTTGGATTAGTAGACGGACAGAGAATATATATATAAAAAAAACTACATATATACACAAAAAGAATGCGTAGGCCCACACGAAAAAAAAAAAATTCTCTCACGCCAACTGGTCGTGCAGGAAAAACAACATAATGAGAAAATAACCTGTCCACGAGAACTTACTTATCTCGAGGACGCATAAAAAACCCTAGTACGATATCGTTTCCCAGGCCTAATCGGACTGGTAAATTCTGGTGGCGCCGATCTTTTCTGCGTCTTGAATGAATCTGGAACATCTGCAGTCTGTCGGTCAGGAATTCCCTGCGTCTGACAGGAGCGGTCAGGAACGGCTTAAGTCTGTCGGTCAGGAATTCCCTGCGTCTGACAGGAGCGGGCTCCCCAGGCTTTCGATATGTTGTCCCTTTGTGCTGGGGCCCGTGTTGTCCTTCCAGCATTCTTTTGAAGGGACGTGGTTCCGGCCACATCGCTTGTTTTTGCTTTCTACTGTTTGGCATGACAGTAGAAGTAGGCATCGGCCCTGTTTGCCCTGAGCGTAAGTTCCAGGGGTGAAACCCGGGCGGATGAAAGGATCTCTGCCTTCGTCGCTGTTGCGGCGAAGCAGATTGAGGAGACAAGTTGCGTTTTCGACCAGCTTTTGGTGTTGCTGGACGGTTTGTAATCTGTGTCTGACCTTTAGGAATCGTCAAACTATTGTCTATATCTGATACATCAGGAATATGTGATGACTCTGAGTCGCTGTTGTAAGTTAGTGGTCGTTCAGGGCGATGTTTATTTCTGCCTATTGGAATACTCTCTGACGAGGTATTCAAGGAAGTAGGAGCTTGTGTTGGTGCAGAGTTATAAGGGAATGGTGCAGCAATAGTCTCGACAATGGTTGGAGGGAAGCGAAATACTAGAATTTGAAGAACTTGATCCGAGCCTTCGTCTTATGGTAGAATCAGGTTGCGTGCTTGGAAGCCAGTCTTGTGGAGGGGAGGGTGAAGAAAAAATCACTGGAGATTCTTCAAAAAGGTTTGTCGGTTCGTCCAAAATTTCTGGAGGATGATCGGTTGATATAGACTCTTGAGTCTGTAAAACAGAAGGTTGAGTAGGGTTGATTATAAAATCTATATTTCGTTCATGATACTTGCGACACTGAGCAACGTGTACGTATTGAAATTGATTGTCACGTTTTTCAAGGATAATGTTATTTTCATACACATTTGCCACCCGATATGGACCTTCGTAGCTGGGTGCAAATTTCTTTACTAAAGTATGAGAAACAGAAGACTGGAAGTGTGTCTCCAAGAGAGTTAGATCTCCAACGACAAGATCTGGTTCCCTACGCCTAGTATTATAGTATCTTGCTTGAGCCGCTTGTGCTCCTATCATTGCAACACGAGTTTTCTCTGCCATGATTCGTACTGATTGCGGAGTTGGTCGCTGGTTTAGTTCGTCGATAATCCCCGTTAAATTTTCAAAAGGGGTCTTAATTTTTCGACCCAAAAAAGTTCTGCGGGAGTAAATTTAGTAGATTCGTGAACAGACGAGCGGAGGGCGAAAACGAAAAAAAGCTCAAGATGTTCGTCCCACCGCTCGTGATGATCCATGACAAATGTAGCGATCATTTTGACTAGCGTGCGGTTTACTCGTTCCGCGGGATTACTCTGGGGATGATATGGGGAAATGAATTTATGCTTTATGTGTAATCTCGCACACATTCTTTCAAAAATGTCAGAAATAAATTGGGGACCATTATCGAAACTACTTGATTAGGTACACCATATCTAGAGAAATACTTCATTAATTAATACATTACAAATAACTTCCGCCGTAGCGGCTTTAATGGGAAAGACCTCGACCCATTTAGAGAAATTATCGGTTAATACTAAAACGTAACGAGCTTTATTTTTAACAGATAATGGGTAAGGTCCCAATAAATCTATTGAAATAATTTCAAAAGCATGAGAACTTGAACTAGATTTCAAGTGACCGGCTGGTCTTACATTACGGTAATTATAAATCTGACACAAGTGACATGATTGAACGTATGCGAGCACACTTTGGTACATGCCAGACCAATAGGCAACATCCCGTAATTTACAACGGGTCTTGCGAATACCTAAATGGCCTGCAATAGGTTTGTCATGAAATTTGTTTAAAAGGGCCATTCTAAGGGTTCGCGGAATACATGGGCCCTAGTAGTCCTACATTTCGTATAGTAAAGAAGACCCTCTATGACTTCAAAATGCTGGGACCTCCCAGCCAGAGAAGGGTCACTTTGTTGTGGTGAATCCGCAAGCAAAAAATTATAGATTTCCCCAAATTCTGGATCATTTACTAATTCTGCCATTATCTGCTCTCTGGATGTTATATCAGCTATTAAAAGTAAAGGCTGACATCCAGGAGTAGTTTCTGTGGGAACCCTACTAATCGGGACGCGAGATAATGCATCCGGTAATTGATTCTTATGACCTGGCTGGTACGAAATTTTGATATTGCTCTCTTGTAATTTAAGAGCCCACTTCAGAAGTCTGTTAGAGAGGTGCTTAGCAGAATTCAAATACTGAAGGGCAGAATGATCCGTAATTATATTAACTGTTGATTCGTTGAGATAACATTGAAATTTTTCAAGAGCATGCACTACAGCAAGACATTCGCGTTCCATAGCTGAATAATTGCGTTCAGCTTTGGCTAAAGTACGGGACGCAAAAGCTATTGGATGCCCAGCTAGTGACAAAACGCAACCAAGACCAACTCCGGATGCGTCAGAGTAAATATCAAATCCCTTAGTATGATCTGGGAAAGCTAATATAGGAGGCTGAGTCAGCGCAGATTTTAATGCTTCAAACGCTGCGTTAGCCTCAGGTGTCCAAACAAACTTCTTGTATTTACTTTTCAAAGCATACAATGGCTCACAGATTGTAGCATAAGCGGGGACGAACTGCTGATACCATCCGGTCATTCCCAGAAAGCGTGATAGTTCTTTTGCTGTTTTAGGCCGAGGAAAGTCAACAATAGGCCTGATTTTTTCATCATCCGTAAATAAGCCGTGGGGAGTGATTTTCAACCCCAGATATACAATCTCGTCCCTCGCTATCTGGCATTTACTAGGTTTTAACGTCAGGCCAGCATTGTATATGATTTGGAACACCTGTTTGAGCGGAGAAAGGTGCTCGTCAAAAGTCTCGGATGTAATAATAATGTCATCCAAACATACATGCACATTTGGACCTAGAACAGGTCTGAGAACCGTATCCATAAGCCTTTGGAAAGTAGCAGGTGCAGAGGCTAGTCCAAAGGGCATACGCAGGTATTCGTAAGCCCCAAAAGGAGTCACAAAGCCTGTTTTATCTACGGAGTCTGGATGTACCGCAACCTGCCAATATCCACTCGCCAAATCCAAGGTTGACATCCATTTAGTTGACGATAGGTCATGTAAAATATGCGACATGACAGGTAGTGGATAATTTATCGCTTTCGTGACTTGGTTGAGCTTGCGGAAATCTGTCACGAAACGAAATTCGTTGGGTTGTTTCTTTGGAACAAGAAAAGCAGGTGCGGCCCAGGCGCTTGTTGATTCCCTTATTATGCCCTGTTTAATCATCTCAGAAATTTGACGTTGCATTTCATTTTTCTTATGGGGAGCACAAGGGTAAGGTTTCGTCGCTATCGGTTTCGAACCTTCAGTGTCAATGACGTGATAAACCACCTGTGTGAAACCAGGTTGGTCGGAAAATAAACCAGGTCTTTCAGTCAAAAGTTGAGAAAGCTGGTGTCGTTGCCTCTCATTCAGTTGTTTACTCAGTAACAAATTCGTTATGTCTATAGGATCTGTAGGAATCACTTCGACAGGTTCCGTAAAGGAAATAACATGTTGTTCGAAATTCAGGGTATCTTTAAAAGTATTGATAAAATCTATGCCCATTAGACATTTAACAGGTAGGTCGTCTATCAGCAGAAAAGAATGCGTAAAACGAGCCTTTCCCAGCCCTAGAGATAATGTGACAGTTCCTGTGATACTGAATATTTCGTTATTTGCACCTCGCAAATACTGCGTCGCAGGCTGGACGTGTATTGCAGGAAAACTTTCAGTGCAAAACTTCGTATTTAGTGCTGATATTTCAGAACCAGTGTCGAACTTTGTCTCGACAATAATATCTTCAATTGTCAAGAACACATCAGGCAACTGAGGTGTTTAGACAGTCAATAATACTATGTTAGGGTCAGAATTCTTGGTATCAGGAAGCAGAGCCGACCCTTGGTCTACTTCCTTTGGAAGTTTAAAGGATTCCTGGTTGTATTGTCATGCGGTCTGAAACCTCGGCCCTGCCTGGTATCGGTAAATTTGTCACGCTTAGAAAATCTTCGTGAAAACTGCTGCGGGAACTCCGCATTTCTGTTGAAATTTCCATTTTTATTATTTCGTCCACCAGCACGGGCAGAAAAATCAGGATTGCCCTTAGCATAAAAATGTTCCGAATTCTTTGGAGTGGAACGGGGTCGAGCATACTGTGCATTTGTACTGTACCCAGAAAAATGTTTAGAAACTAGCGGTTGGTGTACCACTCTTCTATGCAGTGGTACGTATGATACTTGGACTTGCACCTGTGTACGCTCGTGTTGAAAGTCATTAGGCCTATAATGCTGCTGAGGATTTTCGTGATAAGCCTCCCGGGGTTCCCGAGCATGTTAGTTGGTCCATGTTTGCCGTGTCGCTCCTCATACGTTTGTATGAGGCGAAGGCATTCATGAATTGTAGCAGGGTGTCGGACCTCAAGAAAATCCTGTAGAAATGGATCGAGCTGTTGCAATAGGGTGTCCAACATGTCGACATGACTGGCATGAGGATCCCATAAGTTATACAAGCGTGTTGTTTCTAAAGTAAACGCAACAGGGCTATCGTTGGGTCCTTGCTGACGAGAAAAAAGTTGTTGTGCAAGGCCAGCTCGACTGAGGCCGAAAGGAAAGACTTCTAAAAATTCCGCTCGGAAAGTCTCATAACGAGAATCCGGGTTCGATACTATCCACTGCCGATACCAGGTCTTAGCGGTATCTTTCAAGCAAGTGCCTGCTATTTGCACTTTGCAATCTTGAGGAATATTGTATAAGTCGAAATGATCTTTCAAATCCTCGAGAAATTTCAAGGACCCCTCCAAACCATTGAAAGTAATTGCTCCCTCATGCGGCACGAAATGTGCAAGCATTTTGCCTCCGTGAGAGGATCGAAATACCTCAGGTACTACCCGCGACTCAGAGTGATATGAAGCTGGTGAATGACGAAATTGTGAGGAATGCCTGGGTAGTTGCAAATCATTGACATCAAAGGTAGACCCACAGGCTTCCTGCAAATTGTCGAAAATAACCCCACCTCCACCGAAACTTGATTCAGGTTGAAATAGTGAAGTTTTCTCAGGTAATGAAGACATAGTCAATAAGTGTCAGTACCTCGTGTCCAATGTTCGGGCGCCAATTATAATGAATAGCTTTCTCCTGCTGGACGTGTAGGGCAGGAAAGCTTTCGTTAAGTTACGTTAGGGTTATTGAAAGGTTACTTGACGTAGGTAAAGTGTGCTTAATCATCAAAGTGCTAGAGTTTGTTTAGGTAAGACACTCACGTGCAATAAATACCAAGAATATGGAATTATTCTTACTCAGCGTTCCTCATCTTGAATATCAGTAATATAACTTCGGTTTTAGTACTTAGTACCTTGAAGGCTCCTTATTAGAGCGGTAAACACAATATCCCCTGAACTTAACGCACGCACTCAATGAAATAGACTTAACGGCCAGACAGAGGTCTGACAATAAAATGAACTAAGAAAACGTACTCACTTTTAACCTTTTATTGGGAAACTCCTGGTATTACTCAATACACAGTCCAATATAACACAACTACTGTTAGACCGAACTTTCGTAGAATCGCATAACAATAATTAGGAAGAACCTATCATATATACAACACGAACCTCTCTGGTATACTTGAGCGCGCCTATATATACTGCATACCACCACACCATGACTTACACTCGTTGCCACATATAATTCAGCGGGAGAAACAACATCTCGTTAAGTGAGAAGATAATTTGCATAGGAAAATAAAATAACAAGAGATAGTAAAATCAAAAAGAAACTGAATCTAGAGTATACGTTACAGCACGAGAGAGCTGAAAGACAGGCACTTGCACCGTATGGCAGTGACGTCACGCACAACACCATCCACGACACTTGGGTAGAAATGGAGAATGGTCAAGCATCGTCCGATGTCTGTAAGCACCGTTCGTCACCGCTTGCCGCATAAAGTTCTCGTTGCTCGCCGTCCAACTGACACTGAACCATAGGCGACAGCTATTGTAGTTTTGCCGCAAACGTTGAAACTGGAGTGCTGAACAGGAGAATATTGTGTTTTCGAACGAGTCCGGATTCAATCTAATGCATCACGACGGGCGAATCCTTTTTCTCATACACCGTGGTAAACGGCCTCTGGAAGGCTGCATTGGCAGCGCCAAATAGGTCCCACGCCGAGCGTGATGGTCTGGAGCTCCATTGCGTTTTATTCACACGCTCGCTGTTTACGCATCACGGGCACATTGAACATCCAACGATACATTACGTAAGTGTTGGTAGCTGCATTTACACCCTTCCTTCAGACGATCCCTGCAGCCGTCTTCCAATAAGACAATGTCCGAAGCCATGTTTCTCGTAGTGTCCAAGACGTTATCTGTGCGCCTCAAGTCACTCTCGTCTTTCCTGGCTTGCGCGCTCGCCAGACTTATCACCTATAAAGAGCGTCTGGGGTTTCATGGGGCAACGACTGGCTCCCATGGCCAGTCGTTGCCCCGCCTCTCACAACCAAAGAATTGTGGATGCCCACAGAAGTAGAATAGAATGCAGTACATCGCTCATGGGGGTTTTGCTTATTACTAACTTTTTGGCTTTCCTCATGACAAACCGGTATGCAATTATGATCGTTTGCAGCTTGTACCATAGCTAATCGCTCCCATAAATTGCATTGTGGTTGCTTGTTTCTTCTTGGTGTTGAAATATCTATTAATAGCAATGTATTTTTCTGTTACTTTAAACCAGATTATTACACTAGCTTTATATGTGGATGTTCTTTAAACACTTTTCTCTTAAGTAACGCAGTTGAATTCACGTACCTCTTCTCTCTTGGTGCTTTAAGTTTTTAAATCAAAGTTCTGAAGCGCGATTTTGAAGATCAGAAGAAAATGTGTGTAAAGCACTTTTAGTTTACTCTGTGCCTTACATCACTTCTCATTCTCTGTCTTCGCTTTCCTTTTCACTTTATTTTCAAACAATATATCGTTGAAACTACATATCAGATATCCCTTCCGTAAGACCTACTACTTATTTATAAACACGCCAGATACATTCTCTTTTCAGTTGATGTTATTCTGAAAACGAAAAATGCCCCTCCCGATTGGTTTGACTTTTTTGTTTTTTCTCGGCTTCCTAAAGGTTTCACGCAAACTGAGACCGTATTCCATACTGAGTCATTAGTCTGTTATACAGATTGAGATCCCTTTCCAAGATTTTGTTATTCATATCGTTTATGAGATGAAAGGGAATTATTTTCTCTTGCAGCGTACTTTTTGTTTGGTACTGGGAAATCTTGCTTCATAAATTTACTTAAGGTGCTCACTCGATTTTCAGTTCTCAAATAACTACCGTTTTCTTCTTTCCTTTCACCTTTTCATGTTGTTTTTCAAAATACGTTTCCTCAATTTATTCACATGATAAAGAAAAAAATTCATTGCTTTATGAAAAACTCCACATTTTTGTTTGAGAGCGAATTTCTCCGAAATGTTTATCTCGCAAAGGAAGTGAACAAGGAAACAGATTTAAAGGTTTCTGAATTACTTTTTATTCGAGAAAATGGAGAATGTTTTTTACATCCGTTTTTCCCAGAAATGAAAAGTCGTGCGGGAAAGTTAGTGTTACAAAAGTAACTTAAATCACCGAAAGAACTAACTTCATGCTTTACATCGAAATACTGAGAAATGTAAAATGAAATCCGAAATGTTCCTTCTAAAGCTGGGAAACTTTGAAGCTTCCATAACACTGTATCCAGAGCGCCACATCCGTGATTTAAATGATAGTCAGTTATTTAATTCAAAAATCTAGAATCCTGCTTATATTTATCTTTCGTACAATGCATAAACATTCCATTTGCATTTACAATGAACAGATACGCAGAGAAATTCTGCTTTTCGGCAAATAAAACATTCCATTTGATTTGAATATATACAGAGGAAAGTTACTCATTCCGGCAATTGAAATATTTTCTTGGGTTTTAGAATCTTCTGCTCTAAACAAATATTTATATTTATAAACATGTAAATGGTGTCAAATAGAGCTGGGCTGAACGCTGGATTTTTTCTGGGAATGTTCAGCGCCATACAAACTGCCCATCAAAATACTGCAAAAGAGGCCCACGAAAAGAGTGCCGATTTGCGTTTCATAAACCACTGCAGGAACAGTCTACACATTGTAAAAACGATGAAGGTGAATGGACCTTCACACCGTCACGCAATGATCCAGTACTGAACAATTACAACCCGTTTATTACTCAAATGTTTCCAGCAAACACCGATTGCCAAGTCATCACTTCAGAAAACGCCATTCTGAACTACATTGCAAAATATGCTTCGAAGGCTCGATGACTGCCCCGATTCCTTTTCGATCTGGCATCAGACAAGGTTGTCCATTATCAGGGCAACTCTTGCTCTCACCTTTGAGCCCTTTTTTATTGCAAGTCAGGCGTCTCTCTTACCTGCGGTAGGACCGATTGTCTCTAGTACTCGGCACCGCCGTTTCCTTATCTCTGTTTATGCAGATGATTTTACCTTTTGTCTTCGCCGCGATGACCAATTTGATACTCTTCTTGCCACTTATGAACAGTATGCTGCTCTCTCTGGTGCTACCCTGAACGTTCAGAAGAGTGCTGGTCTGTGGTGTGGTTCTTGGAAGGGCCGCACTGACTCCCCGTGGGGAAGAGTGTGGTCTTCCTCGACCCAAACATTTTTTGGAGCTCATTTTGGACACTCCTTTACCGCAAGAAACGTCACCTGGCAAGCTATCCTCCCACGACTTCATCGCACGGCTGGTGTTTGGCGATTTACGTTTTCCTTTTCCTCTTACTTTCAACGTGCTCAAATTGTTCATCGTTATCTTCCCTCACAATGCTTCTATCCCTGGGATTCCTGTGTGTTTAATTCGCGTCATTTCTCTACCACAAATAGTATTTTCACTTCAGTGATATGGTCATCTAAACATTGGATTTCTGCTGCCACGCTTTCTCTGCCAACATCATTTGGTGGTCTTCATTTCCCGGATGTCAGAACATATTATCGAGCTCCCCGAATTGTCTCCCTCATTCGTCTTCACCTTTCGCCCTCCCCTGCACTTTCTGCTACCCTGAATACTCTTATTTCTCTTTACGATCCATCCTTCACTTTCCTCCTTTTTCTTAGGATGGATTATTCTCCTTCTACTTCTAAACGCCTTCCACCACTTCTTATCGACGCTCTAGCGGTATTTCATTCTCTCCCGCTAGTCCGCGCTCCTCCCTCTACCACCCTAAACCTGCTTTCAGAACCTCTTTTGTTTTCCACTCTGATTCATCCACCCGATCAACCATACTTTCTTTTCCCCCCTTGGTTCCGCTCAGGAATTCTTACAGTCCAAGCTTTAATAACTTCCGATTTGACCTGGAAACCTCTCTCTTCTCTTTTCCTTGACCCTTCTTCCACTTTGGAAGGGGAGTATAACCTACTTCCCACCACTCTCCGTACCCTTTTTCAACTTCTGGTTTCTGACACTGGCCTTGTTTCTGTCTCTGGACCGAGCCTCTTTCTTGCTTTCTTTCTTCCCTTTGGGGACTCTGTCGCTCCCATTTCTTCTTTTTCTACTGCTTCTATCTATGCGCTCCTCCGTGCACCCCTCACTTCTCGGCACGGTTTTTCTGATGCTTCTTCTTCTCTTCTGCTGCCAATCTGGTCTGCCTTTTTCTTTCCCCTTTCTACCCCGTTAGAGCGTAACATCCAATGGCGGTTTCTTCACCGCTGACTTCCTGTTCCTTCACCGCCGACTTCCTGTTCTTTCTTCCCTCTTCCACATGTCTATTTCTTCTACTTCTCTCTGTTGCTTTTATGGTGTTGAAGGTGATGTTCCTCACGTCTACTGTCACTGTCCCGTTCTCCTTTCCACTTCTCAATACTGCCTTTCGTCTTGTAGGCACCATTTGGTCCAGAGACATTCTTTTTCAAGCGTACGATTGGTTATTGCTCACCAAACATCCCCGGCTACATTGCCGGATGTCTGTGCCTATCTCTTCGTACTTGTCAAACATGTCTTTTTTCTTTATCCTCAATCTCTCTCCTCTCATGCCACCACACCAAGTATCCTCTCTGCTGACAAGGCTTTACGGTCGATTTTTAGGAATCGCATCGTGTCTCGACTACGCCTGGAGAACTTCGCCTCTTCCACCCCTCAATCTCAAGCCTCTTACCGGTCTACCTGGGCGCAGGGTACCGGCTGGTTCCAAATCACTGGATCTTCCATTGATCTTTCGTTCTGATTAATTTGTTTTTTCAGCTTCGAAGATCTGAATTCATCAGTTGAGATTTTGTGATCTCGCTTCCTGTTACTTCATCACAATGTCTGCTGGGCGATTGTCATTCAACTGCTTATGATTTGTATTGTAAGGGTTTTCTGCAATTTTTGTGTAATTCTTGTGCATGTACCGTGCTGTATTTGTTTCCTCGTTGCACCTGTCCTTACCACCTATTCTACAATCGTGTTTCTGCTTTTGCAACCTGTATCTTTCCTAAAATGTTCTGTTTGGTTCGTTTTCTTTGCCTGGTACTAGTGCTTATGGTCTTGTGTTTTTGCATCAAGTTGCTTGTACTTACTGTCTTTCATTGAGTTGTGCTCCGTGTATTTGTTCTCCAGGAGCAATACGAGGTGTATCGCCCTGTGGGACTTTGCTCTTTCTTGCTGTATTGTGTTGTATCTTGTTAATTTCGGCCTTATTACTGTCTTGAATTTTCTCATATTCTTTGACGTCTTGTTTACTGTACCTGACCCGTCGCATTGTACCTTTTGGACTTTAAGATTTTGTTTGTGTTCAAGGCTAGTAGACTCTTGAACCCTTGATGTGTTTTCTTGCTGCCTTTTGCACCGGAGCGTGTGGTGTTTGGTATCCCTGGGTGATACAATTATACTGCGCTGGGCACCTATGTCTCTCTTTGTTTTGTGATGTTTGAATTGTGTTTTGTTTTGTACGGCAGATGGTTTTCTGTTCGTACCTCTTAATCTTTTACTACGAGTTCATGTAATTCTTACTCGTCCGAAGTCATTTTTTTGGACCGATGAAATACTGCACGGCTTTCTGTTTGCATGTTTGCGTCTTTTTGTGTTTCACTTGGGGAGTTTGCCCAAGTTTCCACTATGCTCTTTCTTACTTATATTGTTTCTATGTCACATATCGTGTGGTTTCCTCGTTTGTGGGAACTGTTCAGTTCTGTACCTTTACCATAGCACATGCTTTCGTTGTGTTCTACTTGTTCCTCACTTTTTGTGCACTGAGTTGTACAGCCATATTCTTCTAACCATATTTTCCTGTCGTTTTGTGCCCTGCTCTCACTGTGAATGTCATTACATGCTGTAATCTCCTGATGTTTAAATGTATCATGTTACATGCGATTCTCCAGCTCTTTGGCTGGGTTCGGGCCTTCATGCTCGCGATTTCGTTTCGCATTGTACCTGTTTTGTAGCGCTCTCTTTGGCCTTTGTAACCACTGCCGTGAGACCCGTGAATACCTCATATTGTTATGCATTGTCTCGGTGAAATGTTTGCCTAGCAGTTATCATTTATCATGTAGAATGGTTATGTTTCACCAAATACTCAATTGTGTTGTTAACATTGCTTGCAGTGTGCTCTCCGGGATTTCCCGGAGTGTCGATAGTCTTTTGTGATAAATTTAGCCTACGTTTTAACCACATACATGTATTTTAATTTTGCTTTGTGTATACAATGTAGATACTCCATGACTCATCATTACTATTGCTTGTGCATCTTCTTCCTCAAGCATGTATTGTTCCATACTAGTGCTTTTAACATTTTGTCATCCTTAGTTGACTGTCGTATCACATTCGCCTGTAATTTTGCATCAGTATCGCTCATTGTTTTGCAGTTCATTTTGCCATACCTGGTACGCATGTATCCCCTTATGTTTTTGCCAATAAAGTATATTGTTGACATGAATCTATTTCAGACGACGTAAGGAAGGTCTTCCGAGATATACTTTTCACAGCTGAAAATGATTCTCCAGGTGTTAGAGTTTTCACAAAGTTGCTCATGAAAATAGTAGGCCAACGAGACACATCAGCCTGCGAGGTTATTCATCTTCTGCGAAGTGATGCCTTATTTTATTGTTCTCGACAATTCATACCGCTTTACATAACGCTTGAAGATTATGTGCGTATTACTCAAAGCAGCTTGAGTGACGAACACGTTCATAAAACCATCATAGACGAATGCAAGAGCCGTAGTTAACATTTAGAGAACCTTACGTTGCACGAGTACGGCAGGTAATACGCCATGAGAAGTGGACACTTGAGTAAGAATAGAAAACAGCGTATCGTTCAACTTGTACCTCAGGTTGAATTCGGAAAAAGCGACATTGCTGATGAAAAGTTTTGCAAACAGCGGCAAATGCTGTTCACTTCTTGGCGGGATGAAGCGACGCTAAAAACACATTCCACATGGAATCTCTCCTAAGATCAAATGCGTTTGAATATGTGGGTATTACCCGAAGATCCAGAGGTTGAGGACGACACATTTCTAATTCCACAAGAAGAACGAGAGAGCACCGATTGGCAAGCAGTATTGGAATGTCACCCAGTTAATTTACCTTTTGACGTAGAGCTCGGCTTCAGAGACTTTGATCTCAGCCATGACTGGTACTGTACCATCAAAAAATACCCAAACATCATTGAAAATCTCAAGTTTATTCAAGAATCTAAAGACAATTACGAGATTTCAAACCCAACAATTCCCAGCCTTTTAAGTTTGAATGCTGATCAGTAAAGAATATTAAATCATCTAAATAATCAACTCAGCGATGATCGTATTTCAAGGCTTTCTATTGTTATGGGATCAGCTGGAACTGGAAAATCTTGGGTCATAAGAGAAATTATACAACCGATATGGCGCTAAGAGTATCATGCTACTAGCACCAACTGGAGTCGCAGCAAATAACATTGGAGGTCAAACTATTCATTCGGCACTCAGAATTAAAGCAAAGGGCGTGCAATCGGAACTAAGCGGAGAAACGGAACGTGATTTCCAGGAAGAGATGACTGATATCAAAGTAATTGTAATAGAAGAATTCAGTATGATAGGCCAGAAAATGTTAGGCAACATTGATCACCGTCTTCGGCAAGCAAACCATGATAATCAAGACAAAATTCATGGTGTATACATTGTGTATTTGTTCGGTGATTTACATAAGTTACCTCCTGTTCACGATTCTGTTTTGTATGGTACGCCAAAAAGCGACGTTTGTCAACGTGGGTCCTTAACGTACAAACAATTCGACGTTGTTTTTGAATTAAAGCAAGCTATGAGACAGAGTGGCGAGGATCAAATACCTTTCAAACAAACACTTCAAAGAATAGCTAAGGGTTCCATAACCACTGCAGATTACGATTTACTTCGTAGTCGTTTCATCACAGAGAATACTCATATTAGGTTGCTGTTTGAAGATGCTATTCTTCTTACGTAAAAGAAAATGCAATTGAAGTACACAATGAAAGTAGACTTCGCAATATTAATAGTCCTGTTACTCGACTTAGTGCTGTTAACAATAACCGTACAGCTCTTTCCACTAAAGCTGACGAAGCAAACGGTCTACAGCAAAAACTGTACCTGGCTCCTGGATGTAAAGTTATTCTACGTCAAAATCTCTGGACTGCTCAAGGACTGTGCAGTGGGTCGGTTGGTATAGTTCGTGACATTATATACGTGAGACCAGATGGAACTTTAAATCATGTTGATCACCTAGCTGACTGTGTATTGGTACATTTTCCGGGTTACACAGTTCCGACATTGTACGATGATAGATTGGTGCCTATTACTCCCTAGAAAATAAGTTTCAAAAAGTCTAATGTTACATGTGAGCGAACACAGTTTCCACTGCAAGTTGCATACGGTATCAGCATCCACCGATCTGAAGGTATTACAGTGGACCAGACAGTAGTTGATCTTGGTGAAAATGAATTCGCTGTCAGCTTGACATATGTTGGGTTGTCGAGAGTAAAAAAACTAGATGGCCTTTTACTTGAACCGTTTCACGAAATTAGGCTCACTAACTTTAATTTAAAAAAATCGTTTGAACTGAAAAACGAAGAAATTGAAAGAATCCGTCTGTTAGCTCAAAACTTGCTTGATTTTTAATAATAAAGAAAGGTTGGTGTGTGTGTGCGTGTGTGTGTGTGTCTGTCTTTCGCGTTACAAAATGAAAAACGTTCCCGATCTTAGTGTGTCATTCCGCTTTGTTTACATTCAACCTGATCACAACCAACGTGAAGTCGTGAAAGAAAGTAGTTCATGATACATTTTCGGCATTTCCTTTTTAGAATGTTTCGTACTTTTGTTCTGGAAGTCATAAATTTTAAAACGTTCCTTTTTTAGAATGTGTTATAATAGACGAATTAATGAGCTTACATTTTGCAGTAGCTTCGCTCAACATTTGCTAACTATACCGAGTTATCGGTTACTGTTGGCGGCTTGTCCTAGTTATATCGTTTACCAGCAATGCTATTCGTCATGTTTCTTCACGATATCTCCATTTCACTCTTTTCTAGGCACACGAGAGTAGGCAGTCTTATTTTATAACCACTTAGTATATCTATGCTTAGGTTTAATAGATGTTATTTTAATATGTCTCTATACAAGAGTCAAAGCTAACACTAACCAAATGTTCTAAGTAACCAAATAGCACTTTTGTTTGTTAGTATAGCTCTGAAAGCAAATTTTAGAGCTCACAAAATCGAGTTAAATAATCTATGGTTAGAAACAAGTCAGTCGAATAAATGTTATAGAAAGTTGAATTGCGTATGTGAAAACTGCATGCCAACAGAAGCTCGTGTTGTAAACGTTGTATCCAACTAAAGTGCAAACAAATGAAAATTCCATCTGCCTTCTAGCTAAATATTTTCTGAGGAAGCCGTTCTCATAGAAATACACTGACGGAAAGTGAAAAAAGAACACCAAGAAAGAGACGTCTGATACCAACGAAACTTATACAGCATAATAACGGAATACAGAGGATAACGTGATCAAAACATTATGGCAAAATACAGCTGTATTTGCTGGTAAACTGAAAAATAACATTTCCATGTAACATGGTTAGTACGAGGTTGAACCCCCATGAACTGCGTCACACTGTGCAATTCTGGCATGGAGTCTGTCGTACAGATGTTGGATATAAGTTTGTGTTATTCAGTTCCAAGCATCCTCAACTTGGACGAGTAAATCGGGGATGGCCGTGGCTGGCCGTGGAGACCAGATCAGTCGTTGTCCCATAAAATCCCACACGTGCTCAATGGGGAACAAATCCTGTAAACGTGCAGGCCATGGAAGTTGTCTCACACCCTGAAGTGCATGTTGCGTTGCACTAGCTGTGTGTGGGCGTGCGTTATCTTGCTTGGAAACACCACGATGGACCGACCTTACAAATGGCACAACAACGGGCTGAATGATGTTGTTGTTGTAGGAGGTGCTGTTTAACGTACCCGGTACAAACACTAGTTGTGTACGGGAGTGATAGCTGATCGCTCCCCACACCAGGAGACCAGGTGTAGGCCCTGTGTGTCGCTGGCGGATGCAAGAAGGGTGGAGATGCTCCCCTGTGCGTCTGAGAACACGCATACGGCCATCGGAGGCCCCCAAGCAGAATCTGCTTTCATCGCTGAACACGACAGATCGCCATTGCGTTCTCCAGTGCAGAGGTTGGCGACACCACTGCAGCCGTTCCTGACGTGGAGCTGGAGTCAGAGGTACACATGCCAGAAGCACACGTGCATGTAGTCCTGCATCCAGTAGACGGTTGCGGATTGTTCGCACAGTCACCTCAGGTGCAACGGCAGCTATGATTTGCGTCACAGTGGATGTTCTGATTGACAACGCCGCTCTTATTATGCGTCGATCGGTCCGCTCATGTCCGTCTATCACTCCCGGTTCCACGTCTTCTCGTGTGGGAAAGTTCCTAGGACCATCTACGCCGCCATCGTACCACCACCGATACTTCCCGTCCAATTCGCTCCGCAATACGACGATACGACCACCCGGCCTAGCCGAGTCCGACTAGACGACCTCGCTCAAAGTCCGATAACTGCTGAAATCGTACACATCTTCCAAGTCCAGGCATTGCAGCTTCTTCAGGGTCTTCGCACGTGTCCGTACGCCGACGACTGATTACATTCACTTCGCCGTACTCCTTAAATACCACTGACGATAATTTGCATATTATGCCATGCTGTGGCGTAAGCGCTCGCCGGTTGGTCCCGAAATTAACATCACACCTACGTAAACTCGACCCAATTAACATATGTAAATTTCATGATCGTCCGCCAATTCCTTCTTGGTCGTCCGCAATTCCTTCTTCTTTTTCCACTTTCCGCCAGTGTAATTAATTACAAATGTGGTGTAACATGTCCAGATTGCATCTTTATCTGAACCTTGGTATTAATCTTGAGATTACGGCCATGTGCTAACATAAGAAATACCGATTAATGTCTTTATCCGGATGTGTAAAAAAATCTTCCAAAAAAAAAGGAGACCGAACTTTCTTTTCCGTAAATCAATTATGTGAAAAGAAATGTTACACTTCATAAATATAGCGCAGGAACTCAGTTTATAAAAAAAACATGAAAAGACGTTAGAATAAGCTTCATAACTACTAAAAATAATGTTATAGGTTGCACCAAAAATTGGCATTACACAAGCTGCACCACTTTCTGAGAAAACATACGCCATTATGTGATGCAAACAAAACCAACAACATGGGGCAAACAAAACCAACAACATGGGGGCAAACAAAACCAACAACATGGTGCAACCTTGCACCATAACTTGGTGCAGAGTTGCACCGTATTGTTGGGTTTTGTTTGCACCACATAATGGCGTATGTTTTTCCAAAAAGTGGTGCAGCTGGTGTAGTAATAATTCTTTGGTGCAACCTACGACAACATTTTTAACAGTGTAAAGAAATTTGGGAAAACTTGAAGGTAAAAGAATATTTGAGTTAACTAAAATAGGATAAAGATCTTTTTTTCTATAATCTAGTAAAAATGCGAAACATTAATCATACGCAACATTGCTTAACATCACGGAGAAGGGTTTATCCACGGAAGCAGTAACGGATACACAAGGTATGACGTTCGCCATACACTGCTACAACTTTTCGTGCATGATTTTGCTTTTTCACATGTTTCAAGTAGTATGTCTTCTTCAAAGGGTTGTATTTAAATTCTCTGTGATACAATTTCTGAGTACAATGTATGTTTTTCTGTTGCCTTTTTTACGACATATACTTCCAAGCAAAACTCTCGTGTAAAAATAAAACGCGAGGTCCGTAAACCTTGAACTGTGGTTTTCTAACTATCGAGAATTAAACTTCTATTTTTACAACAGAGAAGCATTACCTCGTGTTCCGCAACCACCGCAACATATCGAGATCGCAGAGTTCTTTCTAGTGGTAACACGACTGCCAAAGAATTCGATTGAGTGTCATTAGGCGAATATTGATAGTCTCCCCGCGCCAACTGACAAAAAATCGATAAACGAGTTATAAGAGAAAAAAATATAGAGGGATGTCGCCGGTGTTATGAAAGCTTCTCCTAACAGACTTGTGAAACTTACGACGCGATTCTAAAGAATTCTTCCTTTTTCATTTTGAACTCTGCAATGAAGTGAATTCCATAAAACAAGTTTAAGTTTGCGCCGAGAGGGCAATTTATTTACATATTTGTTGGAGGTTTAACGACCACCGTGAGTATCGATGGACTATAATCCGTCGGTCCTCCCTAATTTAGGGCCACTGGTTCCAGGGCAGGGAGGGAGCCATTGCCTTAAAACAAACACAACATCCATGACTCACCGGGATTCAAACCCGGATACAACGCGGACGAATGGTCAGCAGCCAGCGTTTATACAATTGCACCACTCGGGTGACAAAGAGAGGGCAACAAGTGTGCTTTAGAAAACCTCAAAAATGAATTGAAAAACTTGGCGGTTGTTGCAGCAATAGCACACAAAAGGATTTTGAAAAGTGTTGCTTTTAAAAGCAAAGATATAAAAGGACAAGGGGAAAGAAAATCGACCACGATTGGAAACCAGCCAGCGGTGAAATATGTTTTTTTTTTTTTTTTATGTACAAACTGAGGCAACTTCGGAAACAAAAGCATCAAAGTTTACACCACCAAATGAGAAAATTGTACATTAAAAAATCCTGGAGAGTGTATAAATCGTGTATAAAGGCATTTAAAAATATGACTTTTACAGGCGATGATAAAATTCCAGATTCTAATACACAGGCACGCCCTAGCAGAAAAGCCGTGTATCTCGAAAATCAGGAATTGCATACGGAACGCCTTACTTGCTCAGAAACAGTTTGGTTTATTTTAAAAGATTTTATTTCCAGTAGGACAGTGATATCTTAAATATGGCTGAACTAGAAACACAAATTTATGCCACCGTGCAAAAACACAATCCTTCATTTAAACTTCTGAAGTGCGCGAAATACAGGGGTTGCCCAAAATAATGAAAACACGATGAAACAATAGGTTTTATGCACCTAATGTGGTGTGGGAGTGCCCTTGGCATTTAAAACTGCTTGAATCCTCCTTGGAATGGACGCATCCAATTCCAGGATGGTGGCAAGTGGTATGTTGTACCATTCGTCCTGCACAAACTGCTCCAATTCCTTGAGAGACGTCGGAGGAGGATAACGGGATCGCACTCTGTTTTCCAACACAGACCACAGGAGCTCAATGATGTTTAAGTCCGGTGATTGTGCAGGCCAGGGAAGGTGTGTAACTTGATCCTCATGTTCCTCAAACCATGATTGAACAGTTCGACGCCTGTGAATCGGGGCATTACTATCTTGAAAGGTGCAATCACCTGACGGAAGCAATGTCTGCGCCATTGAATGCACATGATTGGCCAAAAGAGTGACATAGTCACCGCTAGTGATTCGTCCGTGTAAGTTGATAATGGGACCTGCTGCAAACCACGAGATCATGGCCCAAACTACTACGGAACCGCCCACATGCTTCACTGTATACAGTCTGGGTTGTGGGGTTCTGCGGGGGTTCTCCACACGTAAACCTGTCTTGTGGTGAGTAATAGTGAGAAACTTAATTATTCATCGGAAAACAAGACATGCTTCCTTTGATCCGAAGTCCTCGTTTTATGTTCCTGGCACCACTGCAGTTCCCGTTTCTATTCACCTGTGACACCAGGGGTTTTGCAATCGCACATCTGCCGTAAATATTGTGCTTATGCAATTCCCTTCGCCCTGTATGGGTCGACACAGGGTTTTGGTGTTGTGCATTAAGCTCAGCAGTCACTTTCGTTGAAGTGGTCTTCTTCCTTGCGGCCACAATCCTCTTTAATGTCCTCCTGTCTCTCGCAGTGAGTTTGGTTTTCCTTCCACAGTTGTGTCCCGCAGATGATGTTGTGTCGTGAACATTGTATGCTGTCATGACTTTCGACACGGTACATCTCGATACCCCCAATACCTATACCAATGTGGTTACCGACGCACCAACCAGACGGGTTCTTATAGTATGCCCTCTTTGGAACTCCGATAGGTCATCATTGTCCTTTCACCTGGAACGAAAGTATGCAAACACCGATCTACAATGCAATCACACAGACCTTTGAGATTATAAGGAACACTTTGTTACAAAAACAAATTGTAGCTACATGTTCGTTGTACTCAAAAAGCAGCACATACCAAAGTCACAGTTTTCAGCGAGGTGTTTCCATAATTTTGGACAACACCCTGTATGTTTCTTATAGCAACAACTATTGAATTAAAAATTTATTCCCAAAATTCTGGCTTTTGGGAGGAGAAAGTACACTGCTGGCCACCCAAAATGCAACACTAAGAAGGAAGCATCCGATTGGCCTGAAATTCGCAGCATGCGTCGCCCGCGAAAGGACGAGCAAACGATCAGCATTGCAGGGCATATACAAATCATGTGCGCCTGGTGGCACGCCACCGAGAAGCACTATAAGAAGGGTGCACAGAAGGCGGGGTGTAAGTCGTGGAAGTGTGCTGTGCTGCCGGACCTAGCGTGGGAAGCTTTCTGATGCCTCGTCGCAAATTACGGCAGTCATTCCAGCACGTTTCGGAGTTGCACAGTGGACGAATAGTGGTTTATCGAGACAGCGGTTTAAGGTACCGAGACATCGGCGCCCGTGTGAGACGATATCCAGTCACAATGAGGCGAGTTTGAATTCGGTGGGTGCAGGAGGGACGGACGGACCGACGTGAGCGATTGCCGCAACATCGGCACAACACAGAACGACAGGGCCGGCATGTTGTGCGGCGGGAATTGGCGGCTCGCACCGCCACATCACGAACGTTAGCGCAGTAATTGGGGTGTGTTGCGCAACAACCTGTGTCAGCACGTACCGTTCGACGTCGTCTGCAGGAGCGGGGACTTGTCGCACGGTGCCCATTGCTCCGATTACCATTGACGTTACACCACCAGCAAATGCGGCGGCAATGAGCCTTTCAACGCCGCACCTGGACTACGGAATGGCCCGACATTGTCTTCTCCGACGAATCCCACTTTTGCCTGCAAAACCAGGATATTCGAATCATAGGCTGTATAGACTGTATGACGCCTGCATTATGCATCGCCATAATGCACCCCTCTGGTACGCCATACACCCGCACCCCTCTGGTACGCATCGCCGGTACTCTCAACAGCCACCGCTACATCTCCGACGTTTTGGAGTCTGTAGTCCTTCCATACCTGCAGGACCTGCCAGCGGCCACTTTTTAACAGGACAATGCGCACCCGCTCGTGGCACGCATCGTGCAACATATCTTTACGGCCCACCAGGGGTCACTGCCGACGCGGCCCGCCTGTTTTCCCGATATGTCGCGCATCGAACACGTCTGGTCGCTGATCGGCAACCGAGTATCGCGGCAAGCACCACCAGTGGCTGTGCCTGATGAACTGCGGCAACGTATGGAAGCAGCCTGGACCGACATACCCCAAGCCCACATCCGAAGATTCTTTCGTTCGATGCCGCTGCGTGTAGCGGCCGTTATTGTCAGCCATGGCGACCACACAAACTACTGATGTCTGCGTGTTCCGCAAGTCGCACGGGCCTGTCGGCTCAATCGTTTCATATTTGTATCTGTTGTTATGTGTCCAGTAAATCTAGCTTTGCTATCTCATGTCATTCTTGGTGTTGCATTTTGGGTGACCAGCAGTGTATATTACGAAACGCAAGTGTACAGTAATTCAACTTCTATGAAACGTAAATATACGTAATAGGGAAATTATTCGTGTGCTTTACAAGAGGTATGAAAAGCTCTGCACATATATTTTGCAACAAAATGTACTTTTTCGGATCCTACTTTTACAATATGTGCATGGGAAGATATTGTACAAAAAATAATAATACAAGGTTTGTACGGAAAGTAATCCAAAAGTGAGCTTAAGTTTTTTATTAAATGACAGAGGTTTTTCAAATTGCACATGTTGGTAGAGTAAATCTTCCTCTATAGTAACCCTTCTTCTTCATTGCAAGTAAATAATCAATTCCAAACAGAAGCAACGTGCCGTCATTGAGTTCTTGGCGAAGGAAGGGTGCAGGCTGTCCGACATCCACAGAAGGCTGCAGAATGTTTACGGAGATGTCACCATTGACAAGAGCAATGTGCACAGATGGATGATGAAGTTTAAAGAAGGGGAAAACCAGTATTGAAGGAAAACCACGTAGCGGGAGACCATCATCTCCGACCACTGCCACGAATCGTAAGCGAGTGGATGAGTTGATCCGTACGGAGAGATAAATCACCCTCCGTGAGCTTGTTGCACAACTGGACAGTGGTCACAATGCCACACAAGAGATGGTGGAAGATTTAGGGTATCGGAAAAGTGTGTGCAAAGTGGGTACCTTCGCAGCTGACACCCGATTTGAAGGAGAGAAGGGTGGAAGTCTGCTCTGATCTGCTGGAAGCGTTTGACGCCAACGAAGATACGTTTTGTTTTTCAGTCTGTTGACAGGGGATGAAACGTCTACGTATCTTTACGATCCGGAAACGAAGAATAAACCCTTGGAATGACGTCACAGTTCTTCACCAAGGCCTAACAAGTTCAAGAACCAGCCATCAGCACAGAAAGTCGTGGTGACTGCTTTTTAGGACGACAGAGGTGTCATTCTCCTTGATTTTTCTGGAACGTGGACTAACCGTGACCAGCGAGCGGTACATTGAGACACTCAAGAAGCTTAGAGAAGCCATAAGGAGGAAGAGACGGAACAAGAATCTGAAAAGGATCCACATTAACCATGACAATGCGAGACCACACACATTTTTGGCAACAAATCAGTATGATCTGTGGTTCCCCCATCCACCGTACAGCTCAGATCTTGCACCCTCCGACTTCCACCTGTTTGGTCCAATGAAGAAACGTCTCCGGGGACAACGATTTGATGATACAGACGAGGTGAAGTGGCTGTGAAGAAGTGGGTACAACAGACCGCACCTGAATTTTTTCAAAGATGATTCGAGAGTTGGGTTAAACGATGGCGCAAATGCATCGCTTGTGATGGAGACTATGTTGAGTAGTACCTTTGTATAGAGAAAGAGTTACTCTACCAACGACCTCTGTTAGTTAATAAAAACGTTTTGCTCACTTTTGTATTGCTTTCGGCACAACCCTCGTAGTTGCGTTGGTGAAACTTCGATGTGAATTTATCTGATCCTCACGATTAGCACCTTTTTCGTTAGAAAATACACTGGCGGAAAGTGAAAAAAGAACACCAAGAAGGAATAGACGGACGAGCATGAAATTTACATATGTTAAAGGGGTCGCGTTTACGTAGGTGTGATGTTAATTTCGGGACCAACCGGTAAACGCTTACGCCTCAGCACGGCATAATATGCAAATTCTCATGAGTTGTATTTAAGGAGTACGGCGAAGTGAATGTAATCAGTCGTCGGCGTACGGACACGTGCGAAGACCCTGAAGAAGCTGCGATGCCTGCACATGGAAGACGTGTACGATTTCAGCAGTTATCGGACTTTGAGCGAGGTCGTCAAGTCGGAATACGCGAGGCCGGGTGGTCGTATCGTTCTATTGCGGAGCGAATTGGACGCGAAGTATCGGTGGTGGTACAATGGTGGCGTAGATGGTCCGAGAAACATTCCCACTCCAGAAGACGTGGAACCGCGAGTCACAGACGGACTGATGAGCAGACCGATCGACACATAAGAAGAGCGACGTTGTCAAGCAAAACATCCACTGCGACGCAACTACGAGCTGCCGTTGCAGCTGAGGTGACTGTGCGAACAATCCACAACCATCTACTGGATGCAGTACTACGTGCACGTGTGCCTCTGGCATCTGTACCTCAGACTTCAGTCCACCGTCAGGAACGGCTGCAGTGGTGTCGCCAACGTCTACACTGGAGAACGCAATGACGATATGTCGTGTTCAGCGATGAAAGCAGATTCTACTTGGGAGCCTCCGATGGCCGTATGCGTGTTCGCAGTCGCGCAGGCGAGCGTCTCCACCCATTCTTGCATCTGCCAGCGACACACAGGGCCTACACCTGGTCTCCTGGTGCGGTTAGCGATCAGCTATTACTCCCGTACACAACTAGTGTTTGCACCGGGTACGTTAAACAGCACCTCCAACATCAACAACATCATTCAGCCAGTTTTTGTACCATTTGTAAGGTCGGTCTATCGTGGTGTTTTCCAGCAAGATAATGCACTCCCACACACGGCACGTGCAACGCAACATGCACTTCAGGGTGTGAGACAACTTCCATGGCCTGCTCGTTCACCGGATTTGTCCCCCATTGAGCACGTGTGGGATTTTATGGGACAACGACTTATCCGGTCTGCACGGCCAGCCACGACCATCCCCGATTTTTTCATCCAGGTTGAGGATGCTTGGAACTCAATACCCCAAACTTACATCCAACATCTGTACGACAGACTCCATGCCAGAATTGCACAGTGTGACGCAGTTCATGGCGGTTCAACCTCGTACTAACCATGTTACATGGAAATGTTATTTTTCAGTTTACCAGCAAATGCAGCTGTATTTTGCCATAATGTTTTGATCATGTTATCCTCTGTATTCCGTTATTTTGCTGTATAAATTTCGTTGGTATCAGACGTCTCCTTCTTGGTGTTCTTTTTTCCCTTTCCGCCAGTGTAATTACTTAAAATTTGAGCAAATGCGTGAAGACATGATGTCTAAATCTTAAGGTAAAAACTGATGATATGTGAATTAAATGTTTTTGTTTTTTTTTGCAATAGACCTAAAACAATTTGGACTTTAGATCAGTAGTTTTTTTAGCAGTAGTTTTTGGACTCTAAAGCAGAACGAAGAAAAATAAGAGTTAATCTAGGAGAGAAAATATAATTCAAAGCTACATGTGGTAGAATAAGCATAAGCAATGGAAAGAGGAAAGTGCAGAGTAAAATAAAAAAAAACCGCAAGAAATAACACTGTGCTTTCTCGCAGTAGGCGCATCATATATACGATGTTTTATCTTAGGAGCTTACTGCTACGACTGGAAACACAATTTTCCTTTTCTTCTCTTGTATAAGGTAAATTAATTTATCATTCTATATCTATGAAAGTTTTCAGACTTCCGCTTTCTTCCCTAAGAAAATTTAAATTCACCCATTTTAAACTTGAATGGAAAAGTAAATGGATTTATCAAAAAAAAAAAAAAACATTTCCTGAACAGATACACTTTCTTTTTCCAGAAAAAACCTTTTAACTTAAACCAGCAACTTGATAAAAACGTTTAAATCTGCCACGAACTATCGCCGTTTTTTCGAATAGTTCCGAAACTCCGTTGCACAAAAGAGAAAACGAAATGACAGTTTCTTTCTCTACTTCTTTCAGTTCAAGTCGAAATACATTTTTTCTTCAAGAGAAAAAAAATCGTAATTTCGTCTGTTGTGCAATTTGCTTCAGGCTTATATCTTTTTTTACGGACCTAAACCATTAGAAAATATGACAGCTCCTTAACCAAACATTTTATTCAGTACCGCTTTTTACTTATTAGCTCAGTCGCTTATCTGAAATAATAACGAAATGAGCACATAACCGGAAGCAACTGTTTCAGGTAGAAGGCTATATTTAGAAAAAACGTTTTAAAGTCAGTACCATTGATCTCTGTATGCTGTTACTAACTATGATTTCTGTATGGTGTTGTTCTAAGGAGTATACAAATATGTAACCAAAGTGCTGAATTATATTCCTCAGTTTGCAAATATAGCTTTCCTTCTGTTCAAGATTCACTTTTATTGAACGTTAAAAAAAAGTCTTATTCATTTTGAAGCATCTTCGAAGTTAAATAAATTAAATAGATCCAACTACTCTTTTCATCAATGCCCCCCCTCCTCACACACACAAAAAGATACGTTGCTAGTTCGTTTTGGGGTCCAGCCTTCGTTGAAGAAATGAATATTGTATGCTTTGGAAAAAACCTAGGATGATACAAATATGTAATTAAAATATATTCCTCAGTTTGCAAATATGACTTTTCTTCTATTCAAGATTCACTTTTGATTAATTTTAAAAAAAAGTTATTTATTTTCAAGTATTTCCAAAGTTAAATAGATCCCACTACTGTTTGCATCGTTGTTCACGCACACACACACACACACACACACACACACACACACACACAAGGATAAGGCGCCATTTCCTATTTGGGTCTATCCCTCTTTGAAAAAATTAATATTATGCGTTTGGGAAAGAACTAGAGTTATACAAATATGTAATTAAAATATATTCCTCAGTTAGCAAATATTACTTTTCTTCTATTCAAGACGCAGTTTTGTTGAATTTAAAAAACAGTGTTACTTATTTTGAAGTATTTTCGAAGTTAAATAGATAGAACTACTGTTTTCATCGTTTTTCACACACACACACACACACAATGAAAAGGCGCTATTTCCTCTTTGAAGAAATTAATGCTCTTTGTTTGGGAAAGAACTAAGTTTTTCAAAACGGTTACCCATATTTATTCAAATTTTTTCGTGCGAGTTTTTCCGGTGAATGCAATGTGTGTATGTCAAATTTATCATCCCATATATCTGATCAACAGTATCTTAACACAGGGCTATTCACCAACTCTCTGTAGTAGGAAAAACATGATATCGGGTTGGTACGCATTTTGCTACTAGCTTAGCGTCAACTTTTCTGGGAAGGTTTTCCAGCAGATTTTTGTATTCACATTGATACTTCCGGGAGGAAACATAAGATAATTTTCCAGGTCAGTCACTAATGTCGTGACGTACGGTCTGGCTCGCAGTCGACGTTCCAATTCATCTCATAGGTGTTCTGTGGGGTTATGATCGGGGCTCTGTGCTGCCTCGTTAGGTTTTTCCAACGCATCTCGTTAATCTATTTCAGCACGGTTCGAGCTTTGAAGACGAAACGATTGTCCTTTTGGTAAAGAAAAGGGCATTATGCTTAATGTTCCTATAATGTTGGGAATACAGAATTGTCGAGAATGTCACAATGGTCTGCATCATTAAGATTTCTCGGCACTGGAACTCGGGGTTCTTGTCCTGCAGAACATGACGCTTCCCGCACCAAACTTCACAGTTGACAAGACACAACCAGATGTGCAGTTTTAACTCGGCATCGTCCACATCCAACTCGTACGTCGGATTAGCAGTTGGTGAAGCGTGATTCATCACACCAGAGAATGAGTTTCCACTACTATACATAGACCACTGGCGGCGAGATCTACAGCAATCCAGACGACGCTTGGCTTTGATATTGCTGATGTTAGGGGTGTGGGAGGTTTCTCGTCCATAGAAACAAATTCCTTTCAGCTCTGTACGAAACGTAATGGCGCTGTAGTTGCTTCCACAAGTATTTGTGATGCGAAATCTAATTTAACTTTATTTTTTAGTTTCTTTCTCTATGTAAATTTGAGTTAGTTCTCCTTAGCGTTTCTCAAACATTAACGTGATATTTTCTCTCTCGTAAGAATATGGTCAACAACATCCCTGAGGCCGGTACGAATGGGGTGTGGATGTCTCAGATGTGAACTGACCGATACATAATGTTTGAGCAACAGCAGTATGTGGAGATGGTGGAGATTGTAATACTAATTCTGGGTTTGATAATGTTAAATTGAAGTTATTTGAAGGCTGTGTGTTTAATGTCAGTGTGTTTTTCTTAGTCAAGTGTTATTGTTGATATTCACTCACGTTCGTTTGATCTCACCTTGTTGAAGTGCTAAAGGCTTAGTGGCAGAACAAAGACGAATAGTAAGTAACCTTCTTCATCTCAAAGACTACAGTCTTGTGACGCTTACACGTATTAACAGAATACAACATGGTTTGTCACAAATATTTATTTTTTCAAGTTGACCATGGGTTCGCTGGGTATTGACCTAGCTTCATCAGGACGAATGGCACGTAAATATTCAAATTTTATATGATATCATAAATGCTGTTTACAGTCACGAGTTTTTGTTAGTTGCTTCTACGCGCTTGATAGAAATATGGTGGATGCCATGTCATTAACAAGTTGTGAAGTCTTCGGATATACACTGCTGGCGACCCAAAATGCAACACCAATAACGAAGCATCCGATTGGCCTGAAATTCGATAAATGCGTCACCCGCCAGAGGATATGCAAACGATTAGCATTGCAGGTCATATGCAAATCATATGCGCCCGGCACGCCACCGAGAAGCACTATAAGAAGGGTGTACAGAAGGCGGGGTGTAAGTAGTGGAAGTGTGTTGTGCCACCGGACCTGTGCTTGGGAAGCTTCCTGATGCCTCGTCGCAGAATACGGCAGTCATTCCAGCACGTTTCGGAGTTTGACAGAGGACGAATAGTGGCTTATCGCGACAGCGGTTTATAGTACAGAGACATCGGCGCCCGTGTGGGACGACATCCAGCCACAGTGAGGCGAGTATGAATTCGGTGGGTGCAAGATGGGACGGACGGACCGACGTGAGTGATTGCCGCAGCCGCGGCACACCACCGAACGTGAGGACCGGCATGTTGTGATACATCATGTTTCAGCAACAGCAGTATGCGGGCATTGACGGTTCGCATCGCCACATCACGAACGTTAGCGCAGGAATTAGCGCGTGTTGCGCAACACCTGAGTCAGCACGTACCGGTCGACGTCGTCTCTAGGAGCGGGGACTTGTCGCACGGCGCCCATTGCTCCGATTACCATTGACGTTACACCACCGGCGAGTGCGGCGGCAGTGGGCCGTTGAACGCCCCACCTGAACTACGGAATGGCACAACATTGTATTCTCCGACGAGTCCCGCTTCTGCCTGCAATACCACGAGGGTCGGATACGCGTGTGGCGGCACCTCGGCGAGAGACTATATGACGCCTGCATCATGCATCGCCATACCAGTCCGTCGCCTGGCGTTATGGTTTGGGGCTCAATTGGATATGACACCCGCACCCCTCTGGTACGCATCGCCGGTACACTCAACAGCCACCGCTACATCTCCGACATTTTGGAGCCTGTAGTCCTCCCTTACCTGCAGGACCTGCTAGTGGCCACGTTTCAACAGGACAATGCGCGCCCGCACGTTGCACGCATCGTGCAACATATCTTCACGGCGTACCAGGTGTCACTGCTGCCGTGGCCCGCCTGTTCTCCCGATATGTCGCCCATCGAACACGTCTGGTCGCTGATCGGCAACCGAGTGGCCCGGCAAGCACCACCCGCGGCTACACCTGATGAACTATGGCAACGTGTGGAAGCAGCCTAAACCGACATACCCCAAGCCCACATCCAAAGCTTCTTTTGTTTGATGCCGCGGCGTGTAGCGGCCGTTATTGCCAGCCATGGGGGCCACACGAACTACTGATGTCTGCGTGTTCCGCAAGTCACACGGGCCTGTAAGCTCAATCGTTTCATCTTTGTATCTGTTGTTATGTGTCCAGTAAATCTCGCTTTGCTATCTCGTATCCTTCTTGGTGTTGCATTTTGGTTGGCCAGCAGTGTATATGGAATGCTTCCAAAATATCAAGATTGGTAGTTGAATCTGGCTTGTCAATTAGTTTTGCTTCTTCAAAGAGAAATTTATAGTCCTTTTCGTAACACTGTTTAGCCATCGATGGTCACAGTTCCGAATGTACTTTAGGTTACATTTCCGAAAGTACTTTAGGTCACAGTTCCGAATGTAGGTCTTGTGCTCCTCCAATCGAAAGCGGAAAGCTCTGCGCGTCTGTCCTATATAGGAAGCGCCACATTTGGTAAATTCCCAACACGTTTTTGTCTTCACCATAGTCCTTTGATCCTAAAATATTTATTTTGTTTATGGGCTTAAAATTACTTCAAAATTAAAGGTTTTGCGAATTTTTGAAATTTTCAAAGCAATGTCACGGGAAAATGGAAAAATGGAAAAATTCATTGCAAAACGTTTGCGAGAGAATTTCGCCATTATTCCATTTTTCCGTGGCATTGCTTTCAAAATTTCAAAAATTCTCAAAACGTTTAATTTTAAAGTAATTTTTAAACCCATAAACGAACTTTTTATGATCAAAAAGGACTGTGTTGAAGACAGGAACTTGTGGAGAATTTATCAAATTCCATGTTAATGTGGCGCTTCCTATATAGGACAGACCCGTAAGCCTCGCGTTTTCGGTTGAAGGAGCACAAGACCTACATTCGGAACTGTGACTTAAAGAAGTCATTGATGGCTCAACACTGTTACAAAAAGGACCACAAATTTCTCTTTGAAGAAGCAAAACTAATTGACAAGGCAGATTCAACCACCAAACTTGATATTTTGGAAGCTTTCCATATATATCAGAAGTCTTCGCAACTAGTTAATGACATAGCATCCACCCCATTTCTATCAAGAATTGAAAAAATAAATATTTGTGACAAACCACGTTGTATTCTCTTAATACGAATAAGTAACCTTTTCGAAGTTATTTGAGTGACTCCTGAAAGATACTTTATGCATACCTGTGATCAATGATTTTGTTGTACTAATTATTTATGTGTGTCACTTTACAAATTTATTAAACAATTTCTCTTGAAATCTATAATATCTAAAGTGAAGTAATACGAAATTATATTTATTGACGCAGTTAATTGTAAGTGCGTATGGTTACTTGTATTTGAGCATGGCATGTACTCATTTACGATACGATTGTACTTAAAAAAACGAGTATGTACAGGTTCTCATTTTTAAATAGATGTTTTTAACAGTGCTGATTCGCTTAAAAGTGAAGTTATTAAGAACTTAGTTGTGTAGTGTTGAGACAGCCATATTTTCACGAACATTACATATTTTGGAAGTCGATAGTGGGTGTCGTATCCGGGGAAGGCGATTTTTGTCGCAACCACCTGCTCTACCTCTCGGCAGTACGCTCTGTCTGTTCACGTAGATTATCGGGTCCAAATCGTGCTTTTTTTTTCTTGATAGGAGGTTTAACGACCACCGTGAGCAACTCAATGGGCTATAAGCAGTCGCCCGTCCCTAATTTAGGGTCAATGGTTCCAGAGAAGGGAGAGAACTAGTGCCGTAAGACAAACAGAACATCCATGCCTGACCGGAATTCGAACCCGGACCCCTTTCGGACGAATAATCAGAGGCCATCGCTTAGACCACTGCGTCACCGGGGCGGCCAAATCGTGCTTTCGATGCTTCTAAGCGTTTTCACTTCAAAATAGCATCCCTTTAAGTTGGTTTAACAGGGCAGAAATTTTCTGAACTGATTTGTTGTTAAGATGGCTTCCTGTGACAGTGCCACGTTGAAAGTCACGGAGCTCTACTGTACGGCCTATTGTGCTGTTCATGCTGGTCTTTGATGCTTGCCAGTGCGTCTTTTTATACTTCAAAATATACTTTATTCCCCATACTTGCTTCTGAACATCCGACTTGAAAGCATTCTTTTTTCCATTCCGTTCCATTTATTACGAAAAGCATTTTGGGTAAAGTTTCTTCTACAAGTGATACTTGTAGAAGAAACTTTACCCAAAATGCTTGGTGGCGTAAAGTTAAATTACGAGTTCCTCGATATCTCTGCTTCTAAAAGTCCGATTTGAAACATTCTTTTTGCATCAGGTACAGGTCCTATTGGGAAATGTTTAGCATGCAACTCCAAATTTTTGGGAAAGAATGATTTGGACGACAAGTGCATTTCTTGTTTCTGATAGATATCCAGCAGTATCTGTGCTTCTGATAACTCGATTTAAAAATGTTTTTGATATAAGATACGACTCACTACAACAAACCTTTTAAGAATCACTTTTGCTGAAAATAGCGCATAATTATGCCACCAGGGGCGTAGGCCGTCCCGGTGGCGAAGTGGTCTAAGCGCTGGCTTATGACCATTCGTCCGAGAAGGGTCCGGATGCATGTTTTGTTTGTCTTACGGCACTGGATCTCTTCTTTCCCTGAAACCAAAGACCCTAAATTAGGGACGGGAGAGTGCTTATAGCCCATTGAGTTGCACACGGTGGTCTTTAAACCTTCAATCAAACAAACAAAACAAACCAGGGACGTAGATGCACATCTCCATTTTGTTGATATCAGAGCTTCTGACAGTCCGATTTGAAAACCTTATTCTTTTTCGGTGAGCGTTTCTGGTACGAATTGTTTTGCGTAGAATTTCAAAAACAGTTAAAACACAGGTGTGCGAGTAAGAGGGCATAAGTTTCCGTTTGCAGCATTTTATCAGCAGCATCTGGGCGCCTAAGAACCCGATTGAAAGAATCCTTTTATGGTCAGATACAACTAACCGCCAAATATTTTGTGTACATGTACTGCTAGAAATAGCATACAATTTTCCTGGAAGGGGTGCAATTGCCTGATCGGTTTTTTGTTAATATTTCTGCTTCTAAAAATTGAATTTAAAATTTTTTTGAAAGCTGAATATCATTTACTTTGTGAAACCCTTTGCCTGTACTCGTGGGTTTTCATATTTCGCTATGTGGTGTTAGTGTGTTCTTCTGCCTGATGCTGTATCTCCGTTTCTAAAAATCCTTTTGAAAGATTTGTTTCTCCTCCGTAAAACTGAGGAATATATCTTTTTTCTAAATAATGCGCAGTTTACCGGTTAAAGGACAGACATATCAGAACCCTTTTTCTTGCTATCCTTGTTTTTAAAAGAGGCATTTAAAATATTCCTTTTCCTAATTTTCCTTAGTATATATTTTTGCTGTGAAGAATACTTTTTACGTATTTTCTACCTTTCCATTATTCAGATTCTCCCGATGGGGGGGCGTAAATTTATATAATATTTTCTTCTATATCTATTCTTCTACCTGTTCCATCAGAAAGAGTCTCTGATATGTTCCTTCAGCTAAGATAAATTTTTTACGCACAGTTCGTTCACTTTCGTAACAACCGCTGGTAGAACAAGCGCGTTGTGTTTCTTTTCCTAGATTTTTCTAGAAGTTTTGTTGACTGTAGAAATGCGGTTGATTTTTTTCAAATTTCCATAATGGGTTTCGCGTGACTGCGAATAACTTGGAAATATTTTATTTGTGTCGGAAATGATTCAAAAGACGTGCTCATTAGAATCAATAATTCGGTGCCATCTGTTTTGGTTTACCTATTAGGTATGATGCGCTACGGAAATTCTGTCTTGTCCCACCATTACCATGTAAATAAAGAAAGGAACCTCTGCAGGAATAACTACATTTCTGAAGTTAAATTTAACCAGTTTGTCTTTCTTTTGTTTGCAGCTCCGCGAATTTATAAGTAGTTCTCGGTGAATGCTTGACTAAATGTGACATTGTTTAGGAAGGTATGAAGATAAAAGAGAACATATTTTAAAGATAGTTGTTTAAATTTCAGTTCACTGCGGCTTATAAGTTCCTAGGACGGTTTCATTAGGGCTCGTAGGAAATACAACATATATTCCAAAACCATGAGAACGAGCCACCCAACCAAGGAAACCCGGTGTCATTATTTCCGCTATTTGACGATATAAATTAATTGGAAAATTATGCTTCATGTTCCCATACGGAGCCCGCCGAGTAATAATGCGTTGAACTAAATTGCGTGTATTAATGAAACGGGAGTTATATCTTAATCAGTTCTACCGGTTTAGTCGAAGCAATCGCATTGATTAGCACTTGAGCTGCGGTAAAGATAAGCTTTAACATCGCCAGACATGTGTTACTGAAAAGCGGAACAGTGTTCGAAATTCATCTTCAACGAAATCTTCGTTGAGCACGAATGCGCTTGGTATCTTAGATCAAATATCCGCTGAAATCACTTTTCTTTTATACGAAAATGTACATTGTTGATACATAAATTTACCCTAACGATGATCAGTAGCGACGTAACCGAAATGCACTTCTGAAAGATTTTCCCTTTGTTTTAATAACTTCGCGACGATTTCTGGATTAATTTTTCTTAGAATAAGTTAGGCTTTAGATGATATGGGTTATGCAAGGAATTATTCAAAAGAATTTATTTAGAAACCGATTTCATACTCGCGTAAATACAAATGTATAAAATCTAAGACGCTTGCTGTGGTTTTACATGAGGCCTAAAATGTAATGTGAACTTGAAACTGGAAAGTGATTCAGCAATTTTTTTGGGGGGTGGGGGTGGGGAGAGGGCCTCCCGTCTCTAATTTAGGTAAACTAGTTCCAGGAAGGTGATCGGGAAAACAACGCACCAGGGATTTATGTGGATAATTTTAGGAAAGGACTGTCTGACCCTAAGTTTTAAACAACCCTTAGAAGTAGAAAGCTACTAGATTTGTGCTGGAGTTCTCGACAGGAAATTCAGATAGAAAAAGTCAGTAGACGACCTTATTTGTAACGGGGGCTCCAATAGCATGGGAGCCCTGAGGTATTGGACCCTAGTTATAAAAGAGGTCTTAACCCTTTAAAGACCATTTCTTTAAAATCTATGCGCCGCGGGTGGCCTAGTGGTCAACTTTCATGACTGCCACCGAGAAGACTTCGGGTTCAATCGCAGGCACGTACGAACGCTGAACCACTAAATATCCGCCGTGTTTCGGATGGGCACGTCAAGCCGTCGAGACCAGGGTACTGGCCCCCAGTAATAAATAAAAGCGTCTTCCTTACCCTTTCTACCTCGTTCCCGTGTCACTCTCTTATCGGGCACTCTAGCCCAAATCTCCTAGCTTCCTATTTCTAAGGGTTGTTTAAGACTTGTGGCCAGACAATCCTTTCTTGAAATCCTCTACATATGATATGCTGTGACCTGACTCTAAAATCTAGTATCACTCTAAATACCATAACGCCCAAAACTGTCTGTATTGGTTCACTTCTTTGTTTAGTAACAACAATAGCGACTGAGGGTGACACCTTCTGATCCCTCATACGTCATGCAAATTTGAAGAGCAGGTAACGGTAGGAAATCTGACTTACTCTAGACAGGCGTTCCGGGCGGCTATGGTCGTTTGTACGTACGGGCGTTCTCGGCGTTATGGTCGTTAAAGGGTTAAACCACACTATACACTAGGTCTTAAACAACCCTAGGAAGCTAAGAGATAGAGCTAAAATCCTTGACAAAAGAGTCACACCGAAACGATGTAGAAAGTCAGAAGGATACATTACTGTTTTTTAACGGAGGCTCCAGTACCCCGGGAGGAATTGGATCTAAATTACAAATAAGGTCTGAAACAACCCTATATATTCGGCCCCAAACACGTTAATTAAGTTCTTAAAGAACCGTATCATTTTTTAAACAACCGTTAGAAGTAGGAAGCTATAGGAGATTGGGCCGAGAGTGCTCGATAAGAAAGTCACACAGAAGCGAGTTAAAAAACCAGTAATATACACTGAAGAGCAATTGAATTAGAGACAGCTGGCGTTATGCAAACGTGGCGCTGTGGGCGGCCCTGTAAACGGAAACGACACGACGTAATCGGCGATCCGACAATATAAGGAGTGATGCGACGGGAATCAGTAAGAGTCGGACGCAGTAAGGCTGAGGCGAAGGATCTAAGCGCATATGATCGTGGGCAAATTGTCGGAGCCCGACGAATAGGTCACTCTATCTCGAAAGTCGTGCGGGCCCTGGGATTCTCACGAGCCACTGTGTCAAGGGTGCACCGTGAGTACATCGAAAACGGTAAAACCATCTTTGCAAAGGCCAACTGCCGTGGAGAACAGCGTGTGAATGAGCTGGGTCATCGTCGGCTAGCTCGCATTGTAACAGCGGATAGACCGGCCACAGTGCAAGAAATCACTCAGCAATTTAACGCTGGTGCACAAAAACGTGAAAGCAGCCACACCATCCAGAATCATCTCCTCGCTATGGGGTACAGAAGCCATCGTCCCACGAGGGTACCGCTGCTGACCGCACATCACAGGGTACAAAGATTAGCATGGGCGCGGGAACATCGCCACTGGACCCTAGACATGTGGGAAAATGTTGCCTGGACTGATGAGTCGAGATTCATGTTGGTGCATGCGGATGGCAGGATACGATTACGGCGCAAGCCACATGAAGCGATGGATCCTTCTTGCCAGCAGGGTACTCTTCAAGCTGGTAAGAGTGGCATTCTCGTCTCGGGACTGTTTACGTGGACTGAAATGGTACCCTTGGTACGTGTGATATCGTCCCTCACAGGTCAACGTTACCGGGATATCGTGGACGACCATTTGCTTCCGTTTGTGCGTCTTCAACATTGCATTGGGGACCTCATCCTGCAACAAGACAATGCAGCTCCCTAATTGTATCCGAATGGTTGGATGAACACTCCACCGACGTGACCTCGCTTCCTTGGCGAGCTAGGTTACCTGACATCAATCCCATCGAGCACATCTGGAATGCCACCGAGAGAGATGTTCGAGGCTCTGACTTCCCTCCATGATATCTTCGTGAACTGTGGGAGCTTGTTCAGGGATCGTTTATCCGTATGGCTTCCCAACGCTTCCGGTGTCTTGTCTAGTCCATGCCGAGACGAATCGCCGCCTTAATCAGGGCGAAAGGTGGTGCTACACGTTACTGGACAGGTATCTCTAATTCAATTGCTCTTCAGTGTAGATGACCTTGTGACGTGCCTGCTCCGCAGGACGCACATGAGATAAAAGCAGATAACAGTGAGAGTACACGCCAGTGTAGTATAGTGGATAGCACTCGGAGCTCCGGAAACGAGAGTTGTGGGTTCGAATCCCGCCCCTGGCTTAAAAATGACGGATACATTTATTTCGTCATAACCTTGTAACCGGGAATCTAATATCCTGATACCGCCTTAGCGTGCTCTTAGATACACGGTGAATATTTAGTGGTTGGGCAATCGGGATGGGGTCGAATTTCCAACCACATAATTGGATGCTGGCTAGACTAACCACAAGGCCATCAACGGCCGCACCGTACGGCAAGCACACTTCTCAGGCCGCATCTGAGACCCGGGACCAGTTTTAACTGCTCTGCCAAATGTGAGGCTATCTTGCAGGACTGGCCACTGAACTACAGTGTCTTCACTGTGTATAAAAAAACAAAACGACTGGGAAAACATCGATTGTGGTTAACGAGGGGCCTGACGACCTGGCTGCTGAATATTCGTTTGGGTAAGGGAAGGATGTTGTGCTTTTCAAGATTTCTAGAACACGAGGCCCTAAAATAGGGACGGGTGTCTGTTTGCAGACCTAAAAACTACTCATAGTGGTCGCTAAATTTCAAATCAAAACAGGAAGTCCTCTTGCTGATATATTATCGAATGGTAATAGGACGAATAAAAATAGCTTGCTTACAGAGACGTTGAAGGAGTGAGAACATGACATAAAAAAGTGTGGAAAATTATTGCATTACCTGTAAAAACTGTGAATTTTAAGTTTAACTGTTTTTTTTAACTAACTAACGTGTATATGCCATTAGATGCGAAATTTAATGGAAGTTTTTTTCCTTTAGATACTTCTGTTCTTAAGATGAGTTGCAAACACCATGACCAAGTCGAAATTATTGTGAGAAATATCCAATACTTAGGTTCATAGCAATAAATCGTTTTTGTAATTCATAAGGAATGGAATAACATTTAAATACAGAAATATAATGAAGCAAAATTATAACATGTACCTAATATTTTGCTGCCCAGCCTTTAGCTTTAATCACAGCTTTGCATCTTGCTGCAATACTCTACGATTTTGTAAAAGATTGGGTTGAACAATACTATTCCAAATTTGAATTACATCTTCAATGAGTTGAATGTTGGTTGCTGGCTTCTTTTTTGATAATTCATACCACACTTTGAACCACAAATGTTCGATCGGGTGTACGTCCGGTGGCTGTGGTGACAAATCAAGGTGCTGAACATTTTTTTCCTGAAACCACTTTTTCACTGCTTTAGCACGATGACCGAGAGCATTGTCATCTTGAAAAATAAAATTGCAGTCATGAAGTGTTCTAGATTATGGTAGCATCTTGTTTTCTAATATCCAGATGTATTTCTGGGCATCTACCTTACCATCGACAATAAGGAGTTTCTCAGCGCCATGTGGACACGTGCAGATCCAAGCCTTGACATTCACCGGATACTTCACAGCAGTCACTAACCGACTTAGATGGAATTCTTCATGCTTGCATCTCCTTACGTAGGCACTACTCTGCCTCCCATTAAGGCAAAATTCTGATTCATCACTGAAAAGAGCATTTTCCCATTGCTTGGTTGTTCATGAGACATGCTGTTTTGCCCACTGAAGTCAAAGCCATCTTTGATTTGTAGTTAACAGTGGTTTATTCCTTCCTTTGCAGCCATGTAAGTCATAGTGAAGCAGCCTCCTCCTAACAGTAGATGTACTAACAGTAACATCAGTCATTTCAGACCATCATTGAAGCAATTCAAGTCAATTGAGTCTCCTGTCCGGCAAGCTTAGCCTTCTGAGTACTCAGTCCTGCCTGATTGTACTGGATCTGGGCCTTCCACTGCGTTGCACATTTTTAATATCAGCAGAGACTTTCACTTTCTTCAGTAGCCTAAAACGGTAGATTGATTGCAGCCCAGTCTTTCAGCGATTTGCCTTGCAGAATATCCCTCTTCGTACAGAACAACTATTTTTACTCTGTCAGCTGTGGACAACTCACCAGTTTTAGCCATTACTGAGAATGTATACAAATTATACCCTAACAGCAACAAGAAGTGACAACTACAATGCTCTAGTAGATCAAATAATATGTAGAGGATTTTAGGAAAGGAGTGTCTGACCCCAGGTCTTAAACAACCCTTAAAAATAGGAAACTAGGAGATTTGGGCTAGAGCTCTCGATAGGAAAGTGACACGGAAGAGAAGTAAAAAGGGGGAGGAAGACGCCCTTATTTATTACAGGGGGACCAGTTCCCTAGGTCCGACGGCTTAACGTGCCCATCCGACGCACGGCAGAAATTTAGTGGATCGAGCGTTCGTACTTGTCCAGGATTGAGCCTGAGGCCCTTACCGTGGCAGGCACGAACGTTGCCGACTAGGCCACCCGCGGCCCTAGTAGCTCTGCGTCAACCCTTATAAAGGCTGGAGTAGGATTAGGACAGTATTAGGCAACCGCCAATCAGGTAAACGTATGTCTATGATTGGCTGTAACAACTAATACGCAACTACGTGAATTTCAATGTGTTTGTCTACCCCCATATTTTATGTAATATCTTAAGAACAGAAGTAGCTACATGAAAAATCAAAATAAAGCTGTTGAGACATGGGTCGAACAGAATACTTCAAAAAACGAAGGGTCACCATAAACGCGGCACAATACGGGAGGTTTTCGAAAATTTCCGTTTTCACCCCACTCTTTGAGTCATACATGTCACAGATAATTTGCATAAGGCAACGATTGATTCGGCTCTCATCGTCATCTCGAATGGCATTTTCCATATTTCTGTAAGATATGACATGATTTGTTTGCATAATGACGCCAAAATCACATGCTCCGCTAATTAGTTTGAGCAGTGTAGTTTAACGAGTTCCATTCTTCGGCATCTGGTTCAACGGAAATTCGAGTGAACGAATTTTGAACAACGAACCGAATGTCTGAGTTACGAAGAATTTAAGACCTAGAATCCCAGTTCTAGAACCTGAAGCCCATTTTAGTACACGACTTGTGATTTCTCAGTAAACGTATTCATTAGGGAAGATCATTGTAAAGTTTCCTGATAATAAGCACCTCGAAAGTCTAATTTGAATTTTCTGGTTTAAATGCTTTCGTAGAGATCAGGAAAAACAGGTACCTGTAGTAAAACGTGGAAGATCTTTGCCATATATCTCTGAATAAAGAAAATAGTTTTGCAGGTTATGAGCGCGAATTTGTAAGTGGTCTGATAAGTTATGCAGTACAGAAGCTCTTTTCGCATGTTTACTTAATTTGAGTAATGCTGATGTCCAATGAATGTATTTACTTAAATCACTGAAGAGCAATTGAATTAGAGATACCTGTCTAGTAACGTGTAGTACCACCTTTCGCCCTGATGACGGCGGCGATTCGTCTAGGCATGGATCTACGACCCCTGAGCAAGCTTCCACAGTTCACGAAGATTTGATTGAGGGGTTCAGAGCCTCGAACATCTCTCACGATGGCATTCCAGATGCGCTCGATGGGATTGTGGTCAGGTGACCTAGCTGGCCAAGGAAGCGAGGTCACGTCAGTGGAGTGTTCATCCAACCATTCGGATACAATTCGTGACCGATGGCACTGTACATTATCTTGTTACAGGACGAGGTCCCCAGTCGGATGTTGACGACGCACAAACGGGAGCAAATGGTCGTCCACGATATCTCGGTAACGTTGACCTGTGAAGGACGATGTCACACGTACCAGGGGTCCTATTTTAGTCCACGTAAACAGTCCCCAGACGAGAATGCCACCCCCACCAGCTTGAAGAGTACCCTGCTGGCAAGAAGGATCCATCGCTTCATGTGGTTTGGGCCGTACTCGTATCCTGCCATCCGCATGTACCAACGTGAATCTCGACTCATCAGTCCAGACAACATTTTTCCACATGTCTAGGGTCCAGTGGCGATGTTTCCGTGCCCATGCTAATCTTTGCACCCTGTGATGTGCGGTCAGCAGCGGCACCTTCGTGGGACGATGGGTTTTGTACCCCATAGCGAGGAGATGATTCTGAATGGTGTGACCGCTTACACGTTTTTGTGCACCAGCGTTAAATTGCCGAGTGATTTCTTGCACTGTGGCCCGTCTATCCGCTGTTACAATGCAAGCTAGCCGACGATGACCCCGCTCATTCGCACGCTGTTGTCCACGGCAGTTGGCCTTTGTAGGGATGGTTTTACCGGATTCGATGTACTCACGGTGCACCCGTGACACAGTGGCTCGTGAAATTCCCAGTACATGCACGACTTCCGAGACGGAGTAACCCATTTGTCGGTCCTCGACAATTTGCCCACGATCAAATGCGCTTAGATCCTTCGTCTTACCCATACTGCGTCCGACGCTTACTGATTCCCGTCGCATCATTCCTTATATTGTCGGATCGCTGCATACGTCATGTCGTTTCCATTTACAGGGCCACCCACAGCGTTACATTTGCATAACGCCAGCTGTCTCTAATTCAATTGCCCCTCAGTGTACAATGGCATCCAAAACCTAAGGGCGAACACTATTTCGAATAGTTACAACCACAAAATCAGACGTTACAGCTTGTGGCAATTTACATAACTTGGCATGCTCATAAGAAACCCAATGCACAGGCAAAATGTCGAGTTGTGCGCACAGAGAGCACGTGGTATCACTTAAACTGATAAAACAGAAAGGGGCATGGCAGACAACATGTGTTTGAAGAAAAATCTCGAAGTGAAGGCATAAAGTTACGAACGTGTAATTTACATTATACCCCAAAGCCATCATGTAGATGAGTTTACGCGGGAAATAATTATTGGGTAGCGTGAGTGATGTTGCCAGGAAGTTTGGAATCGCGCGTAGTGTGGTATCCAGGAATTGAGCAGCGTTTCAAACAAATGGAATGTGATCCAGCGCATGCTACGAAGTCGCCCTTTCTCATATACGACGCTGAAGGCAGACGTTTAGTTGTAACAGCAAAACCTAATCGCCACACCACGGCTGTTGAACCTGTTGTTTGCCTACATTCCAGCAGATGATCACGGATATCCCAGCAAATAGTGGCAAGACATCTGCGACATTTATGTCTACATTTTCGTAGGCCTGCCTGTACCCTGCGTCCCTGTATCCAGAGCTCAACGTAACGTACGTTTTCAGTGGTGTCGTATCCACAGAGACTAAACACGTCATCAATGGGCTAATGTACTCTTCACAGATGAGAGTCGTTTCAGTCTGCCCTGGGATTCTAGGAATCACTTGATCTTTCGTGAAAGTGGTACTTGATACCAGCACAAGAATGTGCAAAAAGGGACAAATGCGGCGATGCCGTGGTTAGGGTGTGGAGCGGCAACATGGCTAATCGACGCACCGAGCTACAGGTGCTAGGAAATGGGACTATGACGGAAAAACCATATTGCAACGAAGTTCTTCTACGTCATAGTTGATTTTTCCGTGATGTTGTAGATGAAGACCTTCTGTTCATAGATGACAACGCGGTACCTCATCGTACGAGAGCAGTGCTGACGCTTCAGGAGACCAAATATATTCATCGCATTGAATGACCAGCTGGATTCCCAGATCTTAACCTTATCGAACCCGTCGTGGGCGCTCTGCAAAGATTCATTGGTGCACGATCTCCCTCCACGAAAAAGGCAGGGTCTCATGAAATGGGAAGACGCATTAGAGCTCGAAATGCAGCTCCAGAAAACGAACAGGGCCTCATTCGTTTCCTGATCGAGGAGTGGCCCATTTTGCCTCAAGAACTCCTGGATCATCTGATGCTCAGCATGCCATGATTATGTGTAAACTACATCGCAGTTCGGGGGGAATTCCATACTGTCTGTCAGCCTGGTTATTGGTAAGCGCCGTACATTTAGAAAGCCCTTACCGATAACACTATATCCTTCGGAAATATGTAACTTTAGCTTACACATTTATTTCTATGTAATTTGTGCGTGATTTATAAACTATTTTTTATGTATTTTCATGTGTTCTTGTTCTAGCAATATAATTTTTTCCCTGTTTGGCTGTGGTCATGCATTGGTTTTCTTATACACGTGAAAATGTAGTCAGTCCTTAGGTTTTGGACACCAGTGTATAAAGCACATTTGAAGGGATTGTTCTTTGTACGGAAATTAATTATCGAAAATAAGGGTTTGGAATAAAAGGAGTCTCCTGCGAGCATTGTGAAAATGCATTCAATATGAATATTTGTTGCGAATGTGGGTAAAGACTATGCAAGATATTCTAGAACCCGTGTTATTACCGCACGTTTACAATGCACATAGCACAAATACCTACTATGAGGGCTTGCTATATCTAAGATAGCAGTCATTCTGGGCGAATAGTTTTGCTCCCGGAATGTTTGTGATTACATTAAAATTCATACAGGTGAAATAGTTTTTTACATGTTTTCAGCGAAAGCAAGTGCTATGTAGATTTATTTTAAACAGTGTATATATATATATATATATATATATATATATACACACACCGATGAGAAATTGCATTATGACCACCTCCAGCCAAGAGAAATTAACGCGCCTATTGACCGAACGGTGGCGCAAGTGAAGTTCACTAAGGAGTATATATATATATATATATATATATATATATATACAACCGGAGGACCGGCTTTCGGTTAGTAGAGTTTGTGAGTCAGAATGGGAAAAGCTGCCGATTTATCGGAGTTTGATAAAGGACAAATTGGGATGGCACGACGCCTCGGAACTACGATCTCGTAAACGGCGAGGCTTGTGGGTTGCTCACGTGCTGCTGTTGTGAGTACGTATCAAAAGTGGTGCATAGATGGCCAAACGACGAACCGTCGTTTAGCCGTGTGACGTCCGCAACGCATTGATCCCAGAAAGGAGCGGTCTATCGCGCATTGTTCACAGCGACCGCATGGCCACAGTGCGACACATCGCGAGGAGCAACAACAGTGGTGATCAGGACAACATGTCACAGCAGACTGTTCATCGCAGGCTTTTGTGCATAGGACTGCTTAGCCGAAGACCTAGCCGGGTCCCCCATGCTCATTGCACGTCACCGACAACAACGCATGAAATAGGCCCGAGGTCATCAAGATTGGATCATCGATGCTTTGAAGAAATTTGCCGGGTCTGGCGAATTAAGATTCCTGATGCATCACGTAGACAGGCGAGCGCGCATACGCCGATTACCAATGTATGCAATGGCACCTGGATGCAGTTTTGGACGGAAGCAATCCGGAGGCGGCAGTGGTATGCTGAAGGAGATGTTTTCTTGGGACACTTTAGGACTCATTGTCCCAATAATTCAATCCCTGACAGCTGTCAGGTACCTGAACGTAGTTGCGGACCAAATTTACCCATTCATGGCAACTGTGTTCTCTTCTGCTGATGGTCATTACCAACGGGATAATGCGCCACGACACACTGCCAGATTCGTCAAGCTGTGGTTCGAAGAACATGCTGGTGACTTTCTGTTAAGGCCATGGCATCCAAGACATATACCCAATCGAACATTTGTGGTTCGACTTGGAAAAGCCGGTTTGCACTAAATTACCACCAAACAGAAATGTACGGGAACCGGAGGATCTACTGTTGACATTATGGTATCAGACACCCCAGAATACCTATCGCCACCTCATCGAATCGATTCCTCCCCGAGTTGCCGCTGTTTTGTGGGCTGAAGGGAATCTTACAGCTTATTAGGTAGGTGGTCATAATGTAATGCTTCATCGGTGTATATTTATTGTGAGTGTTTATAGAACATATATCCGTTCCACGTGCATAAGTGATAGCCTATAATCTACGAATTGATAGTGTGTGCGCGTGCGTATGTGTGTGAAAATTTATTAGTTTACTTAAACGTTCAGATTATTCTCGTTGATAGCATATCAATCGGAGCTGTGATCTGGAGTTTGAATGGGTCTTACGGGTTTTTGCAAATTTTAGACATTCGTTTCAAGTATAAGGCTTTTGAATATGATGCTATATGAATATGATGCAATGGGTAGCATAAAGATACTTGCCATAATATACTACGAAAATTTTGAAACGCAGTGGCATAGAATTCTGTTGCCAAAGCATGTCAGTGTTTTACTATTAAAGGGAAAACTGTTGTTTTGTAGAGTTACATAATTCGTTAGAACTTTGAAGACATGAATTCGCAGTACAGGCTTTCACTTACCGGCGGCGAATATTAATTACTTTAGTAATCCTAGAGGTAAAAGGATAACCATAATGGCTACAATAACAGCAGCGAAAGATGAATTAATATACGAGAAGAACCTTGTGATTCTCTATTAAATGACCTCAGCGTGCGATATCCTTTCATTAATGCAAAACCCATGAGATGGAAATCTGAAGTTAAGGCTCTTATTACTACGGCAAATGGTCTGGAGTACCACAGTGTTGGAGATTTACTACAGTGATATATCATACATTGACCTTAGCAGATCAATTCCATTATTTCGTACATATGAGGCTGCTTGGGATTTAAACAATAATAAGGTCGGGTTTCGTACATTTAAAATTTTGATGCTCAGCGCTGAGTGTGTATTGCGCCTTAATGAAACAAATCATTTTAAGTATAAAAGTGATTTGTTATTATACACTGCTGGACAATTGCTAAGGACGGATCATAAACGGCTATATAGCGCATAAAAAAGTAAGCGTGGTTGGATGCCAAGTGAAATAAAAAAATGTCAGAATGACAGGACATTACAAGAAAGTCAATTTATTGTGCTTTGAAATCCAGAAGGCTTTGGAATGTGTTCAAGGGACAAACAGGCCATTTTGTGCAGAATACGTAAACGTGGAAAAAATGCAATTACCGTCAGCAGGCGTTCCGGCGTAAGATGTCAGTACGGGATATGGCAACCATGCAGGGCGATGCAAGATTCCACACGTCGTGTCATGCTTTGCACAACATTATCAAGCAGCTGTTGGGGTAATTTATCCCATTCCTTTGTCAGTGCACGGATGAGGGTGTCCTTGTTTATTGGAGGGCATTGGCGACCAGCAAGACTCCTCCCCAAAGCATCCCACACATTTTCAATGGGATTCAGATCTGGAGAACGTGTTGGCCATACGAGGCGTTGAATATCCTCGCTCTCAAAACATTCCTGGACAGCGACTGCTCGATGACATGTTGCGTTGTCGTCCGTGAAAAAGAATCTATCACGGACAGCACCACGGAACATGCGAACATGAGGTAGCAGAACATCATTAATGTATCGTTGGCCAGTCATAGTCCCAGTTGGAAGCACATAGAGGAACGTACGGCCATTGATCATGATGGCAGCTCATACCATGACACAACATGTCGGATATCGGTCCCTTTCCTGTATGTTTGCTGGACAATATGCAGTACCACTATCACGCCAGATCAGTTGTCGTCGACAATCAGATGATAGACTGTATCAACTCTCATCTGAGAAGAGGACAGCAGACCAGTCGTTATCAGTCCAATTGCGATGTTGATGGCACCATTGCAAACGGGCGGTACGGTGACGTCTGGACAATGGGATGCACACAACAGGACGGCGGGCGTATAGTCCTCCTTCATGCAAACGTCTGGCGACAGTTTTTCGGGAGACCCGCTTGCCAGTAGCAGACATAAACTGATTTGCTACCTCACTAGCTGTGCTGCGCCGGTGTCTTTTTGTTGATAGCACTATGTACCGATCTTCTGCAGATGTCGTACTGCGAACACCACCTCCCCCGTGACGTTTGCTACACTCTCCATTTGTTTGAAATGATTTCCAAAGCCTTGAAACAACACTGTGGCTGACGTCGAACTCCCTGGCAACATCTGTTATTTTTCGCCCTTCTTCAATCTTGCCAATAATACGGCCACGCGTAAAATCATCTAGGTGATGTCGGGAAGACATACTGAAAATTGCAAGTTCGTCAATTGATTCTTTCCGTTTCAACTTTGTGTTTGAAGAACAACGGTCAATACGCGTCAAATCCTTTATATCTCTTATCAGCGCTATGACGTCACGAACAAGTTCGGCAATAAAAAATTTGCATACGCACAACACGTCTTACTGTATCCCGCACTTATGCTAATTTCCACATTTTCCTGCCTTCCATTTTATGGTTGCTATCGTTGCTATTGTCATCCGTCCTTAGCAATTGTCCGGCAGTGTACTTATACTTTTTTGTTTTACCATTTCAAGTACATACACCATCTACTAACAAGTAATTGGACACCCGTGCAATCGACGATATCTGCGGTCCTGATACACGTCACGGCCGCCGCCGTTAAATATCGTGTGGGAAACAACAACGCAACCAGTCGCATGCAATATGCCACGCAGTTCGGAGCTCTCTGATTTCGAGAAAGGTGTAATCGTCGGGTACCACAGAAATGGCTGATTCATACGTGACATATCCAGCGAGTTGAAGTACCCAAAATAGACAGTGGCCTAGGTGATTGGCAAGTGGAAGATGAGAGGTGACTATCGGAATGTGCCCCGACGCGGCAGACCCACAAAACTGGGAGTTAGAGACCGACGGGTGCTGGCCAGAAAAATTCAGACGAACCGCACCAAATCAATCGGCCACATCCGCGAGGAGTTTCAAAAGGCATCCGGGAGTGTTCTTTCGATGAATACCATCCGTAAGGAAGACCATCTGCTCGGTTATAATGGACGTGCTGCCGCCCACAAGCTTTTGATCACCAAGTCCAATAGTGCTGCTCGGCTAACGTTGTGCAATAAACGTCGACAGTGGACCGTTGAACAGTAAATACAGGTTTTCTGGAGCGACGAATCAAGGTTCACCCTCTACCGTTCGGATGGCAGGGTCTGGGTTTGGCGTCTGCCTGGAGAACGCCTCCTGCCGGAATGTATTGTGCCAACTGTGAAGTTCGGCGGCGGTGGAATTATGCTATGGGGGTGTTTCTCTTGGTATGGCACGGGACCCTTGGTCGCAATTCCTGGTAGACTCAACGGCGAGATCTACTGCACCATTTTGGATGACCATGCGCTTCCTACGTTGTGGCAGTTTTACGGGGTGGACCCATGTTACTTTCAGGATGACAATGCCCCCTGTCATGTTGCGAGGTCCAACATGGCTTGGTATGGTGACAATGGGGTTAATCGAATGGACTGGCCTGCGCAGAGCCCGGGCCTTAACCCTATCGAGCACCCCTGGGAGGAGTTGGAGCGTCGACGTAAGGGGTGCCCTCACCGTCCGAAATCGGTAAAGGAACTGACCTGTCTTCTCCAAGCCGAGTGGAAGAAAATACCGCTAGCCGTCGTACAACGCCTGGTTGAGAGTATGCCCTGGAGGGTCGCAGCTGTAATCGCCGCTCGTGGTGACTCCACGAACTATTGAAGGTGAATAAACTTCGTTTTCCTTTGTTATCACAGGTGTCCAATTACTTGTTGGTAGATAGTGCATTTCAAATGCTTCACCTACATTAATATCGATGACTCCATGTGACTATATGGATCGCAAAGAATAAAACATGTTCAACAGCGAGCATATAATCTGAATATCCACTACATACACTTCCCTACCAGAAATATTAGGACAGCTCTGTGCTGATAGTAAATTAAGTCCTACGTAACTACCACATCTGTTCTATGAGGTAATTTTACCATCCGTTCGAGTTTCTGTGTCCTTCTGTACGAGGGTTGTGCAACGCGAAAGTGGGCTTAACTTTTTCATTAACTGACAGGGGTCGTTCAAATTGCACATATTGATAGAGTAACTCTTTCTCTATATAAAGGTACTACTCAACATAGTCTCCATCACAAGCGAGGCATTTGCGTCATCGTTGAACTCAACTCTCGATTCCTCTTTGAAAAAATTCAGGTGTGGACTGTTATACCCACTTCTTCACAGTCACTTTCACCTCGTCTGGGTCATTAAATCGTTGTCCTCGGAGAATGCCCTTCATTGGACAGAACAAGTGGAAGTCAAAAGGCGCCAGATCTGAGCTGTACGGTGGATGGAGGACCACCGACTTGCATAATGTTCTGATCGGCTGATTTGTTGAAAAAGATCTCGATGGTCTCGCATAGTCATGGTGAATGTGGGTCGTTTTCAGATTTTTGTTCAATCTCTTTGTCCTTATGTCTTCTCTAAGCTTTTTGAGTGCCTCAATGTACCGCTTGTTGGTAACGGTACGGCCACGTTCCAGAAAATCAAGGAGAATGACACCCGTGCCATCTCAAAATACAGTCACCACGACTTTCTGTGCTGACCTTTGGCTCTTGAGTTTCTTAGGCCTTGGTGAAGAGGTGTGATGCCATTTCATGCATTGATTCTCCGTTTCCGTATGGTAAAGATACGCCCACATTTCATCCCCTGTAACCAGATTGGAAAAAAGCAAGTCTTCCTTAGCTTCAAACGCTTCCGGCAGATCAGAGCAGATTTCCATCTTTCTCTCCTTCAAATCGGGTGTAAACTGCAGAGGTACCCACTTTGCACATACTTTCTGATACCCTAAGTCTTTTACCATCTTCTGTATGACATTGTGGCCACATCCCAGTTGCGTGCAAGACCACGGATCGTAACTCGCCTCTCCGCGCGAATCAATTCCTCCACTCGCCGATGATTCGTGTCAGTAGTCTCAGATGATGGCCTCCTACTGCGTGGTTTGTCTTCAATGCTGGTTTACCCTCCTTTAAACTTCTTCATCCATCTGTGCACATTGCTCTTGTCAGTTGTGTCATCTCCGTAAACATTCTATAGCCTTCTGTGGATGACGGACCGCCTGCAGTCTTCTTTCATCAAGAACTCAGTGACGGCACGTTACTTCTGCTTGGAATCCGTTATTTACCTGCAACGAAGAAGAATGGTTACTATATAGAAATAAAAGAAATAATTACTCTACCGGCATGTACAATTTGAACGACCTCTGTCAGTTAATAAAAAAGTTATTCCCACTTTTGCATTACATTCGGTACAAATGTAGAAGGTTTTCGTGCTGATAGGAACTTCTTTAAAAAACAGCCATCGTAGCACGATCTTTAACATCAGATCTCAAAACACATGATATTTAAAACTTTAATAAGTTAAAAACACATATGAATTACAATGACACATGAGCGCTTTCGGGGCCGCCAGCGACTCCCATCATCAGATGTGTGAATACTGAAGCAATTTGACATGTACTGAAGTATATATTTACAACATTCAGTGACGTAGGAGTTAGAGTTATAGCGCAAGCGCGAAGTCTGCGAAATTTAATCGACACAATACAATAAGCTTAATAGATTCAACAATAACTATATATCGCCGCCCCGGTGGCGCAGTGGTCTAAGCGATGTCCTCTGATCATTCGTCCTAACGGGGTCCGGGTTCGAATCCCGGTGAGGCATGGATGTTGTGTTTGTCTTACGGCAATGGCTCTCTCCCTTCCCTGGAACCAGTGACCCTAAATTAGGGACGGGCGACTGCTTATAGCCCATTGAGTTGCTCACGGTGGTCGTTAAACCTCTAATAAAAAAAAAAAAAACTATATATTAGGTTTGTTTTCTATAAGAAGTCTCTAGGGGTGAGGGATATTGTATGGAATATCATCGTTGCATGCAGACTTTTTATGATGAATTATATACAGACTTTCGGTGATTAAAGTCAGAAACTTATTAGGAGGTGATGCAAGGATTGTGACACTATTCCAGTCTGGGTGAAGGGATCCAATATACTTAAGTTCTGACGGACCAGATATGCAACGTTTGCCATAAATACAAATTAAACTTTGGAGTAAAAACTACAAACATCATGGCAATGCTTAAAAACGATAGAGACCAGTGGATATTGCAAACAAAATTGGTATATACAGTGTCCCGTTCATCCCCACAGATGAATACGGTGAAATACGTACTTATATCAGATCCACAGTGCGCAACTTGTCAACACGCTTAAAGGAACACAAATACAACATAAAAATGGGTACTCAAAATACCTCCTTAGCCATGTTAGTCCATACAGGAAACTTTCACCCAGACTGGAATAGTGTCACAATCCTTGCATCACCTCCTAATACGTTTCTGAGTTTCATCACCGAAAGTCTGTAAATAATTCATCATAAAAAGTCTGCATGCAACGATGATATTCCATACAGTATCCCTCACCCCTGGAGACTTCTTATAGAAAACAAACCTAATACATAGTTATTGTTGAATCTATTAAGCTTATTGTATTGTGTCGATTATATTTCGCAGACTTTGCGCTTGCGCTATAACTCTAACTCCTACGTCACTGAACGTTGTAAATATATACTTCAGTACATGTCAATTTGCTTCAGTATTCACACATCTGATGATGGGATTCGCTGGCGACCCCGAAAGCGCTCATGTGTCATTGTAATTCATATGTGTTTTTAACTTAGTAAAGTTTTAAATATCATGCGTTTTGAGACCTGATGTTAAAGATCGTGTACGGCGGCTGTTTTTTTTAAAGAAATTCGGTACAAAGCTCGTATTATGTGGTACTAAAGGTTTTTCCTTAATCTTCGTTTTTTTTTCAGCGTGAGAGCTTTTCTAATACGTTGCTTATATGTATGTCAGGTAGCTTTCTTTATCTATGGATCGTAAGTGAAACAAGCAATGAAATATTTTTTATTCAGTTTTCGCTAATATGAAATATTCATGTAAGGTACAAATCCACAAAGAACGAATAACATCGTGTTTTTTGCGAGAAAGTGGAGCCCCCTAGAGTTATTTTAAGAAAGACTCTACGAGGCCAAACACCATTGTAAACCTTTACTTATTTTTTTCAAAATATAATACGTATCACAAAACTTTGCGCATTAGTGTGTGTCAGTTGCTCTTTTATAACGTTTCGCTTGTGGTACTCGAAGCAAATATTAGGTATTCAACTTAATTCTCGGAAACAGGCACGACACGCTAATAGCTAATTATAGCAAATCGAATACGTACCTCATCAGGGAAATAATTCCCGTCGTGTTGGATACATTTGAGCCATCGATCAGGGAGCTGCCGAATGCCACTGCGGAAGTGAAGTGCGTATCACTCAGGTGATGTTACAGGGAGCGAAAGAGGTGATAATCCGACGGGGCGAAGTCTGGGGAATACGCCGGGTGGGACAAAATCTCCTATCCCAGGTCGGTGATCGTGTTTAAAGTCGTTTTCGCGGTGTGAGGACGCGCGTTATCCTGAAGCAACAGGATCGACCTTCTGCCCTTGCCGGTGTATGGACTTTTCGCCTCCATTGAGTCAGCCACACGAATGAGTTGCTGACAATAACGCTCAGCATTGACCGTTTCACCAGGTTTGAGCAACTCATAGTGTACGACACCGAGCTTATCCCACTATACGCACAACAACTTCCAGGCTTGGATATTCGGTTTGGCGGTACTGGTGGTAGGCTGACCTGGATAAACCCACGATTTGCACCACTTAGGATTATCGTAGAGGATCCACTTCTCATCACAGGTCAAAATCTTGTGGAGGAAATCCTTCTTCTTGAATCTGGAGAGCAAGGACACAGCAACATCGTAGCGCCTAGACTTGTTTGCAGCTGTGAGTTGGTGGGGCACCCAACGGCCCTCCTTGTGAATCCGTCCAAGCTTGTGCAGGCGCTTTCCAATGGCTTGCCGTGTTACTTCGAGTTCCTGAGCGAGCTCAGACTCCGTGCGACAGGGAACCGCGTCCAACAGTCCTTCCAGGTCCTCATCGTCAACTTTCTCTGGCTGTTTCGGATGTTCTGCATCACGGAGATCGAAATTTCTCTACTTAAACAGCTGGAACCACTTCTTACACGTACTGTAGGACACATCAGCTTCACCCAAAGCAGCACAGTTCATTTGCTGGGCTTCCGCGGTGCTTCTCGATCGACATTGCTTTCACCGCCAACTTTCGTCCCTTCTGTCACTACAGCTGTGAGTGGTTACGGTTGCCTGGAAAGCTGTTGGATGGCGCTGCAATCAGCCATTATCGTACACAGCTATGTGCATTTGCCGACGTTACCTAATACAGTATATCATATTATTTGATATTCAACTAAGTGTATGTCAATCACTTAACCTCCTTTATGTCCCGAAAATTACGTGTTGCTTACTGCGGTGGTAAACTATTTTTCTGCCTGCATTAAAAATATTTTTTTCTATCGCCCTTTTATTACATTACTAGCCTATAATAAATAGCCCGTCCTAAGACGGTTGTTTTTAAGCTTCAAATAAGTATTAATATACAGGGGATGTTTCCCGTCCTAAGACAGTGAAATTTTTAATTGAAGCATATTGAAAACAAATCAAATAGACGCCGGCTTTTTTGTGAGGAAATATAGTAAAAACGTATATAGTAAGAACTCATTCATGTTACAACTGAAAATTATATGCTATTTATTTGCGTTTTTCAAAAGACCTCGCGATAAATATCCTGCTCGAAATATTTGTTGTTGTTCAACAATTTTCCTTGTAGTCCTTCGTGTAAACTTACCTTAATAACTTTTGCTTTAATTTTTCGCGTTAAATTAATTTTTCTCCGGCTTGTTTTAGACTGTCCCCTCCGAAGTTTAGTTTGAAGCTTCATACCGAAGCTTTTTCTACAAATTAATGCGATATCTGGTATTACAAATCGGAACTGCCTAAATTCTCGATAATGTGCTATTGGGACGACATATGCTTTTAGATGCAATCTTGCTCACTTCGACATCGTAAGACTTCAGTTTTAATTGCAGGTTGGAACGTTTAGATAGATCGACATTTTGCAAAATGTATAATCAACACTAAATTAGGAAAATTAGTTAAATTAAAAAGTAAAATATAATTAAAGCGTGCGAATTAATATTATTATTATAGGATTCGTCCCCAAGGGGTTACATACCACATACTAAAATTTCATCGAAATCGAACCATTTTTACGCAAGTTATGCCGCATAAGGGGCAATAGAATAAATCCCGCTCTTATGCCCTGCCTGACCTTTGACCCCATTTAGCCCATTTTGGATAGGGTTCGTGCCGAGGTGGTTCCCTACCACATACTAAAATTTCATCAAAATCGAACCACTTTTACGCAAGTTATGACGCATAAAGGCAATGGAATGGATCCAGCTCCTATGGCCTGACCTTTGACCCCATTCCGCCCATTTTCAATAAGGTTCGTCCTTAGTTGGTTCCCTACCACATACTAAAACTACATCGAAATCGAACCATTTTAACGCAAATTATGCCTCATTAGGCGGTCGCGGACGATTCGTCCAACGACGATTGGTCCAATGCCGATTCGTCCAAAGGGACAATTGGTCCAATGCCGATTGGTCCAATGGTACGATTGGTCCAATGGTACGATTGGTCCAATGCCGATTCGTCCAATGGTACGATTGGTCCAACGCCGATTCGTCCAATGATATCATCTTACCAACGGTAAACTGTTGTATTTTCCAGAAAGGAATGAGGATTTAAATTATTCTGTTCATTATATCCTTTTGAAAGATCATAAGATCATTTCCGTATATTTGGTAATTGTAAACATTTTACATAAACCTGGTAAAAGGCACTCAATGGAGCATTTCTCAGCTGTTTGTAAAGCCCCTAGGCGCGGGCCTTTTTAGAAGATTTTAAGTTACAACCTAGATATTTGGTATTTGTAAACATTTTATAAAACCTAATAAAAGGCACTCATCGTATCATTTCTCAGGTCTTTACAAGGCACTTAGGCCGCAGGCCTTTTTTAGAAGATTTTAAGTTACAACCTAGATATTTGGTATTTGTAAACATTTTATAAAACCTAATAAAAGGCACTCGTCGTATCATTTCTCAGGTCTTTACAAGGCATCTAGGCCGCGGGATTCTTTAGAAGATTTTAAGTTACAACCTAGATATTTGGTATTTGTAAATATGTTATAAAACCAAATAAAAGGCACTCATCGTATCATTTATCAGGCTTTTATACAAAGTGCCTAGGCCGCGGGCCTTTTTAGAAGATTATAAGTTACAACCTAGATATTTGGTATTTGTAAACATTTGATAAAACCTTATAAAAGGCATTCAACTGATCATTTCTCAGCGCTCTACCAGGCACCTAGTCCACGGGCCTTTTTAGAAGACTTTAAGATACAACCTAATTATTTGGTATTTGTAAATATGTTATAAAATCTAATAAAAGGCACTCATTGTATCATTTCTTAGCTCTTTACACGCACCTAGGCCTTTTAACACTTTTTATTCTACTGATGTCATATTCTAACGTTTAAGTAAAGTTAAAAAGCCCAGCATAATATTAGTAAGTTTTCTTGATAGGTAAACGTTAAGAATCTGACATCGGTAGGATAAAAAGTGTCAAAAAGGCATAGGTCTAGGGTCTGTGAATTAATAGTTCGTGCTTAAGTAAAAACGCAATATTAACTTGCTTTGATAGGTAAACGTTATGAATATGACATCGGTAGAATAATTTTTTTTAAATGTCTAGGCCTAGGACCTATGAATTAATATTTCATGTTTAAGTAAAATCACAATATTATTAACTTTATTTGATATATAAACATTATTAATCTGACATCGGTAGAATATAAACTGTTAAAAAGCCTAGGCCTAGGACTTACGAGTTACTATTTCGTGCCTAAGTAAAAGCTCAATATTATTAACTTGATTTGATATGTAAACGTTATGAAACTGACATCGGTAGAAATAAAACTGTTAAAAAAGCCTAGGCCTAGAGCCTATGAATTAATATTTCGTGCTTAAGTAAAAGCGCAATATTATTAACTTGATTTAATACGTAAACGTTAAGGATATGTCATCGGTAGAATATAAACTGTTAAAACGGCCTAGGCCTAGGGCCTATGAATTAATATTTCGTGCTTAAGTAAAAGCGCAATATTATTACCTTGATTTAATATGTAAACATTGCTAATCTGACATCGGTAGAAAAAAACTGTTAAAAGGGCCTAGGCCTAGGCCTTAGGAATTAATATTTCGTGCTAAAGTAAAAGCGCAATATTATTAACTTGATTTAATATGTAAACTTTATGAATACGACAACGGTAGAATACAAAGTGCTAAAAAGACCTAGGCTTATAGCCTATGAATTAATATTTCGTGCTTAAGTAAAAGCGCAATATTATTAATTTGATTTGATATGTAAACGTTATGAATATAACATAGCTAGAATAAAAACTGTGAAAAGGCCTCTGTCCGAACCCGACCAGAACGTTTCTATTGGCCAGTTGGCGGAACCCCACTGCATGCTAAAAAAGAGAAACGGAAAACTAGTATTTTATATTATTTCATGCAAAAGAGAAACATTGAAGTTAATTGAACGGCTCGTACATCAGTAACTTCATACGGCAGCAAGGACAGTAAAAAAAAAATCTGTTACCACAGTATTACGCATGAAATGTAACATTATTTTACATTCTTTGTACAACCGGCACTTTCGTATAACATTGGAGATAAAATCAGAAGAGCTGAGATTTTTATAACACGAGTAGGATTTTGGACAGATAGGGCGTTATTGGACCAATCGCCCATTGGACGAATCGGCATTGGACGAATCGGCATTGGACCAATCATCCCATTGGACGAACAGGCATTGGACCAATCGTCCCATTAGACGAATCGGCATTGGACCAATCGTACCATTGGGCGAATCGTACCTTTGGACCAAATGTCCATTGGACGAATCGGCATAGGACCAATCGGCATTGGACCAATCGTCGTTGGACGAATCGTACCAGACCCCATCATAAGGGCAATGAAATAAATCCCGCTCTTATGTCCTGCCTGACCTTTGACCCGATTTCGCCCATTTTCAACAGGGCTGGTGCCCAGGTGGTTCCCTAGTACATACAAAAATTTCATCGAAGTCGAACCATGTTTACGCAAGTTATGACGCATAAGAGCAATGGAATGAATCCCGCTACTATGTCCTGACCTTTGACCCTGTTTCCCCCATTTTCAATAGGGTTCGTCTCCATGTGGTCCCCTACGACATACTAAAATTTCGTCGAAATCGAACCATTTTCATGTGAGTTATCGTGCGGACGGACGGACGGACGGACAAAGCTGACGCATATACGCTTCTTCAATCTACGGTTGGAAAGCGTAAAAAGGAACACAAGTCACACGTTTAAATACAAGTCAGCGTGATAATGCAGACAGGGACTGTTTAATCAGTAGATCCACGAGGTGTGACGCCACTGATAATGACGTCACGACTTGAAAGGCCTTCAAGATCTCGGAGGTAACGACACAACGCGTGACGTAATGAGACAGATGGAGTGACCTCGCGCCAACATTCTCAAACGCAAGATTGTGACGTCATAAGATTTCTAAGCATTGGAAACATTAATGGAACGACGCCATGACACTAAAAACGTTATAATTCGGGGTGGTTGTTTAACCCACTAAACGAATTCTCCTATAGTCGAGATCAAGCTAAATCGATTTCTAGTACCAGGAAACGGTAGGTTAACGACTTTCATCAAAATTCTTAGAGCCATTTTCAAAATAAAATGTACATACATACATACAAGAATTGCTACTTTAAGGTGGACGTCAAGTAATTTTGCTTGCCATACTTCCAATGGAAAAACTTCTGTACACATTTTCTTCACAATCAATGCTTTCCCAAGAATGAAAATTTTAACATCGATTAAAATAGCTTCATTTCATAACTTGGAATACTTAAATATTTTCTAAACCATAACCGTAATACCATTTCCTAAACCACAGCCGTAATATTTTCTAAACCATAACCGTAATTATGCAATCCAACATTTATTTGTCTACTGACGTCAATGTACAGGTCGTGCCATCTTTTTTCTGGTTTCAACACCACCAAAGGAAACGTTATTGTTTTTTAATATAATTATGCTTATGTTTTAGAAAATGTTAAGTATTCCAAGTTATAGTATGAAGTTATATTAATCGATGTTCAAATTTCCATCCTTGGGAACACACTAATTGTGAAGGAAATGTGTACAAAAGGATTTCCATTGGAAATCATCATCATCATCATCATTGTCAACCATTATCTATCCACTGCTGGATGAAGGTCTCCCCAAATTTCTTCCACAACGGTCTGTCTTGTGCCAGTCTATAGGAAGCAAAATTACTTGACGTCCACCTTAATAGTGTGGGATAAGGGCGTTGGAATGGATCCCGATCCTATGTCCTGACCTTTGACTCCATTTGTCTTATTTTCAATATGGTTCCTCTCCAGATGGTCCCCTACCACATACTAAAATTTCATCGAAATCGAACCATTTTTACGCACCTTATGACGCATAAGGGCAATGGAATGCACCCCGCTCTTATGTCCTGACCTTTGACTGCACTTCACCCATTTTCAATAGGGTTTGTCCCCAGTTGGTCCCCTACCATATATTAAACTTTCTATGAAATCGAACCATATTTACGCAAGTTATGACGCATAAGGGCAATTGAACGGATTCCGCTCTTATGGCGTGACCTTTGACCCCACTTCACCCATTTTCAATAGGTTTCGTCCCTTGGTGATCCCTTACTACATACTAAAATTTCATCAAAATCGAACCATTTTTACTTGAGTTATCGTGCCGACAGACGGACGGACAGACGGACGGAAAAAGCTGGATCATATACGCTTCTTCAGTTCAACACAATTTTATTCACAAGGTTGGGTTCAGGAGGCGAACATGGGCGTCCTGATACATATATTGTACGGTAAAATATACAAACAGTAAAATTCTATGTACATTATATACAGCACGATGTATTGATTCACAAAGGAGCCTCGTGGTAAGAGGTACAGGCATTTTGCACAAGAACAATAACAGAGATTGTCGAAACAATTCGTCTCGAAGCATAAGTATATTATAGTGCTGACAAATAACAGAACAAGAATATTATAATGAAGCACTATGCTAAAGGAGAAATGTAGATGACAAAGTAGACAAAGTGAAACCTAAGGCAAACAGAATAACGATGTCTTAGCACTGGTAGAAAAAATGATAATCAAAGAGAAAAAAGAAGAAAGACTATATACATTTGTACAGTATGGTGCATATTATATTCACATTTGTTAGAAGATATAAGCTTTATGTTAAAGTCTGATTCCGAAAACCAATGGTGAGCATGCACGTTGAACTGAAGTTCAACAGAGCTAAGATCAACGAGGTTATAAGCTACCGACGGTCAGTTGCAACGTCGCTGGCATGCCGGCGAACCAGGAAGCGGCCGGAGACCAGGTGGAACGGAAAAGTGGTTCTCTCTGTTGGGCAACGGCCACAAGGTTCTCTAGACGAAGTCTTGAGAGGAGACGCTCCCGAAAGTGGCACAGTAGTTCCACAGAAGTTTGGTGGATGGTATAAGGAGATGAGATATCTCGGCAGCGCTGATGAAATACGTAGATGACGTGTTTCACCAGGATGAAAATATATGAGCAGATATGTGGAAGCTTGACTGGCGGAGAGACCTGCAGGATTAGTGTCTTATAGGCATCGAAAGGAAGATCAGTTGTGGCTGAACGTTGGGCAATGGAAAATGCAAGATGGAGTAGCGGAAGGAGAATGACACAATGTAGATAAACGTGAGAGACATCAGCTACTTGAGCACAGAAGGGGCAAAGAGGTGAGTCAAGAATGGTCATGCGGTGGAGGATGGATGGAACGGGAAGACGGCGGTGGAGAAAAAGCCAGTGAGTGTTTATTTCAAGAGGAGCTGAAAGAGGAGAAAGGATGGCAGACCAGACAGCGGTGAGAGAGGATTGGGAGACATCAGGAATGTGAAGGGGAGAAGGAGAATGGGATTTTAAAAGTAACCGATAGAGAACTGAGGTTGAAAGAGAGGAGAGTGGAAGTGTAGATCTGCCGATTGAAAGAAAGAAAGGAAGGGGAGGAAGGCGGGAGGAACAAAGGTCAGGCCGGTGGTGGTTGCGAGATGAGGAAACTTAGCAATGATGGTAGAGAGTAGGGAATCATAGACAGAGCGAGAGGAGGGTGAAAATAGAACGGTGGGGGGGGGGGGGAAGGCTGGCGTAGGGTCGCCAGGACAGATTTGAGGTTACAAGGTCTTTGACGGTTACAACTCCGACTCTGAGCCAAGAAGGATAGGCGAAGCATGAAATATGAGGGAGGTGAAGAAGAGAGGAGAAGAACAGTGGTTCGGCAAGGAGTTCAGTGGTGGAATCGGGTGGGGATCGAGTGAGCGGGAGAGAGCAGAGAAAGGTAAAAGTCTCCCGTAAGGCAGGAGGAAGGCGAGAGTGAGTGGTAGTACGGAGGTCCATTAGAATGAAAGAAGTGCAAGTGAAATTAGTGTTGTTCGAAAAGGTGATGACATTCCTTGCGGTAACGGCGTCGGCAACAGGTGAGGTATGAAGACGGAGGAACGAAGTAATCCGGAGAGCTTGATAGTACAGTCGTGTATCAATTAGGCCAATGCCATCTTGGTCAGGAGGAAGGCTGAGCTTGGGGGCACTGAGACAGTGGTGTCCGTTCCAGATAACTGAGGTGAAGCAGCGAGTGATATCATTGAGACGAAGAAGTGGGGATTTAGTAGCAAGCCTGGAATGTGTGCACATGGAGAGAAGATAGGTTTGCGCAAGACGTGCACGTTGAAAATATGAGGTGCAGAACTGCGCTTTTCGCCAAAACGCAGTTGACCGATGAGGACGTGGCTGGATGGTATTCAACGTTGTGCTGGAGGCTTCACCTGGGACGCCAAGATGGACGCCAAGGAAACGTTGAGAGGCTGAAGACCAGTGCGCTCTCCATGGGGAATCCAAGCGGTCAACCCATGACCCGCACCACAGGCCTGTGCTTTTGGTTGTATTAATCGCAGCTCCGGAGAAGGAGGCGTAATCGGCGAAAAGACTTTGGAGCAAAGAGAACTGTGAATCCAGGCGTATACAGAAGGTAACGTCGTCTGCATACGCCACGGAAGTGGTGACATGGTGTCTCGTGCGGGCGATGAGTGGCTGCAGAGTGGCTTGAAATGAGCGTTGAACGGAGCGGAGAAAATGTTCTAAGGCTATAGCGAAAAGTTGACCGGAGAGTGGGCAGCCTTGCCTCACTCCAGTGCGGAAGAGGATTGGTGCTGTCAGAAAGGTGGGCAACTTGACCTGGAAACTGGCGTCCTGGTAGAGGGAGGTGAGGAGAGAAATAAATGGAGATGGAAATCCAAATCGGAGAAGTGTGGCGGAGAGATAAGTGTGGGAGATATTATCAAAGGCGGACTGTTGGTCTAAAGAGAGGAGGGCGAGAGGTTCAGAGCGGGAGCGCGCAAGGTGAATTAGATCAGTCAGGAGATGGATGTTGTGAGATAGGGAACGGCCGGGAACTGTGTAAATCTGGTTAGGGGAGAGGATGTAAGTGAGGATGGGATTTAGTCGTTGTGAAAGAAGCTTGGTATAAAGTTTGTAGTCGAGATTCAGTAGGGAAATTGGGCGCCAGTTCACCAAGTCAAGGAGATCACCTTCCGTGGGGAAAAGGACAACGTACGCATTTGTGAATCCCCTCGGGGGAGGAGAGTAAGTAAAGGCAGCAGAGAAAGCGGATAGGAGAAACGGAAGAAGAAGAGGCAGAAAAGTTTTATAAAAGCTAAAGGTTAGGCCGTCCCGACCCGGAGCGGTACTGGAATTCAGAGAAAAGAATGTAGTGTTTATTTCAGAGGGCGTGGGGGAAAGGAGAAGAGAAGAAGCGAGATGGGGGGGGGAACCTGAGGTACATTAGAAAGGAGAGAATCCATTGCTGCAGAGGATGGTTGAGGAGGTTCACTGAACTTCATGGAAAAGTACTGACAGACATGGGAAACAAAGCGCAATCGGTTCATCTGATACCTCTCCAGAAAAAATTCGTAGATGATGAAGTATGGACGAAGCTCGTCGGGTGTTTTCCACCGACGTCAGGAACTCATAGTTGTGAGCATCCGGCGTCAGGTGTTGCAAACGAAGTCGGCGGAGAGCTTGTTGCTCCAGAGGAGTGAGAAGAGATCGAAGCTCTTCTTGAAAAGAGAAGAAGAGAGGATCACTGAGACTGAGCATGGATAGCATTGAACGAACATAGTCTAGGAGCATGTTCTGGAGTGTCTTTAATTGGAAAGAGTAGTTTCGGACATGCAGAACGAGCTGTTGCTTGATCTCCAACCAAGAATTTAATCCGCAGAGTGCAGATTGAAGCTGTGGTCGTCTGTCAATCAGGAATGACCGGACCGAAGAGCAGAATGGCGGGTCGGAGAGAAGTGCATCATCAAATGTCCACGGGCGTATTATCCTGGGTTTGAATGGTGCAGTATGGACTATGATAGCAATGGCGCAATGGTCAGATGAGGCCGTGGGATGTACACTCGATTCTGTCACAGCAGGAAGTAGAGTACTGGAGGCATAAAACCTGTCAAGGCGGGCTAAGAAAGGATTTTGCCAATGAGAGGAGCGCCAAGTGTAATTAGTCGACCACGGATAAATATGCCGATGTACATCATGAAGAGCGTTGTTGGTGACAACTGTCTGGAGCAGGTTCGCCAGGGCATGGCGGCGCTCTCTATTTGTAGAAGACCTATCCAGAAGGAGATCCAGGGTACAGTTAAAATCCCCACCAAAGAGAACATGGTCTGACGGTGGGATACGGTCGAGTGCTCTGCGAAGACGCGTGAAGAGAATTGATAAATGAGTTGTAGTGCTTGGAATATAGATATTGAATAAATGGTACCTGGAAGACGCGATGGTAAAGGATGCATGCTGTAAGAGATCTCGACAAATATTTCGCACAGAGAGGGATGTGATAATAGATTGAGAGTATGACTAATGCCGATGGCAAGACCGCTATGAGATGTTAGTCCATATGCGTGATGAAACACAAAGTTCCACTGGCGCCATCGAGAATAGACGGTAGTTGGTTTGCAATTTGTCTCTTGAAGGAGTAGAATATCAGCCCCCAACGGGTTGAGGTCTTCATATGCCAGAGAGTTGCTGAGGGGGGGGGGGAGCGAATTCCCTGCAATTAAGTGACACGATCTTGAATTGTGGGGTTCCTTGCCTCTAGCTGAAGATCTTTCAGAGCTGGAGGAAAAGACTTGAGACGATTATAGAAGATTTGAGCCCACGGATGTGTGGGAACATTCTGGCGGCAGAAATGCGACACATTGAAGATCGGCTCCGGCACAAGTTGACGAAGCGATGGATTCTTGACTGCTAAGGCACGTGCTATTGCGCAGCTTGTCGGATTCGTTAAGTATGTATGGAGATCAATGTATGAGAGTGGTACGGGAGGTATATTGGCTGTCTGGAGAAATGCAGCGAACTCTTCGACCGTGGGAAAGGAGACTTCGGCTGGCGAGGTGTGTCGAGGAGAACTGCTGGAGAGGGAGGTTGAACGAGGTGAAGTAGAGTTTTGCTTCTTCGCTACTCGCCTGCTGCGACCAGAGCCGCGGCGCTTCAGTGGAGGCTCGGTCGTCTCATCCTCACACTGCGTCTCTGGACCAACGGACTCGACATCAGCTGTTTCGGAGGTTCCAGTGGTATAGCTGGTTGTGAACCTTCTGAAAGGGACTCAGTGGTGGAGCGACGACGTTGCGGGAGTAAGGAGGCAATTGTAGGAAAGTCCTCTAGTGAAAAAGAGGAAGCGGCTGTGGGAGCGTTGCGTTGACCAACGTCTGTAAGCGAACTTTTTCATCATATCTTGGCTCCGAGGAATGCTGTGCTGAAGTAGATGGTGTGGTACGCTTCGAGGTAGGAACAGTACCTGTAGGAGCGCCAGTCGGAGTCGGTGGAACTTGATGTGGGCAGTGCACGCGAAGATGGTTTTCGCCATGGCAAAGCGTGCACTGCAAGGAGGTAATGACGTCGATTCTCCGACGTTGCTGGCCACACCGTACGGTTAGGATCTTCGGGCACGCAAGCAGATGATCGTCCGACGGAAATATGACACGGGCACTTCGACGAAACCCTGCAATGGATTTGTCATCGGGATGTCTGGGCGCGGCCGAAAGAGTCGTTATTGGTCCAACCACTCGGCCAAATTTGCTGAGTAGAGTGCATAGAGCGACATCTGAGACTTCAAACGGGACTGGGTGAAAATTGACCTGGATAGGTCGCTGCGCCACAGTTTCAGCCAGAAGATGCACATCTTTGATGGATAAGTCATCAGTCATCACAAGGTCTGCATGTTCTTTACGGGCAAAATACACAAATACGGCCCGTGGCTTTCGAGCCATATGAGTGATATAAGCTTTTGTAGGAAGCATCTTCTTTAGGGCAATACTATATTCCTTCAGTTTCGTCTCTGGTAATGCATCAAAAAAGACACCGGAATCCATTGTGGAGAAAAATTGTTTCCCGGCTGGGAAATCCTCTGGGATATCGATGGTGGCAGAACTACCCTCAACACTGACGTAAGAGTCAGGAAAAACGGGAGCAATAAACTTGGAAGGAACTCTCGCTCCGGAGGTCACTTTGGAGTAAGTGAGAGACGTAGAGTTCGCAGCGGAAGGATGCGACACAGTGCTGATTGCTGGTAGCGGCTTGGTAAACTGAGTTGAGCCAGTTGAAGGCAACGCAACCGTGCAATCGGTCACATCCATAGCTTCGGCAAATGAACCAGGGACGTGCGTCAAGGTGACGTCACTTTCCTGGGCTGGGATATCAGCTTGAGCCTTTGCAGAGGAGTCGTGCGTCACATCTTGTATGCGTATGACGTCTCTGACGTGCATAAATGCTGATTGGTCTGTTGAGAGTGAGGAGAAGGAGGAGGTTGAATGAGCATCACTGATGTGGGCGTGGACATCACCCTTCTCAGTGCCCGCCATTGTAAATGGCGAGGATTAACTTAATGATCGATCAGCTTGATCGAAAATAATAAAACGCTGAATGCAAACAAAATATGCAACTCACCAACTTGGGAGCTGAGCTAAAAGAATGTACAGATCTTCTTCTTGAAGGGGAACACAAAAATAGGAACAAACACTCACTATACACTACCATACTGGGCACAAACACAGAGCTCGAAAGGAACGTGACTATATCGGTTATACGCTTCTTTAAACTATGGTTGTAAAGCGTAAAAAAGGGTATTGAGTTCCCCTACAACAAATAGCATTCACCTAAGCAGCAAAAGAGAAAGTTTTTTTTCTTTTGATTGGAGATTTAACGACTACCGGGAGCAACTCAGTGGGCTATAAGTAGTCCCCCGTTCCTAATTTAGGGTCACTGGTTCTACAGATGGGAGAGAGCCACGGGCTTGTTTTTTTTTTTTTTTTTTTATTGGAGACTTAACGACTGCCGTGAGCAACTCAGTGGGCTATAAGCAGTCCCCAGTCAATAATTTAGGGCCGCTGGTTCCAGGAAAGGGAGAGAGCCAGCGCCGTAAGACAAACACAACATCCATGCCTCACGGGATTCGAACCCGGACCCATCTCGGACGAATGATCAGAAGCCACTGCTTAGATCCATGAGCCACCGGGGCGGCAGAGGAAGCATAATTTTAATCGTCTTGTAAAGTATGTCTTTCTTCTCCCTTTGATGCACTTCTCGTTTTTAATAACTTGTAATCGGAAAAGAAAACGCTCGAATCATTATGTTTTTATTGCTCCTTCAGCAGTGTAGCTACTTCCTTTGCCCCTTAATGGTGGGAGTGAGCAGGCTGTATTAAATAAGGCGGAGTGATTCAATCGAAGTAGAGCAGCGGAAGTTCACCTAAACAGTTGTGTCAGAGAGATAAACTCCGTCCCGGAAGTCCATCAGGGGCGTAGGCAGGATTTTGTCTTGGAGAGGGGGAGGGGGAACATCTACCTCGGGGCAAAGCTATCCTGGCAATGAGGCCGAAGCTACGGTGACCTTTTCACTCCCAGTATTACCGGGGCCAACGTACGTCCCTCGTTCCTTATTCGGGGCCTGGGCGCTCAGAGCTTAAAAAACTGGCTAGGGATAAAATTTCTGAATTTTCACTACCTGGAGCTTGCATTAGACATGGAAGAACTACTATAGAGTTAGCCATGAAGTGTATTTCAGTGTTTTTGAACATTTTTCTAAACGACTACGCAAAACTCAAAACTGACGTCGTTGGTGGAAAATCTAGTAAAAGAAAATTTGCTGTCCTTTCGACCGTTCCATGACAAGGAAGTTCAAGCATTAAACAGGTACTTTTTATTTGAAATTTATTCGATTTATTTTTTTTAAAATGCCCTATTAATAACGGCGGAAGACTCGTTTTTGTTCTAATTTCTTGTATTTGGTTAGCGGAAAATGTGAAACTTTTATATCTTATCAAAGTGATATGAAATTCCAAGAGCCATAAAATCAAGCCCCACAGTTAGATTTCCGTCAATGTCTTCGTTTACAATTTTTCTTCGTAACTGCATATGCACTTTCCGATATTTTATATCTATGAGGAAATGTTCAGTTTAACTGTCGTACATCGCAGACAGTATAACTTTGTTTTAGCAACATGGGATCACCCATTCATTTAAAAAATATATTTGGTAACGGGAGCAACTAATGAGAAAGCAATGTTACTGCAGCGTCCTTCCAGATTAACGTCCGTCGCTTCCTGTGACGTCACGACAGCGGAAAACTTTGAGCGCCCAGGCCCCGACCAAGGGACGAGAGAGGTACGTTGGCCCCGGTATTACTCCACACTAATGGTGTGATTAACCTTCACTCGAAAAATTTCTCCCACAAGCCCTCAGGGCTGGCTGTCTGTCACCGTGATCGGTTACCGAACCCCTCTACTTTAACACCATGTCCCAGTAGTCCCCCCTCCCACGCACACGGTGCAGACCGGTAGACAAGCAATTTCTTTCTCTCTCCCTATTTACCTTTTCTTTTCTTTTTAGCACGTCTTTTGTAAAAAAAGATCGTCTTTTGTAAAAAAGATCGCTTTGTCCGTCCGTCCGTCCGTCTGTACCCACGATATCTCAGCAACTATTAGTCCGATTTGAAAAATTCTTTTTGCATTGGGAAGCTTGAAATATGCAAATGATGATCCTTTATTTCGTTTTTTTTTACGATGTACGATTCCGCCGGTAGAGGGCGTAAATGCAGATGATGTTGAATTCAAAAATACATTTTGTTCCACATATTTGCTTCTAAACATCCGATTGAAAAAAATTACATCTTCCGATTCCATATATTTCGAAGAGTATTTTAGATATAGTTACTTTATCAAATTACGCATAGATTTTCCGCTAGGGGGCGTAAAAGTAAATTACATTTTCCCCGATAACTCCTTTTTTAAAACTCTGATTTGAATTTTTTTTCTTCAGCGGATACATCTCCTGATGGAAAATGTTTTGCGTGTAATTTCAAATTTTTGGTAAAGAATACTTTGGCCACCAGGGGGCGTAAGTTTTAATTTTTGCTTCTGATGTATTTGCCATAAAATCGTAGCTTCTAAAATATCGATTAAAAATTCTTTCGTGGACTAATGCCACTCACATCGATAAACCTTTTCGGAATATTTTCTTCTTAAAATGTTCCACAGTTTCTCCACCAGGGGGCGTAGATGTACATCTTATTTTTGTCAATATCTCTACTTCTAGGAGTCCGATTTGAAAAATTCCTTCTTTGTTGGATAGTGTTTTCCGTGTGACATGTTTTTCATATAATTTCAAAATTTTCAAGTAATTCATAGACTTTCCGCTAGGGAGCGTAGCGGTAAATTACGTTTCTTCCTATATCTCTGCTTCTAAATCTCCGATTTGAAAAATTATTTCTGCACCGGATACACCTCCTGGCATGAAATCGTTTGCACATAATTTCTAGTTTTTGTAAAAAAATAGTTTGGCCACAAGGGGGCGTAAATCTTAATGTCCGCTTCTGTTGTATTTGCAACAAAATATGAGCTTCTAAATTCTTGATTGAAAAAAACGTCGTTTGCTGACCGATACTACTCATGTCGACAAACCTTTTAGAAACATTTTCTTCTTAAAATAGTGCATGGTTTCTACGCCAGGGGGCGTAGATGTATATCTTATTTTTGTCAATATCTCTACTTCTAGGAGTCCGATTTAAAAAAATTCCTTCTTTGTTGGATAGTGTATTCCGTGTGACATGTTTTTCGTATAATTTCAAAATTTTCAAGCAATTTGTAGACTTTCCGCTAGGGGGCGTAGCGGTAAATTGCGTTTCCCCCTATATCTCTGCTTCTAAATCTCCGATTTGAAAATTTCTTTCTGCTCCGGATACAGCTCCTGATGAGAAATCGTTTGCACATAATTTCAAATCTTTGTAAAAAACAGTTTGGCCACCGGGGGGCGTAAATCTTAAGTTCCACTTCTGTTCTATTTGCAGCAAAATATGAGCTTCTAAATTCTCGATTGGAAAAAAAACGTCGTATGTTGACCGATACTAGTCATGTCGACAAACCTTTTAGGAAAGTTTTCTTCTTTTAAAAATGCATGGTTTCTACGCCAAGGGGCGTAGATATATATCTTATTTTTGTCAATATCTCTATTTCTAAGAGTACGATTTTAAAAATTGCTTCTTTGCTGGATAGTGTTTCCGATGCGAAATGTTTTTCCTATAAATTCAAAATTTTTAAGTAAATCATACACTTTCCGCTAGGGGCACAAAGGTAAATTGCGTTTTCAGCGTTATTTCTACTCCTAAAGCTCTGATTTGAAATGTTCTTCCTGTATCGCATACAGACCTGATGGAAAATACTTTTCACATAATTTCTAACGTTTGGTAAAGAATGGTTTAGCCACCAGGGGTCATATGTGTTAATTTCTGCTTCTGAAATATTTGTTGCAAAATCTGGGCTCCTGAAAACTCGACTAATTTTTTTTTCTTCGACCGATACCGCTTATACGGATAAACCTTTTGAGAATACTTTCTTCCAAAAATAATGCATGGTTTTCCCACCTGGAGACGTAAAGTCACATCTTATTTTCGTCGATAACTCTGTTTTTAAGAGTTCGTAAGCTCACGATTCCGTTTACAGCAATATCTGAGGGATTAAAAACCCGATTGAAAAACTTCTTTCTTCCGTCAGATACTATTGTTTTCCATACCGGTTCCATTGCCTTTGGATAGCTTTGATAAATTTAATTTGCGTCAGAACGGATTCAAAAGACGTGCTTATTACACCCGAAAATTCGGTGTCAACTTTCTTGTTTTGAAATGTTAAAGAACGTGTAACTCTTCTTTCCTTTTAAATGAAATTATCTTTGCTAAACACGGGAAGAAGTCTTAAGTGGCTTAATTTTGTTTTCACATATTTTTCTATTTTTTTTATATATTTCATTTATTTTTACTTACTGCTTGAAGATTCCCAACTGCGGGATTTAATTAAAAGTATTTTACCATGTCATCAGTTATGCGTAAAATTTCGTTATTCCGAAAATTTTGCATTGATTAGATTTTTTTATAACAGATACCCGTTAAATGTGTATGCATTTTTAACTATCCTGTGTGCCATAAGTACTGGACAAGAACCCGTCTCTGTGGTAAATGATATTTTAGGGTTCACTGTAAACTGCCACACATCTTTCAGCAACTTGGAAAATTGCCACACATTGGAAAATTGCCACATGTTTTTCATTGATGGGCCGGGCACAAATTGCTGTTCCTCCGAGGGACACTTTGAATGTGTGGCAGTTTTCCAAGTTTCCGAATTATGTGTGACAGTGGAAGAAACTCTCATTTGTCTGAATTTTCATGCCGGTTCATACGTGTTTAAGGTAACTGCGCACAATAATTCAAAAGGAAAAGGTAGTCGTTTCTTGGCCTATATTGAGAACTGAATTGGGAACTTCAAACTAATTTCGAGAAAACGTTCTATGTAAACTAAGCGAGAATTGTATTTTAATTTGAAGAAATAAATTGCCGAGGGATAAGCGGGGGGGCTCTACCCCCGACTTACGTAATTTTATATTCTGGACCGCTGGAGTCTGTCAGTGTATCCAGGATGTTCCCCTTGAAGCTTCCGCGATGTCCGTAAGCTTTGAAATGGACGTAGAGCTGTAAATATTTGTACCATGCTTTATATAATGATTCTGTACACGACCACAAATTTTCAGAAGGGTTTGGTGAATTCTCCTCCCCCCCCCTCCTTTTTAAGAGCGGAGACAGGGTGTTCAATGTAAGTTATTTTCTCGCAGTTTCCATTCTTCATGTTCTGTTAAGTGATATACTCTACTTGTGGGTACGCTCTTCCCCTAGAAATTTGGTGAAGTCTGTAAAAGAGATCCGAGGTGTTTGGGTTGGGAGGCTCTAAATCCAACTTCCGTAATTTTATATTTTGGACAGCGAGAGTCGGTCAGTGTATCAGGGATGTTCACCCTGAAGCGCTCTTAGAAACATGGAGAGGAGGATTCACCCCACCCTCCAAAAAATTTTTGATCGTGTACAAAATCATTATATAAAGCATAGTACCAATGTTTACAGCTCTACGTCAAGTCCATTTTTACATTTTGAGGGGAAGCCCGCCCGAAGCTCACGGACGCTTCAAGGGGAATATACTAGATACACAGACCGACTCTAGCAGTCAAGAATATAAAATTACGGAAGTTGGGGGGTAGAGTCCCTCCCAAGCAAAGCACATCGGATCCCTCGCTCAATTCTTGTTTGGCTTACATAGAACGTTTTCTCGAAATCTGTTTGGAGTTCCCAATTCAGTTCTCAATATAGGCCAAGAAACGGTAATATTTATAGCAACCGCTCACCCTTGAACTTTTGTGGCCAGTTGCCCTAAACTTGTATGAACCGGCATGAAAATTCCGACAAACAAAAAAGAGCTCCTTCCCGTCGTTAGGCACCTTGGAAAACTGCCACGCGTTCAATGTCTTACTTGGAGGAACAGAAATTTGTGCACGGTCCCCTTAATGAAAAACATATGGCAATTTTCCGAGTTGCTGAATTTTGTGTGGCAGTGTTCCTGTGTGGCAATTTACCGGCAACCATATTTTAGCTATTGTTTTGGTTTAAATCCTTTTGTGAATAAATGAAATCCACTGTCGAGTATTATTTAAGTACATATAAAGTATAGTCTGAGTAATTTTTTTAAACTATTCGTTGTAATGCTGGTAATTAAAGTTTGAAAAATGAGCAAAATATTAAAAAGACTTACAGTTTCATGTACATGTTTCCTCTTCTTGATTTTGCATTCTTGAAGCATAATTCACTCACACTAACCGTACTCACACCTTTCCCGCAGGTTCCTCGGAAGAAGGCAAAGGTTCAATCCCATCGACGTAATTATCTGAAGAAACTGTAGTGTCGGATTCTCCAAAAGTAAATTCAAGGCGTTCAACACGGCTGTCTACCATCTCGTCTAAAGTCAACATCTTATCAACTTCTTTGATTACGTGATTGACATAATTACTCCAATTTAAAGCCGTCACTCGATTAAAGCCTTCATAAGTCAGTTTTTCAACTTCTGCAGCTTTGAATGTGCGATTTTCAGTTGCCACAAATCCTTTGACCCAACTCCATACATGCTCGATTGGATTCAACTCGCAGTGATATGGAGGCAAGCAAAGAATTTTATGCCCATGTATTTGAGCAATGCTGTCGATACGATATCCTTCGTAGCGACTACGGACATTCGAAACAAGCTTCATGAGCTCAGCTTTTAACATGTCCGAATCCCACGAAATCTGTTTTGCAGTCAACCATTCCTGGATGTCGAATTTCTTCGTTAATTTTGTCGGTATACTTTCAACGTGGACGCTGTGGTAAGGGGGATTATCCAAAACAATAATGCTGTTTGGTTCGATATTTGGTAATAATTTGTTGATGAACCAGTTTTCATAATGTTTGTCATTCATTTCACCGTGGTAGTCTCCTGTGGTTTTTTTAGCAAGGGAAATTTCATATGCATTGCCCACAAATCCTTTTTCATTAGCAGCATGAATAATTATTAGCTTCTGGCCTTTTCCAGAAGGAGCTTTTAAGCCAGGTGAAAGGCAGCGAAGAAATGCCTCTTCGCTGGATTTAAGAGTTGTGTCTTGCCAAACTGTGTTTTTTGTGTGCACGAAATTTACCCATGTTTCATCGGTGTAATATATATGGACCTACCCTGAGAAAGATGATAAGGAATTTCTCTTAAATATCTCCGACGCCATTCCCGGATATTGTCACGCTTGATCAACATTGATATCCGTTCCCGCTTGCTGTACTTGAATCCCAAGTCTTTCATAATGTTCCTCACTGTTCTAACACAAACGGTAAGCAGCTCATCATCTTCATTAACAGCCGACATAACTTTGATTGCTGTTGGAATTTCATTCCGGAAGAAGAATCTGTGTACTTTCTGACAAAATGCGGTTAAAGTAAATTCATCGTACCGTTCCAGCCGTGTTTGGGGTTTAACCCTTAACGGACGTTTTTTCCCGGGAGTATAAAACGCACCGTTGAGTCTAAATTCAACCTTCATTATCGCAAAGGTGCGACTTGAAACATCAGTGAGTTTTGCCATAAGAACTGTTTTTCATTTTCCGATTTATTCGGCGAATGTTTTTCTAATAATTTAGTGAAAACATTCATAACGATCACCTTAGCAGAGCTTCGTAATGGTTTCTCAGCTTAATGAGGCTGAAATACACTCGAGTGACCAGCAGATGCCATTAAAAAAACCGAAAAGACAGAAGAGTGTTTTAAAGCAACAATCAAGAAGGAGAAACCAGGAAAGAGAAACGCGAAATGCCCTCGGAAACACTTTTCTCTCCCTCATCCTTCCGCTAATGACCCCCACCCCCCACAGCAATAAATATCCCCTGGGTTGACAGCTTAACTCTGACACAAACAAGAATGCTAGGACAGAGAACAATCAGTGACGTCACCAAAACACGAATATCTGTATTTTTTAAAATGCCGCTTAAACTGGGATCTGAATTTTTTAAATGCACACACACACAACGTATTGAACATCTGTGTCCTTTTTAAGTGCCAGTTGAAGCTGAAGTACGAGCTTTTAGACCGGAACTATTTTATGCAGTGGAAGTATACACTCTGCAGCCTTCCTTCCAATGACAGGTTAAGTTTGCCCCGAGTATAGTTCAAAAGAACCGGAACTTATATATATATATATATATATACACTGACGAAACAAAAAGTTCCAACACCAAGAAGGGGTTGTGTTAGATAAACGACAGTTGGTAGGCGGTGAGAGTACATCTGTAAGATGACGTCTATGCAACTTTCGCGCTCGGCGCATACGTGTGGCGCTAGTAGCGTCCCTCGGAACATGCAAAGCAGGTTTGCTGTAAATACGCGCTGTAACGTTCGTGAGCGTTAGTTATCGTTGAGATTCGACGAAGTGTGTTGATGTTAGTCAAGAATGCTTTTAAGAAGACGAAGAAGCAATTATCAACAGCTCACGGAGTTCGAACGAGGTCGTGTAATAGGGCTACGAGAAGGTGGATTTTCTTTCCGCAATATTGCAGAACTACTTGGCAGGAATGTAGCCACTGTGCATGATTGTTGGCACCGGTGGTCCAGGGAAGGTACTGCCTCAAGAAGACCGGGTTCTGGCCTGCCACGTGGCACTACTGAGAGGTAAGACCGCCGTGTACAGCGTATGGCCGTGGCGCATCGTACCGCGTCTGCGGCAGCAATTCGAGCTGCCGTTGCCACCACAGTGACACAACGAACTGTTACAAATCGGTTACTTGAGAGACAGCTCCGAGCCAGACGCCCTGTAGCATGCATTCCACTTACTCCAAACCACTGCCGTTTGCGACGTCACTGGTGTCAAGCTAGAGCTCATTGGAGGACAGAGTGGAGATATGTTGTGTTTCCTGATGAAAGCCGGTTCTGCCTGGGTGCCAGTGATGGCCGTGTATTGGATAGAAGGAAGCTAGGTGAGCGCTTGCAACCAACCTGTCTGCGGCCGATACACACTGAACCTACACCTGGAGTTATGGTCTGGGGAACAATTTCCTATGACCGCAGGAGCACTCTCGTGGTTATCCCACGCATTCTGACGGCACAGTTGTACGTCGGTCTGGTGATTCAACCTGTTGTGCTGCCATTCATGAACAGCATTCCAGTGGGTGCTTTCCAACAGGATAACGCTCGCCCGCATACCGCTGTTGTAATCCAACATGCTCTACAGAGTGTCGACATGTTGCCGTGGCCTGCTAGATCACCAGATCTTTCACCAATCGAGCACGTATGGAACATCATTGGACGACAACTCCAGCGTCACCCCCAACCAGCAATAACCGTCCCTGTATTGGCCGACCAAGTGCAGCAGGCATGAAACTCCATCCCACAAACTGACATCCAGCACCTGTACGACACAATGCATGAACGTTTGTGTGCTTGCATTCAACATTCTAGCGGTTACACTTGTTATTAATGTATCAGCATTTCACATTTAAAATGGCTCTTCTCGCGCTTACAATAAGCTGTGATCTTGAAACCTTAATCGATTAAATATGTTACCAATACAAATGTATTGCCGCCATTTCATTCCTCTACAACTATTTTTTGTGGTGTTAGGATTTTTTTTCCGTCAGTGTGTATTGGAGTCCAGAAGTTTAGCAACAGAACAACAACCTGTTGCGTTTACAGTATTAGTAAGGAACAGTTATACCGATACCCTTTTGGGTTGAAATCTTACATATACACAAATTATTATACGAAAAGAAACAATTCGCTAGATTAGAATATTTTGATACTGCCTGAATTTCAAATCCTGGATAGAGTTGTTAAGCCATAAGTATGACTTCTAATATAACATTAATACGCAGTAATTAAATATTGGATCTTAAGAACTGCAAAATTAAGGGTAATTACTTCTTTAATCATACCTGGTTGATTACAATTTGAATCTGAGTCTCCTGCTTTTCTCTGATAAGTCAGGGATAACTTCATCTGCACTAAGGGATATATCTCTGTGTACATATAACATTGCTAATTCATTTAATCTGTCTTCAGAGGTATTGCTACGCAAGCACGATTTTATTCTCCGGAATGTTGAAAAGACCGTTCCGCAGAGCTTGTTGATACTGGCAAAACACATAAAATCTTCAACAGTTTATGTACATTAGGATATATTGCAATATTGCATTGTTTCAAAACGTTAGCTGCGTTGTTGCGTAACGCCGCATTTTCTGAAAGGCTACTTAGGCGTCTTCTCCATAGCTGTATTTTGGCTTTCCCAGTTTTGATTTCATCCAGCTCACTTGAATAAAAATGCAATGTTTCTTCTATGTCGTTCTCGTTGATAGATAAAAAATTGTGAAAAGGCAGTAACACTAAAAACCTTTAATAACGGTTTTATGCATTAGAAATTTTCGATCGATTTCTTGTACGAACGAATCTAAAAACGGCAGGAATGCAGATTCTGCAGTAATCTTCAGCAGAGTCTGTTTCTACGTTAAAATGATTTATTTGTCTGTTACATAAACATGACACTTTGATGTCAAAATCTAATAATTTCGATTTTTATATTAATTCTTGAAATTTTTTCTTTTTAAATTTTTAACAAGATTTTTTCTCACTGGTTGTATTTCATCTTTTAAATCCCCTGCAAGATTTATAGATTCAACTAAATCTAAGTTTCCTTTCTGTAATGATTTGCACAATAAAATTGAGAACCGAAAAACCACATCAATGACAAGAACGCTAAATTCTACATCTTTTATCACCAACGAAATCGGTGTGGCTTTTGATGATGTTTCCGTGTTATTCCAGGAACTCATTTCTTCACCGAAATCTATAAAGCTTTGTGTGACGTTTGTGGGGTTTATGTTGTGAATCGTAGCACACTGTAACGGTGGGCTTCTCGTTTCCGCCTCGGTCGGAAAAGCATCGAAGATGACCCAAAAAGAGGCCGACAATCAGGTGCAACGCACGACACTTCTGCTGTTGCCGTCAACAGCATTTTGGAAGAAGATCGATGGAAAACACGCAAAATAATTGCCGCTTTTTGTCTACAAAAGATAAGCATGACTACCCAAAGATTCGCCAAAGAAGGCCCGACATGCTCAAAGCTGGCGTCGAGCATGTTGGGTCTGTAAAGATATGTCGGGAAATAAATTCATTTTTAAGAGATAACACACAGTGTGTTATACTTTTGAAATGAGCATTGTATCTACACTACCAGGTGAGTAATCAGCCGAAAACTCACAAAGAATGCCCCGAAAAGGAATCATAAAATCATTAATACAGAATATCGTGGCAAGCAGAGGTACAGTTACGGCCTGTCGGCGCCAGGCTACTTTTTACCCGAATATTTGGACTTTTTTAAATGTACTGTATTTATCTAATCGTCACCCATTCAAATCGATATTTTTTAACACATATAATCATAAACGAGTTTTTTTCTCTTTCTCCTTCTACTCTCTCTCTTCATTAGTTTTTTTCTCTTTCTTCTTCTACTCTCTCTGTCTCTCTCTTCATTAGTTTTTTCTCTTTCTTCTTCTACTCTCTCTCTCTCTCTCTCTTCATTAGTTTTTCTCTTTCTTCTTCTACTCTCTCTCTCTCTCTCTCTTCATTAGTTTTTTTCTCAAAAAAAAAACTTAATGTAAGTGCATTGCCATCTCTGAACGATAAAATAGTTTAAAAATCTTTAATGTAAAAACACCTAAGTCATAAAAGTATTCACATGAAAGGCACACTAGAATCTTTCAGATCCGCAACAGATCCATCCTGAGGTGTAAGTCTGATGGTTAGAACAGCAGGATATATACACAGTGGGGTGAGATAAAAAAATGACGTAGAGTGTAATGAAGGCATGCGCACTACAGAAACAAAAGTTCAAACAGGTGAGTGTATTATTATTCAAAGTTTATAAAAATGATTTTAGAGGCTGCAATCTGTAGCAAACATTTCCAGGGATTATGAATGATACTTGGATAATCGTCGTTACAGCATTGGTGGCGATAAGCGAAAATCTGTAGACTCTCAGTAAGAAGGGTTACATGCTTAGATTTGGGAGTGGTGAGAATTTTGTTTTCTTCCCACAATGGTTGAAAAGGTTCGTTAAGTAGTAAACGTGATATTGCTGTATTGGAAGAACAAGTTTTTATATAAAATTTGTGTTCTTTAAGGCGAGTACTCAGATTACGAGTTGTTGAACCGATGTAGATCAAGTCCTTCGTTCCAGGTTCGATAGCTTTGAGAGGTATTGCATAGATTCCATGTTGGTCTGATAGCTGTACGGTATCTCTGTCTTTTTTGATAAAAGAGTAGATATTGCGTGTTTTTATTCCAAAATTAAGATCAAAAGGTTCACAAATATTTTTAAGAATGTTTATAACAATCGGGATATACGGTACAGATCCTACATAGCGAATGTCACGTTTATTAATGTTAATTAAGGAGCAAGTGGTACGTTCTTGAATTTTTTGCAGGATCCTATTGACAGTATGTGGTGTATATCCAAAGGCTGAAGTAAGGTCCCTGATTTTATCAATTTCTGCATTATATAGCTCAAGGGTTGAAGAATGTGTTTTTGCACGGTTTAACACAAAACGAAGTGAGGAATGTTTTAGAAATATGGGGTCAGAAGATGTTTCAGGGATCATAGAGAATGAAGCAGTAGGTTTTCGATACTCTGAGTTGATAATATTGTGGTTATTAGCTTCACGTCTAATCAAAATATCTATGAAAGGTAATGGTAAATCAGATTCATGTTCAATGATAAAATTTATAGTGGGGAATTTAGACGACATGGTATCAGTGAAAATTTTCAGATCAACGATAGAAGAAAGCCAAAATAGTAAGTTATCGCCAACGTATCGAATGTATAATAATGGTTTGGTGTAAAAGTTTGAAAGAACATCGTTTTCAAGGTGCTGCATTAGTATTTCTGCAAGAATTGGGGAGAGTGGGGATCCCATGGGGGTCCGCCAGTTTGACGGTAAATGGTCTCATTAAAACGGAAGAATGATATATTATAGACAAGACGGAGTACACATAGAATAGCTTGTATTTCAGACTCTGGGTATAAAGCTGCCTGCATTTTATCGACTATGAGGTTATGGACGGTTGGAACGGGAATATTTGGGTATAAGAAAATAACATCCATAGATAACATAATAAATGGGGTGGTGATGGGGGAGATGGAACGAATTCGAGTGAAAGCTTGGTGGGAACTAGTAATTGAATAATTGGAGGTGGTGGTAAATTGAGAAAGAAAAGAAGCTAAAGCCTGTTCAAGAGGTCTGGTAGGTGAGGCATAGCCTGATACTAGGGGTCGGAGGGGATAGCCATCTTTGTGCAATTTTAGTTTGCCAAGGAGTTCTGGGACTCTGGGTCATGGTGGGGGGTGTAAGCATTTAACAATGTTAGCGGGGAGTGAGTCTGGAGATCTTAGCTTCTGAATTGCGGCAATGGAGGCCGGGGTCGGATCTTTGTTGCAGATGACGTGGGAAATGTTGTTGATAGCTGATTCCATTTTGACGATGTAATCAGATCTGTCCAACACAATAATCTGTGAGCTCTTGTCTGCTGCAATAATTGAAATCTTAGGATTTTTTATGAGGACACGTAGTTGTTCCTGTTCATCAATAGCATTTTGTTTAGTGGTTTTATTATGTCCAAGTGTAGAATCAAAGGATTTAATGGCACTCGCCATTCTACAGCGAGAATCACTGTAGACCTACCAGACCTCTTGAACAGGCTTTAGCTTCTTTTCTTTCTCAATTTACCACCACCTCCAATTATTCAATTACTAGTTCCCACCAAGCTTTCACTCGAATTCGTTCCATCTCCCCCATCACCACCCCATTTATTATGCTATCTATGGATGTTATTTCCTTATACCCAAATATTCCCGTTCCAACCGTCCATAACCTAATAGTCGATAAAATGCAGGCAGCTTTATACCCAGAGTCTGAAATACAAGCTATTCTATGTGCACTCTGTCTTGTCTATAATATATCATTCTTCCGTTTTAATGAGACCATTTACCGACAAACTGGCAGAGCCCCCATGGGATCCCAACTCTCCCCAATTCTTGCAGAAATACTAATGCAGCACCTTGAAAATGATGTTCTTTCAAACTTTTACACCAAACCATTATTATACATTCGATAAGCTGACGATATCTTACTATTTTGGCCTTCTTCTATCATTGATCTGAATATTTTCACTGATACCATGTCGTCTAAATTCCGCTCTATAAATTTTACCATTGAACATGAATGTGATCTAACATTACTTTTCCTCGATATTTTGATTTGACGTGAAGCTAATAGCTACAATATTATCTCTTCAGTATATCGAAAGCCTACTGCTTCATTCTCTATGATCTCTGAAACATCTTCTGACCCCATATTTCAAAAATATTCCTCACTTCGTTTTGTGTTAAACCGTGCAAAAAAACATCCTTTAACCCTTGAGCTATATAATGCAGAAATTGATAAAATCAGAGACCTCACTTCAACCTTTGGATATACACCACATACTGTCAATAGGATCCTGCAAAAAATTCAAGAACGTACCACTTGCTCCTTAATTAATATTAATAAACGTGACATTCGCTATGTAGGATCTGTACCTTATATCCCGATTGTTATAAACACTCTGAAAAATATTTGTAAACCTTTTGATCTTAATTTTGGAATAAAACAACGCAATATCTACTCTTTCATCAAAAAAGACAGAGATCCCGTACAGCTATCAGACTAAGATGGAATCTATGCAATACCTCTCAAAGCTATCGAACCTGGAACGGAGGACTTGATCTACATCGGTTCAACAACTCGTAATCTGAGTACTCGCCTTAATGAACACAAATATAATACAAAAACTTGTTCTTCCAATACAGCAATATCACGTTTACTAGTTAACGAACCTTTCCAACCAGTGTGGGAAAAAAACAAAATTCTCACCACTCCCAAATCTAAGCATCTAACCTTCTTACTGAGAGTCTACAGATTTTCGCTCATCGCCACCAATGCTGTAACGACGATTATCCAAGTATTATTCATAATCCCTGAAAATTTTTGCTACAGATTGCAGCCTCTAAAAGCATTTTTATAAACTTTGAATAATAATACACTCATCTGTTTGAATTTTTGTTTCTGTAGTGCGCATGCCTTCATTACACTCTACGTCATTTTTGTATCTCACCCCACTGTGTATATATCCTGCTGTTCTAACCATCAGATTTACACGTGAGGATGGATCCGTTGCGGATCTGAAAGATTCTGGTGTGCCTTTTATGTGAATACTTTTATGACTAAGGTGTTTTTACATTAAAGATTTTTAAACTATTTTATCGTGCATAGACGGCAATGTACTTACATTAATTTTCAAACTCCAGCACGAAGTGTTTTTACGGACTCAGTTTTTTTCTCTTTCTTCTTCTACTCTCTCTCTTCATTAATTTTTTTCTCATTTTTCTTCTACTCTCTCTCTCTTTATTAGTTTTCTCCTTCTTCTTCTACCCTCTCTCTCTCTCTCTCTCTCACTCTCTCTCTCTCTTCATTAGTTTTTCTCTTTCTTCTTCTACTCTCTCTCTCTCTCTCTCTTCATTATTTTTTTCTCTTTCTTCATCTACTCTTTCTCTCTCTCTCTCTTCATTAGTTTTTTCTCTCTCTTCTACTCTTTCTCTGTCTCTCTTCATAAAGGTTTTACACGGCGGCTATGCTCAAATCCGTAGATATTTTGTTTACCGAAACCACCTCAGAATAACCAGTGAAGTAGATACCAGACAGTATATACACTCATTGTGATAAAAATCCGCTCACCAAGAACAAACCACGTGATTAACGCGAAACTCGACAAATCGCTACAGGGAGGACAGACATGCAAATTATTAAAGCTACGTGCGATTTGGCATGTCCGCGCGTCCAAGACCGGAGCTGCAATCGCAATCCTTGGGACTTATAAGGCGACGTAAATGGCTGCCGTATCGGCCTCCATTTGGACATGTCGGACAATACGGTGCGATCGTGCTGGGAACAATGGGCACAGGAAGGCACCCGGACGTGGCGGATTGGATCCGGACGACCCAGATATACCACCAATAGAGAGCACCGTGGGATCGTCAAAGCGCACCGTGGGATCGTCAGATGCAACGACTTTCTTGTCCTATATCCAGAGACATGTGGTTGCTGTAAATGGACATCTGTGTCCACCAGAACCATTTCCAGACGCCTGGCAAAGGCGAATCTGTACTCCCAACGGCTCTTACGTTTTCTTCCATTAACACATGACTATCGTCGGCGTTTATTGCAGTGGTGACCGCAGCTAGCAACGTGAAATGCTACGCACTGGAGACGTATAGTGTTCAGCGACGAATTTCGCTTTTGTATGGGAACGGACGACCGCCGTGCCAGAGTGTGGAGGACCGCAGGTGAGCGCTACAATCCCAACGACACTGTTAAGCAGCACACTTCCCGAACTGCAGGCGTGCTATCGCATATGACAGTCGGACTGCCCTCGCAGTGATCCGAGGGACATTGACAGTCCAGCGGTACGTACACAAGATCTTGCGGCCCCATTTGCTCCCTTTCCTGGCGGGACAGGCCGCAGCCATTTTCCGACAAGATAATGCCACGGCTCAGGTTTCACAGAACTGTCTACGTCATGCTTTGACGCTTCCGTGACCTGCCAGATCACCTTATCTCTCGCCCATGGAGCACGTGTGGGAAAAGATGGGACGCCAACTTTCTCCATGTCCCAGTATTCCTGAGTTAGAGCGTCAGTTGCAAGAAGTGTGGGCCAATCTGTCCCAGGCTAACATAATGCGTCTCTTTAACTCCATGCCGGACCTTATCACCGTATGCATCCGATCACGAGGCAGTACGACGCGGTACAAACGCTGACCAAAATGTGTACTGTATGTCTGTGGGAAATCGTTCTGCTGCTGTGATATTGTAATCTCTTCTGTCTTTGGTTTGTACCATCTCACTACTAAAATGTCATTTTAATCCAACGCTTCGTTCTTAGTGCGCGAATTTTTATGACAGTGAGTGTATATTCGATTTCAAAGGTTTGTTTGCCCCCTTTCTCGCATACCTGCTGGAGTTGATAACACCTGAGGGCGGTCTTCGGAGCGCTAGGCCAGTTACTTTTTCAGGGCTGCAACCCTGATGTAAAAGAGGCTCATTGGTGCAGCCCTGAAAAAGTAAGTTTTTCATTTTGATATAATCTGCTGAACGGAAAGAACAATTATATTATGAATACTTGTACTCACGGCATCGGTTTCCCGCGACTGCCTGGAGAAGAGTGTGAACATTTCGTATCAAGTAACGGGTCCTAATTGTGACTTTCTTCAGATTGGCACTCACAGTCAAGAGATCGGTGATCGCTGCCCCAATATTTGCGGCACAATAGGATCTCCCGTAGAGCTTCAAGGTTTCTGAAAATGAAATACGTGTGCGTCTTTAGTTGATGCGGTTGCAATGAGTTAAATAGTTGTTTCATCACTAGAAGAGTTTACTGACGAATTTCATCTAAAACACTTGTGCTTTGTGGTCTCATTTCTTTACCCAAATTAACTCTGAAGAATAAGCAGTAGATGCCTCACTAAATTCGGGATTACTGGAAACTTTTCCACGCCAAGTACTGGTGTCCAAAATTAAAGTCCGGAACGCAGTAGCGGGTAAATTATAAAACGCGTTCAACAAGTTAGTAACATCATGCAATGCATTGATTCAGACACGCTTTCCAACATATCAGAAATCATTACTCAAGTTATGAGGATAATGGCTGTGGAATAAATCTCGCTTCTGAGCCCTGACCTTTGACCCCATTTCGATTACATTAAACACAATTGGTTCAGTATACCTCCGGAACAACATACTAAAGGTTTGTCGCAATAGAAACATTTTTAGTCAAGTTATGAGGATAATAACTGTGGAATAAATATCGCTCCTGTGTCCTGACCTTTAAACCCATTTCGATGATATTCAACAGAACCCGTTCAGTACATCTTCGGAACAACATGATAGTGTTTTGTCAAAATCGAAGCATTTTTACGTAAGTTACGATGCATAAGGGCAATGGAATGGATCCCGCTCCTATGTCCTGACCTTTAGCCACATTTCTCTCATTTTCTACAGGGTTTGTCCGCAGGTAGTCTTCTACCACATACTAAAATTTCATCGAAATCAAACCATTTGTACGCAAGTTATGACGCATAATGGCAATGGAATGGATCCCGCACCTATGCCCTGCCCTTTGAACCCATGTCGCCCATTTTTAATATGGTCCGTCCCATGGTGGTCCTCTACCACATACTAAAATTTCATTGAAATTTAACCTTTTGTAGCGAGTTATCGTGTGGACGGACGGACAGACAGACAGACGAAGCTGGAGCATATACGTTTCTTCAACCTACGGTTGGAAAGCGTGAATAATATGGTACGATGTTCACAGCACATGCGCAAATGGACATGAGAAACAAATGCCCGCAGTGAAATCTGGATATCAGAGAGCAAAATGCTGTCCAACACGTAAATTGAGTTATGTACAAATTACGTCCAACAAATTCCAGGACTGACTGCATAACTGACGTAAAAGTACTGGAATAAAAATATCACGTGTGTGCCAGAAGACGGCAGTCCTTGGCCAATCAGCGAACAGCTGGAAACCGGTTTGTACCTGTACGGCAGACGGGCATTTAAGGAGTCACAGCAAGCGTTCTCGACCCATTTCATTTTAGCCATGGAAGAAACGATAGCAAACTTCCGTTTTTGTTGGAAACTTGCTAAAACAGCTGCTGCATCTTACAGAATGTTAAAAGGAGCGCATGGAGACAAAGCATTACCCTTCAGTAGAGCTTTCGAATGGTATTCACGGTTTCGTAACAGGAGGGAATCTTCTAAGGGTAATCCGGATTCCCCTCCAGCGTGTGTGGACAGCGGGAAAAATCGAAGAGGGGAGAAACCGTTCAAGAAAGATTGCCGAATTACAGTGAGACGTTTGGCTGAGTCAGTGGGCACCAGTAAGTCTATCGGTCATGAGATTCCACTCGAGGATCTGTGAAAACGAAAACTTAATGCCAGAATGGTACCCCGCATTCTGAAAGATGACCAAAGGGAGGCTTTATCTCTTCCAAACTTCTGGGCTCTGCAGCTTAAGATCTTGACTTTTGGTCCAGAATTATTGCAAGAGATGAAACATGGTGCTTCAAGTACGATCCGCAAACCAGCGACAAAGCGATGAATGGAGAGGTATCCACTCACAGTATCATGCAGACATTACATATATCCAACCAGCTGTGACACAACAACTTACGGACATCTCGGAAAGTGCCTTCCAGAACTGTTTTCAGGACCTTCAGAAACGCCGGAACTGTGTGTTGATTCAGAAGGGCGATATTTTGAAGGTGACTAGCATTAATTGTGACTATGATACATTTTACGCTTTTCATCCGTAGGTTGAAGAAGCGTATATGTTCCAGCTTTGTCAGTCTGTCTGTCCGCACGATAACTCGCGTAAAAATGGTTCAATTTCGATGAAATTTTAGTATGTGGTAAGGAATAACTTGGGAAGGAACCTTGTTGAAAATGGGCAAAATGGGGTCAAAGGTCAAGACATAGGAGGGAATCCATTCTATCGCCCTTATGCGTCATAACTTACGTAAAAATGCTGCGATTGCTACAAAACGTCATCATGCTGTTCCGATGATGTACCGAACCGGTTCTGTTTAATATAATCGAAATGGGGTCAAAGGTCAGGGCATAGGAGCGAAATTTATTCCACAACCATTACCTCATAACTTGAGTAATGATTTCTAGTATGTTGGAAAGCGTATCACAATGATGAACTGCATGATTTTATTAACTTGTATTAAATACTTTTGAGACCACAGAGGTATATCACGAAAACCAGGAATTTTAAAAATTAGAACACACGTTGTGTGAGTAATAAAAGTGGGCACCTAAGGGTTTTCTGTTTAGAATTTTAAACACGAAAGATGACACCCAATTTTCGGGTGTAATGAGCACGTTTTTGCATCCGTTCTGGCGAGAATTATATTTATCAAAGCTATTCCAAGTCAATGGAATCGTCATGGAAAACAATAGAAAGAAGTTTTTCAATCGGGTTTTCAATCCAGCAGATATTGCTATAAGCGGAATCGTGACCTTGCGCCCTCTGGTTGCAGATTTATCAGTTAAATTTGTTTTTATTTATGTGAGAAACATTTCGCAACGGTAACTCTCTTGAACAAAGAAAGAATTTTTCAAATCGGACTCTTCGAGACAGAGATATGGACAAGTATCAGACATGCATCTACGCTCCCTAGCGGGAAAACCATGCATTATTTTAACAAGAATGTATTCTCAAAGGGTTTTTCAATGTGAGCTGTATCAGTCAAAAAAAAAATTATTTTTTAGTCGAGTTTTGAGGAACGCAGACTTCGCGGCAAATACAGCAGAAGCAGAAATTAACACTTATGCCCCCTGGTGGCCAAACCATTCGTTAACAAATATTAGAAATTATATGAAACACATTTTCCATCAGGAGATGTATGCGATACAGGAAGAATTTTCGGACAAATGATCAGAAGCCATTAGCTCGGACGAATGATCAGAAGCCATTGCTTAGACCACTGGCCATCGGGGCGGGCAAACAACTGTCCTTCGGTCAATACTTTAAGGACGTCCCAGGTAGCAGAGTCTTGCAATTTAACGTAGACCCAATACTGTGCCACGGTCTTCAAGTCCTAAAAGACGGTGGCTCAGTGTTGGGAGTACGTTAACTTGCAAGGCTGAGCTACCTGGGGCAGGGCCGCCCATACGAATTGTGGGCCCCCCTACGAATATTTATCACGGCCCCTCCTACAAGCATGATATATAGAAAACCCAAAGTGACAAAAACAGAAAATAAATTAATGTAATGGAAAAATATTAACACAAATGTTAATCAAAACATCGAAATATTTGTGTGCTTATTTTTCGACTGCAGAAAAAAGTACACTATACTGTAAACTTTTTAAATCATATTAACTGTTCTGTACCCTTTTTTTTTTTTTTTGGAACCACTTCAAGGTCTGAGACCAGGGCGCCCCCCCCTCCCTTTGGCCGTCCCTAGAAACTGCCCTGGAGCCTAGATCATTGTAGTGTAGTCTAATTCATTTTTGTACAGGAGTATCCTAATTCAAGCATCACATTTATAGAAGCTCTTGAGAAGTAGGCTAATTCAGTCAATCTAATTCATGAGAATTCAAAGCAGACGGCACCTTGAATCGTCTTACTTTAGCAAACACGAGACCTCACAAACGTAAACCTTTGAAGCCAGGTCACACTCAATGGATAGCATTGTTAGACTGTTGGGTGTTTCTTGACCTAAACATGTTCGCAAGTGATTTTTTATCAACTTTAATTTACTGAACCCATGTTTACCAGATGCCACACTAAGAGGGAGAGTGACGAAAAGTCTTAATGCAATACACACCTATGGGTGCACATTCCGGAGTTTAGACTGGTAGATATTGTTTAAAATGTGTACGGGCAGGCTTTTAGTGTTTACCTTTTTAACTAATTGTGGATAGGTTGCAGCAAAAATTGTTTCAAAACATTCAATTTCACTCAAGAGATTGGTAGATCTTCTGGATATCTCAAAAGACTTCTACAGATTTCTTAGTTTCCGAACTTGTCCCAACTTCTGTCAGTGCCATCCTGGTCTTGGGCTGGATATTCAAAATAGCTGCAAAATCATTTCAAATGTCTCTTATTTCCTGAAATCTTGTTCTCAGCTGGATTGTAATCTTGTCAATTATAACATAAAACACGTTTATTTTTCTATCTTTTCAAGTAGAGACTCTTCACAATCTTCTTCCTGATCTCTAATTTTTTTTTCGTTTTCTTTTTTCTTTAAATTCTGATTTGGATTTCAATTTCTCAGCTACTTGTTTTGCTTCACTTTGGTATCTCAGTCAATTTTCTCTTCCTTCTTGGATCTCTTCGAGCAATGCCTCTACGTTGTCTCTTTCTACTTCTAAAGAAATTTCTTCTGATTGTAAAATCAGGTTTGTCTTATTAATGTTTTTCAAAATTTCTGCCCAAATGAGGATCAAAACAATGGTTTCAAGCTTACTCAAGTGTATTAAAACACTGTTCAATTCTGTTCGGCCATCAATGAAGAGATTACATTTGTCTCTGATGTACTGGAGAGCTGCAATGATTTCTGGCAGATTTTCAGACAAAGGTTTGACAGCATCAATTCTTCAGCCCCACCTTGTGTCTGACAATATACTTATCGAATTTCCAGTGTTCTATTTTACAATTTTCCACCTTTCAGGGCAGTTACTAGTGAAGTTTTACAGCTGGTTGATGGTTGAAAAATATGTGTTGGCTTCTGTGATTGATTTTGCTGCATGCACACCAACTAGGTTCAACGTGTGAGCAACACAAGGGGAAAATGTTGCAAATGGATTGAGTTCTTTTATGCGGCCTTGAACTCTTTTGATATGGCCAGCCATGTTAGCACCGTTGTCATAACATTGTCCTCTGCAATTACTCAAATCCAACTCATTCTTGTGGAACTCTTCTAAAATTGCATTTGTCATTTCTTTGCCTGCTTTTTTGTAGCAGGCAAGAAAGTAAGATATCTTTCTTCAATACCCCACGGATTTTCTTTTAAATAAACATACCTCAACATCAGCACATTCAGTTCAGTTTTGGACAAATGTGGAGGAGCGTCACACATAAAAGCAAAGTATATGTCATCTTTTACTTCCTTTAGAATCTGCTTTAAAACCTCATTGCCACACAATGTCAAAAACCTATCTTGAGAACAACAAGATAAATAATGAACAAACTTTTTGTTCTCATTTTGGTATTTTTTCACATAGTTTAAACATTCTTTAAGAAAAGGATCATATTTAGCCAACAGCTCTAGAGTGCCCAAAAAGTTTCCATTGTTGTTTTCTTCTAATCTGGAACTAGCCCCCTGAATGATAGGTTTCTAGAACCTAAAAACAAAACTACATCAATTACCCTTTTTAATGCGAAGAGCTGTCAATGTCCATGCCAGATAGGCTTTGTTCGAGTAATCTCCATGGCACATAGTTTTCTTCATGACTTGGGAGCACTTGATAAAGGTCATGCCAGGTGTTGTTTTATTTTGTAGTCAAATCCTTCTGTTTTTCCGAGTTTTGAAACAGGCTTGTTTTGAGTACGTTCATCTTGCTTAAAAATCAGACATGGGCCACAAAAAAGTCTCTGTTGAGATTTACTCCACAGCAACCAGTCTCATTGTACCGAAAATTTACCTTGACTGCACTTAGAAAAAAATACCTTGACTGCACTTCTTCCTCTATGCACACATTTTGAACAGGTTTAGTGGGTAGATTTAGCTCACTATCTCCCAATTCCCGCACGTCTACTCTGGTAACATTCCCTGGAGATTCGTTGTCTAAGTCCGACACAGAGGTATTTGTAATACCTGGTGACGTGGGTTTAAAATAGTCAAATATAGGTATCTAAATATTCTTAAGTTTCCCCTTGAACTGTCCATTTTTCTTTCGTTTTTCGTGCCTTTTTTGGGCACCTGACTGGTGTTTATATCGAGAAGAGGATGGCCTTTGATCGGTTTGGTATATCCGTATATACACACAAAAATTCACTGAAACGATATTGTAATAACTGTAAACCGTTTGATTTAAAGTTATTCCCACACATCACGTATGTAACACCAAATCAATAAAGAATTACAATTTAACTAAAAAAATCGTGAAAACTGCAGAAACTAACAACTTAAACACGGAAGGCAGCCGACTAATTAAAACATTGTTGCTCAAGTCACGTGCTAGGTAGCCGTCGGTGAAAGACTTCCCTCACGCACAACACAACTTAATTCCCCTACGAAAAAGGAAATATCTTTTTTATTAGTTGCGTTCTAGATAAAGAGAAAGCCTCAAGGTAAAGAGAAAGCCTGAAGCTTTCTCTTTTACCGTGTGGCGTCTTCCATCCTATTGCTGCAGTAATCCATAAACTGATGCACATCAAATAACAACTACTTTTTACTTTACTTTAACAACACACACCACAACAAACAAAAACATGAGACAAATCCTTGCTAAAACATGAACAACTCTGTTCGAACCGACGTCTTCTCACGCTGGAGCGGTTATTCTACCAATTGAATTGTTCTGGCAGTCTTATCGCTGCTTTACTGTCGATTGGACTCATGCGTCATCTGAGTAGTACGTCATCCGCTTCATATCACGTGGTATGTTACAACCACTATTTTAACTTTCATTTGGAGTTCCTGTGTTTTCATCTGTAAATTTAGTTTCTTCTCGTTAAATATTTTCTAATTTAATGCGACTGATTCTCTCTAGATTAATTTGAAGTTCGCTGACATCAGGTTGAATTCCAACCTACGTAGTTATACTCCAGAGATCAGGTCTTGTGTGTAAAATGTTCGACGTGCAATGTTTTGATAGAACCTTTTCTTCTACCATTACGAGAGAATTGTGTGACGCATACTCTAAATTAACTTTCATTTTTAGTTGCTTTCTCTCTGTAAATTTGAGTTCATTTTCTCTTAGCGTTTCAAACTTCACGTTATATTCTTACAAAGTTTGGTGCTGAGTAATATTTCAACGCCCTTTGGCGAGGATTCGTTGATGCTTCGCTTGAAAAGAGTTTTCGTATCGGTAGTTTATCCCGTATTTTACCCGACTGGAGCAGATAATGAAAATACATATAAAATAGTTATAACTTGCTCTTGCAGTGAGGAATGTATTTATTCAGATCTTGTGGGGGAGGTCTCAAACATTGTCCGTGTTTCCTTTTCTTCTCTATATTCGTAACATGTTGAATCCCATCTCGTTGCGGCCAGCATTCGCTGTCCCTAATCATCAGCGCTCATTGCATTTTGCTTATCTCGGATCACACCTACCAGAGAGAATCTACCACCTCCTTCTTCGGTCACTTCCAACCAAATCCCCTTGTGTAAAGTTCTAATCTTCCCCCAACGGACACCAAAGTATGTCCCTTTCTTCCTTGAAGGTGCGGACGCTCCTTAAAATGCCCTCTCTGTGACCCTTCAAGATCATTATCCAGTTCCCCTTCGCACAACGACGGAACCATAAATCTAACTTTCATTCAGCCCGATGTCCAGCTGCATTGAAATTGGCGGAAAAAAGTATAACGAAGTGAATTTCTCCGTCATTTTTATCCGCGCCGGGGTTCGAACCCGGGTCCACTCATTCCGGAATAAGTTGCTCTACCAATTAAGCTACGCGGACATGTATTCTAATTCCTATCTGCCTTTATGTCGTGTGCGTCCTTCTGGCAGGTACGTCACATCTCCTGGTACGTTACATCATCTTCCCCTTATTTTTTTTTTTCGAAGTGCTGGAGAAAGGATTCTCTGATTTTTCCTATCTCGCGGTGTGGAAATAACATCACACCAATGCAAGATTTTGAACGGTCGGGTCATCCGGGCGCCATTATAACGAAGTAAATTTCTCCGTCATTTTTATCCGCGCCGGGGTTCGAACCCGCGTCCACTCATTCCGGAATAAGTTGCTCTACCAATTAAGCTACGCGGACATTTTATTCTGATTCCTATCTGCCTTTATGTCGTGTGCGTCCTTCTGGCAGGTACGTCACATCTCCTGGTACGTTACAAAAGTGCTAACGAGAAGGCAGATGATTACAATTCTCGCTATCTTTAAAATGATAACTTAACTTCATTCCTGACAAACATTGATGCCCAGGTTACAATACTCGTATCTTCTCTCTCGCGGAAGGAGGTTGGCAACAGTTTTCAGGTCAGAGAGCGTGACGTATGCATGTTGACAGATAATACCTACAGATATGTAATGTTGAAGCAGCAACCAAAAGAGAACTGCTGGTGTGATGTTATAATCGTGGAAGCTACGTTCCCTAAAACTGTGTCTATTTGAAGGTTGCGCATTAGAGTGGTGCTGTTATACACTGTATTGACCAAAGTCACTGTACACCCCTTCAAAAGCAAATGAACGGATCCGCTACGTTGTTAAAACGCGCGGTACAGCTGCAAACGTGATAAAAACAAGGCTGCAGCTGACTGCGATCATATCGCACTGTGAGTTTGAGTGAAAATGTCGCGGCGGGAAGGAACTGACTTTGAGAATGGAAAGATTGTTGGTTGTTATGTTAATGGGTTGTCCATAAAAGAAACCGAGAGGCGATTAAACATACCCCAGTCAACTGTTTTGGATGTACTGAAAATGTGGAAGACACATGGCGTGCCTGAAGCAGCACAACGTACCGGCAGACCAAAGAGAATCAGTGATAGAGGACGTCAAAACCTCAGGAGAGTCGTTACAGCTAATCGACGTAATACTGCACAAGACCTCAGTGTACAGGTGAGTAAAAATGCTGGAACCTCGGTATGTACACGTTCCATTCGCAAAGAACTTCATTCCATGGATAACCGTGGTCGAGCGGCTGCTCATAAGCCTTTCATCTCAACTCGGAATGTCACTCGTAGTTTAGCATGGTGTAAAACACATTTATCGTGGACAGTAGATCAATGGAAACAGATCCTATGGACTGATGAATCCAGATACACGATCCATCAGTCTGATGGCCGTGTGTGGGTATCGGGCAGCCGGGTGAACGCTATTTATCACAGTGTACTGTTCCTACGGTCACGTTTCGAGCTGGCAGTGTACTCGTGTGTGGGTTTTTTCGTGGTATGGTCTCGGACCATTGGTTATCGTGGACAAACCTGTTAACCACCACGTCTACCTCGATATTCTGGACAATTATGCCCTAACAACTCTGTGGCAATACTATGGAACCAAGTTTTGTTGGTATCAGCCGGATAATGCACCGAGCCATAAAGCAAGGACTGTTACGTCGTAGTTTGAAGACGATTCCATATCGTGTGTGGACTGGTCATCACAGAGTTCTGATAGAGCACCGATGGGATGAATCAGGTCGTGGCATAAAAAGTTCGGAAACAAGGCCTGCTACTAAACAACAGTCAGCAGCAGCGTTATGTACTGAATGAAAGCGCATACATACCTCTGTGTTCCAAAACCTTGTGGAAAGGGTGTCACGTCAATTCGTCGCGTGCGTCAATTCGTCGCCTGCGTCAGTTCGTCGCGCGTCAATTCGTCGAGCGTCAATTCGTTGCGGACCGATTCGTTGACAACGTCAATTCGTCGCGTTTACAGATTTTGGTTACATACAAAACGAATGCAGGAAAACGTACGATTTAAAATTTTCGTGAAATCTAGTTTTCAATTTCAGAACCATCAAATTTGGTATCATGAAACCCTAACTTAGACGCTAGACGGTTTTTGGGGAAATGATTGGAGACCGGGGGTCAGAGCCCCCCCCCATCTCATGAAAAATTTCGTAAAATCTACAGTTTTCATTTTAGAACCACAAAATTTGGTATACTATCTCATGGTACTCTAACTTAGACGGTACACCGTTTTTGGAACGGGTCAAGGCCCGGGGGTCACAGCCCCCCACATACAGAATTTTCTTAAAAACTACAGTTTTCAATTCAGAACCACCAATTCTGGTATACTATCTCATGGTACTCTAACTTAGACGCCAGACGACTTTTTGAAGGGGTTGCAGCCCGGGGGTAAGGGCAATCTACAGTTTTCAATTTAGAACCACCAAATTTGGTATACTATCTCACGGTACCCTAACTTAGACGCTAGACGGTTTTTGGAAGGGCCTGGAGCCCGGGGGTAAGAGCCCCCGTCATAAAAAATGCCGTAAAATCTACAGTAATCAATTTAGAACCAATAAATTTGGTATAATATAACTTAGACGGTAGACCGTTTTTGGAACGGGTCAAGGCCCGGAGGTTAGAGCCCCCCCCCATAATTTTTTTTGTAAAATCTACAGTTTTCAATTTAGAACCATTAAGTATGGTGTCATGAAACTCTAACTTAGACGCTAGACGCTTTTTGGAAGGGGTTAGAGCCCGGGGGGTGAAAGCCCCCATCATAAAAATTTCGTAAAATCTACACTTTTTAATTTAGAGCCACCAAATTCGGTATACTATCTCATGGTACCCTAACTTAGACGCTAGACGGTTTTTGGAAGGGCTTGGAGCCCGGGGGGTAAGAGCCCCCGTCATAAAAAAATGCCGTAAAATCTACAGTAAGCAATTTAGAACCACCAAATTTGGTACACTATCTCATGGTACTCTAACTTAGACGGTAGACCGTTTTTAGAACGGGTCAAGGCCCGGGGGTCACAGCCCCTCCACATACAAAATTTTCTAAAAAACTACATTTAAAAATTGTCTTTATTCTTCAAATAAAAATAGCATTTCTATGTACATGATAGTAGAATTCTGCCAATAAATACAGTTGTATATACATCAACTGGAGGAATCCAGTGAAACATAAAACAAAATATTGTTAAAATCATAAAATTATTTCGCCACGAAGGGCAAAGGAGAGGCAGACAATAAAGCACGGGCGATGCAAATGAAAATGTATACTGCAGTATTGTAGACAAGAAAAGACATGTTTCTATACTGTTCACAAATTCCAATTAAGCATTACTACTATACTCAAGATTAAATATGCACAAGTTACTAATTCACAGAAAAGACCATGGGTGAGAAGGAACTAACAGGTGCAACAGTATTTATAAATGTGACAGAAATGGTAGAAACACTGAAGCACAATTACTTATTATATGTACAGAATTATGCAGTGACAAGAGAGAAATACGCTAAACGGACCCAGGAGGGCAACTTTACAAAAAAAAAAAAAAACAGAAATCGAACAGTAATGCAATGCATAAGTGTCATATCATATGTACAGAACAATACAGTGACAAGGAAGAAAGCCGCTAAACATACCCAGAAGGGAAGCTTCTCATAAAACAGAAATGTAACAGTGATGCTACACTCAAACTTTACATCATCTGTACAGAAGTATTCAGTGACAAGGGGGAGAATCGCTAAAAGTGCTCAGAAGGGCATCTTCTTACATTAAATTATACACACAGGGACAATAAAATTTCAAAATATATTCTACATACTGCAGGGGACATTGCGTGTGCACTAAACTGTGCAGAAAAAAGAATTATATACAACATAATCGAAGAGAACATGGGAAACATGGTGAGCTATCTCCAATAGCACATAAAACAGAATAATCACAAATACCGAATCATGTGGGTGAAAAAGGAGACTCCACCTAGGAACCTCATACCACCAAAATGAATACGTAAAATCATGAGTTGGGACAGTGAATGTGGGCGACAACAAAAATCCCACCTATAAGTTGAGATGTAGCTGCAAATTGTGGATATGGAACCACCCAGCCGATTGGGCCCAGGTGGATTGAAAAACGTTATCGGTGTGTGTTGAGGCAGCACGAGAGTGCTCCATTCGGAGACGAGTGGTTAACCGTGCTAGGAAGCGTCTCCGAATGATAGCACTTGCCTCCTGAGGAGGTGGAGTAAGAGCAGGGAGGCGTTGTTCAAGATGGAAAGTATATACAGTGAACTTCACAAGAAGAAAAATGTAACGGCACACAGGAGGCAAGTGAGTAGGTGGATGTTTAGTTTGGAGTAGCCAAACATATGCAAGAAATGGTAACGATCGTGCACAAATTCGTTCAGCAAGGCGAAATGCTGTGTTTAGGACTGGCAGGAGTACGGGGCAGAAGAGGTATTGATGTTGGACGTCGCTGACTTCAGGGCAAAAGGAGCACTGTGGAGAAGTGAGAAGAGTCATGCGAAATAGTACTGATGGGGCGGGGAGACGAAGGTGAAGAAATTGCCAATGGACATTGAGTTCAAGAGGGGAGGAAAGAGGAGAGGTAGAGGCTGTCCAGATAGCGGGGAGAAGAGAAGGAGAAGCAGAATAAACAGAAAGTGGAAGTGCGGGATGGGAAAGAAGAACCCAATAAAGAGAAGAGGAAGAGATAGAAGTAACTAGAACCGGGGAGCTACGAATGAGGAGAAAGAACGGTAGAGAAAGAGGGGCGGAGGGGACCGAGAAGAGACCATCAGGGGAAGCGAGGAGTGGAAAGAGGCTCCAAAGCGCTGTGCGAAGGAGAAGATATTCGTTAGCAAGAGTAATTGTTGGAGATAGAAACAGGGAAGAAAGAGGTCTCCAGGTTAGATCAGAAGTTACGAGAGAACGGACAGTTATCACACCAGAGCGGATCCAATGAGGAAAGTAAAAGTAAGGGAGGTTAGGAGGGTGAATAGGAGAAGAGAAGAAGAGAGGTTCATCTAGAAGATCAAGAGTTGAAGAAGGAAATGAACGGAGAAGAGGAAGCGAACGAAAGAGAGAAAGGCCCTCTCGCAGGACAGGAGGGAGGTGGGACGGAAGAAGAGAGTATGAATCCATCTTCAGAAACAGTAGGAAGGTGAAAGATGGGTCACGGGAAGAAGCTAGGACATTCAAGGTAGCGGTAAGGGACGGAACAGTTGAAGTAGCAAGGCGAATGAAATGAATAATGCGATGTGTTTTATAAAGGACAACTGGATCAGGAAGCTACAGTTTTCAATTCAGAACCACCAAATCTGGTATACTATCTCGTGGTATTCTAACTTAGACTGTAGACGGTTTTTGTAAGCGGTTGGAGCCCGGGGGTTAGAGCACCCGTACAAAATTGCCGTAAAATCTAGTTTTCAATTTAAAACCACCAAGTTTGGTGCCATGAAACTCTAACTTAGCGGAAGACCGTTTTTGGAACGGATCTATTGCCGGGAGGTCAGACCCCCCCCGATGCAAAATAATCTACAGTTTTATATTTAGAACCAACAAACTTGGTATACTATCTCATGGTATTTTAACTTCGACTGTAGATGGTTTTTTGGAAACGGTTGGAGCTCGGGGTTCAGAGCTCCCCCCTAAAAATTTCGTGACTAAAAATTTCGTGAAATCTACAGTTTTACATTTAGAACCACCAAATTTGGTATACTACATCATGGTACTCTAACTTAGACGGTAGACGGTTTTCAGAACGCGTCGGGGCACGGGTGGTTAGAACCCCCCCCCCCCACACACACACACACAAATTTCGTAAAATCTATAGTTTTCAATTTAGAACCACCAAATTTGGTATACTATATCATGGTAATCTAACTTAGACGGTTTTCGGAACGGGTAGGGGCACGGGGGTTTCAGCCCCCCCTACAAAATTTTCGTGAAATCTACAGTTTTCAATGAAAAACCACCAAATTTGGTATACTATATCATGGTAATCTAACTTAGACTGTTTTTAGAACTGGTCGGGGTACGGTGAGTTTCATCCCCCCCCCCCAAAAAAAATAATTCGTGAGATCTACAATTTTCAATTTAGAACCACCAAAATTTGGTATACTATCTCATGGTAGTCTAACTTAGACGACAGACGCTTTTTGGAACGGGACGGCCACTGGGTCAGAGCCCACGTCATAAAAATATTTGTAAAATCTACAGTTTTCAATTCAGAACCACCAAATCTGGTATACTATCTTGTGGTATTCTAACTTAGACTGTAGACGGTTTTTGGAAGCGGTTGGAGCGCGGGGGTTAGAGCACCCCTACAAAATTGCCGTAAAATCTAGCTTTCAATTTAAAACCACCAAATTTGGTGTCATGAAACTCTAACTTAGCGGAAGACCGTTTTTGGAACGGATCGGGGGCCGGGAGGTCAGAACTCCCCCCTTCGGTACAAAATTATCGTAAAATCTACAGCTTTCAATTTAGAACCACCAAACTTGGTATGCTATCTCATGGTATTTTAACTTCGACTGTAGATGGTTTTTTGGAAAGGGTTGGAGCTCGGGGTACAGAGCCCCCTCCCCCATAAAAATTTCATGAAATCTACAGTTTTCTTTTTTTTTTTTTTTGAGGGGAGGTTTAACGACCACCGTGAGCAACTCAATGGGCTATAAGCAGTCGCCCGTCCCTAATTTAGGGTCACTGGTTCCAGGGAAGGGAGATAACCAGTGCCGTAAGACAAACACAACATCCATGCCTCACCGGGATTTGAACCCGGACCCCGTTCGGACGAATGATCAGAGGCCAGCGCCTTAGACCACTGCGCCACCGGGGCGCGGCTCTACAGTTTTCAATTTAGAACCATCAAATTTGGTATACTACATCATGGTACTCTAACTTAGACGGTAGATGGTTTTCAGAACGGGTTGGGGCACGGGTGGTTAGAACCCCTGCCAGACACACACACACACACAAATTTCATAAAATCCATAGTTTTCAATTTAGAACCACCAAATTTGGTATGCTATATCATGGTAACCTAACTTAGACGGTTTTCAGAACGGGTCGGGGCACGGTGGGTTTCTTCCCCCCCCCCCCCCCAAATTTTTTTTCGTGAAATCTACAATTTTCAATTTAGAACCACCAAATTTGGTATACTATCTCATGGTAGTCGAAGTTAGACGGCAGATGGTTTTTGGAAAGGGACGGGCACCGCGACAGAGCCCACCTCATAAAAAATTTTGTAAAACCTACAGTTTTCAATTTGGAACCACCAAATTTGGTATAGTATCTCATGGTGCTCTAACTTAAACGGTAGACGGTTTTTTTTGAAAGGGTCAAGGCCCGGGGTGTAAGTGCCTCCGCATACAAACTTCTTCTTGATAAGTGGTCAGAAACCAGTCCCTAGATCACTCTGCCGCCCTAGCGGCACACGTTGAAATGTATTTTTCATACGGCCCCAAACGCTCTTATGGACATACTAGATTGAACTGAACGCAAATAAATCATTAAAACAATTTGTATTAGCAGGAATACCAGTTATTTGCCAGGTACATATTACTATTTGTGGAATCACCAAGTTCAGCGGGTGAAAGTTAATGAATGAAAAATATATTTCTGCATTTTTCCAGTAAACTTATTTTAAATTTTTTTGATTTAGTTAATTTAATTTTGCGAAACAAAAAAGAAAGAAAAAGGAATGGGAATACTTACCTTCTAGGAGACATCTATAGAACTGCAGTACATCTGGCGTGTGCTTATGTGAATCCTGCAACAAAGAAATGCAATGTACCTATGTGATGTCGATTGCGTTCGACTTCACATTGGCATTGATCATTTTTTCTTACCGTTTTGAATTTTGAATATCTGGAACTCTCTATTTACATTACATTATATTTCTTCCTGATAAGCCGTTCGTTGGTAGTGAAAGCTAAACTATATTGATTTGTGTTTTTAATAGACCATTAAACGCACATTTTTTCGCTTTATTGTTATCTACAGTTTCTAACTTCGACCGTAGGTTGGTTAGTTGGTTGGTTGATGGTTTATGGTGCAAGGCCCTCAAAGGGCCAAAGAGCGCCTTAGAACGTAGATAGGGTATTCTTAAGAGTAAAAAACGGAGCTTTTATGAAAATTTTGTTTGGGGCTCCCTTGACCAGGGCCCCGACCCCTTCCAAAAACCGTCTACCGTCTAAGTTAGATAACCATGAGATAGTATACCAAATTTGGTAGTTCTAAATTGCAAACAGTAGATTTTACGAAATGTTTATGGGGGGGGAGCACTCACCCCCGGGCTCCAACCCCTTCCAAAAACCGACTAGCGTCTAAGTTAGAGTTTCATGATACCATATTTGATGGTTCTGAATTGAAAACTGTAGATTTTACGAAAAAAAATTATGGGGGCGGGCACTCTGAGTCCCGGGCCTTGACCCGATCCAAAAACGGTCTACCGTGTAAGTTAGAGTACAATGAGATAGTATACCAAATTTGGTGGATCTAAAGTGAAAACTAGTTTTTACGAATTTTTTTATGAGGGGAGCTCTGACCCCCGGGCCTTGACCCGTTCCGAAAACGGTCTACCGTCGAAGTTAGAGTACCATGAGATAGTATACCAAATTTGGTGGTTCTAAATTGAAAACTAGATTTTGCGATTTTTTATGAAAGGGGCCTTTACCCCTGGGCTGCAACCCCTTCCAAAAACGGTCTACGGTCTAAGTTAGAGTACCATGAAATAGTATACCAAATTTGGTGGTTCTAAATTGAAAACTGTAGATTTTACGAAATTTTTAGGAGGGGGGTGGGGGCTTTCACCCCCGGGCTTTAACCCCTTCCAGAAAGCGTCTAGCGTCTAAGTTAGAGTTTCATGATACCATACTTAATGGTTCTTAATTGAAAACTTTTCCCATGTTCTCTTCGATTATGTTGTATTTTATATTGTATATAATTCTTTCTTCTGCACAATTTACTGCACACGCAATGTCCTCTGCATTATGTTGAATATATTTTGAAATTTTATTGTCCCTGTGTGTATAATTTAATGTAAGAAGTTGCTCTTCTGAGTACTTTTAGCGATTCTCCCCCTTGTCACTGAATACTTCTGTACAGATGATGTAAATTTTGAGTGTAGCATCACTGTTACATTTCTGTTTCATGAGAAGCTGCCCTTCTGGGTATGTTTAGCGGCTTTCTTCCTTGTCACTGTATTGTTCTGTACATATGATATGACACTTATGCATTGCATTACTGTTCTATTTCTGTTTTTTTTAAAGTTGCCCTCCTGGGTCCGTTTAGCGTATTTCTCTCTTGTCACTGCATCATCATCATCATCATTGTCAACCATTATCAATCCACTGCTGGACGAAGGTCTCCCCAAGTTTCCTCCACAACGGTCTGTCTTGTGCCAGTCTCCTCCATGTCACTCCCGCATACTTTCGAATTTCATCCACCCATCTTCCATGTGGTCTTCTTCTGGGTCTTTTCCTGTCCCTTGGAATCCAATCTAAAATTTCGGCTGTCCATCGATGGTCTGTTCTTCTGGCAGTATGTCCAGCCCATTGCCATTTCAGGGATTTAACTCTGATCATGATGTCTTCCACTCTTGTCATTTTTCGGATCCACGTGTTCCTCTTCTTATCTCTCCTGGTTACACCAAGCATGCACCTTTCCATGCTACTTTGAGTTGTCTGCAGCCTTTGTATGTCTCTTTTAGTTAAGGCCCACGTCTCTGCTCCATACGCAAGCACTGGAAGGATGCATTGATCAAACACTTTTCTTTTAAGACATAATGGCATATTGCTCTTGAAAATTATGCTGTTTCTTCCAAAAGCTCTCCAGGCAAGTTTTGTACGCCGATTAATTTCTTCACCAATGTGACCCTCACTTGATATCTGCTGTCCAAGATAAACGTACGTGTCTGTTATCTCCAGCTTTTCTCCATCAATCGATAAATCTTCATTTCTTGTAAAAGCATTGTACATCACTTTTGTCTTCTGAAAGTTCATTTTTAATCCCACTTCTTTACTCTTGTCAGCAAGTTCCTGGATCATACTCTGTAGCTCTGATGGGGTAGTTGCAAAAATGACTATGTCATCAGCAAAACGAAGGTGGGTTAGATAATCTCCATTAATCTTTATTCCTTTGTTTTCCCAGTTCAGTGATTGAAAGACATTTTCCAATGTGGCATTAAAGAGCTTCGGAGATATGGTGTCACCTTGTCTCACTCCTTTTCCAATTTTTATGTGTGTTGTATTTTCAAACAGCCGAATCTTTGCACTTGCATTTTCATAGATGTTATTAATAATATTAATGTATGCATCTTCAATACCGCAGGATTTCAGAGCCATTGCAACTGCTGATTGTTTCACCGAATCAAAGGCTTTTTCATAATCGATAAAAGCCATGCACAATGGAATTTCATATTCCCTCGCTCTTTCAATTAGTTCTCTCAGTACGTGGATATGATCTATTGTGCTGTAGCCACTCCTGAATCCAGCTTGTTCTCTCGGTTGAGCCATGTTCAGTGTCACCTTCAAGCGGTGTGAAAGAACTTTAGTGAAGATTTTATAAACCACTGATAGGAGGCTGATAGGTCTGTAGTTCCTGAGATCCTCAATGTCACCTTTTTTATGTAGCAAGATCATTGTAGCTTTGTTCCAATCCTCAGGAATTTTCCCTTCATTAAGGCATCGAGTGAAAATTTGGGCGAGTACTGTTTCGATTTCTCCACTTGCTTCTTGTATGATGTCAACAGTAATTCCATCTTCTCCTGGAGCTTTTCCCCGCTTCAAGTTCTTGATTGCATGTGCAACTTCTGCTGGAAGGACTGGAAGAACTCTGGTACTGGTACCTTTCATGATGTCTGGAGTACATGTATTATCCCTTTCATATAATTTGGAGTAGAAATCTTTCACTCTTGTCAAAGTTTCGCCTCTATTTCTTGTTACAGAACCATCTTCTTTCTCAGTGCCATAATCTGTTTTTTCCCCTTACTGAGATGTCCCTTTGCTATCTTTAGGCTTTGGTTGTTTTCAATTGCTTTCCTTACTAGTTCACAGTTTAATTTCCTTACGTCTTCAGTGATACTTTTTCGTACTGTCTTGCATAGCTCTATATATTCCACTTTGGAAGTGACATCTTCTTTAGTTGTCCTCATCACTCTTCTTTTTTGCATCAACATTTTGGTTTTTCCTGATAATTTGTTTACATGCAATTTGTTCTTAGACCCAGCTAATTTTGTTGCTGTTTCCATAAGAGCTTTGGTTACTTTTCTGTTAACTTCAGAGATGTCCACTTCTTCCGATGTTAGGCCTTCTAAAGCAGAGAATCTGTTCTTCAGTTCCAATTTGAAGGTATTATGGTGTTTTTTAAGGTTGGTTATGTCAATACATTTTGTTTGTCTTATGAGCTTGCTACGTTCGAGTTTAGTGTTGAGGTGCATCTTACATCTCACCAATCTATGGTCACTGCCTGTGTTGAACTTGTTTAGCACACTGCAGTCTTCTATGACGAATTTTTTGTTACACATAATAAAAACAATTTCACTTGTCATCCCATTTGGATGTCTCCATGTCCATTTCCTGTGTGGCTTTTTCTTGAAAAAGGAGTTCAAGATGAAAAACCCTTCTGCCTCTGCAAACTCAACGAGAGTATTTCCAAGCTGGTTTCTGTTGCCATGACCGAATTTACCAACAGAAGTAAATTCGGTCATACTGCATAATTCTGTATATATAATAAGTATTTGTGCTTCAGTGTTTCTACCATTTCTGTCACATTTATAAATACTGTTGTACTTGTTAGTTCCTTCTCACCCATGATCTTTTATGTGAAATAGTACCTTGTGCATATTTAATCTTGAGTATAGTAGTAATGCTTAATTGGAATTTGTGAACAGTATAGAAACATGTCTTTTCTTGTCTACAATACTGTAATATACATTTTCATTTGCATCGCCCGTGCTTTATTGTCTGCCTCTCCTTTGCCCTTCGTAGCGAAATAAATTTATGATTTTAACAATATTTTGTTTTACGTTTCACTGGATTCCCCCAGTTGATGTATATACAACTGTATTTATTGGCAGAATTCTACTATCATGTACATAGAAATGCTATTTTTATTTGAAGAATAAAGACAATTTTTAAATGTAGTTTTTAAGAAAATTTTGTATGTGGAGGGGCTGTGACCCCCGGGCCTTGACCCGTTCTAAAAACGGTCTACCGTCTAAGTTAGAGTACCATGAGATAGTGTACCAAATTTGGTGGTTCTAAATTGCTTACTGTAGATTTTACGGCATTTTTTATGACAGGTATCTCTTACCCCCCTGGGCTCCAACCCCTTCCAAAGACCGTTTAGCGTCTAAGTTAGAGTACCATGAGATAGTGTACCAAATTAGGTGGTTCTAAATTGAAAACTGTAGATTTTGCGAATTTTTTTATAAGGGGGGCCCTTACCCCCCGGGCTGCAACACCTTCAAAAAATCGTCTAGCGTCTAAGTTAGAGTACCATGAGATAGTATACCAGACTTGGTGGTTCTGCATTGAAAACTGTAGCTGTCGTTCTTCTAAATACTGTTGCACCTGTTAGTTAATTCTCACCCATGGTCTTTTATGTGAATTAGTACCCTGTGCATATTTAATCTTGAGTTTGATAGTAATGCTTAATTGGAATTTGTGAATAGCATAGAATCATGCCTTTTCTTGTGTACAATACTGTAGTATACATTTTAATTTGCATTGCTCGTGCTTTATTTTCTACCTCTCCTTCGCGGCGAAATAATTTTATGATTTTAACAATATTTTGTTTTACGTTTCACTGGATTTTTTTTTTTTTTTGATTGGAGGTTTAACGATAAACGTGAGCAACTCAATGTGCTATAAGCAGTCGCCCGTCCCTAATTTAGGGTCACTGGTTCCAGAAAAGGGAGAGAGCCAGTGCCGTAAGACAAACACAACATCCATGCCCGACCGGGATTGGAACCCGGTCCCCTTACGGACGAATGATCAGAGGCCAGCGCCTTAGACCACTGCGCCACCGGGGCGGCTCACTGGAACTTTCCAGTTGATGTATATACCACTGTATTTATTTGCAGAATTCTACTATCATGTACATAGAAATGCTATTTTTACTGAAGAATAAAGACAATTTTGAAATGTAGTTTTTAAAAAAAAATTATGTAGGTGGATCTGACCCCCGGGCCTTGACCCGTTCCAAAAACGGTGTGCCGTCTAAGTTAGAGTACCATGAGATAGTATACCAAAGTTTGTGGTTCTAAAATGAAAACTGTAGATTTTACGAAATTTTTATGAGGGGGGGGGGCTCTGATCCCCAGGCTCCAACCCCTTCTAAACACCGTCTAGCGTCTAAGTTAGGGTACCATGAGATAGGATACCTGATTTGGTGGTTCTGAATTGAAAACTGTAGACCGACATACCCCAAGCCCACATCCAAAGCTTCTCTCGTTCGATGCCGCGGCGTGTAACGGCCGTTATTGCCTGCCATGGGGGCCACACGAACTATTGATGTCTGAGTGTTCCTCAAGTCGCCCGGGCATGTAAGCTCAATCGTTTCGTCTTTGCATCAGTTGTTATGTGTCCAGTAAATCTGGCTTTGCTATCTCGTGTCCTTCTTGGTGTTGCATTTTGGGTGGCCAGCAGTGTATATCTACAGCATGCCAGGCGTTCCCCAGACAGCCGTTTATCTGGCTCAGATTTGACAGAAGAAGGTTTTGCTTCTGCATTTGATTTTTGAACATGTCCGATACATTCTCAATGGGATGAAGATACGGGGTTTGTGGTGTCCAGGGAAGATAATAGAAGTCATTTTCACGCTCGTTGATCCACTGCTGAATACATCTTGCACGAGTACAGTAGCATTGTCGTCCATAAAATAGCCGTCACCTGCTGGATAAAAAGTTAATATTGCAAGAGGATTTTAATCGGAAACAATGTTCTGATAATCCTTGGAAGGCATCCGAAATTCCAGCAATATTAGGGGGCTGTGTCGTACCTGCAGATTGTGTCCCACACCATGACACCACCTTCAGAACCTTGAGGGGTGTTTACAAGGCAAGCTGGGTCCATTGCTTCATGGGCCGCCACCAGACTCTTAGCTTACCGTCGGTATAGATCAAGGCCTACCGTGACTCGCAGAACAACATGACTTTTTCGGTTTTCCAGTGTCAATTCACGGTGTTGTTAACAACACTGTAACAAATTTTCCACTTCGCTGAGACATGGGTCAAAAGCAACCCTCATTGAATGGTTAGAGGAATTTCTGCATGCAGGAAGTTCCGTTTCTCCGTACAAGCTTTCTCAGACGACAGCGATCTAATTCCTGAGAGATAGTCGCAGCGTCACGGTAACGCCTCTTAGACAAGCAATGGTATTTATTTTTTCACTGATTAAAGACCAGGAATATTCCACCAATTGAGAAACCAGTCAGTTTTCTAAATCGTCGCAGCAACAAGACGGTCACCCACAATAAACACTTTATTAAACTCCGAAAAATCCTTTGTTTTTCTCATTGCGATCAACAACACTACTGACGAGCAGCAGTCCTAAATAATTTTTTTATATCACGTGCTAGCGCATGTGACCACATATTTTGCATATACACTACGTAAGGGACTTTCATATACATCTGCATAGGGTTTATAACTCGGTGTCTGATGTGTGCACTGTTAAAAAAGCCTAGTTAAAAATGAGAACCCGAACCTACTCGTTTTTTTTTAAATCTACAATCGTTTTGTAAACGAGTGACATGCTCAAATGTAAGTAACCATACGTACTTACAAATAACTGCGTCAATAAATATAAATATAATCTCACATTTCTTCATTTTGGAGATATTACAGATTTCAAGAGAAATTGTTTAATAAATGTGGAAAATGACACACATAAATTATTAGTACAACTAAGTCACTGATCACAAGTAATTTAATTTTGCATAAAGTATCTTTGCGTACGCTTTTACATTAACTACACTGCTAGCCAACCAAAATGCAACACCAAGAAGGACACGAGATAGCAAAGCCAGATTTACTGGACACATAACAACAGATACAAAGATGAAACGACTGAGCTTACAGGCCCGTGTGACTTGCGGAAGATGCAGACATCAATAGTTCGTGTGGCCCCCATGGCTGGCAATAACGGCCGCTACACGCCGCGGCATCAAACAAAAGAGGCTTTGGATGTGGGCGTGGGCTATGTCGGTCCAGGCTGCTTCCACACGTTGCCACAGTTCATCAGGCGTTGCCGCGGGTGGTGTTTGCCAGGCCACTTGGTGGCCTATTAGCCACCAGACGAGTTCGATGACCAACATATCTGGAGAAAAGGCGGGCCACAGCAGCAGTGACACCTTGTGGGCAATGAAGAATTGTTGCAAGATGCGTGCCACGTACGGGCGCGCATTGTCATGTTGAAACGTGGGCGCTGGCAGGTCCTGCAGGTAAGGGAGGACTACAGGCTCCAAAACGTCGGAGATGTAGCGGTGGCTGTTGAGTGTACCGGCAATGCGTACAAGAGGGGTGCGGGTGTCATATCCAATTGCGCTCCAAACCATAACGCCAGGCGACGGACCAGTATGGCGATGCATAATGCAGGCGTCATACAGTCTCTCGCCGCGGTTCCGACCATCGTGGTTTTGCAGGCAGAAGAAGGATTCGTCGGAGAAGACAATTTCGTGTCAATCCGTAGTACAGGTGCGGCGTTCAACGGCCCACTGCCGCCGCACTCGCCGGTGGTCTAACGTCAATGGTAATCGGAGCAATGGGCGCCGTGTGACAAGTCCCTGCACCTGCAGACGACGTCAAACGGTACCTGCTGCCACAGGTTGTTGCAAAACACACCCTAATTCCAGCATTAACATTCGTGATGTGGCGGTGCGAGCCGTCAATGCCCGCCGAACAATATGCCGGGCCTCTCGTTCGGTGGGGTACCGCGGCTACGGCAAACCCTCTCGTCGGTACGTCCGTCCCTCCTGCCCCCACCGAATCCTTACTTGCCTTACTGTGGCTGGATGTCGTCCCACACAGGCGCCGATGTCTCGGTACGATAAACCGCTGCCTCGAGAAGCCACTGTTCGTCCTCTGTCGAACTCCTAAACGTGCTGGAATGACTGCCGTATTCTGCGACGAGGCATCAGGAAGCTTCCTACGCACGGGTCCGGCAGCACAACACACTTCCACTACTTACACCCAGCCTTCTGTGCACCCTTCTTACAGTGCTTCTCGGTGACGTGCCGGGCGCACATGATTTGCATATGCCCTGCAATGCTAATCGCTTACATGCCCTCTTGCGGGCGACGGATGCTGCGAATTTCAGGCCAATCGGATGCTTCCTTCTTGGTGTTGCATTTTGGGTGGCCAGCAGTGTATATATGTGTCAACCTCATAAATAATATATTGTCCTTTCATGACTATATTTGTAATAAAATTGTAAGGTCCATTTACGCAGCATTTGACATCGAGTATATCTATTATACCAGATATGTCATCGAATAATATACTTCCAGTTGATTCTAGGAATAAATGAGTATGTATAGAGTACACGTATTCCAAATTTAAAATCGATCCGCGGATGGCTTAGTGGTTAGACATTCAGACAGCTGATGGAGGGTCCCCAGGTTCAAACCTGGCGTGGTGGTCTGAATTTCTAACAATCGCTGAATATGTGCCGTGCATACGACGAGCACGTTAAGTGACGGCGTCCGCGTACGAATCCCCCAGTTACATATAAAGGTGTTCCTTCCCTAATTTCTCTCTGCCTTCTATGTGCAAAATCCTACGCTTGTATACAGCGGCGCCATCTAGCTTGCTCTCTCTCACTTACAAACTAGCCTGCCAGATTCATTTTTGAGTACATATATTTGAAATATATGTACTCAAGAATGAGTACTTATTTTTCAAATTAGAAATACCAGATATGCTCACAATTGATTCCCTGTATGTACTCAAAACTTAGCATGAGTCTTTTTCAAAAATTAGACAAAAGTACTGAGAGCTATTTATTATAAGCCCAGAATATACACAAAAACGAGTACATTCTGCTTATTTCTAAGAAAAATTTTTTAACAGTGTGAAGTATCCTTGGCTTTCAAATATCTTTTCCTTCCTTTCTTGGGTTCGTCACCATTTTTATGACTGTAGCAGGTAATCAGCTAGAAAGGATTAGTGTCAATCAGTTCCCTTAATCACCAGTTTGATTAACAAAGCCATTTGGGGAAGCAGTGCTTTGCGGTGCTCTGGTGGTGCAGGCCACTCGTTCGAGCGATGTTTGAACCACTAAATGTACCCCGAATGAATCCGTTCCAGCCGCGTTCGGTCTGTTTCTTAGACAGAAAATATATTTGTTTCAGTTAATTTCATCCGATTTCCTTCTCCCCGAGTTAAAAGATAAGAATCTGAAATTTATTTTGTGTTGCGTTTCGTTTTTTAACGCTTTCCAACCGTAGGTTGAAGAAGCGTACATGCCCCAGCTTCGTCCGTCTGTCTGTCCGTCCGCACGATAACTCGCGTAAAAGAAGGTTTGATTTCGATTAAAATTTTAGTATGTGGTAGGGGACAACCTGGGAAGGAACCCTATTAAAAATGCATGAAATGGGGTCAAAGATCAGGACATAGGATCGGGATCCATTTCATCACCTTTATGCATCATAACTTTCGAAAAATGCTTCAATTGCGACAAAACTTCATCATGTTGTTTCGAAGATGTACTGAACCGGCTCAATATCATCGAAATGGGGTCAAAGGTCAGGGCACAGGAGCGAGATTTATTCCACAGCCATTATCCTCATAACTTGAGTAATGATTTCTGGTATGTGGGAAAGCGCATCATAATCAAGGCATTGCATGATTTTACTAACTATATGTATAACATGAAATAGTTATTAAGAATGGTAGATAAGGATAAAATAAAACGGACGAGTAAATATGCGGTAAGACTGATGTGAACACTTATATAGTATATTTATCATAACTTTCTGGTTTTGATTTAAATAACACTGAACATATCTCCGTTGAACAATCTTTCGAAGGAAGTTTCTTCAAAATATCTCAACTGCTTAAACGATAAATAAAAAAATCAATTTTGGATGCGTAACTAACGTTACGAAAATAATAATACAGTCCTCAAAATTTTGCTAGCGAAAAAAAAAAAAAAAAAAAAGATAACGGTCCGCAAAGCAGGCTAGTAAGCGGGATCCTCTTTAGATCACAAAACTGACAGGACCAGCTTTAATCAAGTCGCAGTACTTCTTACGCAGCAAGAGGAACCTGAAGCGTTCTCGGATGCACCAGTAGTACTTGAACCTGATTTTGAGGCGCTCCAACGAGTCTAGAAAAGAAAATCAGATTGATTACGAATCATGATTTTTCATGGAACAGTTTCAGCTGTTATGGAAAGGCATATCCGCTGTGTGGAAAATGTTAGGAGCGCCTGCATACGTATGAGGCGAACGCTCCAATCTTACAAACACATTTCAACAATATATAGTACTGTATTATACGGTAAATTAAAAATTGCGTTTCATGGCATTGTTAGCTTGCTACAACGGTTCAAAATCGCATACAGGGTGATAAAAAAATGCCCCTGAAAAAAAATCACCCTCTTAAAAAATCAGGCTACTTATACTAAGATATTTATTGAAACTAATACAAAAATTAACGGGGAATATTTTCCTTTAAAGGACCGAAATAACTGAACCCAATGGTGGCCAAAATTATTTCGGCTCCAAAAAACAAAAATGTTTACAAAGTACCCGGGCTTTAAGAAAGCTTCGGGAAAAAATTTCTTTCAGCCTCTTATCTTAGCTGTACCGACCATACACTGTATTGACAAAAGTCACCGGACACCTAGAGCAGAAATACAACATAGCATTTATTGACATACAATAGTATGGTGTCGGTCCATCTTTGGCCTCAATGCATCCACTGACCATTCGAGACATGCTTTCGACAACGTTTCGGAACACAGCGATAGGTATGCGCTTCCATTCAGTACATAATGCTGCCCCTAACTGTTGCTTTGTAGTAGGCCTTGGTTCCAAACCTTTTACGCGGCGCTCGAACTCATCTCATAGGTGCTTTATGGGATTAAGATAAGGCCTCTGTGCCGGCCAGTTCACACATAATGCGAAATTATCGTCAAACCACGTCGTAACATTCCTTGCTTTATGGCTCAGCGCATTATCCTCCTGGTACCAACAAGGCTCGGTTCCATATTATTACCACAGAGTTGGTAAGGCATAATTGTCCAGAATATGGAGATAGACGTGCTGGTTAACAGGTTTGTCTACGATTACTGATGTGCCGGAACCCTACCACGAAGAACTCCCCCACACGAGTGCACTGCCAGCTCCACCCTTGACCGTAGGAACAGTACACTGTGGTAAATAGCGTTCCCCCGGCTGCCGCCATGCCCACACTCGCCCATTAGACTGATGGATACTGTATCTGGATTCAGCAGTCCATAGCACTCGTTTCCATTGATCTACGGTCAACGATAAATGTTCTTTACACCATGCTAAACGACGAGTAGCATTCCCAGTGGAGATGAAAGCCTTATGAGCAGCCGCACGACCACGGTAACACATGGAATGAAGTTCTGTGCGAATGGTACCTGTACATACCGAGGTTCCAGTATTTCTACTCCCCGGTACACTGAGGTCTTATGCAGTACTCCGTCGATTAGCTGTAACGACTCCCTCGAGGTTTCGACGTCCTTTATCACTGATTTTCCTTGGTTTGACGGTACGTTTTGCTGCTTCAGGCATGCCATGTGTCTTCCACTTATTCAGTACATCCAAAACCGTCGACATGGCTATGTTTAGAAGCCTCTCGGTTTCTCTTATGGGCAACCCACTAATATAATACCCAACAATATTTCCTTTCTCAAAGTCAGTTCTCTCCCACCGCGACATTTTCACTGAACCTCACAGTGCAATATAATCGTGGTCAGCTGCAGGCTTGTTTTTATACCGTTTGCAGCTACGTTGCGCATCTTAACAACGCAGCGCATTCGTTCATTTGCTTTTGAAGTGGTGTCCTATGACTTTTGTTAATAGAGTGTATATTTGACACGGTGACATGGGCGTCCCATGTGGCGCAGTGGTCTAAACTCTGGTTTATCTCCAGTCGTCCGAGATGGATCCGGATTCAAATCACGGTGAGTCATGGATGTTATGTTTGTCTTACGGCACGGTTTTTTTCTTTCCCTAGAAGGAGTGGCCCTAAATTAGGAACGGGCGACTGCCTATAATCCAATGATTTGCCCACGGTGGTTGGTAAACCCCAAAACAAATAATTAATGACTTTATCGCTTCCTCTTTTTACTTTCAGTATTATAAATATTTAACGGGAATTATCGAGGTACATTACCTCTCAAATTTTCGATGTATACACTAGATCATCTTAAGGAGTTCTTGCGCCTTACTTCTTCCACAGGTCTGGAGACTAAGCCTGGTAGTGATCAAACATCAATCCCATGCAATTATCCGGAAATTAGAGGAATCCATGTACAAGACACAAAGTGGCAACAACAACGACCATGCTGGATGGACAATCCACCACTCTTGGTCGCAAGACCTTTGGAAGAAGTAAGACGCAAGAACTCCTGAAGATGATCTAGTGTATAGATCGAAAATTTGAGAAGTAATGTACTTTAATAAATTTATCCTCGATATTTCCCGTTAAAAAATTTATAATCCCAAAGCAAAAGCAAAAAACACTGGTGATAATGTGCGCTTTAAAGAGTTTTAACTACAGTTTTAGAGGGTAAACTAACTTGCTGACTACACTGAAGAGCAATTGAATTAGAGACAGCTGGCGCTATGCAAATGTGGCGCTGTGGGCGGCTCTGTAAACGGAAAAGACATGACGTATGCAGCGATCCGACACTATAAGTAGTGATTCGACGGGAATCAGTAAGAGTCGGACGCAGTACGGGTAAGACGAAGGATCTAAGGACAGTTTATCGTAGGAAAATTGTCGGGGATCGACGAATGGGTCACTCCACTTCGGAAGCCGTGCAGGCACTGGGATTTTCACGAGCCACTATGTCACGGGTGCACCGTGAGTACATCGAATCCGGTAAAACCATCCCTGCAAGGATCCAACTGCCTTGGACAACAGCGTGTGGATGAGCGGGGTAATCGTCTGCTAGCTCGCATTGTAACAGCGCATAGACGAGCCACAGTGGAAGAAATCACTCGGCAATTTAACGCTGGTGCACAAAAACGTGTAAGCAGCCACACCATGCAGAACCATCTCCTCGCTATGGGGTACAGAAGCCATCGTCCCACCAGGATACCGCTGCTGAGAGCACATCACAGGATGAAAAGATTAGTATGGGCGCGGGAACATCACCACTGGACCCTAGGCATGTGGGAAAATGTTGCCTTGACTGATGAGTCGAGATTCACGTTGAAACATGCGGATGGCAGAATACGAGTGCTACGCAAGCCGCATGAAGCGATGGATCCTTCTTGCCAGCAGGGTACTCTTCAAGCTGGTGGGGTTGGCATTCTCGTCTGGGGACTATTTACGTGGACTGAAATGGGACCTCTGGTACGTTTGACATCGTCCCTCACAGGTCAACGTTACCGGGATATCCTGGACGACCATTTGCTCCCGTTTGTGAGTCTTCAACATCCCACTGGGGACATCATCCTGTAACAAGACAATGCACCGTGCCATCGCTCCCGCATTGTATCCGAATGGTTGGATGAACACTCCACCGACGTGACCTCGCTTCCTTGGCCAGCTAGGTCCCCTGACCTCAATCCCATCGAGCACATCTGGGATGCCATCGAGAGAGATGTTCGAGGCTCTGACCCCCTTCCATCAAATATTCGTGAACTGTGGGAGCTTGTTCAGGGGTCGTGGATCCGTACGGCTTCCCAACGCTTCCGGTGTCTTGTTGAGTCCATGCCGAGACGAATCGTCGTCGTCATCAGGGCGAAAGGTGGTGCTACACGCTACTGGACAGGTATCTCTAATTCAATTGCTCGTCAGTGTACTTGGCTACTGTTATTGAATGGCTCGGTTGCACATAACTTACTTTGCCTAAAATAATTTTCCAACAGCTTGACATAAGAAACAGCATGAGGGAATAGACTTATATACTAATTTATTCCCATTCAGTGAAGGTCAAACACCACTTCACATTGCAACTCTGATATCGTTACACAAAATGCGATTTATTAATAGCGATACTAGGTGAGATACAGTCATCGTCAAAAAATAGTTGCCCCCAGAAAGACGTGTCGGATTGCGATGCTGTTCGGGAGGAAGGTAAAGGTTACCAGGAACAATAAATGATTAAATATTGAGACTGATATAAGCAATATTTATTGATCTGCACCCCAGTAAGTTGTCTCTCTCAGTATGACATCGGACCGCCATGCTTGCTCACACAGCATTTCAGACGTCTCGGCATGGAGTTGTACAGATTCATAACGTTATCCTGCGATAAACCATCTCATGCAGCTTGAATCTTCTCACGCAGTTCCTGCAGATTGTGCGGTAGGGGTGGAATGTCGATAGCGCGTCCAATATCATCCCACATATTTTCAATTGGCGATGGGTGTGGCGATACGGCTGGCCATGGAAGAGTGTCAGTGCCTTGAAGGCAAGCTCTCAAGACGGCAGCATGCGGACGTGTTGTAAAATCACACCGGAGTGAGTATTTGTTTGAAGATGAGTTGCAGGACCTCATTAACGTAACGTTGGGCTGCCAAAGTGCCTGTAATGAACACCAAAGGTGATCTGACATCATATGCAATCTCACCCCCACACCATGACACCATGCCTTCTCGACGTGTGGCACTCGACAGCAAATCGTTCATCTTGGCGCGCTATGAATTTTTACTCAGTGCCTCTACACATGGATTCGTTGGTCGGCTTCTCCAACACAAAAGCGGGGTTAGTCACTGAAGATCCCCTGCTGCAATTCTTAGTGGCTCCTTGACTGTCTGGCACAACACCATTAACGGTCTGCGTGCGTGTAGTCCCATGTCGTGAAGCCGTCTGCCAGTGGTACTGGAACTAATCGGACGTTGCATGGATGGTGCCATTGCTTGCGGAATATAACCAAATCCGTAAATCAGTGAGGCCTTTTAACATGCAAAAGTTCCTACCACTGGGTAAGGCTATACTCACTCTTCTGTTGTTTGCCTAAAATTCTTTATTATTTTTATTTTGTTTGTTTCGCGTGCTTTTCGTAACTCAGAAACACGTCTGTGACAGTTTTAAGTAACACGTATGTATTATTTCCTAGGTACGATTAAAACTGATAGTATAAAGTTTTCTGGGAACAAAAATTTAAAGTTCTGCTGGCTACAACATGGGAAATGTGAATGTTCAGTCATTCGGCGAAAACATGAAGGTGAGTCGAGGTGAACGAATTAACTTGGTATACTTGGGGAGTGACATCGAGGAGACTGGCACAAGACAGACCGTTGTGGAGGAAACTTGGGGAGACCGTCGTCAAGCAGTGGATTGATAATGGTTGGAAATGATGATGATGATGATGACTTGGGAAACGAAATTAAGAACATTCTGTCACCTGAATATTATGCACATAATAATAATAATTCTCCCCCCCCCCCTCTCTCTCTCTCTCTCTCTCTCCAACTTTTTTTTGCGGGTCTACATTAACTACACAGTCGAGTCACATTATTGTGACCACCTCCTTCTTTTGAGGTCAACAGCTTGTAGCCAATGAAAAAAGGTACGTTTGTGAGCTGGCTTGGAGGGTATAAAGTATAAGGTGAATTGTAGGAAATCTGAAAACATACACTGGTGTGCGAAAATTAAAGACGAAGAGGAGAAATTAACATAACAACGGAACGAGCAGGCAGAACGGACCGAAAGACCACTCAGGAGATAGACTAGCGTCCGGCACGGTAGGGCATGCGTATATATGAAGCATGATGTAGTGGAGGAGTGTCGGAAGGGTATAAAGCACACGGGCGGTGTACGCTCAGCAATTCGGTGAAAGCTATTGCACGGTGTACATCGGTTTGAACGACGTCGAGTTGCTGCCACCGTGTGATATGGCCAACAGGCAATCCAGTAGACGACATCTGGATGAATTTACCCGAGGTCGCGTCATTGGGAAGTTGGAAGAAGGTCGAAGAATGACTAGTATGTCCGAGGAGTTTGGTATCGCTCACAGCATCGTTTCACGAGCTTGGAGAGCATTTCAAACGACAGGAATAGCTGTCAGAGAGTTTAGCAGTGGTCGTCAACGAGCAACCACGGCGGCGGACGACTGGTATATTGTCCTACAGGCGAGAAGAGACAGACGGCAGACAGCGGGAGAAATCGCAATGCACATGCAACAGACAACTGGATGTCCGTTATAGCGTTTTACCGTGGCCAGAATGCTGCACAAGGGTTGTCTATTTGCACGACGACCAGCACGGTGTGTGCCATTAACGCCTGCTCATCGGATACGGCGGTTTCTGTGATGCCAGGAACACAAGAACTGGACACATCATCAATGGGGTCGAATTCTCTTTACGGATGTGAGCCGATTTAGTCAGACGAGCGATTCTGGACGTATACACATCTGGTGAGAGCACGGAATACGCAATCACACCACCAACATCATCGAAAGGGACCGATTTGAAGGTGGCGGAGTTCTCGTTTGGGGCGGTATCTTGCTTGGTAGCCGTACTGATCTCCACATCTTCCAAGGAGGTTCAGTCACTGGTGTCCGTTATTGTAACGAGGTTCCCCTGCCTTACGTGCTTCTGTTTAGAGGTGCTGTGGGTCCTGTTCTGCTGCCTCACGTGCGTCTGTTGAGAGGTGCTGTGGGTCCGACAACGCTACACCTCATCGTACAGTGGCTGTCGCAGAGCTATTGGAGAGTAAAGATATTCAACGCATGGATTGCCCCGCAAGGTCCCCTGACCTAAATCCAATTGAACACGTGTGGGACCTTCTCGGGAGACGCTTGGCAGCATGTCACCAGCCGCCAGCAACGATGCCGCAGCTGCGATAGGCGCTACAAGAGGAATGGGCCACGATGCCTCAAGAGCTCCTTGACAACCTCGTCCTCAGCATGGACAGAAGTTGTAAATCCTGCAACGCAGTCAGTGGTGATCATATCTCCTACTAAAGACTAAAGTTTTCTTGGCAGCCGCCCCTCACATGGACGTTTCTGTCTTCTCTCCAGTTGTGCTCGAAGCTGCCTTTTCAATAAAGTGCCTTTGTATCCTTTGGATTCCTTGTTTGGACTGTTTTGCTCACTTGTCCCATATTCTTACATCTTGGGGATCTTATGGTATGATTTGAGTTGACTTGGAGCACTTCTGCACGACGTTACATTCGAAAATCCGTCTCGTCTCTAATTTTTGCACGCCAGTGTATCACTTTTTGCTGTCATGGATAAAAGGAGCGATTTATCAGATTTGCAAAAAGGGATGATCACATGCTTTCGGGCAAGAGTGGCAGTATTTCTGAAACAGCACAGATTATGAACTGTTCGTGTGCCGCTGTGGTAAAAGTGTATCGTGATTGGAGAAAGGGCACCAATGTGAATAAGCGACATGAAAATTGCGGATCACCACGTGCCATTGATGTGAGAGGTGAACGTCGGCTTCGAAGGTGTGTGTGGATCGACACGCTACGGTGCAGCAACTCACTGGCCAAATGAACCAGGGAGGCTACCGGAAGTATATCTAAAACGACAGTTCAGAGAACCCTGCTGCGTATGGGGCTCCGATGCAGACGGATGGTCACTGCACCTATGCTAACAAAGGTGCATCGGCAGGAAAGGTTTATGTTTGCACGGCAGTATCGGAATTGGACTTCCGCTGATTGGCAAAGGTTTGCCTTCTCCGATGAGTGATGTTTTCTGCTTCTTCGGACGGATGGACGATAGCGTATAAGGCGAGAAACATCGGAGAACAAACACTCTTCAACCATTGCTGAAAGAACGCAAGATGGTGGAGGCAGCGTTATGGTCTGGGGAATGTTTTCATGGCATTACCTGAGTCCACTGGTACCTGTTGAAGGCACGGTGGACCGAATTCGTTATGAATCCATCCTTTCAGCCCGGGTTCATCCATACATTTTGATTGTCTTCCCTGGGACGGATGGGATCCTCCAGGACTACGATGCGACGTGCACTCAGCTAGAGAGTGGTTAGAAGAGCACGATGAAGACTTCAAAGTACATTCCTGGCACCTAATTCCACAGACTTAAACCCGATTGAGCATCTGTGGGACCACCTCGATCGTGTTGTTCGCACTATGGAACCTCCACCACGCACCCTCCAGCAGCTGTCAGATGCACTACAGTCAGCATTGCTCCACATACCGGTGACCGCCTTCCAGCACCTTATTGAGTCACTCCCAGCCAGTCCAGCTGCTCTCCGCTCTGCACACGGCAGTTACTCTGGGTGTTAGCTGGTGGTCACAAACATTTTTCTCGACCATGTATGTAACATAAGTATGTAGACTGGTGCGTTACATTCTTTTACCTACTAAGGTATGTCAGTTCAATAATGCAGCTTTACTTCGTTAGAGCAAGGAGTCTTCTTTTTCTGAATCTGGGACAACATGACAAAATGGAATACCACATGATAAACAAGAGTAAAATTGCATATGTTTATGAAAAATATCGGTTATTTCAGAGGGATTTTCAATCCTAAAATTTAACCATCGAAAAAAGAAACAATACAGTAAACATGATCTTATGTTTCAACGAATTCCGAAGTAGGTGCCTGATATGTCTGTTTTTCTCAGTACTCTTTAAAATGTTCAGTTATATAATTTATAGCAACATTTGGTAATTCAAATCCAGATTGGGGAATTCGAAGTCCTTGGTTCCAAGGTATCTGGATATCCATTTTGAAAATGTATTTTTTTCCCTTTTCAGAATTTCTTTTGCGGACGTCTCGTGGGCTTTTAAAACAATGATCTACGGGTCACTGACATAGTTAATATATATAGTCAGAAATAAAATTAGGAGAAATCACACTCGCATCGTCGCGTTATCTACGAAAATGCAAAACACAAACGCGAGTGGTTGCTTGATGAGAAAATATCTCACGTGACAACAGCCAGCGATCACTTGATGAGAGAAATGTTCACAGGATGCACACATGAGCAAAGAGTAGACAGTTTGAAGGTCATAGACGCGTCAATTCTTATCGGAACTATTGTTGAGAATATTCTAAAAGTCAGGTACAGCTGGATTGGTGCCCTCAAGGTCACTTCCAAATAAATGATGGAAAGCGTGAGAGAAGTACTCACAGTGAGACCAACGATTGGCTAGAGGAAGACTTGTGTCGTCCGAGATGGGCCCGGGTTTAAATCCCAGTGAGGCATGGATTTTGTGTTTGTTCTACGGCACTGGTTCTGTCCCTTCCCTGGAACCAGTGGTCCTAAATAAGGGACGGTCTACTGCTTATAGCCGATTGAGTTGCCCACGGGTGTCGTTAAACTCTGAACCCCCCCCCAAAAAAAGCCTAGGTTTACTTGCAATAGGTTGCGGGAAACGCCTGATGAAAGCATGACATGGGTCGGCCCGGGCAGTAAATTGGAAGTCCGAACAGGGCCGGGCATTCAAATTGAGACCCGTACAGGCCTCTATTTCATGTGCCACATACAAGCTTGTAGATCACGAAATTGATTTTGAAACTGATGTTCAATGTTTGTAATCAAGGGTCATATCTAGTACTTGAGTACTATTTTTAGTAAAAGTTAGCAGGCACTCAGTAGGAAAACGAGTGACCAGATTAGCTAAACGTATTTGCAGTCACAATGCAGTTTTTGGATCTGAAGCGTCCTTTTATTTCTATAACAAGGTAGGTTTGTGTCACTGACAGTGCCCATCTTCATACTACCACAACACAGTCGTGGCAAAACTGCTGCAACCATGCTTGTGTGTTGATCATTTAGTACGATTTAACTCGAAGGTAGGGTGGTTGTTAGGTACACTACTGTTTGTGAAAATTACAAAACCAAGAAAAAATGGCGCTATTGAAATGATATTTATATCAGAGTTTCCTCAACTTACAGAAGAAAACTGATAACATTTGTACTGTTACATACGATTCTTTCGCTTCAAAACTAAGTGTCATGTGAAGTCACCTCGAGCACCAATAACAGCCTCTATACGGCGGGCATTGAATGGAAGAAATTTTTGATTTGGTCCTGGGGAATATCCTGCCAGGCTGTTTCTATGGGAGACAGGAGTTCATTTGTTGTGACTGGCGGAGGAGCTTCACTGGCTAGTAGCTTAGCTACCATGTCCCAGACATGTTCAATCGGGAACATATCCGGTGAACAAGCAAGCCAGGGAAGAAGCGGTATTCGCCATGCATCAAAGAGGATCTGGACATTCCGTGCCACATCTGCTCAAGCATTGCCCTGATAGCATCAGGAGAACTATGGAGGAAGGGTATCACTCTGACTCTAAAACATCCCTGATGTATCGCTGGCTGTTGAGGGTTCTCTCAATTTTTATAATGTGAGATCGTGAATTGAAACCAATGGGGCTTCCAAAACATGACGCTTGACGTTTGGTCGGTATGACTCTGTAAAATGCATGCTAATGGTTCTGTTCACTACGATGACTTGGAACTCGTACAAATGTGACCCCTTTGTAGCCTGTGGCGTCTGTGGTTGAGGGTCAAAGGAATGTGCAGCAATGGGCTGCTAGCGACCAGTCATCTGCCAAGCAGACGACGTCGAACTGTTCTGCAGGACAAAGCCTGACCTGTGACAGTGCTCCACTGCTGCGCTACCACCCTAGATGTCGCTGTGGTCCGTCACGGCGATGCGGTAGAGATATCTATTATCCTATGCAGTCGTGCGAATTTTCTGTCCATTTGCAGGATTTCTGTTCGTCATATCCTCATCTGTTCACTAACGCCACGTTGGCATCACTGTACTGGCGTTTTGCACCATACGATTGGCAATTTTGCGGTAGGAAAATCGAACTTCTCTAAGCCCAACAATACTTCCTCGCTGAAAGGCGGTCAGGCGTTCATAATGCGACCTTCTTCGATGAAGACGCGGGCATAGTGTGACACAATAAACACCCTTTCTAGTTGGAGATGTTGCAATCAGTGAAGAAACCCTTTGCAACAAAGACCGAATGGTACGAAAGACGCTACTTCGAGCAGCATGCGTATTTTCACTGATAGTTTTATTATTTGCATGTACCAACCTGTTGTACACATCCTGTGTGTTTCAAGCTAATGAGAGCAGTTCTTTATGATGTCGCAATTTTCACAAACGAAAGTGTTTTAGCAGTTTGGCTTATAGGTCTTCACGGGCCTTAAAATTGGGAGCCCGGCTGCAGCGCATTCCTCGCTATTTATTGGAAATAATGCAAGGATTTCTCTAGAGCACGGACCTTTTATCCATGTCATGACCTAAGGAGCAGTTGTAATGGCCAAACGAACTTCTGACATGTATCAAACGAACTTCTGGCATGTATCAAACGAATTTATGACATGTATCAAACAAACTTCTGACATGTATTTTATCTGATGAAATATCTGGGCTGGGAACGTATCTCTGGATTAGAGCATCGCTCTTTATTTCAGGCAATCCCGCAACCAGCCCTAAACATGCAGAAAATTGATGCAAATACTGTTTACAGCGTTTATTTACAAAGCTAATGGAAAGCGATTTCTGTATATGAATGGCTATTTACATGCGGATGGATGGCCTTGCATGCGCCCATTAGTTATAGAAGTTTCTCCTGCCCAAGAATAAGAATAAGTGAAAGTCTTAGTTACATTCAGTCGTCCAGGGAGGGAATTGTATTGAAATGAAAGAAAGATGAAGTACGTAATAATCCAGATATTTCGTGATTATTGGTAGTTAAATTTTTTTTGTCGGGGGAGAATGACACCGACAAGCTCGCATGCTGCGCGCACAAACATGGACGGCACCCAAGCAGCCGATTCCACAACAGGAAGAGTTTCGAATCCTTTGCAAGATTTTCATCACCAGCTTCAGTTTCTTCACAGAGTTTTCAACGACGGTCTTCTTTTCCATCGTAGATATCTGCTGGTGCTGTTTCTCACCCTTGACCGAGGTACAACAGAAAGACAGTATTTAACTTTTTAGCACTTCCCTTTTTAGTCTAAAGTGCCGGCGGGTTTATTAGTCTTGTAAACATTCATCTCGGCCAGTCCTACGCCACCGAAACTGAAGGAATGCGCCTCCTTCAAGAGGGCTCTCCTGTCTGCATTCCAGAGAAAGCGTTCTGCTTCACCTTTAGTACTCAAAAATCAGCAATAATATGTATGCATAGCAGATACCTATTTCGGACTTCTTTGTAACATAAATAGCACGTTAACTGCATCGTTTCATCTACGGAAAGTTGTCTTAGGATTTGAAACCTCTCTTAAATAAATAATCTATATTCTCAATAAAAATGCATTTTTACTATTCTTTCTCGCCTGGCCCAAGATACCTCTTCCTTTTTGTCATGTGGTAAAATGTTGAAGAACCCGCAGCTATAAACAAATCTGCTCTACCGAACGGATCTATCTCAGTAATAAAACGAATGAAACGCAGAGAGCCGTGCCATTTCTCGTTGGAATTCATCCTACAGATGAAGTTCACATCTAGCTACATACTCGCGTTACAGATGTAAAGACGTTTCCTCCTCTACACTTAAGTACCAAAAATAGGTGCCTCCATCTCCAGACATGTGAACAGATACTTCAAAATTCCTCAACTCCGTTGTATCAACGAATCGCGTCTGAAGATTGCTTTGGTTTTGGGTTCGTGAAACTGTGTTTATGTACACATTTTTCGGAAAAATAAAAAAGCCACGCGTTTTAGTTGCTAAAGCCATGGAAGTGAAAACGGAAGTTGGTTTCAACCTTTAAAAAATAAAGAAACCGTCCGATTTCAGACTCTTACTTTATAGCCCTACTTGTCGATTACAGACTCTTACCTTACAGCACTACTTGTCGATTTCAGACTCTTAGCTTACAGCACTACTTGCCGATTTCGGACTCTTACCTTATTGCAACCATTTGTCGATTTCCAACTCTTACCTTATTGCCCTACTTGTCAATTTCAGACTATTTCCTTACAGCCCAGCCCTACTTGTCGATTTCAAACACTTACCTTACAGCCTTACTGGTCGGTTTTAGACCCTTACCTTATTGCCCTACTTGTCGATTTCAGACTCTTACCTTACAGCACTACTTGTCGATTTCAGACTCTTACTTTACAGCCCTACTTGTCGATTTCAGACTCTTACCTTACAGAACTACTTGTCGATTTCAGACTCTTACCTTATTGCACTATTTGTCGATTTCAAACTCTTACCTTACAGCCCATCCTTACTTGTCGATTTCAGACACTTACCTTACAGCCCTACTTGTCGATTTTAGACTCTTACTTTATTGCCCTACTCGTATATTTCAGACTCTCACCTTACAGTCCCACTTGTCGATTTCAGATGTAATTAATTAACGTGTCATGTAGGGAACGGGATTTTTCTCGTTTCACTCAGAGATTTTCTCCATTTGATTATTTAACAAGTTAGTCTTCGTTTTGTGAGGTAAAAAGTATTTCTTTAATACAGGCGCAAAATCACAAAGTTTACGGTACGGGAACGACCAGGCCTTCAGGCTTACGGACCGATTTAGGCGCTTGCAGACCTTTGGCCGAAGCGCAACTGCAAAATAAAGAGAATATTGGACTGTATGTAAAACAAACGTAGCTGTAATAGACTGAAAAAAGGAAGGTAGCCATTTGAAAATAACATATGTATTGAAGCCTGTTTAGGTACTCCAGATTTGCTGCAAACTGAAATTAAATAAAGCTAATGGATGCGACGTCTGCCCAAACTGCACAAAAATGAATTGCAAATGGAACATTGGATCATCAGTTTGAAATGTTGATGGGAGAGGGATTACATGGTTTTCATCTGGCCCTCTGAATGGAAGGTATAATTATCAAAAGTTGTACTCACGGCATCGGTTCTCTGCAACGGCTTGGAGAAGGCAGTCCACGTTGCGTATCAAGTAGCGGGTCCTAATCGTGACTTTCTTCAGATTGACACTCACAGCCAGGAGATTGGTGATGGCCGTTCCTATATTGGCAGCGCAGTAGGATCTTACATAGAGCCTTAAGGTTTCTGAAAAAGAAATACACGTGCCCCCATTGGTGTTCTGTTTCCAAATAATTCATCAGAGGATTTATTACTAGAACAACCTCAAGATAAAGTCTTACATAAACAAAATAGATTTCTAGTTGCGCCGTCAATTCTCACCCAAGGAACTAAGAAATGAATGCATTAATAAAATATGAAACACGAAATGCTTTCACTGATATACACAGAGACGCCAATTTTAGGGCTTCAGAACTGCCTGAATTTGTAGGAGCACGGAACGTAAAAGACGCCGGCAGCGCCATGCAGGAAAATTACACACCAACGCGTGAGTTTCCCGTAAATTGGACTGCGGAACAGTCTCGCAGATAACAGCCCGTTCCACCTCTTCCTAGAGAAGTCGATAGGATTTAAATCCGGGAAATGTCCAGGCTGCTGAAACAAGGAAACCTCTTAGGCACACTCCTTTCGGTGAGGGTATAAGAGGTTTGCTTAAACACTCATCGAAAGAAGTGAGCGGGTAAGTTATCGTTCTGGATGTGCCCATCCGTTTGAGAACAAGTCGAAGCCGTGAGGGAATAAATTTAGTCGGAAATGATATGTAGATACGCCGTGGCATTCGGACGTCATTTGATGGACATCATGGCTCCCAAAGTGTGCCAACAAATCATTACCCACGCCAGCACATCTTCGCCAGGGGCCCGTTCTCTTTACACTGTAGAGGATAGTCCTACACACTCATGTTGCTTACGCCAAATTCCGATCCTGTTATCCATATAACGCAGAATTCCCTCATTTGGCCACCCAAGGTGCATTTTTCTAGTCCTCAAAGGTGCAGTGTTGAATCTCGACGCATCCACTGGGAGTGAGCTTTCGTGATCTGCCCTGAAAACATCGGCAGTCCACCTTTGTCTCGGTTGGCTTAGCCCATTCGCGATATGGTCAGATAGGTGATGCATTTGGAGATGACACTCGAGACAACAATGCTGAATTCTGTAGTGATCTGCAGGATTGTGATTTGTCTGCTGACTTGCGGTATTCTCGCTTGTTTCCTTTGTGCCCTAAGATTAAAGAGCTGTTTACGTTCTCAGGACCGCCATATGCTTGGTTTCTGGCGTGTGCACCATTAACGCTAAGCCCATGCTACGGATGTGGGCGAAATGCCCAAGCAGACGGCTGTTTGAGAGATGTTAAAACCGATGGGACGAAATATCATGCCACGTTCGAAATCGCTCAGCTCACTCGTTTCGCCCATTTTGGAACTCAATCAAGTGCTAGCTTATCCTCAAGACAAGGAGCTGCCTGATTTATTCCTTACGCAACGCTCATGTTACGTCATACCTGAAGGAATGAGCCATTTATGTGTCCATGTCAAATACACCAAATAAATTAGCGTTTCAGTGTAAACGGTCGTATTAGAATAATATGACCACACCCGAAATCCCACTGTATCCTCCAAGGCACGAAACAGAGTGCACGTGACAAGGTCGACCACGGAGATGTAAGCGGCAGGCCAGAATAGATGAGCCATAGTGCGAAAGTGAGCACGAAGGGCAGAGGTAATGATTTAACGGACGTTCAGGAAGGAATGATTATCGGCTACCGCGCCAAGGGTGGAAATATCTCAGAAACAACAGACTTCGTGGACTGTTCACGAGGTGTTGTAGTAAGGATGCACCAGGAATGGATCGGTGGCACATCGAGTACCTCCCGACGTCATAACTGTGGAACACCAAAGGCCATCGACCCCAGCGGAGAACGTCGACTGGTAAAGGACAATCGACGCGCAACTGTGCAACAATTGACCACGCAAACGAACGCTGGGACCCGTAGGTACGTGTCCCCGATAACAGTAGAGCGAACCCCGTTAGGTATGGGTCTCCAGAGTCGACGCTGCGTCAAGGCGCCCATGCTAACCTATGTCCATTTGCAACGACGACTGCAGTTCGCATGGGATTCCGTCATTGGACAGTGGAAAAGTGGAAAAAGTTACCTTCGACGACGAATCGAGGTTTCTGCTGTACAGAAGTGACGGGCGGTAGCGGATGCCCGTCAGACACATGAGAACGAACACGCGGCCACGCCTGCCAGTCAAGTACAGGCCGGGAGCGGCAGTGCGTATGTCAGGGGTATGTTTTTCTGGAATGACCTGTGACGATTGGTACCATTGTGTTGGTTCCTGCACGCCAATGGCTACCTGTCCACCCTAACTGACCACATGTATCCCTTCGTGTTTAACACTTACCCTGGTGGTGATGGTGTCTACCAACAGAACAATGCACCGTCGCTAAGGGGGTACGTGACTGGTTCCAGGAACACGACAGCTGTGTCTCCGATCACCCTTGGCCGGCGAAATCGCCCGATCTCAACCCCATAGAGCATTTGTTTGGCTATTCGAATCGATGGGTTCGACGTGCCGACCCGCAACCACGTTATCTCCAGGACCCTCGTGCTCTGCTGCAGTCCGAATGGGCAAGTGTGCCTCGCGCCCTTCCAGGGTCTTACTGGCTTCTGTGCCATGCCGTTTCGCTGCTCACATCCGGGACACGAGTGGGTATTCCTATTAATAAATAGGTGGTCATTGCTGTGTAAATTGCTCACCCTGGAGCTCTTATGTTATAAAGTATCACAGACTACGACGTCATGATTTATTGGGAAGGAGTTTAATGAACTCACGTTAGCATCTAAGTCTAGGAGTAAGGAAGAAGGTAAGCAGCCAGTTTCATAGAAGAAACATATCGCCTATACCTTTCCGCGTGCTCGAATACGGGCCTAATTCTGTAGTTTATGCCGACGCCGATGACTATGACATCCATGCCCCAGGTATGGTGAAAGTTACAAGAACTGCTGCTGCCATTTTTTAGTAAACCAATTCCACGAAACTCCGAAGGGGTGATCCAACTTGGCACTACTCGTGTAAAACACTGAACACTCTATTGCATGAGGTTTACCAAGACACCTAGACTCCTTTATCATTCCAAAACATTTTTGCTTTCCCGTTATCAAAACTTCTGCCCATAGATTTACATCCTACGAAATCCCAAATTTAAAGAACAAAAGTTTCGAAAAATTTAGAGAAACTGCACCCATGAAATACTCAATTCACATTCTAAAGAATCACAGCGAATACACATAGTGCCTTCCTGGTTTTCATGCTTGCACTTATGTTTTAGAAAAATAACAGTTTTATGAACAAAGATATTTCTTGAAAACCAATACACTTTATACTTAAAAATCAGGCACACACGTTGTGCTAGCAATAGAAATCTTCGTCTAACATTTGTTATTGATATTTTCAGAAAGTGGTTTCACATTTTGTAAAAGATAGAATTTTTGGTTGGAGTGCGCTTGAAAGAATGAAAGGAATATACAGTCTAGGAATTACATCTACATAAGAGGGAAGCTCCAAAGGCGTGAAACCGCGTGTTAGAAAATTTAAACCAAGAAATTGCGTTCTCGTAATCCGAAAAGTCCCAAGGTGTGAAAGCTCTGAAGTTAAGATATTTAAATCAAAAAATTATGCTCACACTCCGAAGGAAATTTGAATGCTTGAAAACTTTGATATGCATTTTATCGTCTGTTGCATGTGATATTGTTTTGCCGTTCAGACAGTCTGCAAAGTCTATCAATTTCGATAACTCAGAGATTAATTTTGATAACTCACAGATATTCACATCAATTGATAACTCACAGATATTCACATCAATTGATAACTCACAGATCATTCGTTTCGTAGTGCGAGACATGACTCTCGTTCTGCAGAACATGCAAAGTTGAGGAGGACGTCTGAGTTACACAAACGGCTGAGTTTCTTATAAATTCCGATGTATTTCGAAGGTAACTCCAGGATGATTATGAGACTACCTATACGCAAAGAGAGAGAACGTTCACTTGAGCTTTCGAGATATTTTTTTTTTATCATTAGGCGTTTTAAGACCACCGTGAGCAATACGATGAACCACAAGCAATTGCCCTTCCGTGATTAGGAGGCCACTAGTTCCAGGAAATGGAAAGTACCAGTGCCGTAAAATAAATAAAACTTCCACGCCTCACCGGGATTCAAACTCGGACCCACCTTGGATGCATGTTCAGAAGACAGCGCTTAGACCACTGCTTTACATGGGAGATTAGGAGGGATTTGAAAGCCCAAATGGTTTTCTATACTAGTAAATGAGATGAATTTCAAAAGGTACAACTCCAGAAACTTAGAAGTGAAACCCTACGCACGGCGAAATCCTATAAAAATGTGGAAGACAGTAGAAACGTTTATGAAAAATCTGCAATCTGCTGTTTAGCACTTCTATCGCAAAAAAAAAAAAAAAAAAAAAAAAAAAAGATTGTACTTATGTTAATTGTAACGTATACTCTAGATTCAGTTTCCTTTTGATTTTACTATCTCTCGTTATTTTATTTTCCTATGTAAATTATCTTCTTACTTAACGAGATGTTATTTCTCCCGCTGAATGATATGTGGCAATGAGTGTAAGTCATGACGTGGTGGTAGGCAGTATAAATAGGCGCGTTCAACGATACCTAGGAGAGCTTTTGTGTACGTGAGAGAGCTTTTTGTTTATATGTGGAAAGGTTTTGTTCGATGTGAAAAGAGCTTCGTTCTGTGTGATTAGGTTCTTCTTCATTATTGTTATACGATTTGTGTGACTAGTAGATTGTGTGTTGGATCATACCAGGAGTTTTCAAATAAAAGGTTTTTTAAAGTGAGTACCTTTTTCTCTGTTCAATTATTGTCAGACCTCTGTCTGGCAGTTAGGTCTTTTTTCATTAAGTGTCTTCATTAAGTACCACCAGTAAAACTTTATTCATCATAATTACTACTACAACATAACAACTAGCAGTAAAAGCTTATTCATTATATAATCCTTTCTTAGTTCGTACGTACGTCTGTAGACACCATATCTCTGCAACTATAACTTCAATTTGAAATTCATTTTGCCTTGGGAAGCTTAAAATGTGAGAACAATGATCCTTGCTTTTCGGTTTTTCTACGACGCATAACTTCGCCACCCGAGGGCATAAATATTGATGCTATGGACTTCAAAGCATATTTTATTCAATATATCCTGAACATCTGATTAAAAATATTCTTTCTCCCATCCGATACCATTTGTAGCAAAGACTATTTTGGGTGCACTGTTTTTTTCGAGTAATGCATAGTTTTCCCGCTAGGAGAGTAAAATTAAATTGCGATTTCCCCGATATCTCTGCTTCTAAAAGTCCGATTATAATGCTTTTTGGATTTGTACAGCTCTTGGTGGGAAACGGTCTGCATGTATGTTCAAATTTTTATAAAGAATGGTTTAGACATTAGGGGTCGTAAGTGGGTATTTTTATTTGTGATATATTTGCAGAAATATCTGCGTTTCCGAAAATTAAATTTTAAAACGTTTTCGCCGTCAGATACCACTCACCCCGACAAGAGTTTTGAGAATACTTTGTGATGAAAATGGTGCGTAATTTTTCCGAAAGGGTGCGTGGATGTACATTTGTCGATATCTCTGCTTTTAACAATCGGATTTGAACATACTTTTCATTGCTGCAGAACGTTTCGGATGTGAAATATTCGCAGATGATTTCAGAATTTCCTTAACGCACACGTGTGCTGCTAAGAAATCATACGTTCACGTTTCTTGTTGCAGCATATTAGCAGCATCATCTGCTCGTCTGAAAAGTCATCTTTCTGTCTGATTCCACTAAATGCCAAAACGTTTTGTATATATTTTTTGCCAAAAATAGTACAACATTTTCCCACTAGGGGAGCAAATATCTAATTGTTTTTGTTAATATATCTTCTTTTAAAAGTGGAATTTAAAAAATTGTTTGAACGCCATATACTATTTACTTTGTGGAACACTTCGCCTCTACGCGTGGGGTTTCGCTGTTCAGAGTTCTGCACTAGGTGGTGTTAGTGTGTACCTCTGTTTGATGATGTATCTTCGCTTGTAAAACTCCTTTTGGATTTTTTTTTATTGCATGTGTGCTACAGTATACAATGGAGAACATTATCTTTTCAAAATGGCGCACATTTTATCCGCTAGGAGGCAGAAAGGCCCACATTTTATTTACTGTACCTCTGCTTCCAAGAGACGTATTTGAAAAATTATTTTTTCTCAATATAGCTTTTGCTGTGAAGAATACCTTTCACATATTTTCTACTTGTCCAATTTCAAAATTCTAGGTGGCGTAATTTTAGATCATGTTTTTCCCTACACCTATTCTAACTGTTTGATATAAGAACGCTTTGACTCTGATATGTTCCTTCAGATAAGAGAAAGTTTTCCAGCACAATTTGTTAATTTTCGTAAGAGGCTTTTTAACAGCTAGTGGTGGAAAGCAACCGTTTCTGTTTCTAGATGTTTTATAGATTCCAAAAATGCCGTTGATTTTTTTGCATTTTCTCTAATGGGTTACATTGACTATAAATTACTTCGAGATAGTTTATTGATGTCGGAAATAATTCAAATGACGTGCTCTTTACAATCGAAAATTCGATGTCATCTTATTTAACTCTAGAGTCTAAAATGTTATCTCCCCAACAGGTTTTATACACTGAGTAGCCACTTTATTATGATCATCATCTCATTACTTCGTTGGGCCACCTTTTTCCTTAAATACTGCGTCGATTCTTCGTGACATGGACTCCACGATATGTTGATAGGTGGTTTGTGAAATCTGAGATCAAGCTTGATGAATAGCACTTTCCAGGAGTGTGAGATTGCAGGGTTGTGGATCCAGCAGTCTGATGGCTCGTTCAACTTCATCCCACAAATTTTCAATGGGGTTAAGATCTGGTGATTGGGGAGGCCACCTAAGCAAAGTAAACTCACCGACATGTTCCTGAAACCAATCCTGTACAATACGAGCACTATCGCAGGACGCATTATCTTGTTGAAAGTAGCCATCGCCATTGGGATAAACCACCCACATGACAGGATGCACTTGGTTCGCAAAGATGTTTAGATATGATGTGCCAGTCGGACGTTGATCAACGCGAATTAAAGGGCCCAAAGCATGCCAGTAAAACATTTGCCTAACCTTAGCGTTGCCACCACCAGCTTGAAGGTTTGTAGCAATGCATTTGGTGTCCATGCTTTCGTGCTGTTTCCGCGAAATTCTCACTCGGCCATCGGTATGGTACAACTAAAAACGTGATTTATCGGACCACATAATTTGTTTCCGATTATCGACTGTCCAATCCTTGTGCTCCTGTGCGAACTGGAGACGTTTTCTCTTGTTTACTGCGGACAGCAAAGGTGTTCGAACAGGCCTTCGGCTGTCATATCCCATCCGATGCAGTGTAAGGCGAACAGTGCGTGCAGAGATCATTTCAGGGGATCCTTGATTAAGATGGTTTGTAATTTGCTGCACTGTTGCCCTTCTGTTGTCTGTTACCAGTCTGGACACTTTCCGTTCTGCCCGAGCAGTCACTAGTCGATGACGACCACACGTTGCGCTTAGAGACCCAGTTTTGGCTGACAGTCCGATCTTTAATCACTTTAACAACAGCTGCTCTGGAACATTTCACGAATGCGGCGGTTTCGGTGATACTCGCTCCATGGCCCCGAGCTCCTACAATCATCCCACGTTGAACGTCCGTCAAATCACAATTTTTACTCATCTAGTCACCCAAAAATCACTTCTGCTACTGTCGCAAGCACTAAGCTTTCCCTTTTTATACTAGCCTCGCCCTCTGGCGGCAACAGCATGCAGGCAATATCTCATTTGCTTAAAACTGTCAGGTGGTCATAATAAAGTGTCCACTAAGTGTATACGCTTATAAGAACCCCGTGTGGATTATCAAGAGCAATCCTTTTCTTTAAAGGCATAAGCACCCGAAACATATAAATGAAACATAATATTGTACAACTGTGTACAATAGTACTCGGTCATAACGAGCCCGTGCTTAGCTAGATACCTGATTTAGCAAGAAAAGCAGAAACGCCTTCTTGTCATAATGCTAATTCAAAGCAAATTTGGGCGTTTCTAACGAACGGAATTAATACGGATTTAGCTAATCGCCTGCTTATAGTAAGGATATTCATCGGTCCCAAGCTCCCCATTATAAGCGGGTTCTATTGTATTTATTTCGTTAATGACTTGTACTTGCCATAGGGATTACATTTTAAACGTAACCTGATTTCTGATTTAGTATTTCATTTGAATTTATTAGCTAGAAATACAATGTTCTCAAAAAATGCACATCAGCAAATATTTTCATGTATTAAAATTTAAAAGTTACGATACTCGGAAAATTTCATAGGCAACTGACGTGACTTTCGATTTGAAATCTGTATCAATAAGGATGCATGTATTATTTAATTCCTCTTTATATTACTTTTTTATTTTATGTTTATTTAAATATCATAAATATTTTAAGTGTTTTGTAGCGTTATCTGCATCCCTAGGAATAAAGATAAAAATTGCTGTTCAAGTGGCATTTTATGTCATGAAACCTAGGCATTTTATGTCATGAAACCTAGGCATTTTATGCCATGAAATTTAGGCATTTTATGTTTAATACAAAGGATAAATTGACAAATATTTTACCGAGACATCCATCGAAGTGGTCACGCAGGTGAGCAAATATCGAGGTGCAGTGTTCGTGTTCCCAGTACTCATAGATGATGTAGGTGAAGTTCCGGAGAGGCACAGTTGGTGGAAGAAAAGGCCGCGGATCAATGCTATCAATCATACCTAAGAGAATTTGAAAACCTTCAAGGAAACTGTACACTAATTTTTATTTAATCTCAATTTTTATTCAAAAAGCTGTTAAATCTTTCCATAGGACTCCAAGCAAATCGCAAGACTGTGTGTGTGTATACACTCAATGGATAAAACAATACAGATGCCTATCTAATAGCATGTTGGTTCTCCTCTAGCTCGAATAACAGCCTATACACTTCCAGACATCACCTCCACCGGATACCTGAGAGTTTCAGGAGGTAGTGCCAGCCATGTGCGTTGCAGCATTGACCACAACTCTGACAGAGACGTCGATCCAGGATCCATGTGGCTAACGTCCCGCTTCACGAAATACCAGAGACCATCCACAGGGTTTTAATCCAGAATCCTTGGGGGCCACTGAGTGGTCAAAAACTCAAATGAGTGATCCTGCAGTCGTGCTTACACTCTTATGCATTTGTGGTAGATTGCACCAACAAACAGCTGCACCACTTTCTGTGAAAAGATATCTGAGAGTTTCACCGGACCTGATAGTTTCACCGTACCTGAGAGTTTCACCGGATACCTGAGAGTTTCAGGAGGTAGTGCCAGCCATGTGTGTTGCAGCATTGACCACAACTCTGACATAGACGTCGATCCAGGATCCATGTGGCTGACGTTTTGCTTAACAAAATACCAGAGAGCAACCACAGGGTTTAAATCCGGAGTCCTTGGGGGCCACTGAATGGTCACAAACTCAAATGAGTGATCCTGCAGTCGTGCTTACACTATTATGCATTTGTGGTAGATTGCACCAAAAACTGATGCTACCCTAACTGCACCACTTTCTGGCAAAAGATACGCCAATGTATGGTGCAAACAAAACCCAACAATCCAACTTTGTACCACGTTATGACACACGTTCCAACCCGTTATGACACATGTTCCACCACGTTATGACACACGTTCCACCACATTATGGTGCAAAGTTGCACCGTGTTTTGGGTACCACATAATAGTGTACCTTTTCTCAGAAAATGGTGCAGCTGGTGTACTACCGCTGTTTGGTGCAACCTACCACAACATTTGTAACACTGTAGGTGGTTGCGTATCGGTGAGGCTGCGCATTGTTCTGCTGGATCACACCATCTTCTGCAAGATGTAGGAAGGGCATGAAAATGTGTAAGTGATGAGCCAGCACATGCTGGTAACGCACAGCAATCAAGGACCTCTCTTGACACACTGAGAGATCCAATGTATCCTATGAGAAGGCTCGCCAAACGATGATAGAGCCAACACCGCCTTGGACAGAGCTGACCTCGCACGACAGTGCAATGACCTCATGCTTTCGACGCCACACCCATGCCCTCCTGTCAAGTCCGTACAGCTAAAAATGGGATTCATCTGACCACACGAGGCGACGTCACCTGCAGAAGTCCAGTTTTCTTATTCTTGGCACCAGGTGAAACGCAATATCCAATGAAGAGCACTGAACAGTGGCACACGGAGAGGGCATAGGCTTCCGTAGCTCAAGGTGTGCATCGTGCGACGTACAGTTTGCTCGCTGACGCTGCTTGGGCTTCCGATATTTAACTTCGATGTAATTTGTACCGCAGTTGCTAAGCGGATGGTCTGTACGAGCCTGGATAGCCTACGTCGACCTCGGGAATCAATGCCGTGTGGAAGGCCACCGCTTGCTCCCTGAGCACTTAAAAGTCCGTCGATGGTATACCCGAGGTACACCCTTAACACTATTGCCCTTGGGATCCCTAGCTTTTTTTACCATTTGGGCAATAGAATGACCCATCTGTCTTGCGCCGACAATGTGTCCACGATCAAAGCCGCTCAGATTACTACGTTCGTCTATGTTTGTCAATTACGATACTCTATTGGGGACCCCTATCGTCCGCGTATTTATCATCTTTGTTTGCTTTGATTCTGATCCACTCACCGAGGGCGATGCCTATGAAAACTACCTGCCCATCACGTTTGCGTGTAATTTTTTGCCTACTGAGTGTATACATGCGTGTGCATATACACAGTCGAGTCATATTATTGTGACCACTTCCTACTTTTGACGTCAACAGCGCTTAGTCAATGAAAAAGCGCACGTGTCGCTGGCTTGGAGGGTATATAAGGTGCACTGTAGGCAATCTGAAAACATATCATACGTTGCTGTCATGGATAAAAGGAGCGATTTATCAGATTTCCAAAAAGGGATGATTATCGGTTTTGGGGCAAATAGTGTCAGTATTTCTGAAACAGCGCAGTTTGTGAACTGTTCGCGTTCTGCTGTGGTAAATGCATCGTGATTAGAGAAGTGGCAACATTGCGAATAAGTGATTTGGAAACTGCGGAGCACCGCATGCCATTGATGTGAGAGGTGAACGTCGACTGAGAAGGTGCGTGAAGGCCGATCGACACGCTACAATGGAGAAACTAACTGGCCGAATGAACCAAGGACCTACGGAAAGTGTGTCTGAAACGACAGTTCAGCAAACCCTGCTGCGTATGGGGCTCCGATTCAGACTTATGATCACTGCTCCTATGCAAACGATGGTGCATCGGCAGAAAGACATTATATTTGCACGGAAATATCGGAATTGAACTTCCGCTGATTTTCAAAGGATTGCCTTCTCCGATTAGTCAAGTTTTCTGCTTTATCGAACGTATGGACGTTGGTGTATAAGGCGAGAAACATCGGAGAACACACACTCTCCAACCATTGCTGGAATAACACAAGCTGGTGGGGGCAGCGTTATGGTCTGCGGAATGGTTTCGTGGCATTCTCTGGGTCCACTCATACCTATGGAAGGCAGTATGTGCCGAATTCATTATGAATCCATCCTTGCAGACCACGTACACGCATAACATGCTAATTGACTTCCCTGGGACGGATGGGATTTTCCAACACGACAATGCGACGTTTCACACAGCTAGAAATGCCCGAGAGTGGTTGGAAGACCATGATAAAGACTTCAAAGTACTTCCATGGTTCCGTAATTCTCCAGACGTAAACCCAATTGAGCATCGTATTGTTCGCTCTATGGATCCTCCACCATGCACCCTGCAGCAGCTGTCAGATGCATTGCAGTCATCATGGCTCCACATACCTGTGAACACCTTCCAGCACCTTATTGAGTCACTCCCAATCCGACTAGCTGCTGTCCGCGCTTCACATGGCGGTTACTCTGGTTATTAGCTGGTAGTCTCAATAATGTGACTCGACAGTGTATATACAGTATTATGATGTGCTCGTTTAAACCATTCCAAAATATTTGAAAGCAAAACTTAGCTTGAATTTGTTTAATGAAAGTAATTGACAATTAAAAACAATTTCTGGAACTCTAAACAGAATTATCCTCAAAGTATGCGATAACCATTTATTTTAACAAGACAAATGTCAAGTATGCACAATCAAGTGAAAAATCTGCTAAAAATACCGCCCAAAAAATTGATTCCTCTAAATAACTGACGACTTTGAAAACACTTGCTTTAAAAACACAGCTTTCGACTGCTTATACTTAATTTGATATTTTTTATTAATAGTTAATTTGATATATATATATTAAGGCAACACTAGGTTTTGAAATATAATTCTTGTTTCGAAGCTTTATTTCATTTTTATGAGGTAAAGATCTTACTGTTTCTTTCGAATACTGCAGACACGTTTACTGAGTCTGAGCTTTGTTCCTATATGTACTGTACTGTATGTATTCTCTGAATTGGGTAAATAGTAATTGGCAAAACCTTCATAAACTTCTCAACATTATGATGCTTTTGTTGAATTAGTGGAACCTAGGGAAAATTATCTGCAAACAGTGTATTAACTGAACACTAACAACAACAGTGTATTAACTGAACACTAACAACAACAGTGTATTAACTGCACACTGCTTCACTTGTATTGCAACTACACGCTAATGTTACGTTACCTTTACTGTACAACACAATAGTGTTAGAGTCCGTTAGGCTTATCGTACAGTAACTTTCGTTGACTAGGATGTTTAATTAAAACAGACATTTGACGTGAACCAGGAACATCAAACAGAAGTCATCGCTGTTTCCACGTTTATAAGTGAGTCGTGAAAAAGTTATCATTGGCCGCCACCGGGAATCGATCCCAGGGTCTGTCAGTTACGCGCCGGATATGCTTCCACTGCACCACTGCGGCCTCGAATTCCTCCAGACTCACACACATTAACTGCCAAGCCAATTTGGCAGGTTACTTCTTGCAGTCCCGCACAATGCTGGAGATTCAGCAAAGATGGTAAGCAGCAACTGAACAAATAATTACAAGGCGAATGAATAATTAATACAGACATTTGACGTGCACCAGGAACATCAAACAGAGGTCATCACTCTTTCCAAGTTTATAAGTGAGTCACGGAAAAATCCTCATTGGTCGCCACTGGGAATCGAACGCAGGGTCTTCCAGTTAAGAGCCGGATATGCTTCCACTGCACCACAGCTGTCTGGAATTCCACCAGACTCACACACATTAACTGCCAAGCCAGTTTGGCAGGTTGCGTCTTGGAGGCCCGCACAATACTGGGGATTAACCAAAGATAGTAAGCAGCGAGAGTCTGAATTCAAGACTATTGTGTGAGTCTAGAGGAATTCGAGGCCGCTGTGGTGCAGTGGAAGCATATCCGGCGCATAACTGGAAGACCCTGGGTTCGATTCCCGGTGGCGGCCAATGATAATTTTTCCGTAACTCACTTATAAACGTGGAAAGAGCGATGACCTCTGCTTTGATAGGATGTTTAAATCAAAGTCGCTGAAAATCTTTGACTAGGCGTATAATCAACTTCAGTATATGACCAAAGACAACCAAAGGTCCTTTATTCTATTGGCATGACATCAAGCACCCACTGTTATACACTGAAGTGTCAAATGTCATGGGATAGCAGTTTAAAAACATTTAACGACGCACGCCACGATTTTTGTCATTTGCGAGGTGTAATCTCCTGAGTCAGGCTGAACAATCGCCAGTACGATTATGTCACGCCGACGTGAATTATCGGAGTTGGAACGAGGCGTGATAGTGGAAAACCAGACCAATGGGATATTCAGTTTCTGAAGTTGTGCGAACATTCAACATTCCTTGAGCCACGGGGTCACGTGTGTACCAAGAATACCTCATGGGAGGCATTACCACCCACTGTGGACAGCGCAGTGGCTGACACACATTAACTGCCAAGCGTTAATGTGTCAGCCACTGCGCTGTCCACAGTTGCCACTGCGCTGTCCACTGTGGACAGCGCAGTGGCTGACCACGGGTACTGAATGACTGTGCCCAGCGCCGTCGGACCAAGACTGTCAATGCCAACAGACAAGCGACACTGGCTCAAATAACATCCACATTCAATGCAGGAGGTACCAGAGACATATCCATCAGGTCAGTGCAACGTAATTTAGCGCCCATAGAGTTTGGGAGCAGAAGACCCACCAGAGTGCCTTTCTTAATACCACGATTTTGGACACAACACCTCACCTGGGATTTTTAACACGGTAATTGGACCCTGGGAGACTGGCAACATGTGGCGTGGTCCAATGAGTCACGCCACGAATTGTTACGAGCTGATGGTAGGGTTTGGGTGCGGCGAAGACCCCATGAGGCCATAATTATGACATGATCATCGGTTTTTTACGGGCCTTTGTATGGGCAAAATCGTCAATTACTGAAGAGTAGTCTATATGTAGAGTTTTGTCCTTTTCTACGCACATTATCACGAGTGAGTTACCATGTACTCAAGCTGTCAACAAGGCGTTATGCAAGCTGGTGATGGTTCCATACATGTGTGGGGTATCTTTACGTGACACGGTTAGGGTCCTATTTCCCTCGTAAACAAGTCATTAAGAGGTACTCGCTTTGTTGTTCTACTGGATGACCATTTGCAGCCTTTAATGGACTTCATATATCTCAACAACGATGGGATTTCATAGGCGGATAATGTACCATCTTATCTGGCCCAAATTGTCCAAACCTGGTTCAAGGAACATTCTGAATAGTTCCGACAGATTCTTGGGCCACAAAGTTATCCCGAAATAAACCCAATAGAGCACTTATGTGATATGGTGGAAAAGTCCATTCGCACCGCAGATCCTGAACTTACAAAATACCAGGAAACTGTGGGCGGCGTTTCCGACGGCTGGCTCAACATCTCTAGGACACTTGCTCGCCCAACGTCTTCCGGACACTTGCTCGCCCAACGTCTTCCGGACACTTGCTCGCCCAACGTCTTCCGGACACTTGTGGAATCGATGTCAGGTGAAGTCACTGCACTACGCCGGGTTTGAGGTGGTCCTACACGATACTAGGTACGTATCCATTGACTTTATGCAGTTCAGTGCATAGAGCACACAAATGATCTTAAATTCAAATTCAAGAAAATACATGCTTAGATCAACGTTAAATAACATTTATCCTCTGAACAAATTCAGCTTAGTACGTTGTCTCGCTGATTAGTCGCATGTCGATGTTGAACAAGCATCAAATGTTGACAAACACAGATTCCTGCAGAAATCTCCTTTTAAATCAACATTACTTCAACAGCATAGCAAATGCCGTATCACGGGCAGTTTGCTGTCAACATTGGTTAATAGCAAAATGCCTGTGATAAGATTGCGTTCAGATAACTGAAGTGACATTGCCTCTCTAAGATTGAACACGCCAGTTCTTATCTCTAGCTTTTCGACTACATAGTTTCAATATGACCTGTTGTGAGGTGTTGCTAAATCTTCTCACGCAGTTCCTGCAGATTGTGCTATAGGGGTGGTGGAGTGTGGATAGCACGTCCAATAGCATCACACAAATTTTCAATCGGCGATAGGCCTGACGATGCGGCTGATCATGACAGAGTGATATTACCTTAAAGGTAAGCTATCGGGACAGCAGCAGTATGTGGACGAGCGTTGTATTTTTGGAAAAACGCACTGGAGTAAGCGTTCAGAAAAGGTAGGGCCACTGGTTGCAGTACCAAATTAACGTAACGTTGAGCTGTCAAAGTACTTGTTATAAACACCGAAGGTGATCTGGCATCGTTGGCAATTGCACCCCACACCATAACACCAGACCTTCTAGACGTGTAACGCTCGACAACAAACCGTTTTTTTTGGCGCTGACGACTGTGCCTTCACACATGGACTCATTGGTCTCCTCCAAATGAAAAGCAGGACACGTCACTGAAGATCACCTGTTGCCATTCTGAGTGGCTCCAAGAAAGTCTGGCACGACACCATTGCAGTATTTGGAGATGACGCACGGTTGTTAAGGGCAGTCTTAGTAACGGTATGCGTGCGTGTAGCCGTACGTCGTACAGCCGTCTGCCAATGGTGCTGGCACTAATCCGACGATGCATGGAGGGCACAACTGCTCGCTGAATATCCGCAATCGTGGCTGTTGTGTCAATCCGCGTATGTCAAACAAAGAGTCGGTCATCTCTCCCCGTGGTTCTTCTAGGTCTTTCCTGTCTCTTCCGAGTGCCTAATACTATCCGCTGGCGCTAACAGCGTGCTATGGTGATATCCGTACGACCAGTACGGCGTGCAATACAGCAATAAGACCATCTCGCTTTCCGGAGCCCGACAACGCGTCCCTTTTGAACTGCACCGACTGCTCGAATTGCTTCCGAACCTTTCTCCGAGGCATACTTCACTTACACGGGATGCAACCAACACAACAGCACGAGTCAGAAGGGCAAGCACGCGCAACGGGACGGCCTTATATAGCCGGTCAGGCACATTGCTTAGAACCCTACTTGCTGGCGTCACATGCGCGGCCGAGCGTGATACTTGAATCATTTGTATGTCTCACAATGTCAAACCTTCCCACCAAGTTTATTTCCTCTCAGTTGCTTCCTTCTGGGTGCAACTATATTTTTGACGATGAGTGTATTAAATTTATAAGGGCAAACTTTCATGCGTATTACCTTTTTTATCAGTAATTAAAGAAATGATGCCCTCATTATTTGCGAAATGCTAGTTATTTTAAAGTGATTTTTTTTATCAGTTTCATTTCACCTCGAAGACTTACGTATAGACAGTTCCTGTTTTATTGTCCCCAAGTCTTTTCGTAGTAAAATATGTTTTCGAGCCACAGTCGAGTTAAGGGCGAAATCTATATAAAAATTGTGGTTTAAATACTCAACGTTCCCAAGAGGGCTGGGATTATTTCGGTTGAAGTCGAATTTAAAACGCAGGCTGGTTTACCAACATTTAAAAAATAAAATCTGGCTGAGTTATTTTGTGAAAGGACAGAAAATAATAAGTCTGCTCACAGATCTGGAAATTAGCCCGTACTCCTGGACAGGCTTGGGTAAACGAAGCCCAGTCTTGCTCCGTCAGCATGGGCCTGGGGTTGAGTCGATCCTGAGGAGCCTTCAGGATGAGGCTAAGCATCAGCTCTTCAAGTTTGCCATGCAGAGTTGCTCCCAGAATTGCCATTATGGTAGAAGACATGTAGCCATACTCGAGAGACAGACTTCTCAGATTTGTGAACTTCAAGAGAGTCAGTCGGAACTCCACGCTCCTACAAAAAGAAAAAGGAAGAAACTCTTTAGCATAAAAACATTTCTTTTATGAATAGAATGTAGTACAACCAATAGCAAAAACTAGTGCAAAACGTATTTACAACAATCAAAGATCTTCGCTCTTTCCACGTTCATAATTGAGTCACGGAAAAATTCTCATTGGCCGCCACCGGGAGTCGAACCCCATACGTTTATAAGTGAGTCACGGAAAAATTCTCATTGGCCGCCACCGGGAGTCGAACCCCATACGTTTATAAGTGAGTCACAGAAAAATTCTCATTGGCCGCCACTGGGAATCGAATTCTCATTGGCCGGTTCCGGCCAATGAGAATTTTTCCGTGACTCACTTATAAACATGGAAAGAGCGAAGATCTTTGATTGATGTTTATGGTCCACGTTAAATCTCTGTATTACGTATTTACAGAATCGGGAAAAAGTATGGTTTTATTTTAGAAAACAGTTCCACTCATGTTTACGAATCACACTATTTACAAAGGTCACCTGACACCACTTCAAAAGCAAATGAACGGATCTACTACGTTGTTAAAATGCGCGGTTCAGCTGCAAACGGTATAAAAACAAGCCTGCAGCTGACCGCGATCATATCGCACTGTGAGGCTGAGTGAAAATGTCGCGGTGGGAGAGAACTGACTTTTAGAAAGGAAAGATTTTTGGGTGTTATTAGTGGGTTTTCCAGAATAGAAACCGAGAGGCGTTTAAACATACCCAAGTCAACTGTTTTGGATGTGCTGAATAAGTGGAAGACACATGGCGTGCCTGAAGCAGCAAAAGTTACCAGCAGACCAAAGAAAATCAGTAATAGTGTACGTCGAAGCTTCAGGAGAGTCGTTCCAGGTAATCGACGGAGTACGGCACAAGACCTTAGTCTACAGGTGAATAAAAATGCTGGAACCTCGCTATGTACACGTACCATTCGCACAGAACTTCATTCCATGGGTTACGGAGGTCGTGCGGCTGCTCATAAGCCTTTCATCTCCACTCGGAATGCTACTCGTTGTTTCGCACGGGGTAAAGAACATTTATCTTGTACCGTAGATCAGTGTAAATGGGTCTTATGGACTGATGTATCCAGATACACGATCCATCAGTCTCATGGGCGTGTGTGGGTATGGTGACATCCGGGGAACGCAATGTACCACAGTGTACTGTCACCACGGTGCAGTTTGGAGCTGGCAGTGTATTCGTGTGGGGTGTTTTTCGTGGCATGGTCCAGGCCCATTGGTTATCGTGTACACACCTGTCAACTAGCATGTCTGCCTTTATATTCTGGACAATTATGCCGTACCAACTCTGTAGCAATTCTATGGAACAGAGCCTTGTTGGTTCCAGCAGGATATTTCACCGAGCCATAAAGCACGGACTGTTACGGCGTGTTTTGACGATAATTCTGTATCGTGTGTGTACTGGCCAGCACAGAGCCCTGATCTTAATCTCATAGAGCACGTATAGGATAAATTAGAGCTCCGCATAAGAAGTTTGGAACCAAGGCCAATACTAAGTAACAGTTAGCGGCAGCATTATGCATTAAATATAAGCGCATACCTCTCGCTGTGTTCCAAAACCTTGTCGAAAGCATGTCTGGAAGGGTCAGTGCATGCATTAAGGCCAAAGGTGGACAAACACCATACTAATGTATGTCAGTAAATGCTATGTTGTGTTTCTCTTCTAGGTGTAAGGTGGCTTTTGGCAATGTAGTGTATGAGTAAACCAGTTCGTTAATTTTGACCTTTTACTTCGTTTCTCTGCTTAAAAAGCATTTCTGGCAGAAGGAATAACATTTTGTGTGCTTCCAGCTTCATACCGTCAGCCTATGATGAAGCTCCGTCTTCATACGGACCATAAGAATAAAGGTCATGCAGTCGGGGATTTAAATCATATGTTTCATTTTGTTTTATCATCAACCAGTGTTTTATATGTATTATTTTTGAAATAGAAAACAAAAAAATAAAATCAGATCAGGTCATATGTGGAGGATTTTAGGAAGGGAGTGTCTGACCCCCAGGTCTTAAACAACACTTAGAAATAGGAAGCTAGATGATTTGGGCTAGAGTGCCCGATAGGAAAGTGACACGGAAGCGAGGTAGAAACGGGGAGGAAGACGCCCTTAATTGTTACAGGGTAGGGGCAGTAACCAGAGTCCGGCGGCTTAACGTGCCCATCCGACGCACGGCGGGTATTTAGTGGTGCAAGCGTTCGTACCTGCCTGGGATCAAACCTGAGGTTCCTCCATGGCAGTCAGGAACGTTGACCACTAAGCCATCCGCGGCTCACAAATAAAATCAATAATAAGGTAAATATTATAAATGTCGTAAAGAGAAGTTCAGCTTCTCGAAAAGGGTTTAAGACGATATTAAATCAAGAAAGCCTAATTTGGCAGTCTCAAATAATACTTAAAAACAATATCGCTCTGTCTTTCGGCCTATTTAAAGAACTTGTAGATTTTCCTTTAAATAAAAGAGAAGAAAAGCAGCTCCTACAATTATTTATAGAAACTTTTATCCAAAAGCTTACACTAAAATTCAGATAGAGATAATTGTTTTAGTAAATTGGGGAAATCATAAGACTTACAAGAAATGTTTGTATTGTTTGAGTTTTGCACTATAGGACCTTCAGTTAGTCAACTAGATGTTTGTGTAATTTTAACCACAAAAGCAATTTGTTTTGACAATGACATGAACCAATATGCCTACCGTTGGCAGCCCTCGAAGAATTTTGGATAAGAGGTCAGCCATAAATTCATACATTCAATAACTTATATACATTTTTATTTAAATTTAGTTTCTTGTCACTAAGGGAAAAATATACTACTTAGATCTGATTGAAAACTGATAACTTAACGTTTATGAACCAAGTATGTTTTGCTGGCAAAAGTGCTGTCTGGTGTTGCCACGTCAACACTGCTTTTTCTTGCATCCGACTATTGCAGACGTCACAAGTGTCCATATAAAATATAATCATCATCATCAACCATAGGTACAATTCCCATAGCTGTCTGTTGCCATTTTAACTAAATTGTCACATTCCAGTCTGTGCATTGCAGCGTGGCTCAGTTCTTGAAGACTTCCACCGCACCAGTCTTTAATACCGTCAGCCCGCACATGAAAGGCTTCCTCTTGCATTTCTTCAGTTCATTAAGCCAAACATCAATTCTTCATTCTGCAGATGTGTCCGAAGGGTCTTAGTTTTATCTGAATGAATTTTTGGAACAGGGTCTGTCTTAGTTGTATTCTTCTGTACACTTCTTCATTTCTTACTTACTGGGTCCATCCGATTCGTAAGATTTTTTTATGATCGCACTTTCTTTCAAAAGCAAGTATTCTTCTTCTTATTCCTCTGTCAATGTCCAAGGTTCGCATCCATATACACTGCTGGCCACCCAAAATGCAACACCAAGAAGGACACGAGATAGCAAAGCTAGATTTACTGGACACTTAACAACAGATACAAAGATGAAACGATTGAGCTTACAGGCTCGTGCGACTTGCGGAACACGCAGATATCAATAGTTCGTGTGCCCCCCATGGCTGGTAATAACGGCCGCTACACGCCGCAGCATCGAACGAAAGAGTCTTTGGATGTGGGCTTGGGGTATGTCGGTCCAGGTTGCTTCCACACGTTGCCACAGTTCATCAGCCGTAGCCGCGGGTGGTGCTTCCCTGGCCACTCGGTTGCCGATCAACGACCAGACGTGTTCGATGGTCGACATATCGGGAGATAACAGGCGGGCCACGGCAGCAGTGACACCTGGTGGGCCGTGAACAATTGTTGCACGATGCCAGCCACATGTGGTCGCGCATTCTCCTGTTGAAACATGGCAGCTGACAGGTCCTGCAGGTAAGGGAGGACTGCAGGCTCCAAAACGTCGCAGATGTAGCGGTGGCTGTTGAGTGTACCGGCGATACATACCAGAAGGGTGCGGGTGTCATATCCAATTGCGCCCTAAACCATAACGCCAGGCGACTGACCGGTATGGCGATGCATAATGCAGGCGTCATACAGTCTCTTGCCGCGCGGTGCCGCCACACGCGTATCCGACCATCGTGGTGTTGCAGGCAGAAGCGGGATTCGTCGAAGAAGACAATGTCGTGCCATTCCGTACTCCAGGTGCGGCGTTCAACGGCCCACTGCCGCCGCACTCTCCGGCGGTGTAACGTCAATGGTAATCGGAGCAATGGGCGCCATGCGACAAGTCAAAGCTCCAGCAGACGACGTCGAACGGTACGTGCTGACACAGTTTGTTGCGCAACACACCCTAATTCCTGCGCTAACGTTCGCGATGTTGCGGTGCAAGCCGGCAATGCCCTCCACACAACATGCCGGCCCTCTCGTTCGGTGGTGTTCCGCGGCTGCGGCAATCGCTCACGTCGGTCCGTCCATCCCTCCTGCACCCACCGAATCCATATTCGCCTCATCGTGGCTGGATCTCGTCTCACACGGGCACCGATGTTTCGGTATGATAAACCGCTGTCACGATAAGCCACTATTCGTCCTCTGTTGAACTCCCAAACGTGCTGGAGTGACTGCCGTATTCTGCGACGAGGCATCAGAAAGCTTCCCATGCACAGCTCCGGCAGCACAACGCACTTCCACTACTTACACCCCGCCTTCTTTGCACCCTTCTTATAGTGCTTCTCGGTGGCGTGCCAGGCGCACATGATTTGCATATGCCCTGCAATGCTAGTCGTTTGCGTGTACTCTAGCGGGCGACGCATGCTGCGAATTTCAGGCCAGTCGGAAGCTTCCTTCTTGGTGTTGCATTTTGGGTGGCCAGCAGAGTAGTATGCTGCTGAAGATGCATGTCTCGAGAATGCTTAACTTAGTTTCGAGGTTAAAATCTCTGCTCTGTTATCCATGGCTTTTAATAGTGTGATAGCCTCTGCTATTCTAATTAAAATTTCTATTTTTGCTGTTTAAGCTATATGTTATACAGCTTTCGATATATTTCCCACATTTTAAAGTTTTTTACCTTCCAGAATGATCTTTTTCCTGATCTCTTTTTCGCCAAATACCATTGCTTTTGTCTTTTCTACGTTCATCTCTAATCCATATCGTTTACCCTCTCTATTCAGTTCTTGTACCATTTGATCCAGTTTCATTTCATCTTCTTCAATCAATACAATGTCATCTGTGAAACACAGATGGCTGAATCCGAAAAATCAGAACACTATCACGTAGTTTGTTTTTCGATTGATGTGAATTTGTTGCATCATTGCAAGGGAAACCATGTCGGGCTTAACGACTCATTAGTGAATTTTCTAGGAAACAAAACAAAAAAAGCAGGCAGTTTCTGGGTTTTGTTCTGCAAATTAATTGATAATTTTCTTAGCATCTGACAGTTGTGTCAAAAACTGCGTTCTTTCCTTTCTCACAGGGTTGGAAGGCGCATCTGCGTATAATAACTGTCGCCTGTGGGAATCGATGATTTCGAATGCAGACAAACCGCATGTTGGCTTTCCTGCAAAACATGCTTCACATGCTGTACTCTAAAAGTATCTTCACAACTTTGACCCTCAATAAAACCTAAACGAAATAAGATAGCGAAGTTCTGTTTTATTGTACATGTAACAGCAATGCATAAAGTTTTATTGGTACACAAAAAGTTTTTGTTTACTTTAACGTGCGACACGTAACTAGCGATGACTACTCCACAGGAAAAGCCCCAGTGTGCGCCATGGTTCATAGAGACGAAGTCAGATACACAAGTCCAAAGGAATTTCCGTACCGACGTAATCCACCATCCAGACAATCAATACGCGAGTGGCACAAGAAGTTTAAAGAGTCTGGTAGCGTGCTTCTTAAAAAGTGATCTGGCCGGCCAAGCACAACTGAAATAGATACAGAACGTGTTGGAGAGAGTTTCCTACGAAGTTCAGAGAAGTCCATTCGTTGCCACCTACAACGATACACAGGGTGCTGCATCTGACTGCCTACAAAGTGCATTTGACACAATCACTGTATCCCGGGGATAAACGGAAACGTTTCGATTTTGCTGTTGATATGTTACACACGATAGATAATGAGGAATGCTTCATGAAGGGTGTTTTATTCAGCGATGAGGCAACGTTTCATGTCTGTGGTGTTATCAACAGGCGTAACTGCAGAATTTGGGGGTCGGAAAACCCACATGCCGTTTGCGAGATTGAACTTGACAGTCCTAACGTTAACATCTGGCGCGGTCTCCTGCACAACCGCATCAACGGCCCATTATTATTATTACTATTTTTTTTTGTAGAAAACACAGTCACATCCGATGTTTATTTGGACATGTTGAGTGAGATTGTTGCCCCCAATTGAAGATCCTACACCAGGCAATCATCTTCGAGCAAGACGGTGGAGCACCGCACTGGTCAATTCATGTTAGTGAGTTTTTGATGAAACCTTCCGGAGCGATGGATTGGACAGGATGGTCGAACTCCTTGGCCACCATGCTCACCGGACCGCTAGACTTGTTTCTGTGTAGCTATGTGCAGGACATTTTGTGCCGCACAAAGGTTCCGGATATGGATGAGCTGAAGAACAAGATTACAGCTGCCATCACAGCAATTCCTGAAAGCATGATCGGGACAACATGACAGGAAGTCGAATACAGTCTCGATATTATTCGTGCAACCAACGGTGCGCACGTGGAGCTCTACTAGCATCCCAACAAACTTTGGAATGTGCTGTTCGATATACAATAAACCGATTTGGTAGCCTTATTCCGTTTCTGTTTTATTGCGGGTCAAATTTGAAGATAATTTCGGAACATCTAGTACTTTAAAATTATTTTCATGCAGCTCCGTCTTTACTACGTCCTTCACATGCAAATGTGTTGGCTATTGGAAAAGGAAAAGCTTACTTCAATAAGAAAACGAGGGAAAATTCCATAAAGGGTACACCTGGTTATTAAGAGTTCGTAACAACGAGTGCGGCAGTCTCCCAACAATACTGTTGCTATTGTTATTCGCCCAAACGGTGGCGTTGGATCCAAATCACATTTTGGTTGTCTGTCTGTCGTTTGTTCTTTATCTTCCTCGGAACCCAGTGTCAAGAAATCAGGCAAATACATGGGTGACTTAAACAAATAAAAAACACCGATGAACTATTACATTATGACCACCTACCTAATAACCTGCAGGACTCCCTTTAGCTAGCAAAACAGCGGCCACTCGGCGAGGGACCAATTCGACGTGGTATCGATAGGTATCCCGGGGTATCTGGTACCATAATTTCCAATGCAGGTCATCCAGTTTTCGTACATTTCGGGGTGGTGGTGATTTAGCCTGAACCCGTATTTCCAAGTCGAACAACAAATGTTCGATTGGGTTCATGGCAGGGGAATTTGGAGGCTAGGGCATTAACAGAAAGTCACCAGCCTGTTCCTCGAACCACTCCTTGACGATTATGGCAGTGTGGCATGCTGCAATATCCTGTTGGTAATGACCATCAACAGGAGGGAACACAGTGGTGATGAATGGGTGAATTTGGCCCGCAACGATATTCAGATACCTGTCAGCTATCAGGAATTGTGCTATTGGGATAATGGTGCCTAACGTTTCGCAAGAAAACGTCACCCACAACATAACACCGTAGCTGCCGGCCTCTTTCCGCCCAACAGTGCATCCAGATGCCATAACCCCCGTTGGTAATCGGTGTATCCGTGCTCGACCGTCTACGTTATGCACCAGGAATCTTGATTCGTCACACAATATCAATCACCCACAGCCCAATCTTGATGATCTTGGACCCATTTTACGCGTTGTTGGCAATGACGTGCAGTGAGCATGCGGACCCGGTTGGGTCTTCAGCTACGCAGGCGCATACGCAGAATTCTACAACGAACTGCCTGCTGTGGTCTGATCACCAGTGTTGTAGATGCGGATGATTTGTCGCCCTGTGGCCCTGCGGTTTCTGTGCAGAAGACGCGATTGTCTCCTACTCCAATCTGGCATAATGAGCTGCGGAAGATATACGTCTGGACGACGGTTTGTCGTTTGACCATCTGTGCACCATTTTTGATACGTACTCACTACAGCGGCACGTGAACAACCCACAAGCCGCGCCGTAACCGAGGTCGTAGTTCCGAGGCGCTTTGCCACCACAATTTGTCCTTTATCAATCTGCGATAAATCGACAGCTTTTCTCATTATGACTCCGAGTACTCTACCAACCGAAAAGCCGTCCTAGGGTTGTGTTTAAACTGCTCTGTGAACTTCATCTGCGCCACCGTTCTATCTCCATGCGCGCTCATTCTTCTAGGCTGGGGGTGGTCATAATGTAATGGCTCATTGGTGTATATAATACATTTATTCAATTTTTCCAGCACTTATTAAAATCGTTTTGTTTTTATTAAATATTTTTATTAATCACCATACATTTGTTTTGAATGGAATTGCTTTTAGTGAGCATTTCTCATCTCGCTACATGCAGATACACAATCAGCGGTCACAAAGTATAATACAGAATCCAATATGGCCTTTTTACGCTTTCCAACCGTAGGTTGAAGAAGCGTATATGCTCAAGCTTTATCCGTCCGTCTGTCCGTCCGTCCGTCCGCCGTCCGCACGATACCTCACGTGAAAATGGTTCGATTTCAACGACATTTTAGTATGCTGTAGGGGACCATGTGGTGACGAACCCTATTGAAAATGTGCGAAGCAGGGTCAAAGCTTAGGACATAGGAGCGGGATCCATTCCATTGCTCTTATGCGTTATACCTTGGGTAAAAATTGTTCGATTTCGATGAAATTTAAGTATGTGGTAGGGACTCACCTGGGCACGAGCCCTACTGAAAATGGGAGTCATAGGGCAAAGGTCAGGACATAAAAGCGGGATCCATTTTATTGACTTTATGCGTCCTAACATGCGTAATTATGGTTTGATTTTGATGAAATTTTAGTATGTGGTAAAGAACCACATGGGGACGAAACCCTATTGAAAATGGGCGAAATAGGGTCGAAGGTTGGGTCATAAAAGCAGGATCCATTCCATTGCCTTTATGCGTTATAGCATGCATAAATATGGTTCGATTTCGATGAAATTTTAGTATCTAATAAGGAACCACCTGGGCACGCATTATAAGAAACTCGCATCATGGCTTACGTTACATATGGTACTGTTCTGAAACAATATCTCTACATGCTAACGTCATTTATTGAAATGATTCTCCTTCTTCCGTGGATTTTCATCTTCCTATTGCGTTTTCTTTTCCGCAGGCTCCCCGAAGTTGGGGACGTGAATGTGTTGATGGTTCCTTCTGAAGACGGCCCCGGACGCACTTTGCACCTGAATCTCGTACTACGAAGTGGAAGGTAACGGGAATCCACCACTTTAATTTCCCAGAATTGTCTGGCATGGAAGTCACCTTGAGGGTGATGACCCACGCTACGCACCAACCTTCGGCTTGAGGAGAGAAGAAGGATTGCGTTTGCAATCGGTAACACATCTTTTCTCAGCAATTAAAGCTATTTTTCCACAGTGCTTAAATGAATTTCTAAAAACAAAATCAATCCTTATTATCTGTGTTTTCTCCATATTAGTCCCTCAAACTGCTTTTAATATACACGTTTTCATTTCTTTGATACCCATATCTTTTTTTCATTTTTTCTTAGGAATTACTGGATCGCAATAAAATCAAACACAACTACAGAATTTGTCCCATATGTTATTCACAGAAGGTTTGAACTGAGCTTCTTTACGCAGTTAACCATGACACAAACTAAACGTAACCGACTTAACCACAGAATAGAATATTCTGCATATGGTGATATACGTTTCGTTATGTTTCGAATTTTCTCACAAAAATTCAATTTCGTTTCTTCATTGATCTTACTCAATGAAAACGTTTTAGAAGCAGAAACAATAATTGCATTACAATGAATCTTAATCCTCTACTTACGAATGGATACTGCGCTCCACATTAAGCCTGAAGAAACGACGAATGCTGAGATTTGTCAAGGTCTCCGGTTTCAAGAGTTCCAGTACGGATAGTCCCATTTCGACCGGCAATTCCATAAAATTTAAGTTAGCGGAACGAATATGATGTTGGGACCTGAGGAAACTTTTGACGCTCTCCAAGATCTTGCAGACCTTTTTGAGGTTCTGCGACGGTTGATGCCTTATCAAGTGTCAGAGAGTTAAGCTGGCAGTGCCTCTGAAGGAGTCCCAGAAAGGCAGTGACCTTGTGCTGCAGTCCAATGTGGTTGTACCTCATCCTTTTGAAGGAGAAGTCCACGTCGGAGAAGAATCGGCCATATCTGATAAAAGAAAAACGCATCGTTGAAAGTTGGAAGAATCTTAGAAACAAAACTTATTCGGAAATCGATATTAATTTTTCACGTACTTTGGGAAGTACACGATCGATTCGCAAGTGAAATCCGTTGAACGCCTTTACATGAAGAGTTGAACAAGGAAAGCGTTGGAGTACATATGGTTTCTATTTTTGTCCCTCCGTTTTTTAATCCTTAATGTGTTTTATGTCACCATCTGTTAGGGCTGAAGTATTATTTGTGAAAAGTGAGTGCGCATTTTGTCACACACGATCATTATTTGTACGTGATTTTAGGCATATTGGTATCTTTGTATCCAACGGCCCAAAGATCAATCAATGGATTATATGAGCTCAAATGTAGACTGGAATATCATATTTGGACGCTGTGATCCGTTAAAATTGGATCGGGACATTCTTAGCGCATAGAATCTGACAGCGAATGCCAGGGCTCGAAACTTATATTGCCCGAGATGCCCCGGGGCATGTAAACATTCTGTCCGAGCTTGTAAAAAGTCGTGCTCTGTTCAAGATAAAAAGTTTTTAAATAACTTTTTTTATATTTTCCAATCAATTTTCTTATTACTCAGTGACTTCCATCCTCTACTTTATTTATTAAAATCAGTGGAGTGCGTTTTGTGAAATTAATGGTAAAAATGGATTATTTCAGAGCTAAATTGCTCATAATATGATTGTGTGATACATAAAAAAAATAGTTTATGTAATAAGCTTTTAAATGGGCTCAATATGAGATCCATTGGTCAATTAGGTCCACAGTAATTGTCCTTCGTGATAGGCATGGTAGGCAAAAAAGTGCCTTTTTTATAAATTCCAAAATCGTCTAATATAGAAGTATATATATTAGAGGATCTTCATAGGATGCTGAAATGTTTCACTGATTACTTTCTTTATAAATTCCACAACTTAAATCTTGGCCCTCAGTCTCCGGCAGCTGGAATGTACCTGGCCAAGGCAACGGCCAGTGCGACATGAAGGCAGAGGGTGCTAAGAATCTCCGGAGGACCGGACTAGGCGGCCAACTGATGCTGACCTTGGCTACGTATAATGGACGCTCCCTATCTTCTGACTCAAGGCTTCTTGAATTGGAAGAGGAACTACACAGGATCAAGTGGGACATCGTGGGGCTAAGTGAGGTAAGGAGAAAAGGAGAAGATCTCATCGAATTGAAAAGTGGACATCTCTTCTACTATCGTGGGACAGATACTGGCAGAACTAGTGGTGTTGGATTTATAATAAACAAGAAACTGAAGGATAAAGTTGTAGAAGTTGAAAGTTCCTCTGACAGAGCTGCACGACTTGTTATCCAACTCTCGAAAAGATACCAGGCTCAGATTATTCAAACTTATGCACCCACCACAAGTCATCCTGAAGAGGAAATTGAAGAATTTTATGAGGAAATTTGTCATCTAAATAATAAAGGTAAGCAGCACTTGAAAATAATTATGGGAGATTTCAATGCAAAAATAGGGCAACGGCAACAGAATGAAACTTCAGTAGGTAAATTCGGTCACGGCAACAGAAACCAGCGTGGAAATACTCTCGTTGAGTTTGCAGAGGCAGAAGGGTTTTTCATCTTGAACTCCTTCTTCAAAAAAAGCCAACCAGGAAATGGACATGGAGACATCCAAATGGGACGACAAGTGAAATTGATTTTATTATGTGTAACAAAAAATTCGCCATAGAAGACTGCAGTGTGCTAAACAAGTTCAACACAGGTAGTGACCATAGATTGGTGAGATGTAAGATGCACCTCAACACTAAACTTGAACGTGGCAAGCTCATAAGACAAACAAAATCTATTGACATAACCAACCTTAAGAAACACCATAATACCTTCAAGTTGGAACTGAAGAACAGGTTCTCTGCTTTAGAAGGCCTAACATCGGAAGAAGTGGACATCTCTGAAGTTAACAGAAAAGTAACCAAAGCTCTTATGGAAACAGCAACAAAATTAGCTGGGTCTAAGAACAAGTTGCATGCAAACAAATTATCAGGAAAAACGAAAATGTTGATGCAAAAAAGAAGAGAGATGAGGACAACTAAAGAAGATGTGACTTCCAAAGTGGAATAGTGGAATATATAGAGCTATGCAAGACAGTAAGAAAAAGTATCACTGAAGACGTAAGAAAATTCAACTGTGAACTAGTGAGGAAAGCAATTGAAAACAACCAAAGCCTAAAGATAGCAAAGGGACATCTCAGTAAGGGAAGAAAACAGATTATGGCACTGAGGAAAAGAAGATGGTTCTGTAACAAGAAATAAAGGCGAAATTTTGACAAGAGTGAAATATTTCTACTCCAAATTATATGAAAGGGATGATACATGCACTCCAGACATCATGAAAGATACCAGTACCAGAGTTCCTCCAGTCCTTCCAGCAGACGTTGCACATGCAATCAAGAACATGAAGCGGGGAAAAGCTCCAGGAGAAGATGGAATTGCTGTAGACATCATACAAGAAGCAAGTGGAGAAATCGAAAACAGTACTCGCCCAAATTTTTACTCGATGCCTTAATGAAGGAAAGAATCTTGAGGATTGGAACACCGCTACAATGATCCTGCTACATAAGAAAGGTGACATTGAGGATCTCGGAAACTACAGACCTATCAGCCTCCTATCAGTAGTTTATAAAATCTTCACTAAAGTTCTTTCACACCGCTTGAAGGTAACACTGGACATGGCTCAACCGAGAGAACAAGCTGGATTTAGGAGTGGCTACAGCACAACAGATCGCATTCACGTACTGAGAGAACTAATTGAAAGAGCGAGGGAATATGAACTTCCATTGTGCATGGCTTTTATCGATTATGAAAAAGCCTTTGATTCGGTGAAACCATCAGCAGTTACAATGGCTCTGAAAACCTGCGGTATTGAAGATGCATGCATTAATATTATTAATAACATCTATGAAAATGCAAGTGCAAAGATTCGGCTGTTTGAAAATATAACACACGTAAAAACTGGAAAGGGAGTGAGACAAGGTGACACCATATCTCCGAAGCTCTTTAATGCCATATAGGAGGGTGTTTTTCAGTCGCTGAGCTGGGAAAACAAGGGGATAAAGATTAATGGAAATTATCTAACCCACCTTCGTTTTGCTGATGACGTAGTCATTTTTGCAACTATCCCATCAGAGCTGCAGAGCATGATCCAGGAACTTGCTGACAAGAGTAAAGAAGTGGGATTAAAAATGAACTTTCAGAAGACAAAAGTGATGTTCAATGCTTTTACACGAAATGAAGATTTATCGATTGATGGAGAAAAGCTAGAGATAACAGACACGTACGTTTATCTTGGACAGCAGATATCAAATGAGGGTCACATTGATGAAGAAATTAATCGGCGTACAAAACTTGCCTGGAGAGCTTTTGGAAGAAACAGCATAATTTTCAAGAGCAATATGCCATTATGTCTTAAAAGAAAAGTGTTTGATCAATGCATCCTTCCAGTGCTCACGTATGGTGCAGAGACGTGGACCTTAACTAAAAGAGACATACAAAGGCTGCAGACAACTCAAAGGAGCATGAAGAGGTGCATGCTTGGTGTAACCAGGAGAGATAAGAAGAGGAACTCGTGGATCCGAAAAATGACAAGAGTGGAAGACATCATGATCAGAGTTAAATCCCTGAAATGGCAAAGGGCTGGACATACTGCCAGAAAGACAGATCATCGATGGACAGCAGAAATTTTAGATTGGATTCCAAGGAACAGGAAAAGACCCAGAAGAAGACCGCATGGGAGATGGGTGGATGAAATTCGAAAGTATGCGGGAGTGACATGGAGGAGACTGGAACAAGACAGACCGTTGTGGAGGAAACTTGGGAAGACCTTCGTCCAGCAGTGGATTGATAATGGTTGACAATGATGATGATGATATTAGAGGATCTTCGTAGGAAGCTTAAATGTTTTACTGATTACTTTCTTTATAAATCCTGTAAGTCAATCACCAAGTTTCATGAAAATCAAAAGGGTTCAGGTTAAAAATGTTACCTTTTTGTGCTGATTTCACATGGAATGACTCATAAATTAGTTCATATTTCACTGTTGGGTGCATTTCTGAAATGCAGTGAAATGTAGGTTAGTTCAAATTTCATTACTAGGGGAGGAGAGCGGTGAGTTTATGGAATGTAGTGAAATGTAGGTGAGTACAAATTTCATTGCTGGGGGAGCAGTGAATTTATGAAATGTTGTGAAATGTACGTGAGTGCAAATTTCATTGCAGGAGGGAAGAGTTTATTTATGAAACGGTGGAAAATGTAGGTGAGTTAAAATTTCATTGCTGGTGGAGGGATGAATTTATGAAATTCAGTGAAATGTAGGTAAGTTGAAATTTTATCGCAGTGGGTAGGATGAATTTATGAAATGCAGTAAAATTTAGATGAGTTCAAATTTCATTGCAGGAGGGAGGGATGAATTTATGAAATGGAGTGATATGTAGGTGAGTTCAAATTTCATTGCTATACGGAGGGGTGAATTTATGAAATGTAGGTGAGTTGAGATTTCATTGCTGGAGGGAGGGGTGAATTTATGCAATGCAGTGAAATGTAGGTGAGTTTAAGTTTCATTGCTTGTGGAGGGGTGATGTTATGAAATTCAGTGAAATGTAGGTGAGTTCATATTTCATAGCAGGGGAGTGGGGTGAATTCATGAAATGCAGAAAAATGTAGATGAGTTCAAATTTCATTGCTGGGGGGAGTGGTGAATTTATGAAATGGAGAGAAATGTAGGTGAGTATAATTTCCTTGCTGTGGGTAGGGATGAATTTATGAAATGTAAGTGAGTTGAGATTTCATTGCTGGAGGGAGGGGTGAATTTATGAAATGTAGGTGAGTTGAGATTTCATTGCTGGAGGGAGGGGGTGAATTTATGAAATGTAGGTGAGTTGAGATTTCATTGCTGGCGGGAGGGGTGAATTTATGAAATACAGTGAAATGTAGGTGAGTTCAAATTTCATAGCAGGGGAGTGGGGTGAATTCATGAAATGCAGAAAAATGTAGGTGAGTTCAAATTTCATTGCTGGGGGGAGCGGTGAATTTATGAAATGGAGAAAAATGTAGGTGAGTATAATTTCCTTGCTGTGGGGAGGGATGAATTTATGAAATGTAGTAAAAGTCCTTTTTTCTTACATTGTTTCTAAAATGCGTAGAAAAATAGTACAGTATGTGTATAAGGTATTCTGGCATGTGTCTGAATACATGCGCATTCGGACATGTAAAATTTTGGTTCGGGCATGTATTTTTCTGGGCAATATGCCCGACTGAGCATATTACAATTTTGAAAATTTACCCTAATGACATTCTTACTTGGAGAGCGACGCTCGTTCAGCTATTCAGAGAAGCCTACATAGCTGCGGTGTTTCTTTCATCGACACAAACACTTAGTATCAGTTAAGAAAACAAATGGAGACTGTCGATATTACGCTGATGTTAACGTATGATGTGTTTATATATTCACATAACCTCAACTTGTACTTTATTATTTTATTAAGTACATTACTAGCTTTCTGCTGTGCACTTCCTTTCCTTAACACCTGGCCAAAAAAATTATAAAGGGATTTAGAAAGAACTTTCTTTCACATCGTTGCATATGGTCACGCTCAGTAACTATATGATAGGAGTCAGCGTCGTAAAGGAATTTCAGCCATGAAGTCTGTTTGTGAAGATATAGCCTGACATTGGATAAATCAGAAGTTTAGATCTCAAAATGAGCAATATTATTGGCCCCCAAACGGCATAAATGAAAACCACTTAAGAGTGCGAACGGCTGTAAACCACGAGAATTACGGATACGCTTCCTAAAGCTCTTAGCGCAGAATTAGCAGCATCATGTTGCCATTTCTTATGAATTCAATAAAAAGCTGGAAAATCAGAAATCTCTCTGTATCTTATGTTCTCGTCAAAGACCATTCTGTTCTACAACCAATGACAATCTTCCGAGTCGCTTAAGTCCCTATGATAATTTGGTATATGGATAACCTTTTGCTATTTAGTGTTTGAGTACGGTGCTATTATTTCAAATGTGGCCAAAACAGCCTGATAGAAAAGAAATGTCCCTTTTAACATTTTGCTAATAGAAATCGCCAGATTCTTAGATGATAAATTCTAGAAACTTTTCTGTTTCTGAATGGAAATGTGCTTTGGGAAATGTGATAACGTTTACTAGAACTTCTACAAGAAATAAAACTTCTAGAACCATTTTTATAAAGAAAGGAGTATTATTAATGCTTTGCGCAAATCTCGGAACATGAGGTGCTTTTGCACTCATAACACGTCTTATACATGTACTATTCAGGAGGAACTGACGTAGGAAAAAGAATGGGAAGTCTTATTCCTTTCGTGGTTTAGAGCATAATAAGAAAATTATGCATGAAAACCCTGATAGTAATTTGTAGAAGTTTGTTGTATTCCGTGTAGAAAATCATTGTCCCCAAATGATACTTAATAATTACTCTAATTGATATACAGTAGCGAACAAAAGTATTTGGCGAAACACTTTTTCGACGATTTTTTTTTCTGCTGGACCAAATCGGGTCATTTTGGGATATGATATGTGTTCATTCGTGGGTTACAATGCCGCGTAGTTTGTATTTCGCTCAGAGCGAATTTGTCGTTCGAAATGGGCCATCTTCAAGAGTCGCCAATTATTACCCATTTGTTTGCTGCATGTATTAACGTTTTCCTTGTGATTTTTGTGGGTTTTGTGATGTGTAGTGTGATAATAAGCCAATCTTAGTTTTTCAGAAATGTGTAAAAAGGCGGAGATCCCTGTTGGAACTCGCCAGGCGGCCGTGAATATGATGAAATCCGGAATGCGCGTCACCGACATTGTGAGGGCCCAGGAGATCCGACACCAGTCCATTTCATCTCTCCTGCAACGTTATAAGAAGACTGGGACCGTCGAGAACAGTACGCGATGTGGTAGGCCTCGTTCCACTACGTTGCGTCAAGATAGACGCATCCTCTGTCGATCTCGTGCTGATCCCACCTTAACTGCTGTGGACATCGCCACCGAATTCCGCGACAGCGACGACCTGAACGTCAGCCGAATGACCATCTCCTGTCGTCTCATTGCTGGTGGATTGAATGGAAGACGCCCCGTCAAGAAACAACTCATCGGAGTCAAGAATCGACGAGCAAGAATCGCGTTCGCGCGCCGTCATCGACACTGGACAGCGGCGTGCTGGAGTAAGGTGCTTTTCACCGACGAGAGCAAGTTCAACTTGTTCGGAAGTGATGGCATCCGATATGTACGACGTCCGTGTGGCCAGAGATTCAACCCCCAGTTCATTCAGCCGACTGTCAAATACGGAGGAGGATCGCTCATGGTTTACGGCGCCTTCTGTCGCAATGTAATGGGCCCCATCATCAAGATTGACGGAATAATGACCGGCCAAAGCTACACGAACATGCTCATCAACGAGTCTTCCCATGGGCAAATTAGAACATGCCACCCGGATGGATCATGCAGCAAGACAACGACCCTAAACACACGTCCAGAGTAGCAAAGGCAGCCTTCCAGCAGCAACAGGTCACTCTTCTAGACTGGCCAAGCCAATCTCCAGACCTCAACCCCATCGAGCACACGTGGGAGGAGCTGGCGAGACGATGTGTGAAGAAATCCTGCCAGAATAGGGCCCAGATGTTCGACCAGCTGTCTGCAGAATGGGCGCGAATTCCAAAGGTCACCGTCGAGAAGCTAGTGGAGTCGATGACGGCCCGTTGAGCAGCTGTTATTAAGTCTCGTGGTTATCTCACTAAGTATTAGTTATTGTTTTGTCGTTTTCTCGCACTTGTTTTCTGTTATTGTTGCATTAGATGAATGTGATACACACCTACTTTGTTGGTCAATTTGTATGATCTTTGCGATTAAGCTCGGTACCTGATCTGTGTTAAATTTTCCGATCCATCTGCATATGGGTCATATTTGCAACTGAATAACACATATCATATCCCTTAAAGACTCAATTTGGTCCAGCAGAAAAAATATTATGATCGAAAAAGTGTTTCGCCAAATACTTTTGTTCGCTACTGTATATGTTCTTGCTGATATCTGCCTTTCTCTCGTGTGCGTCCTGTGGTGAAGGCACATCACACAAGAATTGGCAAAGTGGATGAAATCGACTGGTATTAATGCGCCGAATCCTTTCGTCATTGATGTTACCACACGTTAATGAAACTATGAGGTCTACTGTAACAATAATTTTCTTCATCATTCCCAAAGATCCGCGTGCGATGTGCGGTGACACTGTTATCATGTAACTGATTGTGTGGAGTGAGTAATCGTAGGGATGAGAGAGAGAGATAGAGAGTGAGAGAGAGCGTAGTTTCTGCCTTACAGAGAGAGAGAGTGGCAGTGAACGCAGTTTCCAATTTAGAGAGAGAGAGAGAGGGATAGAACGTAGTTTCTGATTTAGAGGAGAGGAAGATAACGTATAGTTTCCGAATTAGAGAAAGAGGAAGTGAACGTGGTTTCCGACTTAGAGAGAGACGAACAGAAGGCCGTTTTCTACTAAGGGAAAGAAAGAATACAGTTTCCGATTTAGAGGAAGAGAACGCAGTTTTCTATTATACTACGGGAGAGAGAACACAGTTTTCGACTTAGAGAGAGAGATAGTCTAGCTCGTTGACATTTAATTTGCGTCACCATGACCAATGGAAGTATTGTTGAGAATAAATATCAGTGTATCATTCAAATGCGTAGCTCTGTTTTTGCAACGCCTTCAGCTGCTTGTTGTGTAATTCAGCTGAAACCATAATAAAATTGGGAGATGCTTCCTATTGTAAAATTAGTTTGGGTCAGAAAAATGGCCACGCGGACCTGGTTGGGCCCGCCTTTGAAGAAGCATTTTCCAAACCATTAGCAATTGTTAGTGCGCTATCATTATGTTCCTCATGAAGCCTACGATCAGCACAGTTTTAAGCTTCATGTAATCATATTACCCCATACAAGATGCTATCACGTTGCACCACTGCTAAATATCATGTGATAAAAACATGAAAAAATGAAATGTTACTAGGAATTTCATACCTTTCATGTTTCAGTTACAACGGATTACGATTCGTCGAAAACAAATTGAGATCCCTCTGCATCATTCTCTCTAAGAAATGTTCTTTCTTTCTGGAAATTACATTCCATAAATAAACTGTAAAGTGGTCAGAAATATTTTGCATATGATCATAAAACAGCCGTGTTAATTTTTAATCCCTGATGATCATATACACACGCCCCAAGAGAAGTGGAATCCAAATTTTCACTAAATATAATTCCGATGATCCGGCATGACCTCTTCTTTGAAGGGGTAATGTTTTGGTACAATCGTGAACCGAACTGTGTTCCTGACACGCATGTCGACTGCGTCTTAAAAAATTTGACATCGATACGTGCTAAATGATTTTCTTCTGAAAACCACTGTCGAGATCTCGGAAAAAAACAATACAGTAAAGGTAGATTTTAATCAGAATAGGTACAAGGTGGACGAACGTAACTCTTCAAAATAAACTTGAATTTATGTAGGTCTTCCTACAGAACGAAAATATTCATTCAATGGAATGATACACCATTTCTTTTGTTTTATCTTTGAAGCGTACATCTTTTGCTAATTTCCACTACGAGAGAATGGAGTAAACAAATTCAGCTTCCTCGAAATCTGATTAAGAACTGATGGTAAATGTAAAGGTCTTCGATGGACTTGTCAATCCCTACAGTTTTCTTTCAAAAGCGTTATCAAGGGAGTTCATTTCCATAAACGATTTTCCCCAAACTTAACACACTGTACCATTTTAAAGAAAGAAATTTCGGCTAGAATCACTATTGATTGCCACCTTCACTTTTTTTGCGATTCGTTCTCCGGTAACGAAAGAAATAAAGCCGATGTGACTCATCACATCAGCATGGAGTGATAGAGAAAAAATGGTTGAAAATTTCCGTATCGTTTCTGCAAACGAGAAAGACGCGATAAAGAGGTCAATGCAACGGAATTAATGAAAATTTACCGTTCGATGATAGTTTGAACCTTGTGGCTGTACGGAGAGTATTTCGCATGCACAAATCTAAATCTCTGCATCCTCCACAAGCTAGGAAAGCCGTACGCAGGCAGCCATTCGCGACACACTGTAGCCGCAATTGATCGGTTTTTCTGGTCCAGGTGGGAGAATATTTTCTCCAAAGCTACTCCTGGTAAAAAATTCCAACCATGCTCGGGTTGACTTGTGTCATCCTCTTGTTCTGGAACAGCACCTTTCGGGCTTAATACCTCTCCTGTATCACCTTGATCCTGCTCTAAGCGGGCTCGTTTGCACGGCAGTGCCATAATGCCTTCAAAATTAAGCAGATGGAAAAATTGCACGCAACGCAGACTAAGAACACAAGGACTTTTCTCTTAATTCCCCCAGAAAAGAAACTCCGAACGTTCTTTGAAGAAACCAACAATAGTCATCCAACGGCATTCTTCACCCCTTCCACAATTTTCAGGAAAGAACAATTTTTTTGTTGTTGCAACAAACCATTAAATTTCATTTCGTGAAAATAAAAGTTTTCATGCAGGTCCCTAGACAGAAAAAAGTCCCATTGACTCAAATTGAAAGGTCAGTGGAATATCAAGCAGCACATGCGGAATAAGCTCACTCCAAATTTTTAGCATGCAAGTGCTAAAATTGCAAGTACACAGAATGTTTCCTAAATTTTGATTAGAAAGATATTAATTTTCCAATGCTCATTTCATGACTTGATCTTTCTTTCCAGTGTTTTCGTCCTCCCTCGGTCAACAAAGAAACTTGCCTTATGTTTTCTTTGTTCAGAATACGACTTAAGTAACTATCTGAGTCATGTCGCATCAACTCTTACACCAGCTGGAGCGAATTAATTAGGCGTTAGCAAACGTGTTCTGCAATCTGCTTGAGCAAATACATTCTTTGTCTAAGAAGCGCGACGAACGTGGCTGGAGCGAGTGTACTTGCTCATCAGAAACTGCTGCTTTACTTTAGCTTTGTTATTCATAGTGGTCATTTAAGGGGATGATTGGCACTAATCCTTTCTGACTAATTACCTGCTATAACAATGGCGACGAGCCTAACAGAGGAGAGATAAGACGTTTGAGTAATTTTTTCTACACAGAGGCATGATGTCTGTGACCGGAGAATAGCTCTTCCCCCATCATGCCTCGTTCGTTCGTTCGAAATGTCTGACCCCAGGTCTAAAACTGCCCTTAGAAATTAGAAGCTAGGATATTTGAGTAAGGGAACTCAATAGGAAAGAAAATAAATGAAAGGAGAAGAGAGCTGATCTCCACATAGGCCTGGGACGGGAAGCAAACTGCGACATAGGCCTGGGACGGGAAGGTGGGAAGAAAAAAGAGTGGGGGGCGGGGGAACGCCATAGAAACACCACCACAGCACACCACAATACCACCCAGCCGCTGCCACCACCCGGCTGGGGGGATGATACTGACAAAAACCACATCCGTATGCCGCAGAAGCAATCATTACTCACCGTCTCAACACCATCTTGAAAATGAGGGCGGGGGGGAGGGGGTTGTGGTTTGTCTAACACCCACCAATGTTCACACCTTACTCTCCATCTGATCCAGACCTCCATTTGATCTAAGGACTCCAGCCCAGGAAGCAGTGCTTAACAGTGCTGCTGTAAAAAACATAAGTTTGTCCGTGACGGGCATCGAATCCGTGTCCCTCTCACTCCGTAGTAAGTCGTTCTCCCAACTGAGCTACGCCGACAGAATGTCTCGCTGCAGATTTGTCGTCTTGAAGCGTGTTTTCACCTCTGTAGTACATTACACTGCCCTTCTCCATGTCCCAGTCAGGGGAGGGGGACAACGATCGTCGGCTTGGATCTGAGATGCCTAAGAAATTCGCTGGGATCGTAATCAACCACATCCCTAATTAGTTCATTAGGGTGAGCTTCCCGTCATGGCTCGGACAATGGGCTATAAGATTTTTAGCATGATTTATAATCCCTTCCCCATTATGCCTTTCCTCATGAATCATAAAAGATCAGAAGCGAGATAAAATCACCGATGACAGGTTTAATGTCGATAATGTTGAGATGAGGGAGAGATAGAGAAAGGAATTGTTTTGCCGTAGTTTTCGCAAAGCGGAGGCTCTGTGGATCTTTCTTTTCGAGGAGCGCAGAAAATTTGGAAGACTATGTGGTTCAGGTAGCTCGGTCGCTAAGAGGGTTAAACCCATAAGCGGATTGAGCTCAGCGAAGAATTCCCAATCAGAAGCAGAGGTACAAAATCTATGTTTATCTGAAATACCAAGGGAAACGTCCTGCAGTGGCTGGTGTACGGTAATTTCATTTGGGAAGGGTGTTTCATTTACGCTGTTTTCAGCAGGGAGGGAAACAAAATTATTTTGAGATATGTGACACTTAATGGTTGTAGTGTTTTAAATTAATTGCACTTAGAATGTTTTAAGTTTAATTTTGTGACTTGTACGTTACCGTTAACTTAGCTTCTCCGCAAAACACTAAAATGCAAGCTTAACTTATTTTTGTGTAGTGGCTTCACAGAAAAACTTCAATCTTAAAGCTTATTGTATCAGTTTTTTTTTCTGAACAATACTTTCGTTGAACCAAGATAGCTTCTCAGTCGGCTGATGCTCAAAACCCTTACAAAAACATATGAATGCTGCTTATAACGAAACGCACGGCAACGACGGAAACTCTCGTAAAATCCTGATGCTCGTTAAATTAGTTTTGGGGCTAAATTCCAACCACGTAAAATATATACATACTCTATAGGTTTATATTACACAGTGCTATTACCTTTAAGGGATATATGCGGATAATACCCATCTCTATTTAAGGCACAAGTCTGCTAGTCCCAGTTCTTTGGTATAGGGATCCTAATGTATCATATTTACCTCCGAATAAGGGACACCTCTACTTAAGGGAGAATTCTGCTAGTCCCAGTCCTTTAGTATAAAGATCCTAATGCATCATATTTACCTCGGAATGAAAGACGCCTCTGTTTAAGGGTCAATTCTTCTAGTCCCAGTCCTTTGGTATAGGGATTATAACGGAGCAAATTTCTCCGTCATTTGTGTCCACGCCGAGGCTCGAACCCGGGTCCCCTCATTCCGGAATAAGTCACTCTACCAATTGAGCTATGCGGAAGTTCTTTGTCGCTGCTATCTGCCATTAGGTCGTGTGCGTCCTGCTGGGCAGGCACGTCACAGGACCCCCTAATGTAACATATTTACCTTCGAATAAGAGACACCTCTATTAAACGGACAAATCTACTAGGCCCAGCACCTTGGTACAGGGATCCTAATGTATCATATTTACCTCCGAATAAGGGATACCTCTATTTAAGGGAAAATTCTGCTATTCACAGTCCCTTGGTATAGGGATCCTAATGTATCATATTTACCTCCGAATAAGGGATACCTCTATTTAAGGGAAAATTCTGCTATTCCCAGTCCCTTTGGTATAGAGATTATAACGAAGCAAATTTCTCCGTCATTTTTGTCCATGCCGGGGCTCTAACCCGGTTCCCCTAATTCCGGAATAAATCACTCTACCAATTGAGCTACGCGGACGTTCGTTATCGCTGCTATCTGCCTTTATGTCGTGTGCATCCTGCTGGGCAGGCATGTCACAGGATCCCCTAATGCATCATATTTACCTCCGAATAAGGGACACCTCTATTTAAGGAACAATTCTACTAGTCCCAGTCCCTTGGTATAGGGATCCTAATGCATCATATTTTCCTCCGAATGAGGGACACCTCTATTTAAGGGACAATTCTACTAGTACCAGTCCCTTGGTACAGGGATCCTAATGTATCATACTTACCTACGAATAAGGGACACCTCTATTTAAGGGACAATTCTGCTAGTCCTAGTCCTTGGTTTAGGGATTGTGATACATCAAATTTACCTCCGAATATGGGACACTCTATTTTAGGGACTCTTATAGAAACCAAAAATTCCTTTACAAAGAATTTGTTCCACTCAAAAATCAGAAAATGCCTTGTTACAACAACCTTTTGTAGCAAGCACTGCTTGAAGGTCAAGTTTGTGATTCGGGAACAATGGACACACATATCAGTCATTCGTTTTTAAAGCATAGTGGGGATTAGGGCAGGGTGAGCAGACGTCCGACTTTTGGAGGACATGTCCTCCTTTCCTTACTATGTCCTCCCGTCTTCCAGGCACTATCTAATGTTATACTCCCGGTAGCCCCTTAAGTGCGAGTGAGAATCCAGAAATGAATGAATACATCTTAGCGGTGGCTTGATAGGATATATGATTACAATACAAGAATGTGATCAAAATGTATTCGAATTATTCCTTATTGGAAAAGCCTTGGGCTTCTAAAATATCCAACTGAAACAATTGTTTCTTCCATTCGATGCCATGCATAACGGAGACTACTTTGGACACAGTTCCTTTTTCAAGTAATACATAGATTTTCCAAATCGAACATTTAGATTTTATTCTAAATGTCCAATTTGGAAAATTCTTCTTGCATCAGAGCGATTTCTTCGTGGGAAATGTTTTGCAAATCATTTCTCATTTTTGGTAAGGAACGCTTTGGCCATCAGGGGCGTAAGCGTTAATTTTTGCTTCTAAAGTATTTTCAGGAACATCTAAACTTTTGCGAACTCGATTCCAAAAGTTTTTGTTTGACCGATCTAGCTCACTTCAAAAAACCTCATGAGAATACCTGCTGCTTAGAATAGCGTATAGGTTTGACGACAGGGGGAGGTAGGGTGGGGGGGGATTTATGTAAATCGTATTTTTGTCAACATTTCTGCATCTAAGAGTCCGATTTGAAAATTTCTTTCTTTGCTGGAGAGCGTTTCTTGTGAGAAATAATTTTCATACAGTTTCAAAATTTTCAAGTAATGCATGAATTTTCCGCCAGAGGCAGTAAAGATAAATTGCGTTTTCCTCGACATATCTGTTCCTAAAACTATGATTTGAAAAATTCTTTCTGAATAGTATTCAGGTCCTGAGGGGAAATGTTTGCAATCTAATTTTTGATAACAAATGGTTTGGCCACCCGGGGGCGTAAGTGCTTATTTCTGCTTCTGATGTATTTGCAGCAAAATCTAGGCTTCTGAAACTGATTGAAAAACGTTCTTTCGTCGACCGATACGCTCATCTGGGAAAACCTTTTTCAGAATACTTTCTTCGTAACATAATGCGTAGTTTCTTCGCCAGGGGGCGTAGATGTATATCACATTTTTGCCAATATCTCTGCATCTAAAACTCTGATTTGAAAAATTGTTTCATTGTTGGAAAGCTTTTCCGCTGCGAAATGTTTCTCTTATAATTTCATTCTTTTTCTTCACGAGCAACTTTACCACTAGAGGGCGTTAGATCTCGTTCCCGTTTACAGCAGTATCTCCGGGAATAAAAACCGCATATAAAAAATTATTTTTCGGTTAGATGCTATCAATTTTGGAAATCCTTTGTGGATATTTTCTTCTCAAAATAATGCACAATTTTGCCTCTACAGGGCACCAACGTTTAATCACTTTTTCTTACAGGGGGGGATCGAACGTTTTTCAATATTTGAATCACTTTATCTCTTCATACGTACCTTTACGACGAAAGCTGACTGGTATTCAAAGTATAGGCCATCGTGTTATACCGTCTTTACCCATCTGTCTGCAAGTACATCGATTCCGCGGCGGTACCAGTTCTTGTCCTTACAGGAGAAGAACTCCTTCAACCTAGCTGCCACCTCCTCCTTTTTGTTGAAGTGCTACATACGAAGGAAGTGGGCCATGGATCGGAACAAGTAATAATCTGACGGGGCAAGGTCCAGACTGTATGCTGGGTGTGACATCAGTTCGATGCTCTCAAGTTCCTGGAGTTTGGCTCGGGTCGCTCGCGCGGCATGAGGCCGAGCGTTATCCTGCTGTAGGAAAGAACGCTTTCTGTTCACAAGTGCCGGGTATTTCTCCTCCAAAACGGCACACAACCGCTTCAGCTGTTTAGAGTAGAGGTTGGCGTTGACGGCCCGACCATCTGGAACAAATTCGTAATGGATTATCCCCTCGAATTTCCCCCAGACGCAGAGCATCACCTTGTTCTTGAAGCGTCCACGTTTGGCAATAGGTTCAGGAAGCTGGCCCGAGCACAACCAATGCCGTTGTGTGCTAGGATTACGGAAATAGACCTACTTTTCATCGCACGTAATAATTCTTCCGATGAAACGTACATCGCGAGGGGGTTTCTAGGAGTTTCGTGCACACTTCCACTCGGCTGTTTGCTTCAGCTGAGGAAAACGAGGGTAAATGCGGCAGCTCCTGCACACCTTGCCGAGGTTCTGAAGGTGACGAACTACGGTGGTCTGCGACATGCCCAGCTCACCTGATATTCTCCGAGTGCTGGTTGTCATAGTTTCCTCTACGGCCTGGAGAACGACTCCCGAATCCACGGTTCTCGGCCGACCTGACCTTTGCTGATCCTTGAGGTTTCTGTCACCTGAGCGAAATGTCTTGAACCATCTGGTTGCGGTGCTGTGGTCCACGGAACCTTTCCCTTTCGCGTGACAAATGTTTCGTGTTGCTTGAGCAGCGTTATGGACGAGTTCAAACTCGTAAAGCAAAGTTTTCCTAATTAGCCGGTAGTGGATGTTCATCTTTTAGACGTCCCAACCACAGACAGAACGACGACATGCAATATTGTTCACAGCAACGGCTACTACTTTACATCCCTTTCGACTGACTGCAGTGCGCGACTTGAGCTAGTTTAAAAACCTGGCATACCCGCCGCAGCGCATGCGTTTATGCAAAAATTGCAAAACTTTCGACACCCTCTGTATTATTTCTTTTTCTAAATGAGCGATTTAAAAAAATATTTCAACACCGGAAGCCATTTACTTTGTGGAGCGCTTTAAGTCAGTATTTGAAAAGTTTTATAAATCGTAGCTCTGTCGCTCGGAGGTGTTTCTGTTCTTTTATTTGCAACTGTTCCTCCTCTTCTAAAACCCTATTGAGAAGTTTCTTTTTTACTGTATGCCATTCGCTACAACAGAAATGTGGAACATTTCCCCCTTTAATTAATGCCCAGATTTCCTGCTAGGGGACGTGAAGGTCAAAGCCTTTGTCTCACTATCTATGTTTCCAGGAAAATTTGAAAATTTGTTTTTGCTGGGCATAGCTTTTCCCATGTGAAGAATATTTTTGCCTATTTTCAACTTTCTCATTGTGCAAAATTTTTTCGCTAGAAAGCGTAGAATCATATCATCTCTCCTATATTTTTTACGGTTTCCAACCGTAGGTTGAAGAAACGTATATGCTCCAGCTTTGTCCGCCTGCCCGTCTGTTAGTCCGTCCGCACGATAACTCGCATAAAATAGTTCGGTTTTGATTAAATTTTTGCATGCGGTAGGGGACCACCTGGGGACGAACCCTATTGAAAATGGGACAAATGGGGTCACAGGTCACGACTTAGGACGGGATCCATTCCATTGCCCTTATGCCTTACAACTTGCCTAAATATGGTTCGATTTCAATGAAATTTTAGTATGTCGTAGGGAACCAGCTGAAGACGAACCCTGTTGAAAATGGGTAAAGTGGGGTCGAAGGTTAGGACATAGGAGGGGGATGCTTTCCATTGCCCTTATGCATCATAAATTGTGTAAATATGATTTGATTTCGATGAAATTTTAGTATGCAGTAGAGGACCACCTGGGGTCGAACCCTATTGAAACTGGGTGAAGTGGGGTCAAAGGTCAGGATATAGCACATCTTGTTAAAGGAGCAATTCTGGTATAATGTAAATTTTATTTTGAAAACGGCTCTAAGGATTTTGATGAAAGTGGTTAACCTACGGTTTTCTTTTGTTGTTGCCTTTTTGAATAATCTCTTGATGACGAGAGTATCCCTTGGGCTAAAATATGATTAGTTCAGTTTTATTAATTAGTATTAAGAAAGTGTCACGTGGATGGTAAAACAATATAAAAAATGTGGCTGGTCGGCCCCCTACGAGACGTGCACGTTTCAACTTTAATAAGAAGGATAAGTAGAATACGGCACTATTGGAACAAGAACAAGCGGAAGAAGTAAATATGGAACAGCTTGGACATTCAAGCGCCGATGGTTTCCAATGATATTCCAGTCTCGAAACACATGACCTTCCATTTGAAGTAGATCAGCCTACAAAAAGACCATTCCGAGCACCTAAGGCTAGGAGCATGGAAAAAATGTCCGACGTTATTATAACCCTCAATGAATCTATATCGGAAGCAAACCTCGATCAAATGCGGCGAAAAAATAGACAGAGATGAAGAACCAATGATACCATGGGGTTCGGTGAAGAACCCCATGTTAACATTTATTGTTTGGGGTTTCGTGTTCGGAAATAATAAAAACAATTTAAAAAAAATTCTTACTCTAACACAAACAAAAAATTATCATTTATCTTTGTTTTGATGCTTATTCTAAATTAATTTGTCGCTAATTCGTCTATCATTATTAATATTGATGATTTAGACTTAGCATTACAATACTTGGAAATAACATATCAAAATATAAATTTTTTGTGCCCTCATCCCCCTATACCCGAGCGATGCTCGGTGTTCCTAATATTTACCCTTATGCGTCATAACTTGCGTAAAACTGTTTCGATTTCGATGAAATTTTAGTATGTGGTAGGGGACCATCTGGGAACGAACCGTTCTGAAAATGGGTGAAATGTGGTCAAAGGTCAGGACATAGGATCGTTCCATTCCATTGCCCTTATGCGTTATAACGTACGTAAAAATGCATCGATTGAGGTAAAAATTTTCATATTGTTCCGGAAGTATACTTTACCGCTTCTGTTGAATATCATCGAAATGCGGTCAAAGGTCGTGTCAGAGGAGCGAGATTTATTCTATAGCCATTATCCTCATAACTTGAGTAATGATTTCTGATATGTTGGAAAGCGTATCATAATCAATGCATAGTATGATTTTACTAACTTGTTCTTCTTTTACCTGTTCGATTTGAAAATCTGTTTCTTTCCGCCACCTTCCTTCTGCTGTTAGAAACTTTTTGTGCGCCATTTGTTAATCTTCGTAACATACTTTTCAGCTGCTGGAGTAAGTAGCTGTTTCTATTTCTGGATGTTTTATCGATTGTAGAAATCCGGTTGATTTTTTTCTAAACAATTTAATTGATAGTGAATAAATTTGATAAATTTACTTTGTGTCAGAAAGGATTTAAAAGATGTGCTTATTGCAACCGAAAATTCGGTGTCATTTTTTTCATTTCGTTACACTTCTTTATCTACTTTTGTTGTTACATGCTATAAGGAAAAAAATAGTAAAAAAAAAATTGACAATTCATAAATGGTGAATATGTGTTGTAACAGCAGCGAAGATAATAGGACAAAGTGGCCTGCCATAGCCCTATTCTCCCCGAAGAAGAAAAACAAAAGAAACAACACATAGACACATCAAGTGAGACAATCAGAAGAAGTTTGCCATTTTTTTTTAGTTATTGAAGAAGAAAACAATTTTTTTTAAATAAATTAAAATTATTGAAATTAGTCAGGTTACTAGGTATCTTTCTTGTTAGATTCCCCTTTAGAGGGGATAATAAGTTCCGAAGTCTGATATTTCTCTAGGCAGCAGGTTATATAAGGGGGATTACACACACCTGATGGAGATTTGGGCAGCGGGTGGCCTAGTGGTCAGCGTTCGTGACTGCCATGGATGTAACCTCAGGTTTGATCCAAGGCAGGTACGAACGTTCGAACCACTAAATATCCGCCGTGCGTCGGATGGGCCCGTTAAGTCGTCGGACCCTAGCTACAGGTCCCCCGGTAATAAATAAGAGCGTCTTCCTCCCCCTTTCTACCTCTCTTTCGTGTCTTTTTCTATAGGACACTCAAGCCTAAGTCTCCTAGCTTCCTATTTCTAAGGGTTGTTTAAGGCTGTCTTTGAATGGGTGTAACAGAAACTGTCCTGTATCTGTAATGGAAATTCTTTTGTACACATTTTCTCGAAAACTATTACTTTGTAGAGTTTGAAGTTTTGAGCACAAATAAAAACGCCCCATAGCTAATACGTGTTGCAGTTATGTTTCCGTTGCAGTTATGTTAAAATTCTAACTAAAATTTGTTAGTTTTTTTTTTTTAAATTAAATTTATCTGACTCGAAAGTATTTCAATTTGGCGCTAGATGGCGCCAGAAGTTAACTTGGGGGTGTTTCTGTGTGGAAGAAACGAAATTTCTCATTGCTGTCTGATTTTGTTAATTATCTAGGCCAAATAGAAATCAAAGAATGGGCACTGAAGTGAGATTGGAATCTTGTCTTCTATAGAGCATCTTAAATTCCACTGTACGTTCATTTTTTGAAGAGAAAATGTGTACATTACCAGAAAACACTTGAATTTGAGACAGAAACTACGCCTACCTTCTAAGCTCCACCTCCAAACAATGTCATTGGTTAAAACATAAGAGGGCGTACTTTTTCTTTTCATTGCGGAACCAACGAGTGACCGCTTCCATTCTGAATATGGTAAGATCTTCAGTCATTCGCTGACGCCAACTTCTGGGACAATCCCTCAAGACGTAAAAGCCACGCCCAAGGAGTAATACTTTGCGCCATCTGTCGCAGAAGATGAAGCCTAACACTCATTCAAAGACAGCCTTAAGAGCTGAGGTCAGACACCCCCTTCCTAAAATCGTCTACATATGATCTGATGGAGATTTTTTTGCAGTCAATCAAACCACTAAACAAAAACAAAAAGAACTTATTTGATTTGGGTTACTAGCAACATGTTGCAAATCTAAAACTTCGCTGTACACCTGTGCTCTAAGCATTGTGTTTTGTGCGAGATGTGACGGGGTTTGAATCGCGGGTCAGGCATAAGGTGTTATGGTTTCCGTACGGGAAAATAATCTCTCCTCTCCTCGAAACAGAGGTATTACCGAGATTCAATTACTAAGATTGAACACATGCAATGGAAATCGATGGCGCTGCCAGGACCAATGTGACACAAAATGTTCCTAGTAAAAGTATCTTCGAAGGACTCTGATATTTTCTAAGACGCAGTCGAGTCACATTATTGTGTACCACATCCTACTTTGGACATCAGCAGCGCGTAGCCAATAGAAGAAGGCACGTGTCCTGAGCTGGCTTGAAGGGTATATAAGGTGTGCTGTAAGCCATCTGGAAACATATCACTCGTTGCTGTCATGGATAAAAGGAGCGATATCACAGATTTGCAAACATTGATGATAATTGATCCAAGGGTGGCAGTATTTCTGAAAACAGCGCAGTTTGTGAACTGTGCGCATGTTGCCGTGATTGGAGAAATGGCACCATTGCAAATAAGCGACGTGGAAACTGCGGAGCACCATGTGATATTGATGTAAGAGGTGAACGTCGGCTTCGATGAGAGCCGATCGACACGCTACAGTAGAGCAACTTACTGGCCGATTACAAACAGGGGGCTACCGGAAGTGTGTCTAAACAGACATTTCAGCAAACCCTACTGCGTATGGGGCTCCGATTCAGACGGATGGTCACTGCACCTATGCTAAAGAAGGTGCATTGGTAGAAAAAGCTTACATTTGCACGGCAGTATTGGAATTGGACCTCCGCTGATTGGCAAAGGATTGCCTTTTCAGTTGAGTCACGCTTTCTGCTTCATCGAACGGATGGACCTCGGCGTCTAAGGCGAGAAGCATCAGAGAACAAACACTCTTCAACCACTCCTGGAAGAACACAGGCTGGTGAAGACAGCGTTATGGTCTAGGGAATGTTTTCGTTGCATTCTCTGGGTCCACTTGTAACTGTGGAAGGCACCATGGACCGAATTCGTTATGAATACATCCTTGCAGACCACGTACCCCATACATGCTGATTTTCTTTCCTAGGGCGGATGGGATCTTCCAGGATGACAATACGACGTGTCACTCAGCTAGAAATCGAAAATGGTTGGATGAGCAGGATGAAGACTTCAAAGTACGTCTATGGCCCTCCTGATTCCCCAGACTTATACCAATTGATATTCTGTAGAACTACCTCGGTCGTGTTGTCCGCTCTATGGATCCTCCACCACGCACCCTCCTGCAGCTGTCAGATGCACTGCAGTCAGCAGGGCTCCACATACTTATGAACACCTTAATGAGTCACTCCCAATCTGTCTAGCTGCTGTCCGCGCTGCACACGCTGGTTACTCTGGATACTAACTGCTGGACACAATAATATGACTCCACCGTGTATAATGTTGGCCCTCCACGTGCCTCCAGAATAGTTCTTACCCTCCGAGGCGTTAACGCAAAATAAATTTCGAAGGTGTCTTGTGATATCTGTTACCAAAAAGTTTCCAGAACATTCTCTAACTCTTGCAACTGACGTGGTTAGGCCGCCGTAGATCGGGTTTGCTGTCCCAACACCAACCACAGATGCTAGCTTGAATTGATGTCTGAGGAATAGGGAGACCATTGCAACACTTGGAAATCTTCATCATGCTCCACAAACCATTCTGGAACTACCCAGGCAGTGTGTGGCATGGCACATTATACTGCCAAAAGAAGACTCTACACGAGAGGAATGCCGTTTGCCATAAAAGTATGGGCCTGGTCTGCAGTGGTATTTACGTAGGTGGTAGACGTCGTAGTTTACTGCAGATGAACGACTAGAAGCAGTGTTTCTCAGTAGAACATTGCTTAAAGAATTACAATAAGTCCCCCGTCTCGTTTTCGACTGACGGTATATCCCTATTGCCAACACTTCCTCAGAAAAGCAACGTACACGTTCACGGCCATCCGCAAGCTGCAACAGGAAAGGCTATTCACGGACCAGACAGCCTTCTTCCAGTCATTAGAGACCCAGTTTTGATGCTCGCGTGCCTATTGTAGGCATTTTCAGCGGGGAACCAAGGTTCACAAGGCGCTCGAGAAGCCTGTGGCTATACAGCACCAGTTGTAGCAAGTTTCGATGCACTGAGTGTTGTGACTCATTACACCCGTGACCAGCATTCAAATTGCGCCTCATTAAAACGTTTTATCCCATCTTTTGTAATAAAGATGGTGCTTTTGGCACCGGTTTGTCAGTCCGTCCGCTTGTGGACACCATGTCTCTGCAACTATTAGTCCGATTAAAAAAAATCTTTTTGTATTGGAAACTTGAAATGTGACAATGATGATCCTTGCAGTCCGTTCTTGTTTTTGCGATGGAGAATTTCACCGCTAGAGGGCGTATTGCATATATTTGCGTCTAAAAGTCTCATTGAAAAAATTATTTCGATTCCATTTATTGATTTGGTGCGAAAGAAATGCCCGGCGCAAACAAGCAATGGAGACAGGCACCCACCATAGCGGAATGGTTATCACCCACAGGTGTTGCGTGTATTATGTCACAGAGTTACTATAAATACCTTGCACGTGTGTGAAGAACAAGGTTAAGGCGTGGGTTGTTTGGGGGTAAGGTGGCTTGCAAAGAAAATGCAGACGCCGGATTTAAGAGTCATCTTGCTGTATGAATTTGAACTGGGCCATTCTGCAGGCATTGCCGCTCGAAACGTTACCAAAGCATTTGGAGAGAATACAGCCAACGAACGGACCATTCAGTGATGGTTTGGGAAGTTTCAAAGCGGAGATTCGGGCCTTCGAAACGAACCACGTGGTAGCCGACCTGTTGTTGTTTCTGACGATGTTCTGTTACATGTGGTTGAAGCGGACCCGCAAAAAACGTGTCGTGAGATATCGGCAGAGGTAGGTGTCCACCAAACGACAGGTGTTCGGCCTCTGGCTGCGCTGGGTATGGTCAAAAAGCTGGACATGTGGCTGCCGCATGAGTTGACAACTGCCAACAAGATTAGGCGTTTGGAAGACTGCACATCGCTGCTTCCAGGAATAAACAAGGACCGCTACTGCGTCGAATCGTCACCTGAGACGAGAAGTGTGTCCTTTACTAGAATCGGAAGGGATCTGCACAATGATTAAACAAGTCACAGCTTTCTGGACGGCATCCTAAACCACACCTACACACCAAGAAGATGATGCTCGTTGTCTGGTGGTACACAGCCGGAATAATTCACCGGAGTTTCTTGGCAAGAGGTTAAACAACACTGCACAACGTTATTGTGCAGAATTACATCAGATGCACCGGACATTTCTGCAGAAACTACCGGTTTTGGTCAACAGACATGGCATTCTTCTGCTCCAGGACAACGTCCGCCCTCATATCGCACAACTATCGATGCTGACACTAACTGCCTTGGTCTATGAAGCACTGCCTCATCCTGGCTATTTTCCGGACTTGTCTCCGACAGACTATAATCTGTTTCGTCGCCTGGATCACTTCCTGTCCGGGAAGTTGTTCACGACAGAGAACGAAGTTCAACGTGCAGTTGATGACTTCTTCGTGTCCCAGCCAGAAGACTTTTTTCGTTCCGGGATCATGGCCTTGCCGGACAGATGGCAACTATGTGTCGATGCCAAAGGGGATTATTTTACCTATGTAAGTTGTCCTACTTTTCCATTCTCGCCGTCCACGTGTGCTGGTCCTTTGCCAGACATTGTAATCGCGCCAACCCAATACGAGACTTGTAGGTACAGTCACTTTCTCAAGGTACGCATAGATTTTCCGCTAGGGGACGTAAAAGTAAAAAGTATTTTGCTTTCCCGGAAATCTCTGCTTCTAAAACTCCGATTTTAAAAATTCTCCTTGCACCGGATACAGCTCCTGAGGGAAAATTTTCCACGTAATTTATAATTTTTGCTAAAGAATGATTTGGACATCATGGGGCGTGAGTTTTAATTTTTGCTGAATAATTATTTGGACATCATGGGGCGTGAGTTTTAATTTTTGCTAAAGAATTATTTGGACATCATCGGGCGTGAGTGCTAATTTTTGCTTCTGATGTATTTGCAACAAAATATGAGCTTCTAAAAGTTTGATTGAAAAGAATATTTCGTGATCAAATACCGCTAATCTCAGAAAACATTTGAGAATACTTTCTTCTTAAAATGATGCATAGTTTTTTTGCCGGTGAGCGCATATGTATATCTAATTTTTGGCAATATCTCTGCTTCTAAGAGTCCAATTTGAAAACCTCATTTTCTGTTGGATAGCGTTCCTGGTATCCAACAGAGAAGGAAGTTTTGTCTCTCATATAATTTAAAAATTTTCAAGTAATGCATAGACTTTCTGTCAAGGGCGTAATGGTGAATTGCGTTTTCCCGATATCTCTGCATCTGAAACTATGATTAGAGAAATTCTTCACGTATTGGATTAGTTTCTGAAGGAAAATGTTTTTCATACAATTTCTAATTTTTGGTAATGAATGGCTTGGCAAGCTGGGGACGTTAGGGTTAATTTCTTCTTCCGATGTATTTACAGCAAAATTTGTGCTTCTGAAAACTCCATAGAAAACACTATTTCATCAAACAGAAGTCATCGTTCTTTCCACGTTTATCAGTGAGTCACGGAAACATTTTCATTGGCCGCCACCGGGTATCGAACCCAGGGATTTCCAGTTACGCGCCGGACATGCTAGTACTGCACCACAGCGGCCTCGAATTCCCTTGACTCGCATACGACTAACTGCCAAATCGCATGGCAGGTTGCTCCTTGGAGCCCCGCACAATGTTTGAGATTCACCAAAGATGGAAAGCAGAAATAGAACAAACAACAAGGAGGCGATTGAATAATTAATACACACAATTGACGTGGATTAGGAACATCAAACAGAAGTCATCGCTCTTTCCACGTTTATCATTCAGTCACGGAAAAATTTTCATCGGCCGGCACTGGGAATCGAACCCAGGATCTTCCAGTTACGGGCCGGACTTGCTAGCACTGCACCACAGCATCCTTGAATTCTCCAGACTCGCATACGACTAACTGCCAAACCACATGGCAGGTTGCTTCTTGGAGCCCCGCACAATGCTGGGGATTTACCAAAGATGGTAAGCAGCAACAGAACAAAACAAGAAGGTGAATGAACACGTGACTCACTGACAAACGTGGAAAGAGCGATGACTTCAGCTTGATGTTCTTAATCCACATCAATTGTGTGCATTAATTATTCATTCGCCTGCTTGTTATTTGTTCTGTTAATACAGATATTTAACGAGGACCAGGAACATCAAACAAAGATCTTCGCTCTTTCCTCGTTTATAAGTGAGTCACGGAAAAATTCTCATTGGCCACCACCGGGAGTCGAACCCAGGGTCTTCCAGTTACGCGCCGGATATGCTTCTGCTACACCTGCCAAATTGGCTTGGCAGTTAGCGTGTGTGAGTCTGTCGTAATTCGTGGCCACTGTGGTGTAGCGGAAGCATATCTGGCGCGTAACTGGAAGACCCTGGGTTCGACTCCCGGTGGCGTCCAATGAGAATTTTTCCGTGACTCACTTATAAACGTGGAAAGAGCGGTGACTTCTGTTTGATGTTCCTAATCCACCTCAATTGTGTGTACTAAAAGTTATTTCGTTAACCGATAGCGCTCACCTCTGTAAACCTTTGCAGCATAATTTCTTCTTTAAATAATGTACAGATATTTCTGCCAGGGTTGCAGACTTATACCATATTTTTGTCGATATCTCTGCTTACGAGTGTCCGATTTGAAAAATTCCTTGATGAGAGCGTTTGCGGTGCGAAATGTTCCTCATACAATTTCAATTTTTTCTTAAAGCACAAGTCTGCCACCAGAGGGCGTAATTTCAAATTTTCGTTTACAGCAATATCTGCGGGACTAAAAACCCGCTTGAAAATTTTCTTATATGGTCAGATGCAACTAACTATGCAAACTCTGCGTGTATATTTTCTCCCTAAAATATTGCTCAATTTTGCCGATCAGTGTTACAAATGTTTAATATGTTTTTCTCAATATCTCTGTTTGAACATTTGCAATTTGAAAAATTCTTTCAACACAGGATGCCATTTACCTTGTAGAGCACTTTAGTTTAGTATATGAGGAGTTCTATAGTTCACAGTTCTGTCAGTACGTGGTGTTTGTGTACTTCAGTTTTTTTTTGTTTTTTTAATAAGAGGTTGAACGACCACCTTGAGAAACTCAGTCACCAGTCCGAAATTTAGGGTCACTGAATCCAGGAAAGGGAGAGAGCCAGTGCCGTAAGATAAACACAACATCCACGCCTCACCGGGATTCGAACCTGGACCCTTCTCGCAAGAATGGTCATAAGCCAGAGTTTAGACCACTGCGGAACCGTGGCGGCATACTTAAGTTTTGAGCTGTATCTCCGCTTCAAAAAACCCAATTGAGAAGTATCTTATTTACTGTATGCCATTCGTTACAATAGAGAGGTGGAGTATGATCAACTTTAAACAATGTGCAAATTTGCCGATAGGGGGCTAAAGGTGGATCTCTTCTTTTCGGCTATCTCTGCTTCCGGAAGACGTATTGGAAAAGTTATTTTTCCTTAGTATAGCTTTTTCCATGAAGAAAACGTTCCACCTATTTTCAACTTTTCCATTATGCAAAATGCTTCCCCTAGAAAGAGTAGAATTATGTCATCATTTCTTCTATATTTCTTCTTTTAACTGTTCTATTTGAAAATTTGTTTGTTCCATTACCTTCTTTCTTCTGTGAGAAACATTTTGTGCCCCTTTGTTAGTTTTCGTAACATACTCTTTAGCCGCTAGTGAAACCAAGCAGCTGTTTCTATTTCGGGGTGTTTTGTCAATTCTACATACCAGTGGATTGTTTTCGTACCCGATTCCATTGATTTTGAATAACTTTGATAAGTTTAAGATGATTCAGAAATGATTCACCGGACGTGCGCATTACAACCAAAAGTTCGGCATCATCTTCCTTGTTTTGATAGAGATATAATGTTGTCTAATGTAGTTAAGCGTCGTTATCAGCTCATTATTTACCCCAATGACGCATTTCAATGCCTCAAGGAAAACATCTTGATTTCCCTGTGTAAAGTTACATTAATACAAATTTTCCTGGTTATTAGTATTTTCAGAGCTCTCATTACTTCTGCATTGATTAGAAAATGTTCTTCCTAACAACATACTTGTCCATAAGCGCGGCTTTGGTGGCTCTTTTATTTATCGGATGGTTTATTTACCGGCAAATTGAGTTTCATATATGGAAAATGCCGCCCGGTCCAATTGGCTTACCACTTTTAGGATACAGTCCCCTTTTCAGTTTACACAAATCGCACGAAGTCTTTGCTGAGCTGAACAAGAAATACGGGAAAGTCTGCAGGTTGGTGAAAAACTTTTAGTTTCGAGTTTCGAAGAATAAACTTTTAAACATTTTTATTTGTTGGTAAGAATAGCCGTTTGTAGATATCTGAGCTGGCGGAGTACAGCAGAATCTTTTGTACGTTTCTCACTATTGCGTTTTTCTTATTTATACGTAAAATGTTTTCGATCCAAAAATTCCGAATTGCCCTTAATGTTAAACTATGCTTCCTTTATAGGTTTTTTCTTTAAATGATACGTTAATTTTACTTCGTTGCTTGAAAAACGTATAAACGTGATTTTACTGTATTTTTGTACGAGTTTTAAAAATGCAAATTTTAAATTTATATCATAGCATGTAGATCTGTTTGCTCTTGAAAATTATTTATTTCAGTGCAGAACATATTTTGAAATTTAGCAGTTAAGCTTTAGGTGACAGCTTTTCAAAAACTCAAAATCTCTGCTTCCGGAAGACGTATTGGAAAAGTTATTTTTCCTTAGTAAAGCTTTTTCCATGAAGAAAACGTTTCACCTATTTTCAACTTTTCCATTATGCAAAATGCTTCCCCTTTTCAGTTTACACAAATCGCACGAAGTCTTTGCTGAGCTGAACAAGAAATACGGGAAAGTCTGCAGGTTGGTGAAAAACTTTTAGTTTCGAGTTTCGAAGAATAAACTTTTAAACATTTTTATTTGTTGGTAAGAATAGCCGTTTGTAGATATCTGAGCTGGCGGAGTACAGCAGAATCCTTTGTACGTTTCTCACTATTGCGTTTTCCTTATTTATACGTAAAATGTTTCGATCCAAAAATTCCGAATTGCCCTTAATGTTAAATTATGCTTCCTTTATAGGTTTTTTCTTTAAATGATACGTTAATTTTACTTCGTTCCTTGAAAAACGTATAAACGTGATTTTACTGCATTTTTGTACGAGTTTTATAAATGCAAATTTTAAATTTATATTATAGCATGTAGATCTGTTTGCTCTTGAAAATTATTTATTTCAGTGCAGAACATATTTTGAAATTTTGCAGTTAAGCTTCTAGGTGACAGCTTTTGAAAAACTGAAAAAAATGAAAATTATTTGAAACAATACTGGAACATTGTCGTTTGCTCAGTTTCATAGGAAACTCTACTTCTACCTCATTAATCCCATTTTCTTCAACCTCTGTGACTGTTGTGATTTATTTCCAACGGAGAATAAGTTTCGCGTTGCTTTAGAAGAATTAACTCTTATGTTTCTGAGAAAATTGAAGTACAGTAAAACGCCGTTTATCTAGGGCTTAGTTACAGGTGGGATATGATTAATCTTGGTTCCCCAAAATCAGTGGCTTGACGGGAATGTTATATGTAAAAAAATATACATATACAAAAAAAATTGTAGTGAAATTCCATCCTGCGCTATTTTATATTCTTCCTTTACTTTGTCTTAAAATACAAGGTGTTCATAAAGTCTTTCCCACATTACAAAAATTAATATAAAAAAGTGGGTTACAGGTACAAGAAAGGGATTGCACGACAATGAAGGTGCACAAGTAAAGTTTTTTTTTTCAGTGTCCGTACACATACACATGGGCGCATTTGTGGTCCACAGGACATCTCTGCAATATTCGATTTCACGCCATGTTCTGTTTAACAACTCAGCAGAGACAGAACCAATGACGTCCGTTATTCTGCTCTTCAATGTCTCGAAATCCGGAACACTGCCATTGTAAACTTCGTCTTTCACATAACCCCATAGGGAAAAGTGTAGACGGGTTATGTCGGGCGATCGAAATGGCCACGTCATGGGACCGTCGGGGCCAATCCACCTGTCCGGAAATGTGGCATTCAGGAACTCACGAACCATCATTGACCAATGTGGTGGGGCACCGTCTTGTTGTAAAATAACCGAATGGTGGAGTGCATGCAACCGAGGTGCTGCAAAAGTTTCAACCTGCCCAGGTACACGTTACATGTTATCGTGGGCTCTGTAAAGAAGATGGGTCCGATGATTCTGTCATGCATCAGGCCGCAAGATACGGTAACTTTCGGGCTAGCTCTCTGTTGTTCGATGACATAATGGGGATTTTTGTTCTCCAGATTCGCCGTACCAGAAACGTTGAATGTGGCTTCATCTGAGAAACAGACACGGTGCAGATAATCACTATCATCAGCTATGCGCTGCAACATTTCGGTCGCAAACGCAGCACGGCGAGGCCGGTCATCAGACTGAACGGCATGAACGATCTGTACCGTAAAAGCACACACATGAAGACGTTTGTGTACAATTTTGTGAACCATGACACGGGGAATCCCAGTTTCCAGTCAAACACGACGAATGGATTTCCTGGGGCTTCGCGGAAATGTCTCCTGAACAGCCTTAGCTGTCTCTTGTGTAACAGGTTGTCGGGCCTCTCGGGAGAGATCGCCAACACTACCCTTCGCCTTAAACTTCTCCTACCAAGCTGTTATGCGTTTTTAGTCCGGTGGTGATCAACTGTACTCTTTTCTGAAATGACGCTGGATAGTAGCTGCCGATTTGGTCACACGTACACCGCTTTTTCTTGAGTGAAAGCCATTATCGATGAAATGCTCCTCTTATTCAGAAATAGCACTTAACTAAAGAGCAGAAGAAAAAAACTTTATGAGTGCTGCTATATTATGTTGCAAACCATTTTATTTTAACTTACACATATTTTTTATATTTATTTTTGTAATGTGGGTAAGATTTTATAGATAACCTGCATAAGCTTCGACATTAAAATCTTCAGTAGAACTTTTTCAATTGGTATTTTTTTTTTGGTAATACACTGGTGTGCAAAAATTAAGAACAAAGAGGAGAAATTAGCATAACAGCGGAACGAGCAGGCAGAACGGACCGAAAGACCACTTAGGAGATAGACTAGGGTCCAGTACGGTAGGGCATGCGCATACATGCAGCATGGCATGGGGGGGGGTCGGAAGCGCACACGGGCAGTGTACGCTCAGCAATTCGGTGAAAGCTATTGCACGGTGTACATCGGTTTGAACGACGTCGAGTTGCTGCCACCGTGTGATATGGCCAACAGGCAATCCAGTAGACGACATCTGGATCACTTTCTCCGAGGTCGCGTCATTGGGAAGTTGGAAGAAGGTCGAAGTGTGACTAGTGTGCCCGAGGAGTTCGGGATCGCTCACAGCATCGTTTCACGAGCTTGGAGAGCATTTCAAACGACAGTGAACAGCTGTCCGATAGTTTAGCAGTGGTTGTCAACGAGCCACCAAGGCGGCGGACGACCGGTATATTATCCTACAGGCGAGAAGAGACAGACTGCAGACAGCGGGAGAAATCGCAAGGCACATGCAACAGACAACTGGACGTCCGTTATCGAGTTTTACCGTGGCCAGGAGGCTGCACAAAGGTGGTCTATTTGCACGACAACCAGTACGGTGTGTGCCATTATCGCCTGCTCATTGGAGACAGCGGTTTCTGTGGTGCCAGGAACACAAGAACTGGACACATCAGCAATAGGGTCGAGTTATCTTTACAGATGAGAGCAGATTTAGTCTGACGAGCGATTTTGGACATATACACATCTGGAGAGAGCAGGGAACACGCAATCACACCTCCAACATTAACGAAAGGGACCAGTTTGGAGGTGGTGGAGTTCTTGCTTGGGGCGGTATCATGCTTGGTAGCCGTACTGACCTCCACATCTTCCAAGGAGGTTCAGTTACTGGTGTCAGCTATTGTACCGAGGTTCTCCTGCCTCACGTGCGTCTGTTTAGAGGTGCTGTGGGTCCTGAGTTCCTCTTCATGGACGACAACGCTACACCTCATCGTACAGTGGATGTCGCAGAGCTGTTGGAGAGTGAAGATATTCAACGCATGGATTGGCCCGCAAGTTCGCCGGACCTAAATCCAATCGAACACGTGTAAAAGCTTCTAGGGAGACGCTGCGAAGCACCTCACCTGCCGCCAGCAACGATTCCGCAGCTGCGATTGGCGCTACAAGAGGAATGGGCTGCGATGCTTCAACAGCTCCATGACAACTTCGTCCTCAGCATGGACAGACGTTGTAAATCCTACAACGCAGTCAGGGGTGATCATATCCCCTACTAAAGACCGGAATTTTATTGGCAGCCGCCTGTCACATGGACGTTTCTGTCTTCGGTCCAGTTGTGCTCGAAGCTACCTTTTCAATCAAGTGCCTTTGTAGCATTTGGATTCCTTGTTTGGACTGTTTTGCTCACTTGTCCCATATTCTTACATCTTGGGGATCTTATGGTATGATTTGAGTTGATGCGGAGCACATCTGCAAGATGATACATTCGAAAAACCGTCTTGTCCTTAATTTGTGCACGCCAGTGTACAAGAGGCAAATGGAAAAATTGAAACTACACTCGCTCTAGGTTTGACCAGATGTCTTAATGACGGGAAGATTCCTGAGGATTGGAACAATGCTACAAAGATTTTGCTCTATACAAAATGTGACGTTGAGGATCTCAGGAACCACAGGCCCATCAGCCTTCTTTCAGCGGTGTATAAAATCTTCACTAAAGTTCTTTCACATCGCTTGAAGGAGGCACTAGACATAGCCCAACCAAGAGAACAAGCTGGTTTCAGGAGTGGCTACAGCACTGTAGATCATATCCATGTACTGAGAAAACTAATTGAAAGAACAAGAGATAATGAACTCCCATTATGCATTGCTTTTATTGATTATGAGAAGGCATTTGATTCCGTGAAACCATCAGCACTAAAAAGGGCTTTAAAATCCTGCGGTATTGAAGATGCATCATCATCATCATCATCATCATCATCATTGTCAACCATTATCAATCCACTGCTGGACGAAGGTCTCCCCAAGTTTCCTTTACAACGGTCTGTCTTCTGCCAGTCTCCTCCACGTCACCCCTGCATACTTTCGAATTTCATCCACCCATCTCCCATGTGGTCTTCTTCTGGGTCTTTTCCTGTCCCTTGGAATCCAATCTAAAATTTCGGCTGTCCATCGATGATCTGTCCTTCTGGCAGTATGTCCAGCCCATTGCCATTTCAGGGATTTAACTCTGATCATGATGTCTTCCACTCTTGTCATTTTTCGGATCCACGAGTTCCTCTTCTTATCTCTCCTGGTTACACCAAGTATGCACCTCTCCATGCTGCTTTGAGTTGTCTGCAGCCTTTGTATGTCTCTTTTAGTTAAGGTCCACGTCTCTGCACCATACGTAAACACTGGAAGGATGAATTGATCAAACACTTTTCTTTTAAGACATAATGGCATATTCTTTTAAGACATAATGGCATATTGCTCTTGAAAATTATGCTGTTTCTTCCAAACGCTCTCCAGGCAAGTTTTGTACGCCGATTAATTTCTTCATCAATGTGACCCTCACTTAATATCTGCTGTCCAAGATAAACGTACGTGTCTGTTATCTCCAGCTTTTCTCCATCAATCGATAAACCTTATTTCTTGTAAAAGCATTGAACATCACTTTTGTCTTCTGAAAGTTCATTTTTAATCCCACTTCTTTACTCTTGTCAGCAAGTTCCTGGATCATACTCTGCAGCTCTGATGGGGTAGTTGTAAAAATGACTACGTCATCAGCAAAACGAAGGGGGGTTAGATAATCTCCATTGATCTTTATCCCCTTGTTTTCCCAGCTCAGCGACTGAAAAACACCCTCCAATGTGGCATTAAAGAGCTTCGGAGATATGGTGTCACCTTGTCTCACTCCCTTTCCAATTTGTACGTGTGTTGTATTTTCAAACAGCCGAATCTTTGCACTTGCATTTTCATAGATGTTATTAATAATATTAATGTATGAATCTTCAATACCGCAGGTTTTCAGAGCCATTGTAACTGCTGATGGTTTCACCGAATCAAAGGCTTTTTCATAATCGATAAAAGCCATGCACAATGGAAGTTCATATTCCCTCGCTCTTTCAATTAGTTCTCTCAGTACGTGGATATGATCTATTGTGCTGTAGCCACTCCTGAATCCAGCTTGTTCTCTCGGTTGACCCATGTCCAGTGTTACCTTCAAGCGGTGTGAAAGAACTTCAGTGAAGATTTTGTAAACTACTGATAGGAGGCTGATAGGTCTGTAGTTTCCGAGATCCTCAATGTCACCTTTATTATGTAGCAGGATCATTGTAGCGGTGTTCCAATCCTCAGGAATCTTTCCTTCATTAAGGCATCGAGTGAAAATTTGGGCGAGTACTGTTTCGATTTCTCCACTTGCTTCTTGTATGATGTCTACAGTAATTCCATCTTCTCCTGGAGCTTTTTCCCGCTTCATGTTCTTGATTGCATGTGCAACTTCTGCTGGAAGGACTGGAGGAACTCTGGTACTGGTATCTTTCATGATGTCTGGAGTGCATGTATCATCCCTTTCATATAATTTGGAGTAGAAATCTTTTACTCTTGTCAAAATTTCGCCTCTATTTCTTGTTACGGAACCATCTTCTTTTCTCAGTGCCATAATCTGTTTTCTTCCCTTACTGAGATGTCCCTTTGCTATCTTTAGGCTTTGGTTGTTTTCAATTGCTTTCCTCACTAGTTCACAGTTGAATTTTCTTACGTCTTCAGTGATACTTTTTCTTACTGTCTTGCATAGCTCTATATATTCCACTTCGGAAGTCACATCTTCTTTAGTTGTCCTCATATCTCTTCTTTTGCATCAACATTTTCGTTTTTCCTGATAATTTGTTTACATGCGACTTGTTCTTAGACCCAGCTAATTTTGTTGCTGTTTCCATAAGAGCTTTGGTTACTTTTCTGTTAACTTCAGAGATGTCCACTTCTTCCGATGTTAGGCCTTCTAAAGCAGAGAACCTGTTCTTCAGTTCCAACTTGAAGGTATTATGGTGTTTTCTAAGGTTGGTTATGTCAGCAGATTTTGTTTGTCTTATGAGCTTGCCACGTTCAAGTTTAGTGTTGAGGTGCATCTTACATCTCACCAATCTATGGTCACTACCTGTGTTGAACTTGTTTAGCACACTGCAGTCTTCTATGACGAATTTTTTGTTACACATAATAAAATCAATTTCACTTGTCGTCCCATTTGGATGTCTCCATGTCCATTTCCTGTGTGGCTTTTTCTTGAAAAAGGAGTTCAAGATGAAAAACCCTTCTGCCTCTGCAAACTCAATGAGCGTATTTCCACGCTGGTTTCTGTTGCCGTGACCGAATTTACCTACTGAAGTTTCATTCTGTTGCCGTTGCCCTATTTTTGCATTGAAATCTCCCACAATTATTTTCAAGTGCTGCTTACCTTTATTATTTAGATGACAAATTTCCTCATAAAATTCTTCAATTTCTTCTTCAGGATGACTTGTGGTGGGTGCATGAGTTTGAATAATCTGAGCCTGGTATCTTTTCGAGAGTTGGATAACTAGTCGTGCAGCTCTGTCAGAGGAACTTTCAACTTCTACAACTTTATCCTTCAGTTTCTTGTTTATTATAAATCCAACACCACTAGTTCTGCCAGTATCTGTCCCACGATAGTAGAAGAGATGTCCACTTTTCAGTTCAATGAGATCTTCTCCTTTTCTCCTTACCTCACTTAGCCCCACGATGTCCCACTTGATCCTTTGTAGTTCCTCTTCCAATTCAAGATGCCTTGAATCAGAAGATAGGGAGCGTCCATTATACGTAGCCAAGGTCAGCATCAGATGGCAGCCTTGTCCGGTCCTCCGGGGATTCTTAGCACCCTCTGCCTTCATGTCCCACTGGCCGCTGCCTTGGCCAGGTACAGTCCAGCTGCCGGAGACTGAGGGCCAAGATTTAAGTTGTGGAATCATTTTAGACGGATTTGGCCATAACTCGCCACGCTGGCCAAGCGGGTTGGTGAGTGTGGGATAGAATTTCCTCTAATCCCGATGGTATAGTTATACCGCTATTGGCGGTCGTCAGAGCCCCTTTAGTGGGAACAGGATGCACCACGAGAAGGCGGGGTTGACATTTGTCAAGGAGAGGCTGTGATGTTACGCATCACCTGACCTTACATCCCTGAAGATGCATACAGTAGCATTATTAATAACATATAGGAAAATGCAAGTGAAAAGGTTCGGATATTTGAGGATACAGCAAAAATATGAATTGGAAAGTGAGACATGGTGACAGCATATTTCCCAAGCTCTTTAATGCCACGTTGCAAAATGCATTTCAATCATTGAACTAGGAAAACAAGGGAATAAAGGTTAATGGAGATTACGAACTCACCTTCGTTTTGCTGATGACGAAGTCATCTTTGCATCTACCTCTTCAGAGTTGCAGAATATGATCTAAGAACTTGCTGACAAGTGTAAGGAAGTGGGATAAAAATGAATTTTCGGAAGACAAAAGTGATGTACAATTATTTACAAGAAACGAAGAATTATCGATTGATAGAGAAAAGCTTGAGGCAACCAATACCTACATTTATCTTCAGCAACAGATATCAAGTGAGGGTCACATAAACAAAGAAATTAATCTGCGAATGGAGAGATTTTGGAAGAAACTGTGCAATTTGTAAGAGCAGTATGCCATTATGTCTTAAAAGAAAAGTGTTTAATCAATGCATCCTGCCAGTGCTTACGTATGGAGCAGAGACATGGACCTTAACTAAAAAATACAAAGACTGCAGACAACTCAAAGAAGTATGGAGAGACTCATGCATTGTGTAACCAGGAAAGATAAGAATAGAAGCTTGTGGATAAGGAAACAGACAGGAGTGGACGACGTCTTGGCCAGAGTGAAATCACTTAAATGGCAATGGGCTGGACATGTTTCCAAGAGAACGGATCACCAATGGACAACCGAAATTTTAGGTTAGATTCCAAGGGACAGGAAAAGACTCAGAAGGAGATCCCATGGGAGATGGATGAATGAAATTCGAAAGTGTTCTGGAGTGACGTGGAGGAGACAGGCTCTAGACAGACAATTGTGGAAGGAATTTTGGGAGACCTTCATCAAGCAGTGGATTGATAATGGTTGATGATGATGATAAATATATCATCATCATCATTGTCAACCATGCTGGACGAAGGTCTCCCCAAGTTTTCTCTACAACGGTCTGTCTTGTGCCAGTCTCCTCCATGTCACTCCCGCATACTTTCGAATTTCATCCACACATCTCCCATGTGGTCTTCTTCTGGGTCTTTTCCTATCCTTTGGAATCCAATCTAAAATTTCGACTGTCCATCGATGGTCTGTTCTTCTGTAAGTATTCCCAGCCCATTGCCATTTCAGGGATTTTACTCTGATCATGATGTCTTACACTCTTGTCATTTTTCGGATCCACGAGTTCCTCTTCTTATCTCTCCGGGTTACACCAATCATGCACCTCTTCATGCTGCTTTGAGTTATCTGCAGCCTTTGTATGTCTCTTTTAGTTAAGGTCCACGTCTCTGCACCATACGTAAGCACTGGAAGGATGCATTGATCAAACAATATTTATTTAATACACAATGGCATATTTTTCTTGAAAATTATACTGTTTGTTCCAAAAGCTCTCCAGGCAAGTTTTATACGCCGATTAATTTCTTCATCAATGTGACCCTCACTTGATATCTGCTGTCCAAGATAAAACTACGCATCTCTTATCTCCAGCTTTTCTTCATCAATCGATAAATCTTCATTTCTTGTAAAAGCATTGTACATCACTTTTGTTTTCTGAAATTAATTTTTAATCCCACTTCTTTACTCTTGTCAGAAAGTTACTAGATCATACTCTGCAGCTCAGATGGGGTAGTTGCAAAAATGACTACGTCATTAGCAAAATGAAGGTGAGTTAGATAATCTTTATTCCTTTGTTTTCCCAGTTCAGTGATTGGAAGACATTTTCCAATGTGGGATTAAAGAGTTTAGGAGATATGGTGTCACCTTATCTCACTCCCTTTCCAATTTTTATGTGTGCTGTATTCTCAAACAACCGAATCTTTGGACTTGCATTTTCATAGATGTTATTAATAATATTAATGTATGAATCTTCAACACCGCAGGCTTTCAAAGCCATTGTAACTGCTGATGGTTTCACTGAATCAGAGGCCTTTTCATAATCGATAAATGCCATGCACAATGGAAGGTCATATTCCTTCGCTCTTTCAATTAGTTCTCTCAGTACGTGGATATGATCTATTGTGCTGTAGCCACTCCTGAATCCAGCTTGTTCTCTCGGTTGAGCCATGTCCAGTGTTACCTTCAAACGGTGTGAAAGAACTTTAGTGAAAATGTTATAAACCACTGATAGGAGGCTAATAGGTCTGTAGTTCCTGAGGTCCTCAATGTCACCCTTTTTATGTAGCAGGATCATTGTAGCGTTGTTCCAATCCTCAGGATTCTTCCCTTCATTAAGGCATCGAGTAAAATTTCGGGCGAGTACTGTTTCGATTTCTCCACTTGCTTCTTGTATGATGTCTACAGTAATTCCATCTTCTTCTGGAGCTTGTCCCTGCTTCAGGTTCTTGCTTGCATGTGCAACGTCTGCTGGGAGGACTGGAAGAACTCTGGTACTGGTACCTTTCATGATGTCTGGAGTACATGTATCATCCCTTCCATATAATTTGGAGTATAAATCTTTCACTCTTGTCAAAATTTCGCCTCTATTTCTTGTTACATAACGATCTTCTTTTCTCTGTGCCATAATCCGTTTTCTCCCCTTACTGAGATGTCCCTTTGCTGTCTTTAGGCTTTGGTTGTTTTCAATTGCTTTCCTTACTAGTTCACCGTCACAGTCGAATTTCCTTACGTCTTCAGTGATACGTTTTTGTACCGTCTTGCATAGCTCTATATATTCCACTTTGGAAGTCACATCTTCTTTACTTGTCCTCATCTCTCTTCTCTTTTGCATCAACATTTTGATTTTTCTTGATACTTTTTTCACATGCAACTTGTTCTTAGACCCATCTAATCTTGTTGCTGTTTCCATACGAACTTTAGTTACTTTTCTGGTAACTTCAGAGATGTACTTTTCTTCTGATGTTAGACCTTCTAGAGTAGTTCCAGTTTGAAGGTATCATGATACTTTTTTAATTTGGTCACATCAATACACTTTGTTTGTTTTATGAGCTTGCCAAGCTCGAGTTTAGTGTTGAGGTGCATCTTACATCTTACTGTTCTATGGTTACTACCTGTGTTGAACTTGCTCAACACACTGCTGTCTTCCATGACAAAATTCTTGTTACACATAATAAAATTAATTTCACATGTCGTTTCATTAGGATGCCTCCATATCCAATTCCTTTGCGGTTTTTTTCTTGAAAAAGGAGTTCAAGATGAAAAACCTTTTGGCCTCTGCAAACTCTACGAAAGTATTTCCACGCTGGTTCCTATTGGCATGACCGAATTTACCTACTAAAGTTTCATTCTGTTGCCGTTGCCTTATTTTTGCATTGAAATCTCCCATAATTATCTCCTAGTGCTGCTGGCCTCATTTCTGTGAAAACCTCCCAAACAGCTATGACTTTCAAGGAAGAATTGACTCGCTTACAGATTACACCATCCAATTTGTTCTCTCTGTCAAACATGTTTTCTAAATACACAAACTCATTCACCTGGTAAACCACTGTGTCATTTCGACATATATTGAATTTAGTAATACCAGTGCCTCGCTGAAAAACCATAACTTTGGGTTTTGCCTTATTTATACTGAGTATACTTATTTATACTCAGGACTGTGTCATCAGCATACAGCAATCTGCGCACACGGATATCACTAAGACATAAATCAGTATTATCTATTTTGGCATCAAGCATGCACGCATCCATAGATATATCAAACAGCCATTGTAACATTACACAACGTTGTCTGACTCCTGCACCAATAGAAAACCATTTTGATAAAACACCGTTCATTCGATCACAAGCTCTACTGCCAGCATACATAGCTTTTACATTATTAATTAGGTTCTCAGTAATACGATATTCATTCAATACCTTTTAACACCATATTCATTCAATATCTATATATACTTAATAGAGGAATATTAACAGCATCTAATTTTCACAAGGTTCTCCTCAAACAGCGCCCAAAAACTGCGCACATTTCCCCTTTAATTTGGAAGCGGATCTTCATTCGTTATCTATAGCTCTTTCTGTTTGGTTATATAGTAGGCCCATAAATATTCCACGCTCAGTCTCCTGAAAAAACAGTTGTTTTTTTTAGAATCACTGAATAGGCAGTTTTACAAAAAGAGCAAGTTGGAAAAAACGTTAGACAGCCATATGCATTCGAAATTCTGAATTGGAATTTAACTTTTCGTCTTATTGGCCGTGTGGTCTAAAGATTTGAGTTCTGACATTTCGTACGAGCTGGTTCCATTTTGGAGTCCTAGTTGACGGTGTCTGCTACTTGTCGAACTTAGATTACATGCGAGAATTATATCCTTCCTGGAATCAGTGGCTCAATATATTTAGTGACGAGCAACTTGTTACAACACTTAATATTTCCTGTCATGGTTGCTGTTGACCACTCACAACCTACCCGTCCACCAAAAATGAAGCTTTCTCAGAAATCGTAACTGAAACTCTGATAATCTTTTACGATTTTGTAGTCAGACACCTTTGGCCGTCCTCTATTTATTATCATATAAACGATAGCGCTCAGCATTGGGTAATTTTCTTTTTGATTGAATGTTTAACGACCGCCGTGAGCAACTCAAGGGGCTATAAAGCAGACACCCGTCCCTAATTTAGGGCCACCGGTTCCAGGGAATTCCGAGAACCAGGGCCGTAAGACAAACCCAATATCCATGTTTCAGCTGGATTCGAACTCGGACCCTTTTCCGGACGAATCGCCATACGCTATCCCTTAGAGCAATGCGCAACCAGAGCTGCTGAGAAATTTAGAGAAGTAGCTCGAAATGAAAAGTAGGTACTATTTTGAAATTACTTTAAAATAATTCAGACTGAAGCACTTCGTCGTTAGCATCGCACATAAGCAATTAGGACAAAAGTTTTATTTTTAGGATCTTTCCAAATTACAAAATATTCGTACTTCTGGTATCTTACAACGGTTTGCTAATACGCCAATGGAAGGACAGGTTCATCTACTCAGCCACAACTTCTCATTGACATACACAAATGTCAAGGGATATTAATTAGTTACATTCTCGTTGTGACATATCACCTTTTGCTGTGAGAGAACAGCACAAACTCAAGGACAATCCTGAGATTAAAATCTTTACATAATAACCTTTCACAACAATGGAAAAGAAAGCAGATCTACTAGAGATATCCTGAGCAGAGGCGGAAACTTTTCAAAAATTCTGGACGCGACCCGGACCAGACCTGGACAAATCTGCTTTGAACTTTAATATATAAGAATTCAAAAAGTATCCTCTGTGGTTATATTAGGTTTTATGGAAAGCAAACAAATGTGTTATAGGAACGTATAATTTACTCATTTAGAAGAAATATTCAGACTATGGTCCTTCACTTGCAAAACATAACACGTGATTTCAAACACATCTGCGAGAACCAAACAGTTCCTGCGCAGTAATGTTAAGGCTGCTCTACCTGATATTTATGGCCATACAATCAAATGTTTTGAATTGAGCAACTAATTGTTTGCCTAATTTCAGTTTTTGCTGTTTTCTTGACAGCATATCAAGCTTCAGAATATGTTTCACAGCAACACCGTTTTTCACTAGCTTATGATGAGGTGAAAGTTTCCACAATGTGGATGTTGCTTTCATCAATGCCATTCAGAACGAAGGAACACCTTTGCTTCTGAGGACACTCTTCCTTCATATTGCATGACAAATATTTTTCCAGTCCGCGGGCACCACTATCCGGAACGAAATTCTGCAGTACTCGTTTTTCTTCTAAAACAAATTTCTTTTTTACTTTTCAAAAATGAAACGAAAAACAAGACTGGTCGAAATCTGGTCAGGAACACCTTCACCGGAGCCGTGTGATCCGCCAGAAATTGTTGACCCGATGACCCGTTGATTCGTGACTTGTTTCCATCTCTGATCGCCACTAACGTAGATTTTGAAGTCATGCTGGCCGTGCCAAGTAAGTTCTTAATAGAATGAGTCGAATAACTTGCTGCGAGGCACGACCCTAAATTGATAAGTTAGTGACCGTGAATTCAAAATTTATGTGATTCAATACCAGGAGTTTTCAGTCAGTATGCTGTCTGCCGTCATCACAAAATGCACAGTTCCGCGGAGCAGCGCAGAAAAGAAACGGATATCTTGATGGGAGGATGCCTGATTTCATCCCATGGAATTGTACATAAAACGCAGACTGTGACTGTCCTGTTGGCTGTTTATGGTTGTGTTAGTTTTAGAAATGGGTCAGTACACAGACTGCTCACTTTTTAGAGATCATATTTGCAAGATTACGCAGAAATTTTCAATGACAAAATTTTTTTTGCTGAAGATTAAACATTTATAAAACAAGACGAAAAGAAAAAAAAACGAAGAGAAAGGAAAAGAGCGAAATGAATGTCCGTGCATTTTGTAATTTTTATGTTTTTTTTTACTTTGATCAAGCGGTCCTCCAAAATGTCGAACACATTTCTGTTAAGAAAATAACGTTAGTTCAGAACAGGACTTCTGTATTCGAGAGTATTGCTGATTTACAAGTAGTAGAATTAGTTGTAGAAGGTGCAGATGTCAGAAAAAGTTGGATCCAGCTGTATTTAGTATTCAGCTAGAACTTTTATCGAATTTAGGATAAGTGGATTCTCTCTGAAATAATGTAGTACCTACTGTAAACGAATTTGTCGGTTTTTATCAGATACAAGTGATACACCTTGTTGTTCTGCGCGGTAACTTGACGCAATGCATCTCGGCTGCACGGACCTCTTGTACTTTCGTTCACAATTACTTTACAAAAACAATCCGTCACATCCACAAAGTTATATCAGATCTCTCGCCTTCGCAATGCCTCTCCATGCTCTATTCCCAACGTACGACCTTCTCAACTTTGTTCCATCTGGAATGCAGCACAACCAACTAATGCTCATCCTAAGGAAGTCGACACGCATTGGCTTCAACTACACAACAGGCTTCCTGTCCCGACTATACTTCACAGGTTTCAGCTTACATCTCCCAACTGTCGTTACTGCTGCATTCCAGATGATATGCATCAGATTTACTCAACTCGCCAAGTGTTCTCACTGCTGTTTAGCTATGTTTTTGCATTTCTTTCTGAGATTTGCTCCACCCGCCACACCCACATTGAATATCTTTATGTTCTGTCTCTTGGCTGTACAACTCTTCACAAGCCAGCTATATGTGCCTAGCTTTTGGTGCTACTTAAGTACGTCATTTACTCTTTTAACTTACACGCTGACTCGACCTGCTCAACTGCTACAATTCAATCAGCTCAAATGAAACTCTTGATGTTTTTCCGCTGCCGACTTACAGCCAGACTACAAACAGATTATACTGAAACTTTGACAAAAGAGCTGTGCGCCAAAATTCCATAAAGACTGGTCTGCACTTAAACGTTGGTACGGGATCATCAATCATCGTGTTAAACTGAACACCTAAATTCATCTCTCACAATTTTTAATGTGTTTCTGGTTTTTCTCTTACAGTGAACAATTTATTTGCTTATTTAGAACCTCCATCTGCTTTAGATTAACATTTACCAAAGTGAAGTATTACAATGTTTGTAGCATATGTATACAAGCATCTAATAAGCGAAAATTTTCTTACTCCTGCATCACACCTATAATATACTCTTAATGTAAATATCGTCATTCGTCATCTGTATATATTGTGGTGTTCTTTTTCGTTGTAGTAGAATAAAGAACATTTGAACTCGGCTGTCCGGTCGTTTGTCTCGGAGCTCCGTAAGTTCTCTCATCTGCTGAAATTCGTGGCATTGCTTGAGATATCTTTCGATATATTTTTACACTAGAGCCTTATTATGTATCTTTCCGGGCAATCTCCGACTGTGTAGCTCAAATTATTTTATTACTTATACACTTTTTGGAAGAATTCTTCATCGTTGTGACTAATTCAGCCTGTAGCTAACATTGCCATGTAACACGCACACAACGTTAACTATGCCATGTTAAATATGCATACAATGCAAGTGCTTCAACGTTTTGTTTCTGCTTGGATATCGAACCTTTCAAACACCTTCAACATGTTTAGTAATCAGCGAGGTATTTCAACATTTAGTGCGGTCTACCGTAGGTTCGAAGGTACCGGGTGCGCCATATAAAAGAGGCTTCGTGGCCAGACGTTGTTAGGCGGGTTAAAACTGCTTGACGGGTTTCCAGTTAAAACAACTTTGTTCCACTTCTAACCTATTTCTGCGTGTACAGCTACAAAGGAATTCTCCGGAGTGGTTAGTCACAGCCAGAGCAGTGTAGGTACGCGCTCATAAGTATAAAGAGAGAACAAAGACAGCGGAAATGGTTTTAAGTACTGAACTGCGGATTTTTATTGTGGAACAGTATTTCAGAAATAACTCATACAGGGTTTTAAATGAGTTCTTTACAGAAAAATTTCCACATTATGCAGCATGGGCAAAATCAGTCGTACAGAAGTTAGTGCGGAAATTTCGTGAAACCGTCAAGGTGTACAACAGGAAAAGAAAAAAACCGAAGACAATTCGTACTGAAGACAATATCAAGGATGTGTGCACAGTGATGTTACAAAGCCCTCGGAAGTCGATTCGCCGATTATCGTCTGCAACGTAATTATCTGCCACGTCGTGCCGACGCATCCTTAAGGTGGATTTGCATTTTCGGCCGTACAAAGTTATGGCGCTCCAATAACTTAAAACTCCTGATTATGCAAAATGTATGCAATATTGTAAGTGGTTTCGGGAGACCATTGTCAGCGATGAAATGGACCCAACGCTTTATTACATGGAAGATGCAGCATGGTTTTATCTGTCAGTGTATGTCAATAAGCAAAACAGCAGGATTTGGATCAACACGAATCCTAGAAGGACATTGGAGACTCCTCAGTACAACCAAAAAAGAGGCGTTTGATGTGCCGTGTCTGCGAACAGAATAGTCGGCCCATTCTTTTCACTGACACCATCAACTCGGAGCGCTATGTTCAGCAACTGTTCAACCCATTTGTTGCCACACTTACAGAAGAAGAGCGAACATATGCTTTCTTTCAGCAGGATGGTGCAACGGCGTATACTGCGCGGAACAGTCTACGTGCTGTAGATGAAGTGTTTCGGGAGCTCTATCGAAGGGACAATATGGCAGCCCAGATCACCCCATCTCTCCACCTGTGACTTTTATCTGTAGGGAGCATTGAAAGGGAAAGTGTACGCAACTAATCCGCACACCCTTGATGAATTAAAAGTAAACATTACGGATGCCATAGCCCAGATTACTGCCGATAGTTGTGGCGCGTTACAAACAACATGTTCCGTCGTGTGCAGCTGTGTTTTGATTTCGGAGGACAGCACTTTCAGCAATTGTTGTAAACGCAAGTAAATTACTCCTGTTTTCTGTCATTTCAACTATTTTTTACCATGTATGGTAACATTACCTTACTGTTGTCGTTCATTATAATCGGGCCTCTTTTATGAGGCACACTCTGTTACTTCTAATGAACCAAGAACAAGTTCCCCAAATTTACATTCCCCTCTGAAGTTACCACTATTAGGGTGAAGTGAACGTGTACGCCATTTTGCTTTTAGATTTTCAAAACGGAATAGTTGCCAAAAGCTACTTATAAGTTTATGAAAGCTACTTATAAGTTCATATACTTTAGGTGACTACATATATTAAAATTAAAGCTGGAGCATATACGCTTCTTCAACCTACGGTTGAAGAAGCGTATATGCTCGAGCTTTGTCCGTCCGTCCGTGCGTCGGCCTGTCCGCCCGATAACTGGCGTAAAAATGGTCCGATTTCGATGAAATTTTAGTATGTTGTGGGGGACCACCTGGGGACGAACCCTATTGAAAATGGGACAAATGGGGTCAAAGGTCACGACGTAGGAGCGGAATCATTCCATTGCCCTTATGCGCCATAACTTGCGTAAATGCGGTTCGATTTTTATGAAAGTTTAGTATGTGGTAGGAGACCGCCTGGGGACGAACCCTATTCAAAATGGGTGAAGTGGGGTCAAAGGTCAGGACATAAGATTGGGATGCATTCCGTTGCCCTTATGCGTCATAACTTGCGTAAAAGTGGTTCGATTTCGATGAAATTTCAGTATGTAGTAGGGGACCACCTAGGGACGAACCCTAGTGAAAATGGACGAAATGTGGTCAAAGTTCAGGACATATGATTGCGATCCTTTCCATATTATTAAGGTGCGATTCTTATCCCATATTATTAAGGTGGGCGTCAAGTAATTTTGCTTCCTATACTTCCAATGGAAAAAGTTTCGTAAACATTTCCTTCACAATTAATGTGTTCCCAAGGATGAAAATTTGAACAACGATTAAAATAACTTCATATTATAATTTGGAAAACTTAATATGTTCTAAAACATAACCATAATCATATTAAAAATCAATAACTTTTCCTTTGGTGGTGTTGAAACAAGAGAAAAGTCGGCGCGACCTGTACTTTGATGACGTCAGTGGACAAAAAAATGTTGGATTGCATTATTACGGTTATGGTTTAGAAAATATTAAGTATTCCAAGTTATGAAATGAAGCTATTTTAATCAATGTTCAAATTTTCATCCTTGTGAACGCATTAATTGTCCAGAAAAAAGATGGCGCGACCTGTGTTTTCATGACGTCAGTAGACAAACAAATATTGAATTGCATAATTATGGTTATGTTTTAGAAAATATTAAGTATTGCAAGTTATAAAATGAAGATATTTTAATCGATGTTCAAATTTTCATCCTTGGGAACGCATTAATTGTGAAAAAAATGTGTACAGAAGTTTTTCCATTGGAACTATAGGAAGCAAAATTACTTGACGTCTACCTTAAAGTAGCAATTCTTGTATGTATGTATGTACATTTTATTTTGAAAACGGCTCTAAAAATGTTGATGGAAGTCGTTACCCTACCGTTTTCTCGTACTAGAAATCGATTTAGCTTGATCTCGATTTCAGGAGAATTCGTTCAGTGGGTTAAATAACCACTCCGAATTATAACGTTTTTAGTGATGGCGTTGTTCCATTATTCCATTAATGTTACCAATGCTTAGAGATCTTATGACGTCACAATTTCGCGGTTGAGAATGTTGGCGCGCGGTCACGCCATCTGTCTCATTACGTCACGCGTTGTGTGTGGATCCTATTAAAGTTTTATGACGTCACACTTTTGCGAGCAGATGGTCCCGATTCCCATCTGCCTCATTACATCACGCGTTGTGTGCGTATGTCCGTCCGCACGATAACTCGCGTAACAATCGTTCGATTTCGATGAAATTTTAGTATCTGGTAGGGGATTACCTGGGAAGGTACCCTATTTAAAGTGAACGAAATGGGGTCAAAGGTCAGTACATAGGAGCGGGATCCATTCCACTGCTGTTATGCGTCATAAATAACGTAAAAAAGTTTCGATTTCGATGAAATTTTAGTATGCGGTAGAAGACCACCTGGCGACAAACCTTATTGAAAATAGGAGAAATGGGGTCAAAGGTCAGGACATAGAAGCGGAATAACTTTCATCGCCATTATGCGTCATAGCTTACGTAAAAATGCTTCGATTTGGATGAAATGTTAGTATGTTGTAAGGTCTTGCCTGGGATCAAATTCTATTGAAAATGGGCGAGATAGGGTCAAAGGTTAGGACACAGGAGCGGGGTCTATTCCATAGCCCTTATGCATCATAACTTACGTAAAAATGCTTCGATTGCGACAAAACTTTAACATGTTATTTCGGAGGTTTACCAAACCGGTTCTGTTGAATATCATAGAAATGGAATCAAAAGTCAGGGTACAGGACCGAGATTTATTCCACAGCCGTTATTCTCATAACTTGAGTGATAACTTGAGTAATGATTTCTGGTATGTTGAAAAGCGTATTATAAGCAAAGCATTGCATGATTCTACTAACTTGTTTATTTTAAATTTGTTCAATAATTTTTAATCGAATGGTTACCAACTTGCCTATTAGTATCCATTTCAACAGAATAAAAATCATTATTTTTCTCCTTAGGAATTTAAAATAAAAATCATTATTTTTGTCCTTAGGTTGCCTTACAATAAATGTTTGAGGAGCCCCAAAATCCTCAAAAGCTTAGAATTCCACTTAAAATTAAAGAAAAATTAGGTTTCCTTAAAATGGAAGATATTTTTTATAAAATATTCATTGTGTGGTTTTCGTTGGTTGTGATTTTAATGTCAAAAGTGTCAAAGAGACACAAATTATTAAATATATCACAATATCTATTAAACCTACAGTGTATTTAAGTTTGGTAAAATCATATTAGAAACATCAGACCATATTACAAACATAACAGATCCTTAGGTAGCATATTACATACACTATCTACCAACAAGTAAGTGGACACCCCTGCAATCGATGATATCTGCGGTCCTGATACACGTCACGTTCGCCGCCGTTAAATATCGTGTGGGAAACAACAACGCAACCAGTCGCATGCAAGATGCCACGGAGTTCGAAGCTCTCTGATTTCGAAAAAGGTGTAATCGTCGGTTATCACAGAAATGGCCGATCCACACGTGACATATCCAGCGTGTTGAAGTACCCAAAATCGACAGTGCCCTACGTGATTGGCAATTGGAAGATGATAGGTGACTGTCGGAATGTGCCCCGATCCGGCAGACCCACAAAACTGGGAGTTAGAGACCGACGGGTGCTGGCCAGAGAATCTCGGAAGAACCGCACCAAATCGATGGGCCACATCCGCGAGGAGTTTCAACAGGCATCCGCGAGGGTTTTTCGATGAATACCATTCGTAAGGAAGCCCATCTGCTCCGTTGTAATGGACGTGCTGCCGCCCACAAGCCTTTGATTACCAAGTCCAAAAGCGATGCACGGCTAACGTGGTGCAAAGAACGTCTACAGTGGACCGTTGAACAGTGGAAACAGGTTCTCTGGAGCGACGAATCAAGGTTCGCCCTCTACCGCTCGGATGGCAGGGTCTGGGTTTGGTGTCTGCCTGGAGAACGCCTCCTGCCGTAATGTATTATGCCAACTGTGAAGTTCGGTGGCGGTGGAATTAGGCTATAGGTGTGTTCCTCCTGGTATGGCATGGGACCAAGGGTCCCATGCCATACCAGGAGAAACACACCCACACCATTTTGGATAACCATGCTTCCTACGTTGTTGCAGTTTTACGGGGTGGATCCATGTTACTTTCAGGATGAAAATGCCACCTGTCATGTTGCGATGTCCAGTATGGCTTGGTATGGTGGCAATGGGGTTAATCGAATGGACTGGCCTGCGCAGAGCCCGGACCTTAACCCTATCGAGCGTCCGAAATCGGTGAAGGAACTGACCTGTCTTCTCCAAGCCAAGTGGAAGAAAATGCCGCTAGCCGTCGTACAACGCCCGGTTGAGAGTATGCCCCGGAGGGTCGCAGCTGTAATCGCCGCTCGTGGAGGCTCCACCAACCATTGAAGGTGAATAAACTTCGTTTTCCTTTGCTATCACAGGTGTCCAATTACTTGTTGGTAGATAGTGTTTTTCCGAGATAAAAGTTTCCTTCAAATGAAACAACTCCGCGCTTCTTCCCCGCAAACAGCTTCAGAAGTCTCTGTCACTAGCTTGACGCAAAATTCTATTGCTTGGGTGTGGTATGGCAAGCGTGGAATTTTTTCTGCTGATTCACAACCGCTCTCAACTACACTGGTGTCCAAAGGTTAATTATAATTGGTGAAACATACACACTCCTATCAGAATGATATAACTACCCCGGAATCACAGTGTATCCGCACAGGAGCGTCACACAGTGCACATGACAAGGTCAACCACATGCAGATATAAGCGGTCGGCCAGAACAGATGAGCCATAGTGCTTGACGTGAGCACAATGGACAGAGGTAGTGATTTGATGAACGTGTGAAAATGGAATGATAATCGGCCACCGCGCATTTCAGAAACAATAGATTTCGTGGGCTGTTCGCGAGGTGCTGCAGTAAGGGTGTACCAAGAATGGACCGCTGGCATACCGAGTACCTACCGATGTCATACCTATGGAGCCGCAAAGGATATCGTCCCCAGAGGAGAACGTCGTCCCCATAGGCTGGTAAAGGGCAATCGCGCGCAACACTGCTTCAATTGACCACGCGAAGTGGGGCACCCAGATACGTGTCTCCGATAACAGTAGAGAGAGCCTTGTTACACATGGGTCTCTAGAGTCAACGCTGCGTCAAGACGCCCGTATTAGTACAGGTCCATCGCTTACGACGTCTGAAGTTCGCATGGAGCTACCGTCATTGGACAGTGGAAGAGTGGGAAAAGGTTGCCTTCTCCGATGAAACGAGGTTCATACTCCATAGAAATGACGGGCGGTGACCGATTTGGCGTCAGACACACAAGAAGCCACTTCCAATCACTCTTGTTGGTCACGTACAGGCCGGCGGTGACAGTGCGCATGTCTGGGGTATGTTTTCCTGGTATGACCTGGAACCGCTGGTACCACTGGATGGGTACTTGATTGCCAATCGCTACCTGTCCATCCTCGCTGACCACATGCATCCGTTCATGTTGGACGTTTACTCATGTGGTGTTGGTGTCTACCAACAGGACAATACGCTCTGCCACGTCGCTAAGGTGGTGCGTGAGGCTTTCCGGAAACATGATAGCATTGTCTCCGTTCTCCCTTAGCTGGCAAAATCGCCCGACCTAAATCCCATAGAGTACTTGTGTGACTATTGATGCATCAACAGGATCGATGTGCCGACCCGCAACCACTTCTTCTCCGAGACCTCCTTGCTTTGCTCGGGCAACATTAAAGAGCCTTATTGCCTCCATGCCACGCCGTCTCGTCGCTGTCACCCGGGCCAAGAGTAGTTATTCCCCTTATTTGGCAGGTGATCATATTACTGTGATATTACCGTGTACAAGTTAAATTGTATTCTGATTAGTTATACACCTATACCATCATCAGTGCACGGCCAAACAACGTTTGCTGACTTTCGATATGCAAATACCTCGCAGTTCCATAAAAATAATTTACGCAACCGTGAGTATATCATTTCATTTCCTTGCAATCTCTGTGAGTATAGGTACTATCATTGGTGATCAGGAACGCAATATGAAATAAAGACGCCAGGCTGACCACTTTTTTGCTGGGTAGAAGAATCAAAAAGCCCAGATCAGGACAGTTACAGATTGCGATCTCCAGAGCACGGAATGCGCCTCGAAGTGTCATCTCCAGGCTTCAGAGAAGGTTGCAAGTCACAGAAGAAATTCGACACTAATCAGTACAAGGTCGTCCAAGAATTACAACCTTTAAAGGGACCAGTACCTTGCATTGCATTAACTGCACGACGTAGTAGGACGATGTCTGCCAGGCGATTCTCTTCAGAGCTTGCGGCTGCTTCAAGACCACGTATTTCAGGACAAAGCCTTTACGGGAGGCTCAGGGACACTGGTTTCTATACTAGTATCATCCAAAGGGCGTAGAAACTGCTGACAGGACGACCCTTTAAGCTGGAGTCAGGAGCATAAAAATTGGACACTGAATCAGTGGAGTAATGTGCTCTTGACTGATGAGTCCAGTTTTACGCTGATTCTCGTCCAACCACACTCCGGAGGGAAAGCAGAACCCCATAAAATAAGGTAATTTGCAAAAGAACCTGCTCACGAGTACTATTCTATTTCGACTCCTCATGTGTTCTACATCCACCCAGGTAATGACAGAAGGCAAGGGCAGTGGTGAACTTCTTGCTATTCGTATAAAACAGAAGAGTGAATAAGGGTCCCGGGGACTTATGAATCACATTGGTAGTTCCTTCTTTACGATGTACATATTTGGGTGCGGCATTTGGCCATGGGATGCTGTCAGGCGAATGCGTTGTCCCTACAATCAAGCTTCGAGGGCGATTAGTGATGATAAAGGCCCTTTTTGCTGGGAAGTATTCGGTACTGCTTTTGGTTGCAGTATCTTCTAATCTAACAGCAGCCAGGTCTGAAAACACTCTGAACAATAACGCACTACCTACTTTGTGACAGAACTTTGGCTCAAAACGCTGTCTTTTTTAAGAATACCGAGCGCCTTGAGACGATGCAAGATCTGTTTAAGTCTGGTTTGAGGAGCGGGACTGACCAGCCCAAAGTCCATACCTAAACCCAATGGACAGCATTTGGGACGAGTTGGTTCGCTTAATCCGACCTCTGCTGGTAAGTCCTTTACAGCAGCTGCGACTGAAACTTTTCAGGAGGATGCGAGAAACATTCCGGTAGAGATCTAACGACATCACGTAGAAAGCATGGCTTGAAGAGTAGCACCAGGAATGGGGCCAGAATTGGGCCGACAATGTTCTGATTACTGTTAATAAATGCTTTTTTTCCCTTTAACTCGCGTCCATGTAGCATATTTTAAAATGATCGAACACTTAGAAATAAATTTAGCTTAGTGTCTATACCAAAAAATGTGCTAAATGTGGCACTTCTTATTCTGAATTGTGTCAGAATAATCATAACTTAATGGTCTGCGGTTTAAGGTAATACACAGTTGAGTCACATTACTCTAACCACCTCCTACATTTGACGTCAACAGCACGTAGCCAATGAAAGAAGGCATGTGTCGTGAGCTGGCATGGAGGTTATATAAGGTGAAGTGTGCTGTAGGCATTCTGAAATTATATCACTCGTTGCTCTCATGGAAAAACGAAGAGATTTATCAGATTTGCAAAAATGGATGATTATTGGCTTTCCGGCCAAGGGTGGCAGTATTTCTAAAACAGCGCAGTTTGTGAACTGTGCGCGTGCTGCAGTGGTTAAAGTGTATCGCGATTGGAGAAATGGCACCATTGGGAATAAGCGACGCTGCAGAGCAAAACATGCCATAGATGTGAGAGGTGAACGTCGGATTCGAAAGTGTGTAAGGGCCGATCGACACGCTACAGTGCAGCAATTCACTGGCCGAATGAACCAGGGGGTTACCGGAAGTGTTTCTGAAACGACAGTTCAGCGAGTCCTGCTGCGTATGGGGCTCCAATGCAGACGGATGGTCACTGCACCTATGCTAACGAAGGTGCATCGCCAGAAAAGGCGTGCATTTGCACGACAATATCGGAATTGGACCTCCGCTTACTGGCACAGGATTGCCTTCTCCGATGAGTTACGTTTTCTGTTTCATCGAACGGAAGGACAATGGCGTATAAGGCGGGAAACATCAGAGAACAAACACTCCCCAACCATTGCTGGCAGAACACAAGCTTGTAGGGCAGCGTTATGGTCTGGGGAATGTCTTCGTGGTATTCTCTGGGTCCACACATACCTGCGGAAGGCATTATGGACTGAATTCGTTATGAATCCATCCTCGCAGACCGCGTACACATATACATGCTGATTGTACTCCCTGGGGCGGATGGCATCTTCCAGCAAGACAAAGAACGTGACACACGGCTAAAAATGTCCGACAATGGTTGGAAGAGTACGTTGAAGACTTCAAAGTAGCCCTCTACTTCCCCAGACTTAAACCCAATTGAGAATCTTTGGGACCACTTCGATCGCGTTGTTCGCTTTATGGTTCCTCCACCATGCACCCACCAGCACGTGTCAGATGCACTGCAGTCAGCATTGCTCCATATACCTGTGAACACCTTCCAGTACTTTAGTGAGTCACCCCCAGCCTGTCTAGCTGCTGTCCGCGCTGCACACGGCGGTTACTCTGGATATAAGCTAGATGTCACAATATTGTGACTCGACCGTGTAAATATCCAGTGATTGCAATTTCATTTTCGCTTCCAAAGCTCACGACGAAAATGAGTCATATATGTAACGGCCAAAACCCGAAGTCTAGTCACTTCGCGAAATGACCAGCCACTTTTTGCTTTGGCCAGCTCATGTGGCCAAAGCCCGAAATATGCAATAATTTACCAGTACTTCAGGCTTTGGCCGTGAGAAACTGGCCAAAATTAGTAATTAGCTTTACTTAGGTGGTCCTATGTGCACCGAGGGTTTAAAAATTCCACAGTATCGCCGTTAGGGATTCAAATCGCAGGTGATCTCTAAGAAGATTTCACTGCACCGAAAAAAGAAACAACCACATAAAACATGGTATTTTATAAGCATTTTCTCAAAGGTGTACAAATCACATAAAACATACTATATAAACAAATGATGATCTTAATACTGTGATCTGTTTTTTACTTTCACTTGCTTATGCGGTTTGACAATATAATAACATGTATTTTATAACATGTAATCGTGACAGTTGAACAAATCACTTCAAAGAGATGATTTGTTCAACTGTCATTATTACATGTTCTAAAATACATGTTTTATATTATCAAACTGAACACGCAAGTAAAATTAAAAAAAAACAGATCATAGTGTTAAGTTCATCATTTGTTTATATGTGTAACGTGATTTCTACACATTTTAGAAAATAATTATTATTAAATGTTTCATGTATTTTTTTTTTTGCTGCGCAGGGAAATCTTTTTAGATATCACCTGGGACTTAGATCCCTACCGGCGATACTGTGGGATTTTTACCCACTAAACCCTCACCTTCGGTCCACATGGGACCACAGAAGTAAAGATAATTACTAACTTTGGCCAGTTTCTCACGACCAAATGTAGAACTGGCCGACCAAAGCCCGAAGTACTGGTAAATTATTGTATATTTCAGAATTTGGCCACATGAGCTGGCAAAAGCTAGAGGTGACCGGTCATTTAGCGAAGTGTCATTTAGCGAAGTGTCCGGTCATTTAGCGAAGTGACTGTTGAGTTTTCACGGTCAGTCGTGGTGATTACCTTCAAAAAATGGTCCAAGAAGTGTGACGTGCCTGCCCCGCAGGACGCACACGACATAAAGGCAGATACCAGCAAAAACGAACGTCCGCGGGGCTCATATGGTAGAGCGACTTGTTCCGGAATAAGTGGACTCGGGTTCGATCTCCGGCGTGGAACAAAACTGACGGAGAAATATACTTCGTTATAGAAGGGAGAACCGCGTAAATCCGGCTAGATGTAAGCTGACCACGACTCATCGATGTCAGAGTTTAGCTAAAGCTATCACGTACTGTACGTACCAACGGAAATGATACTGTGCCACAACTCGCCAGTAATTAGCACGTCATTTGTAAAAAAGATAGTGCTTATGTTATCGGTTTGTCCGTCCGTCCGTCTGCACCCACGGTATCACTGCAACTCTTAGTCCGATTTAAAAACCTCTTTTTGCATTCGAAAGCTTGTTGAAATATGCGAATGCTGATCTTTCATTTCGTTGTTTTTTTTACGATGTACAATTTCGCCGCTAGAGGACGTAAATGCAGATGATGTCGAATTCAAAAATACGTTTTTTTCCACATACTTGCTTCTAAACATCCGATTGAAAAAAATCTTTTATTTTTGATTCCATTTATGTCGAAGAGTATTTTGGATATAGTTTCTTTTTTTAAATTACGCATAGATTTTCCGCTAATGTGCGTAAAAGTAAATTGCATTTTTACCGATAACTCTTCTTCTGAAACTCCGATTTGGAATTTATTTTTTCAGCGGATGCATCTCCTCATGCACAATCTTTTGCATATAATTTCGAATTTTTGGTAAAGAATACTGTGGCCACCAGGGGGTGTAAGTGTTAATTTTCGCTTCTGATGCTTTTGCCATAAAATATGAGTTTCTAAATTCCCGATTGAAAATAACATCGTTTGTAGACCGATACTCCTCATGTCGACAAACCTTTTAGAAACATTTTCTTCTTAAAATAGTGCACGGTTTCTTCGCCAGGGGGCGTAGATGTATATCTTATTTTTCTTAATATGTCGACTTGTATGAGTCCGATTTAAAAAATTCTTTCCTTGTTGGATAGTGTTTCTAGTGTGACATGTTTTTCCTATAAATTCAAAATTTTCAAGTAATTCATAGACTTTCCGCTAGGGGGTGTAAAGGTAAATTGCGTTTCACCGTATATCTCTGCTTCTAAATCTCCAATCTGAAAAATTATTTCTGCACCGGATACAGCTCCTGATCGGAAACCGTTTGCACGTAATTTAAAATTTTTGTAAAAAACTGTTTGGCCACCAGGTGGCGTAAGTCTTAATTTCCGCTTCTGATGTATTTACAGCAAAATATGAGCTTCTAAAATCTCGATTGAAAAAAAGTCTTTTGTGGACCGATACTACTCATGTCGACAAATATTTTAGGAACATTTTCTTCTTGAAATAATGCATGGTTTCTACGCCAGGGGGCGTAGATATATATCTTATTTTTGTCAATATATCTACTTCTAAGAGTACGATTTGAAAATTTCCTTCTTTGTCTAATAGTGTTTCCGATGCGAATTGTTTTTCCTATAAATTCGTAATTTTCAAGTAAATCAAAGACTTTCCGCTAGGGCGCACAATGGTAAATTGCGTTTTCTGCTCCTAAAACTCCGATTTGAAAAATTCTTCCTGTATCGCATACAAGACCTGACGGAAAATACTTTTCGCTTAATTTCTAATGTTTGGTAAAGAATAGTTTGGCCACCAAGGGACATAAGTGTTAATTTCTACTTCTGATGTATTTGTAGCAAAATCGGGGCTCCTGAAAACTCGACTAAAATTTTTTTCTTGGACCGATACCGCTCATATGGATAAACCTTTTGAGAATTCTTTCTTCCTAAAATAATGCATGGTTTTCCCACCAAGGGACGTAAAGTAACATCTTATTTTTGTCGATAACTCTGTTTCTAAGAGTTCGTAAGCTCACGATTCCATTTACACCAATATCTGAGGGATTAGAGACCCGATTGAAAAACTTCTTTCTTCCGTCAGATACTATTGTTTTCCAAAACGGTTCCATTGACTTTGAATAGCTTTGATAAATTTAATTTGCGTCAGAACAGATTCAAAAGACGTGCTTATTACACCCGAAAATTCGGTGACATCTTTCTTGTTTTAATACTGTGATGGGAGTAATGTGTCACAATACACAGTACATGGATCCCTGCTGAAAATGGCTCTACGTACCTGCACAGCGTTGATGAGTGCCTATACTAACCTCGGTTCACCATGGAAAACGTCTGCAATAGGCACGCGAGCATCAAAATTGTGCTCGATATGATTGGAAGAATGTCGTCTACTCTGATGAAGGTCGTTTCTTGTTGCACCATTTTTGTGGATGGCCGGATACGTGTGCGTCGTTTACCTGGGGAAGTTTTTAAACCAGGATGCAGCCTGGGACGTAAAAAAGCCGGTGGTGGATGTGCAATGCTTTGGGCAAGGGTTCGCTGAGAAACCTGTGATCTAGTCATTCTTGTGTAAGAAACATTGACGTCTACTGCTTACATAAACTTTATTGCAAACAAGGTACATTCTTTAATGGCAACAGTATTCCCCTCTAAAAGTGCCTTTTTTCAGCAGAAGAATACTCCATTCCCCACTGCCCAGATTGTTTCACAATGGTTCGTGGAACACGAGGATTACTTTATAACGTAATGTCTTTTTCGTGAGCAAGATTGGTTTTACGTTATGTCTAAACCATGACTAAGGAATGTTGAAATAAAATAAGAATACGGTGCAATAGTTCCTGATTAAGCTTTCACGGTCAGACGAAACATAAAATAAGTCAACTTACGGTATTTTTTTCTTTATTCCAGCACTAATTCAATAGAACTCCACAACATGGCACTAAAATTGATAATTTCATATTTAACTTAACAATCGATCGTATACACACATCCACATGAGCAACTCTCTTATCGTTCTTTTTATCTAGAGTTCTTATCACACTCACACGCCACTTTTTATCTGACCTCAAATGTGTGCCAAGAGTATTCTCGTGAGAGAGAAATTGTCATGTTAAGTTTGGAAGTACACTGAAGAGCAATTGAATTAGAGACAGCTGGCGTTATGCAAATGTGGCGCTGTGGGCATCCCTCGAAACGGAAACGACATGACGTATACAGTGATCCGACAATATAAGGAGTGATGCGACGGGAATAAGTAAAGGTCGGACACAATATGGGTAAGACGAAGGATCTAAGAGCATTTGATCGTAGGAAAATTATCGGGGTCTGGCGAATGGGTCACTCCATCTCGGAAATCGTGCAGGCACTGGGATTTTCACGAGCCACTGTGTCACGGGTGCACCGTGAGTACATCGAATCCGGTAAAACCATCCCTGCAAGGGCCAACTGCCGTGGATAACGCTTGTGGATGAGCGGGGTCATCGTCGACTAGCTCGCATTGTAACAGCGGATAGACCGGCCACAGTGCAAGATATCACTCGGCAATTTAACGCTGGCGCACAAAAACGTGTAAGCACCCACACCATCCAGAACCATCTCCTCACTATGGGGTACAAACGCCATCGTCCCACGAGGGTACCGCTGCTGACAGCACGTCACAGGGTGCAAAGATTAGCATGGTCGCGGAAACATCGCCACTGGACCCTAGACATGTGGGAAAATGTTGCCTGGACTGATGAGCCGAGATTCACGTTGGAACATGCAGATGGCAGATGTCCACGGCAGTTGGCCCTCGTCTGGGGACTGTTTACGTGGACTGAAAGGGGACCCCTGGTACGTGTGACATCGTCCCTCACAGGTCAACGTTATCGGGATATCCTGGGCTCCCATTTGCTCCCGTTTGTGCGTCTTCAACATCCCACTGGGGACCTCATCCTGCAACAAGACAATGTACCTTGCCATCGCTCCAAAATTGTATCCGAATGGCTGGATGAACACTCCACCGACATGACCTCGCGTCCTATGCCAGCTGGGTCACCTGACCTCAATCCCATCGAGCACATCTGGGATGCCATCGAGAAAGATGTCATCTCAGATGTGTTTTTAGAGCTTTTAAACTCACCCTTTTAATTGTAAATTAAGACTTTTTTAACCTACGTTTTTAGATGGTGATTGGGAGGTGCGGTGTTTGTGCCCTATATTAAGACGAATCTGATCGCGCATTGACAGCTTTAATTACCCTTTGACTGGTTGCACGAAAGTACAACCTCTGGTTTCTAAATCAAGAGAGATGTTCGAGGCTCTGACCCCTCTCCATCAAATCTTCATGAACTGTAGGAGCTTGTTCAGAGGTCGTGGATCCGTACGGCTTCCCAACGCTTCCGGTGTCTTGTCGAGTCCATGCCGAGACGAATCGCCACCGTCATCAGGACGAAAGCTGGTGCTACACGTTACTAGACAGGTATCTCTAATTCAATTGCTCTTCAGTGTATAACGGAGAACAAACTCAAATTTACATAGGAAAAGGAACTAAAAATGAAAGTTAATTTAGAATATACGTCACAACTTCCAGAAGACTTAAATTAATTTAGAATATAAGACACAACTTCCAGAAGTCTCAAAAATATTTGGAAATTTAGACACAAAGTGCAAAACTTGAAGATCTTCCCAGATCTAAAAATTCCCCAAACATCAATCCTATCGAGCATCTGTGGTTTGTGTTGGAACAGCATATCTGATCTGAAGTGGATCAGCCACGTAACTTAAAAGAATTAAAGGACCTGCTGGTAAAGTATTGGTACCACATACAACAAGACACCTTTAAAAATCTTATGGCGTCTGTGGCTTAAATGGTGAGAGCAGTTTTCATTGCATGTGGATGACCAGCATCATATTAATCCGGTGGTTATACGTATAATGGTGCAGCTTTTCGGTATAAGAGTTACTCAGTTTTAGGAATTGGTTCAGTTCACTGTCGTCTCTCATTTCAAAGATAGTATTTTCAGTGACATGAAGAAACTTATAAAAATTGAAGAATTTGGCTGAACATTAAATATTATTCACAGAACTAAAAATGAATAAGGAATTATAGTCCATTTTAAACTTGCAATATGTCAAGAAATGTCCTAACAAAGAGTAGGAAAGTGTGAAAGTTTTAAAGAAATACGTATCGATATTTCCTTTCATCCGAATTTAAGGCAACGAAGGATTTTGTTTTTCAGTCTTTTCGGCACCATAATTGCAAGAAGACAGGGACCATTAATGCTTCTCACATTTAATCAAAAAGAACAATGAGTTACGACTATTCTCTTTGAGAAAAAATTATCTACATACACCCGACACTGAATTAGAAATATTTATGAAGATGTACGCAATCGTCACTTTCGTAGCATATGCGCAAAAACGTGGTCACGTGCGTGCATACGTTTTATATAGGAAACTAAGCACATCGGACATAAAATTGGTCACCCCTAACAGAAATGACATTAGGAACTTGTCGGTTGCACAGAGGGCGCCGTGATAGTATTGTTGAAAGACACATAGCACTGACGTGGTCTACTGGATCATTTCTGTCTCGTGCAGTGGTGAAGAGCAACGTGTGTGTTGCATTTAGTCGGCAATATGACTCGTAAGACGAGCGTTACTAAGTGGCAAAAATAAGCCATTGTATTTGACTGTGCCCATCGACACAAAATGGATAAAGTCGCCCAATATGTTGGTGTGTCGACGCATACTGTCCAGCGGGTCTACAAACAGTGGTATAGTTCGCAGTCAACTGAAATTCGGTGACGTAACTGTGGCTGGAAAACGATTTTCACCAGCAGGAACCGGCCATGTTTCACACCTAGTGACTGCAATTCGGTTTCAAACTAGACAACATATGCTCCAAACAGTCAATGAAAGTCCATTCCAACCAGTACCCGAAAGGACATTGTGACTAGAACTGCATGCGATGGACATCTGGAGCAGAGTACGACGGAAGAGTCCTCTTTTAACAGCAAGACATAAAATCGCACGTTATCAATGGATTCAGAGGCACCAAAACTTTACTGTGGAGAACTGGAAACGAGTAATTTGGTCTGATGAGTCTCATTTTTGTATGCACTCCAATGATGGGAGGCGACGAGTGCATTGCAGTCCCAATGAAGCCTTTAAACCTTCTTTTGTCGGAAGTGTTGTTCAAGCTTTAATGTTTTGCGGATGTTTTTCTACCACGAAATGGGGCCCTCTCGTTGCAGTAACGATGAATTTGTACGATCATGCTTACCACCGCATTGTGAATGACGAAGTGTTGCCCTTTGCTCTATATCTCCAGGAAAAGCATCGTATTAGCACTCCTGTGATTCAATTTGTCTTGAAATACGTGATCTTGTGCACAGGTCTGAAACTGGGTCTGAGTGGCACGATGAACAATCAGCAACACTGTCTCACCTCGACTGGGACGCCAAATTTCCAGATTTAAATCCTATAGAAATTATGTGGGATTATTTGGTACAGAAGGCGAAACGCATGAATAGACACCTACGTTATGTGGCGGAATTTCGGGACCAATTGATGCACGAATGGCTACAAGTCGATGTTCAATTCATCCACAACCTCGTGGAGTCTCTTCCCCACCGGATTCATGCTGTTATTAATGCAAGTTCTGCCAGGTGTGGGTAATTTTTGTCCGGTGTGCTTATTTAAGTGTACTACACGTCAGTAATCATTAGTAGTTTTGATCACAATGGGAAAAACAAACGTTATTTGGAAGTTCGATAAGGGCCTTATTTTTGGTGTCCGTCTGACACAAGTGATGATTTTGAAAAAAAAAACCAACTGACTGGTTTCTCATTTTGCAAGAGGTATAGCTGTGGTGCGACGAGAGCCTGTCACGAACGAGATCACTGTAGTCTGAGATTGAACGAAACAAAAAGGACTTCCAGTGTGCAACAATTGATCGAAGCATTCAATAATAGCGGTTTTCAACCCACATCTCAGAGATATATGCCAAGGAAATTGAAGAGGATCATTCTTTTATCCTGTAAATGATGGCTGTTTCATTGACGACAATGGTACTCTTCATAGCGAAAGATGCGTTCATCCATGGTTCAGCGAACGTGACAGAGACTTCCTGAATCTTCACTAGCCAACACAAATCCCGGATCAGAACCCCATCAAGGATGCATGAAACATGTTGGAAAAGCATATCCGGGAACAAAATCTGAGTTAGTTAAAGTATTGTTTAGGAACAACTTTCATGCAGTAGATGTACATTGACTCCAGCACCTTGTGGAATGTGTGCCAAACAGCGTACGCACTCCGATTCGGGCAAAATGAGGTCCACTCCGGTATTGTATAAAGATTTCTACTTCAGTGGCTTGTATGTGTACATTACTTGATGTGGGAGAGTAATGTAATCCTGTCGAACCCTTCATGTAATGAATTGTCGCACATAGTATTCAAACTTACCATTAATTTCATTAGACAAATATTATCTTCTGTTCCAGAATAATTTCTCATATTTCACCAACATACACTGGTAAAATAAATATAAATTCAGCAACAAACCGAAAAATCGAGATAAATGGGCGATGATAGTTATCGAGATAACTATATAATAATCGAGAAAACTGATAATCGAGAAAACTGATAATCAAGAGATAATTAAAATAACTGAGATATCGAGATAACTGAGATAACGAGATAACTACGATAACGAGTCAACTAAGATAACGAGATAACTGGGTTAACGAGATGACTGAGATATCGAGATAACTAAGATAATCGAGATAATCGAGATAACTGATAATCGAGATATTATCGAGAGATAATCGAGATATTATCAAGAGATAATCGAGATAACTAGGAGATAACTAATCGAGATATGGTTCAAATTGCACAAAAAGCGATTTCGACAAGACGCCCCAAACGACTACAGGGAGTGCAGGATCAGCATACACATGCAGTCGTATCAGAATAACATGACCAAACCCTTGCCACGTGCACTCTGCGTACCCACCCAGTCGCGTCACAGAGTGCACGTGGCAAGGTTTACCACACGGAGATATAAGAGGCCAGCCAAGATAGATCAGCCATAGTGCGTAACGTGAACACAATGGGCAGAAGCAGTGATTTGACTGATGTTTAAGAGGAATGATCTTCGGCTACCGCGCCAAGTGTGGAAGCTTCTCAGGAAAAACAGACTTCATGGGTTGTTCGCTAGGTGCTGTATTAAAGATGTAACTGGAATGGACCGCTAGCACAACGAATACCTCCCGATTTCATAACTGTGTAGCCCCAAAGGCCCACGACCCGAGAGGAGAATGTTACCTCCGTAGACCGGTAAAGGGCAATCGAGGCGAAACAGTGCAGCAATTGACCACGCAAATGAACGCTCGGCACCACGGTACGTATCCTTGACAACAGTAAAGCGAACTCTGTTACGCACGGGTCTCCCGAGCCGACGCTGCATCAAGGCGCTCATGTTAACCCAGGTCCATCAGCAACGACGGCTGCAGTTCGCATGCGACTACCGTCATTGGACAGTGGAACAGTGAAAAAAGTAGCCTTTTCCGACGAATCGAGGTTTCTACTCCACAGAAGGGACTGGCGGGGGAAGATATGGCTTCAGACACACGAGAATCAACACCCAGACCAGCTTTTCGGTCAAGTACAGGTCGGCGTTGGCAGTATGGCATGTCCGGGGGGATGCTTTCTTGCTATGCCCTGGGACCGCTGAATGGGTCGCCGAACGTCAATGGCTACCTGTCCATCCTCGCGGCCAACAGAAATATTTGCAGTACCATATCGCTAAAGGGGGTGCGTGACTGGTTCCAAGAACACGACAGCGATGTCGCCATTCCCCCTTGCCTGGCGAAATCGTCCGAACTTAATCCCATAGAGCACTTGTAGGATTATTTTGATCGACGTGCCGACCTACAACTACTTTATGTACGGGACCTTCGTGCTCTTCTGGAGTTCGAAAGTGCACGTGTGCCTCGGGTGACCTTCCATGACCTCATTGCGTCTACGCCGCGCCCTCTCGTCGCTGTCTCGTCGCTTATTCCCATTATTCGGTAGGTGGTCATATTAATCTGATACGAACGTGTACATTTATCCTCTACAGACCTTTTCCCAGAAATTTCCACTCTTAAGGGGCTCATTTTAAAAAGAAAATATTTTAGATCTACATAACCCTGTACAGTGTAATGCGTGAAACGGAATATCACTCCCATGTTTTTGTACTGCTGCGTATGTGAACGTTTAATATTTCAGTGTATGAAACTTTTCTAGCTGATGCTTTATTTAACGCAAAATGCATCACTCCCCATTTATTATGTAGCAACCAAAACTGCAGTAAAGATTACTTATGGACACACACACTATGTTATGTTTCACTTTAATGTGCGATTTGTTTCTATAAAATCCTATAAATCATGGAAGACTTTCGAAAGCAGATTTTCGCTAATGAACAATTTCGAGGATAAATAACCGCGCTTATAGAGGGACGACTTTTATAGCAGCGTATTTCCCCACAGAATCTCCATTATTGAAAATTAAATCAGAATCTCTTGTATAAACGTCACGATTATAATTTAGTGCTACACGTTTAATGACCTGAAAGACTTCACAAATGATTTGTAGTAAGTAATAGCATCACGCGTGATTTCTTAAGTGCGCTTTTACAATCAGGAATGGTGCGAAATGCTCTTAAGGTGCCGAATGTACTCCCCGCAATATGCATTTGTGGGATAATTGGAACTAAATCGGATATAGTTTGTTGCTTCCGAACTGTTTTAAATGAGGCTGCAGATCACGTGACTGCAAGAACGGATATCTAAACCACTAAGAACGAATTAAGTCTGAGCATAGAAATTATCCTCTCTCCATAAGAAGTAAGTACGAAGCACGAACCGGAGAATGTTTTGAGGACTCCAGACAAATTAATTACCGAAGAGATATTTAGGGCTCATTAGATATGGGCCCTAGCAAACTGCAACCGAATCATGCGCTACTGTTCCATTAACATCGGAACACGATGTGGCTGTCGACTGCCCCCGTCGAGTTGTGCCATGTGTCGACGGACTGTCTTTGAGAATAGGCCTAGGGATGCTCCATTGAGTTGAGACACGATTTGCTTCAAACAAGCCATCCGATTCATCTGTACGATGCAGGCCAATCGTGGGCGTTCTCGATCAGCCAATGCACTTTTACGGTCACATTTCATACGACTGTTAGCGGTTTTGCCAGATTTCACGTACTCCTGGTACACAGTTGCTACGATTTGTCGTAGAATTCTTCACAATTTCCCCGTTGCGCTGATTGAACATCCGGCCTTCATGGCTCCCACGACTTGACCTCGATCAAACTCATTTCAGTCTCATACTTGACCCATGCTGGCATTTGACGAAATGTATTCCTGTGTGTACCGAGCTACTCTATTTATAGCCCCAACCGGTTTTCCTTCACACCACAGTTTGCTGATGTACTGCTGCTTTGCTTATTTTCACCGGGGTGTACGTGATAATTTGTCCTTTCAGTGTACTTTTTTTCGTCTCAGTTGTTCGTGGACGTCTTTCTCCGAAATTTGGAAAAAATAATTGAGTAAAACCTTTCTTCATTCCTCAGCTGTCACGTCAGTTTACAATTTCACGTTGGACATTCCAAACTACATCACCCTTTCTACCCACTTTCCTATAAGGTCTCTAGTGTTTCTCTACGTCATTTCCGTTTCTGAAACGTAATCCAAAATCCCACTTCGGGCACGGGTGGAAATCCTCTAAATCCTGCTTGAGTGAAAATTTTAGGCCAGGGATGGCGAAACTCTGGCACGTGTATCACCGGGTGGCACACCGGTACGAAAGCATTAACATTAAAATAAAATTTAATTTTATGAAAACAATACGTTTTTTGACAGCATGTTTGTAGTGTGTTCTTGCAAATAGTCGAGCTCTGATAAGAAAATTTAGCTAGCCAAGAAATGTCCGTCCAAGGGGCTAGTAAATCAACCTCACTTTATTTAATCGCCTTATGCATTATTTCCCAAAAGACAAGCGTCACGCACACACAACTACTATTTTTCTTTTTATCATTCCACTCCTACGCACTTCCACCACAAGACGTCCACACCTACTTTATTTCAAATCTCCTTCTCTCCAGCTATCTCCCCCTCGCCTTTGCGGGAAGAAGAGAACAACAGTCAGAAAGGAAGACGCGCATGAGACAGCGAGTATAACAGCATTACTGAAATTAACTTTGAACAGTGAACAGTGATTTCAGATTCTAAACGATGGCCTCTGATCATTCGTCCAAACGGGGTCCGAGTTCGAATCCCGGTGAGGCATGGATGTTGTGTTTGTCTTACGGCACTGGCTCTCTCCCTTCTCTGGAACCAGTTTCCCTAAATTAGGGACGGGCGACTGCTTATAGTCCATTGAGTTGCTCACGGTGGTCGTTAAACGTCCAATCAAAAAAACATTTTTTCAGATTTATAACTTGGCAACACTGCGACTCCACTCCACAGCTTCAGTTTGTCAGTGAAGGTTGATTTGTTTGTAGCTGCTGCTTGTTCTTCTTGTCCATTGCAATTGTTTCTTTGCTGGTGTTTTTGTATCCGGACTATGCAAACAGGTTTTCAGGGCTGTAAAAAAAATTAACAAATACAACAAAGATAGTGGCCGTGTATTTTAAGAACAGTGGACATCGGTGTTCAGAGTTAGTGAAAGCAAACACTAAAGCTTTCTGTTGCTTATGTACGGAAACAGTCATATTCTGCGCATTTAATGTAAAGCATCATTTTAAGCGGATTAAAAATGTGTGTTCCATGTCAAATGAAGAGAGAAGGAAACAGTACATTTCACAGAAATATGAAAGGCTATCATGTTGTCTCGCATCTTCTTTCCGGCCAAGGAATGAGATCACTGCGGCCAGTTTTCATCTATCTCGCTCAGTGGCGTGTCTTGTGTCCGAGACCTGGGATATTTCACCCACTCCAGTACTTTTTTTTTAGATCGCGAAGTTTATTTTTTAGTTGTTAAGTAATAGCAGTTACTTTTTCTAAATTTTAGGTACATGCTATTGTTAACATGATACCGATTTGAACACTTATTTGTGCATGAACTCCAGTCTTCTTCTGAATACTTCATTTGTATATAAACTCCATTTTTCTTTCCTTTTGTGTGAACTTGAGTGTTACGTTTTCATAAACAGTTTCTTCCGAGTACTTTTCCATATTTAAAAAGAATATTTTTCTCTATTGACAAAACAGCCAAGTTGCTCAAATGCACATGTCCTTGTGTGGCTCTAAGATATATCTTGTTTCTTTTAATGCAGAAAAATTTCCTTCGGCAGTTGCAGTTGTTGATGGAAACTTTAATATTAGGTCTGCTAATTTGAACACCTCACTAAACCCAATATCCAATTTATTTAACTTTATGTAACAAGTAATCTCTCTTACGGATTTCTTTTTGTAAACATCAAAGAAATAAAACACCTTCAGTTCAGTTTTTTAGTCGAGCTGTATCAAAATTGGAAGCATAGAGTTCTTTAAGTTCTGACAGTATCGCATTCACGATGTCGAGTTTCGTACCAAAAAAGGAGCTTTTACGGGAAGCATTACTCTTCTGCTTTCATCTGAAGAAATGTGCAGCGGAAAGCTATCGTTTGCTAGTGCAGGCCTATGGGTAACATGACCTATCGGAAACAGCATGCAGAGAGCGGTTCCGACTCTTCCAAGCCAACGAATATGACGTAAAGGACAAAGAGCGCCCTGTGCAGCCGAAAAAGTTTGAATATGGCGCATTGGAGGCCTTATTGGACACGGATTCATGTCAGACTCTCCCCGAGTTGTCTGAAACACTACGGGTCGATGAGTCAACGGTTAGCAAAGGTTTAAAGGCAATGGGAATGATCCAGAAGCTCGGAAACTGGATCCCACATGACAAGGTTATTCTTCTCCACGACAATGCTAGACCTCATGTCGCCAAATCCGTGAAGGAACTCTTGGAGGCACTTGGCTGGGACTTCTTACCCCATCCGCCTTGTTCCCCGGATATTCCTCCCTCGGACTTCCATTTGTTCCGGTCGCTATAACAAGGCCTGTCAGAGCAGCACTTCGTTTCTGTCGCGGATATCGAAAAATGGCTCGATGAATGGTTCGCCTCGAAAGAACCTGCATTTTTCTACCGCGAAATCCATTTGTTACCCCAACGGTGGGAAAGCGTCGTAGCTGCCAACGGACACTACTTTGAATAGACTATCTTGCTCCGTTTTGTTGCAACGCACAGGTGTTTGTGTGGCGAAAAACAGCGGGAATTAATTCAAGCCCCTACTAGTAGTGCACCTCCAAAGTGTTGTACGTCATTTTAAAGTTATGGTAAATAGCAGGCAACCACATCCTATTCCGGGGGGGGGGGCTTAGAGGAAGCTAAATATCGACTTTAAGAAATATTTGAGAGAATTAACCTAGGTGTATCACCGACTACTTACGTTACCCATTTTCGTTACATCGGAATGTTTTACTAAAATTTTCTTCAGTACGGTCGGGAAAGATACAGAGCATCAAATGATCATGACTTGTGGAAACGTTTTTCTTACAATTTTCTCGAAATCATGATAATGGGAACAATCGGGCAATGAGTGAATGAAATATTCGAGGCATATGATCCCCCTCTTCGGTCAGATAACCCATGATTTCCTACTTACACCTTGGTTGTTGCATTCATTCCTTTCCCGATTAGTTTCTACATCCTGAACATCGCCGAAGTTTTTAAGAAAAACATCTCCACAAGTCATGAGGATGTTTTAAGCAAATCAATGCATGTAGTTTTACATTCACAGCAGTGGTTTTCCTTAAACATTGAAGAAAAAGCATATCCGATGATGTCTGTGACATCACGCTTGAAACTCATACAGCTGTAATATAAGTTATAAAATATACTAATTACTCCTACCATGTTCCTCTATAACGCACCCATATGACAAAGTATATGTGTACTCTGTGATGTGCCTGCACCGCAGGACGCACGTGAGATAAAGGCAGATATCAGCGAGAGCATACGTCCGCGTAGCTCAGTTGCGACAGCAATGAGGGGGCCCGGGTTCGATGCCCAGCGTGGACAAAAATGACGGATAAATTTACTTCGTTATAACTCGAAAACAACCAACGCGACGAAATAATGTTCGACGATAGTTTAGTACAACATATTGTTGAGTAACAATGAAATTAACCATTATTGCGTCATTTCACGGGACAGTATGCGGCACGTTCAGATTTCAACAATGCCTTTGACAATGGTGCACCGTTACCCATTTCCGTTACATCGAAATTCTATACATGGTATTTACTTTGCTGCTGTCTGGAAGGTTGCATAGCATCAAAAATCTAGATTAATGTGGACCAGTGTTTTTATATTTAGTACGAAGCTTAATCCTTAATAAGCGCGGGGCATTCGCTGAACGAATGAGCATTGTCTCAATAGCCGCACTGCAATTGGCAATCTGATTACGAAGTGAGCACATGAGATATTTTTATTGAAACCTGTTTCTTGCAAGTTTGGTTTCTGTTAGCAGTAAGGCGACCTGAATCGCAGCTGCTTTGGAGCACATATCCTGATCATTGGTTTGCTGCTAGGAGCGGTTTTCGGCTCACGTAGTCGTCAAATGTGACATTCCCTGAAGTTAGCAGAAAACAACGGTTTTGACTACTTCCGTTACCCATATCAGTTACACCAAAACGTTGTGCATGAGATTTACATTGCTACTGTCGAGGAAGATACATAGTATCAAAACATCGCATCGTGTACAGCGCTTTTGACTTAGAGAGGCGGTAAAAGGACGTGTCCATTGCTGTATGTCCCGCATCGGTGCACCCAACCAAAGAGCGACAGTAGCCTACATCCTCGCCGAATTCAACCATTGAGGAATCGGAACCACGAAGACCCTCTAGCGATCGTTAGCCGTAATACGTTATGGAAGCCACCGACACACGAATGTCCCATTGCTAACGCTACATCACATGACTGTAGGTCTGAGCTGGGCAAAAAGGACTTTGGCACTGGATTTTGGATGATTAAAGACGGGTCTCCTGGTCAGTTGTTTCCGGTTCCCAGTTGTTTTGTGCAAATGAGAATAAGAGGATCTGGTTGAAACCGCATGAAACGATAAACCTGGAATATTAACAAAAACCTATTCAGGTTAGGAGGCCGGCTATGAACTGGGGTGTGTTCAACTGGCACACATTAGGAACTTTAGTTCGTCTAGATGCATCTCCTGAACAGTCCATGCAGCATGTCTATCCTTGTAGGCCATATGCATCTATTCTTGGCCACCATGCACGCACAGGCAATGCACCTTTCCACAGAGCCGTGGCGACTGGAATATGGTTGGAAGATCATTCCAGAAACTTTTCTACCCATAAATGGCCTTTGCGTTCACCACACATGAACCCTGTGGAAGAGTCCGTTGGACCTTTCGATCCTTCATCCAGGAAACGGACGGAATTACGGTGAGAGGTGCAGCAAGCATGTGTGTAGATACCTCTGGAACCCTTTCTTGAGCGAGAGGACTCAGCGCGTCCCTAGTTTCTGCTCTTATCCGGAAGAATGGTAGGCATACCCATTACTAGGTAGGTATCCCGTGATTTTCGCCACTCAGTATATTTCACCGGTAATCTAATTTAAAGCAGCAACCACAAAAATCTATTATCCAGAGGAATACTGCCGCGAAACCACACGTAAATTGTACGTGAGAAACCAGCAAAGCATGTGCCCAATAAATGAATTTGTGCCTAATAGGAAATCTTGGAACTCAGTATGCCACATAAGCAAATGAAGTATCTTGGAATTTGCACTGCGAAGTGTAGTCATAAGACGACATATTGTCTTCAGAGAATGAATTCAAATTGTTTATTGCGGTGGAGAGCTATAATGATACTAGAGTGTCCAGCTGAAGTGACCAGTTGGTGAAATGTGAACCGATCTGTTATCTGCCGCATCTGGCGACAACTTCAGAAAAATGAAAACATCCCTAGATGACCTGGGCAAGGATGTCGGGGTGCCACTTCTTCTCGACGTGACCGCTCAGTGGTGTTAAACTTTAGGCGCAACCCAGACAACACGTCACGACAATTTACATAGACTCTCATTGTGGTATCTGGGCCCATTGCTTTCCGACGTACGTTATACCGTAGCTTGCATAATACTGTGCAATATGGATTGTTGTGTGTGTTCCTTGATCATATACCAAAGAAGATCTCGCTTCCAATGGTACCCTCAGCATGCTCATTGGGCTCTGAAAGAATGGGCACACATACTCTTTACCGATAAGAGCAGATTTTGTTTACAACCAGACTCTTGGAGAACATCTATAAACGGAATACGTGGGACACGATATCATCCGATGAACTTTTGGGGTGGACATTAATGCAGGGTTAGTGAAACAATGGTTAGGGCCTAAAACTCTATCAACAGTACTTCGCCTCACCACGTTTCATTTACATAACACATTTTTGTTCAAGATAATGTATTCTAAATATACACTATGTTGAAAAAGTCACCTGACACTCCTTCAAAAGCAAATGAATGGATCCGCTGCGTTGATAAAATGCGCAGTGCATCTGCAAACGATATAAAAATGAAGCCTGAAACTGACAGAGATATATAGCACAGTGAGGTTGAGTGAAAATGTCGCAGCGGGAGAGAACTAACTTTGAGAAAGGAAAGATTATTGGGTGTTATATTAGTGGGTTGTCCATAAGAGAAACCGAGAGGCGTTTAAACATACCCAAGTCAACTATTTTGTATGTACTGAATAAGTGGAAGGCACATGGCGTGCCTGAAGCAGCAAAACGTACCGACAGACCAAAGAAAATCATTGATAGAGGACCTCTAAACCTTAGGATAGTCGTAACACCTAATAGACGGAGTACTGCACAAGACCTCAGTGTACAGGTGAGTAAAAATGCTGGAACCTCGGTATGTAGACGTATCATTTTTATGTGATGAATTAGAGCGCCGCATAAGAAGATTTGAACCAAAACTACTAAGTAACAGTTAGTGGCAGCATTATGTACTGAATGGAAGCGCATACCTATCGCTGTAATCCAAAACCTTGTGGAAAGCATGTCTCGAAGGGTCAGTGCATGCATTAAGGCCTAAGGTGGATCGACACCGTATTAATGTATGCCAATAAATGCTATGCTGTGTTTCTCTTCTAGGTGTCCGGTGACTTTTGTTAATATAGTGTATGTTTTAACCTTTTAACCTGGTGGAACAAATATTTTCATGGTACCAACATGTGCTGTATTCAGCTCGAACAAATGCATTTGACGTCTAAGAAGTGAGCCGAACGCTGCTGGAACGAGAGAAACTGCTAATCAGAAAGCGTTGATTTTTCCTTCGATTTGTTTATCAAAGTGGTTATTTAGGGCGACGATTGTAATCGATTCTTTCTGACTGAAAGGAATATAACAGTAACGATGAACTAAGATAGGAGAGAGATCTTTGGGTATCCAGTGGCACGACTTCCTTGTCAGCGGGAATAACACTTTCCCATTATGCCAAGAGGTATAAAGGAGAGAATAAAATACTTGATGGAAGCGCTATGTGTGAACATTTCTGTTTGGGGATAGGAGAAAGTTTTGGCCACCATTTGGTTCAGGCATATTAGCAGCTTAAAGAGTTAAACACACTTGTGTTTTGTTGAATTAGCTGATTCTCGGCTAAAGATGTTACAGTTACGATGAAATCTGATGTAGAATTCCAGATAAAATTTGAAGAACACTGCATATGAAAAATGCTTTTTTCTAAATTTGATTATTTCATATATCTTATGTTCTTGAGAAGCCACCACAAATTATCAGGACGTACAGGTCATGCAGTTGCTTCAACCATCTTGAAGCTCCTACACTTTCATTACTGTTCATTTACTTCATCGGTTCCGTACGCAAGACGACTGGCAAATGCAACTATGTTCATTCTGAATGGTGAAAGCCCATTTTTGTTTCGGTGTGAGTAATGAACACACTTCAGTTTTGAAGACTTTCGTCAGAGAGGAAAAGAGAGATAGATGGTTAGTCAGGGGTAGTGCGATGAAGTTAGATAAGTAGACAGAAACGCAGGCAGTGTGAAAGAGATGTTTCTGAGAAACTTGGAGTTATACATTGAAAGACGGTAGATAGTGGTGGATAGACAGAGAGAAAGAGTTTATTGATCAGGGAAGGGCAAAGCCTTATACTGTGTATAGCGAAAGAAAAAGATCACATTGTATAAGAGCGAACAGGATAAAATAAAAGAGCGAGGGAGAGTCACAATGAAAAGAAATGAAGTTCGGGCATATATATAGAAAGGGGAGAGACATACTAATGGAATATATGTGTGCGACAGAACAGGAGAGAGGGAGGAAGAAAGAGCAGAGTGGAAAAAGGAAAGTAACAGTGAGATATAGAAACGGAGACAGACAAAGAGCAAATGAGATTGAGAGACATATAGTGAAGAACAAATGATAATAAGAGAGACAGGGAAAGTGAAAGTTCTATTGCGTAAGAGACAGACGAAAAGATAATAAGAAAGGAGCGAGGAAGAGTCAGATAGAAACACAAGGTGGCGTTTAGGGAAAGAGAAATTACTTAGCGAGTGAGAGAGAAATTCAGAGAGGAAAATCTTGAGGACACTTTATTTATGGGAAAGAGGTAGGACAACAGAGTGGGTAATACACGATTTCCTGAAAGATGGAAAAAGCGCATTGTACAAGGTAGAAACGGAAACAGAGTGAGGGAGAATAAGTGAGAGGCACAAAGAGAGAGAGAGAGAGAGAGAGGGAGAAGAGACACTCCATGGATGAGGTTGAGAAACACTGAGTGCAAGAGGTAGAGAAACAGATAGCGAGAGATAACATTATAGTGAGAGAGAGAGAGAGAGAGAGGAGTTTGTATAAGAGAGAGAGAGAGGAGTTTGTATAAGAGAGAGAGAGAGGAGTTTGTATAAGAGAGAGAGAGAGGAGTTTGTATAAGAGAGAGAGAGAGGAGTTTGTATAAGTGAGATTAAAAGGAACAGAATGATAGAGGAAGAACGTGTTACATATGGGAGAGAAAGAGAGATAGAGGAAGTGAAACAGAAAGCGAGGAAGGGTAAAAACGAAAGGAACGCGACGGGCACAGAACGGAAAAAAATAAGAAAGGAAATGTTGTGTAAGGCCGAGTAATAGAAAAAGGTAGGTCTGATGTTGAACCCGAAATTCTCAAATTCCACGCGAGCATGATACTACGTTCCACAAAGGTTAAAGCAATTGCAATTCTTTTTTTAATCAAAGTGGTCATACTCACCAAAGTTATCTGGATGCTTTGATTAGCGCAGTCTGATACTTGTTTTGATTCACTTGCTTTAGTTACATCAAACTGGATGGCCCTTTGGTGATGTACTTCTTCGCATATTCTGTCTGTCAGGAAGACGCAGGTTCAATTCATGTTCTATGAAGCTACATTTTCCAAGCTTCCTCACGAGTTGGCTACATGGTAATAGTTAATAGTTAAATCACGGCATGCGTACCAAGTATTTGCGAAGATTTTTTCTTCATTAATTTCTAACATATTGCCCGAATTTCCTACAAAGAAATTCGATCTCCTAAAATTTGAAAGCTTTTGAAAATAAATGATGTTTTCGAAAGATTTTTACCCAGAGGAATTCATATTGACGTTACATTTCCAGACAGAAGAAAATATGGGCAAAATCATTGAAACATTTATGAAACACGGATTTGCTTCACACAAAACTTTACAAAACATTAGTTTTCCCCCTTTGAAAGTACACAGCGTGGCGACCTTTAAATCGAAATTCCTTTTCCTGTGAGAAAAATGCAGCTGCAAGGTAGTTCGTCTTTAGAATTGCTAATAGTTTATGTAGCACGCCAGATATACTGAATCTAAGACATTATCTGTTGACGAACGGTCAGCGTGCGCTGCTGCTGTTTCCTACAGGAAGAGAGCATCTGGCTTTAACGTTTTCACCGAGAACTCTTACATGTTTCAGACTGAAACTTTTGCATAACAAAGTTTCTGTGTAACGAAATCTTTCGTAGTATCTAAAATTATTGTATAACTTATCATATGTTTTCAAGATTTGAGCCGTTGTTATTAATGTCGCTTCTATTTGCATCTGTGGAGATATCAGCGTTCATCATATAGCTCTTATGTTTCGAAGGAACTGCTGAAAAGAAACAACCCTGATCAATTCTCCAAAACATATTTCGATGGTGGAAGCATATGGTTACTGAGCTACGGGAAATAGAACAGTGCCTAATGCTACATCCTCTACAAATGTTGGGGTTGTTGCAACGATCACTACACGTCTGAAATAAATTGTGGATTCTATTCTGTGCGAATGAGGTCATTTATGTCGTATTGCATATACACCGAAGAGCCAAAACATTGTGACCACAAGCCTAATATGATGTTGGACCCTCACGTGCTGTCAAAACAGTGCTTACCAAGCTGGGAAAAATTCTTAAAGGAGCCTTTTTGTATCTGGTACAAACACGTTACCAGCAACAGACAATCGCTCTTTCCACGTTTTCTTTAGTTAACACACAGCAACCAAAAAATTGTTATCCGGACACAGCTAGGATTGTACCCCAAATCTCTCGATAACTAGCCGTGTGTGTTCGCCTTACGCTACGGTGGCCAACAATCCACGGCGCTATGTGTGTTCATCTGTCAACATCTGACTTCACAAATCCGTAGAGATGGGCACAGCAACTGAGACGTCTCCATCTGATGGGGCTTAAGCTATTAGATTATAGCTAATAAATCCAAAGTGCGAGAGGGATAGTGAAAATATTAATACGTGGTGACAATGTGAATAGACAAAGTCATCGCTCTTTCCACGTTTTCTTTAATTAACGTACAGCAACCGAAAAACGCACTCGGATAGTTATCGACAAATCTGGGGTATGATCCCATCGGTGTGAGGATAACAATTTTTTTGGTTGCTGTGTGTTAATTAAAGTAAACGTGGAAAGAGCGATGACTTCGTTTGTTCACATTGTCTCCTGGTATCTGGAAGATTTTCACGTTACCAGCAGATCTTACCTAATTGATGCGCTGTAGATTTTCACGTTACCAGCAGATCTTACCTGATTGATGCGCTGTAGATTTCCACATTACCAGCAGATCTTACCTGATCGATGCGCTGTAGATTTTTACGTTACCAGCAGATCTTACCTGATTGATGCGCTGTAGATTTTCACGTTACCAGCAGATCTTACCTGATTGACGCGCTGTAGATTTTCATGTTACCAGCAGATCTTACCTGATTGATGCTATGTAGATTTTCACGTTACCAGCAAATCTTACCTGATTGATGCGCTGTACATTTTCACGCTACCAGCAGTTACCTGATTGATGCGCTGTAGATCGGACTTGTTGTTCTAACACAAGCTTTATATAGATTCTGGATTGGATTGATGTGTGGAAAAACCGGAAGGCTGGAATAATATCTAGAAGTCTTGTTCAGATTCTGTCAATAGATTATCGAACAAACGGGGTAGTGTGGCACGGCGCATTATGCAGCTGAATGATGCCACTACTACAGGGTAATTTACTGGGTAGTAACCCCCTCTCATCCAAAGAATCAGTCATATTTTGCAACACACTCAACTTAGAAACAGGACATGTGGTTTACAACGTATTTTAGTTCATGGGAATGTAGTACCATTCAAAATAAATGCTGGACATGTTCTCCACCCACATCCAAACACACTCTGACCAGACGTTGCATATTATCGAATGTCCTCCGCAGCATGTCCTCATCAGTAGTCCGGATTGCTGCACTGATGTTTCTTGCACTGACATACCCGTCCAAATGAAACGATGTTATATTCAAAATGTTCGGAATTGTGAGTAACAATGTCAAGAATCAATGACGAAAAGACACACCGTAGCTGTCATACGGTACGGATGAAGCAACGCTTTCTTTGGGGCTCTTTTGCAGGTGGAAAGGGAAAACCCAGTTCCTTCTGACAAACGTCGTAGTGACTTTTTCGGGGATGCCAGCAGTCCGTGCTTCACCTCCGATTTTTTCTTCCGCTAAAAGAGAACATCCTCCACAACATTGGCCCAAAACACTGCCCGTGGTTTCGAATTCCTTAGCTAACATGGCGATGTAGAGTTTCTCTGATGCTATTCTCTCCCCAAACTTCTCCAAAAATTCACGCTGTGTTACCTTTATGGATTTTGTAATCCAATAACTTTTCACAATAAACACCCGCTCCGCAACGGTACATATAGCCATCCTGAACGACGTTCAACGACACAGCAAAACACGCACATTGTCTCCGAATAGAATTTTCGTGCCCTGTCATCTGGGCACGCTAATTGGGAATTTTCCTGATGTGTTGACTCATTGTGACGTCACCCATGACGTCATAATGAGTCAACACCTCATGAGGAAAATCAGTCCCGCGCATTTCTCAAGGATCAAGGTCACTTGTAAACCAAACGTCGGTTTCCTATGTAGAGTGGCAAGAAAACAAGAGATGGTTCTTTGGAGGCACTACCTACTGAAACACCCTGTAGAAGAGAATAATGTTGCCATGGAAATATGTACCTAGACTGAAATGATGTTTGGTAGGTCGTAGACGTCATAGTTCATTGCACATGAAGGACTGGACTTTTGCCAACAGAATATTGCCTAAACCATTACATTTCTTCCACCGGTTTGCTTACTTCTCAAGGTGCATCCTGATTCCAACATTTCTCCTTGTAAACGATGCACACGTACCCTGCCGTTTACATGGTGCAACAGGAAATGAGATTCATCGGACCCGACTACCTAGTTTCACTCATTTACGTTCTAGGTTTGATGCTCGCGCGCCCATTGTAGGCAATTTCGACGGTGAACCAAGATTAGCACGGACACTGGGAGGAACCTGCGGCTACGCAGCCCAATGTTCAGTAGGGTTCGATGTACTGCGTCTTCTGACACATTACTCCCGTCAGCATTATTCAAATTACCTGCGAGTTGAGTAACCATGTCCATTGTGTAGGATGGTACCATTCGGGATAGCCTTAGCTCACCCATAGAATCAATGAGTCGTAGTTGGTACACACCATACCTGCAGTTTGTAGTTTTTTTATCTCTCGTCAGACCACATCTTGAAGGTTCAAACCACGGCTGACCATTAACAGGCCACAAAACTGCCATCTTGGAAATGACCTGACCTAGTCGCCTGCCCATTGTAATTTGGCCTTTGTCAAACTCGCTAAAATCCATTACCTTTCCCGTCTGAAAAACAAGAATAACACTGAAGTCAGAGCTGTGTAGAGGTATTATTTATGCCGTTTCACGACCTTAATACGAGCCGTGGTTTACATGCAGTTGCTTCGGTAAAGATGAGCATGTCATTTTTAGCCCTTCGGTGTATACACTAATGAGCCATCATATTATGACCATCCCCAGCATAGAAAAATGAGCGAGCCTGGAGACCGACCAGTTGGGCAGGTGAAGTTCACATAGAAGTATATACACTGAAGAGCAATTGAATTAGAGACAGCTTATGCAAATGTGGCGCTGTGGGCGGCCCTGTAAATGGAAACGACATGACGTATGTAGCGATCCGACAATATAAGGAGTGATGCGACGGGAATCAGTAAGAGTCAGACGCAGTATGGGTAAGACGAAGGATCTAAGCGCATTTGATAAAGAGCAAATTGTAGGGGCTCGAAGAATGGGTCACTCCATCTCGGAAGTCGTGCAGGCACAGGGATTTCTATGAGCCACTGTGTCACGGGTGCACCGTGAGTACATCGAATCTGGTAAAATCATCCCTGCAAGGGCCAACTGCCGTGGACAAAAGCGTATGAATGAGCGAGGTCATCGTCGGCTAGCTCGCATTGTAACAGCGGATAGACGGGCAACAGTGAAAGAAATCACTCGGCAATTTAACGCTGGTGCACAAAACCGTGAAAGCAGACACACCATCCAGAATCATCTCCTCGCTATGGGGTACAGAAGCCATCGTCTCACGAGGGTACCGCTGCTGACCGCACATCACAGGCTGAAAATATTTGCAAGGGCGCGGGACCATCGCCACTGGACCCTAGACATGTGGAAAAATGTTGCCTGGACTGATGAGTCGAGATTCACGTTGGTACATGCGTATGGCAGGATGATGCCGTAAACCACATGAAGCGAAGGATTCATCTCTTCATGTGGTTTACGGCGCAAACCACAAGAAGCGATAGATCCTTCTTGACAGCAAGGTACTTTTCAAGCTGGTGGGAGTGGCATTCTCGTCTAGGGTCTGTTTACGTGGACTGAAATTGGGCCTCTGGTATGTGTAACATCGTCCCTCACAGGTCAACGTTACCGGGATATCCTGGACGACCGTTTGCTGCCGTTTGTGTGTCTTTAACATCCCACCGGAGACCTCATCCTGCAATAGCTCAATGCACCGTGTCATCGCTCCCGAATTGTATCCGAATAGTTGGATGAACACTCCACCGACGTGCCTTCGCTTCCTTGCCCAGCTAGGTCACCTGACCTTAATTCCATCAAGCACATCTGGGATGCCGTCGAGAGAGATGTTTGAGGCTCTGACCCCCTCCATCAAATCTGCGTGAACTGTGGGAGCTTGTTCAGTGGTCGTGGATCCGTATGGCTTCCCAACGCTTCCGGTGTCTTGTGGAGTCAATTCCGAGACGAATCGCCGCCGTCATCAGGGCGAAAGGTGGTGCTACACGTTACTAGACAGGTATCACTAATTCAATTGCTCTTCAGTGTATAACAACTCAAGGACCTGTTTTCAGTTAGTAGAGTGTTCGAAGTCAGAATGGGAAAAGCTACCGATTTATCGGAGTTTGATAAAGGACATTTGTGACGGTACTGCGCCTCGGAACTACGATTTCGAAAACGGCACAGCTTGTGGGTTGTTCACGTGCCGCTGTAGTGAGTACGTATCAAAAGTGGTGCACAGCTGGCCACACGGCGAACCGTCGTTTAGCAGTCTGTCGTCCGCAGCTCATTGTTGCCACAGGGGAGCGGAGACTGTCGCGCATTGTTCACAGCGACCGCAGGGCCACAGTGCGACCAATCACCCAAAGCTACAATAGTGGTGATCAGGGCAATGTGTCACAGCACACAGTTCATCGCAGCCTTCTGCGCATGGGTCTGCGAAGCCGAAGACCCAGCCGGGTCCACATGCTCACTGCACGTCATCGCCAACAACGCGTGAAATCAGCCCAAGATAGTCTAGAATGGACTGTGGATGATTAGAAGAAAGTGGCCTGGTCAGACGAATCAAGATTTTTGGTGCATCACGTAGACGGGTGACAGCTAATAGGCCGATTAACAACGGAAGCTATGTTACCTGGATGCACTGTTGGGCGGAAACAGGCCGGCGGTGTTTTGGTCTGGGCGATGTTTCTTTGGGAGACTTTAGGCCCCAATAGCGCACTCTCTGACATCTGTCGGGTATCTGAACATCGTTGCTGACCAAGTTCACCCACACATGGCAACTGTGTTCCCTGCTGGTGATGGCCATTTTCAACAGGATAGTGCACCATGCCACACTGCCAGAATCGGAAAGAAGTGGTTTGAGGAGCATGCTGGTGACTTTCTGTTATTGCACTGGCCTGCAAATTCACCTGACATGAACCCGATCGAACATTTGTAGTTCGACTTGGAAAAGTGGGTTCACGCTAAATCATGTCGACCCCGAAATGTACGGAAACTGGAGAACCTGCTGTTGGCATTACGGTACATGATACCCCAGGATGCCTAACGCCACCTCATCAATCTATGCCTCGCAAAGTGACTGCTATCTTGCGTGCTAAAATGGGTCCTCCAGATTATTAGGTAGGTGGCCATAATGTAATAGCTCATCGGTGTATTTTCTGTGTGAGTGAAAGAGTGATGGAATAAATGTGTTATTTTCAAACAAATTAGTTCAAAAATTTTGAGTATGTCTAGTTAATTTGCAGGAAAACAAAGCGCAAAAGCACCTGGAAAAAAGGTTCAGTAGTTGAAGAAACTCAAGATAGAAGCTGGTGTTTATGATTCAGATTCAAATCTGTATTGTTTAAATACGTAGGATAGACGTATAAAGCTTGTCACAAGTTCACGTCTGCATTCGAATTAATAATAAAAATACAAATTCTGCGAGTGTTTCTGTGGAAGTCATAACACACCGAAAAGTGGCAGGAACTTCAAAATTTGCAAATGGCTTTTCATTATTGTCTGCATTGCAGCGACTTTTTTTTAAGCAGAAATTTAAAAGCGAAAGTTTTGCTAGAAGCAAAATTATTTACCATTTTCTTATTTCCACGGAAAGTACAAAAAAAAATACAGTTATATGACTCTGAACACGTGCCTGCGCTACCATTGCTACGGAAAAAAAAATATTCTTTCCATGTGTCCATCTTGAGAAAGGGAAAAAAACTTTTTTATTTGGGCATTGTTATTCTCTCGGTGGGCGAAAGCGAATTTTTTTCTGGTGAGAATGTGCGTTGCTCCGTCTCGCGATGCATGTTAGACAAAAACTGAGTCATATTTTCGTTGTACGGTATAAACAGCGAAACAAATGTAACAGATTAAATTTCAGTTATTTTAATTTTTACATTAATTAGTTGGGTTATTGCAAATCTTATTCATCTTTTTATTTCCAATTATAATTTTTAATTAATAAGTATTATTTACCTTTGAATAATTGATAAACAGTTTGTGATTCCCTTGTTTTAATCTGATACAATGTAATATGTCAAAAATTGCTGTTTTTTGATCTTTTGGTTTGTAACGAAGAGAGAGTTCGATTGTTTTCAACCTCCCTTTAACTTCATTGCGAACTGGTTCGACAGTATCAACTAATAAATAAAAAGATCAGGAAAATGGAGTAGAATCTAACTCCACGAATTACAAAATCTAAAGATTTGTCCAAACAAAACAATATACAGTCATTTGCAAAAGTTTAAGGCCACCTGTTGGTATTACGAGATTTCTGCCGATTACATCAGCTACTGTCTGTATTACTTAACTTCCTGTCGATGTTGCATCATCCTATATCGGGAGCTGTTGATAGAGTTGGGGAGGAAAATTGCGAGCGTCAGTTTGCTTCTGGTTTTTATGCTGAGAGGTTTTGTACGTATTTTCTATATAGCGAAAAAGGGGTGAAAAAGGGTCATTAACTGTTACTCAGAGTGCACAAATACTGACTTTATATCATGAAGGATACTCCGAAAGTGACATAAACAGAAAGGTGAATGTGACTAAGACTGCTATTCATAATACGATCGTTCAATTCAGGTCAATTTAGCGACCGAAAGAGAAGTGAACGTCCAAGGAAAGCAACACCCACGTGATGACAATACCATAAGGCAAACAGGCATGCGTTCTCCGAGGAGTTTGTGCAAGAAAATCAAGGCCTTTCTACATTCAAAAGGTTCTGATATTAGTATCAGCACCGTTTACCGATGTCTTAGCAAAGATTTTGGATTCAGATCTTATAAACCTGCACTAAACTCTGTCATGAAAAAGAAGAGACTCCAATTTGCAAAGCGTCATCAATCATGGACTGCCGAAAATTGGTACCAAGTTCTTTTTTCCGGTGAATCAACTGTGCGTCAATTCGAATCACGTGAAGCACATGTTCGACGACTAAAAGGCAAAAATACACCGTTAGCACCGTGAGACATCCGCCAAGTCAGATGACATGGGGTGTTATGTCAGCATCCCCGTACTGCTTCATTTTCCTTTTTGCCGACCGGCACAACCATATTTGGTCCTTTTTATGTGGAAATCTTACGGGAAAAACTCTTAACTCATATGCAAGTATGCATGCATGATGGTGCTCGATGCTACAGATCAAAGGCAGTAAATCCCTACCTGCAGAGGGAAAACATAAATGTGCTTGACTGGCCCGGTAATAGTCCCGACCTTAACCTCATTTGTGGACCATTTTGAAAGACAAAGTAGCGGAAAAATAGCCACCAAATTCCCAAGTTTTGATTGATGCGATAAAGTACGTGTGGTGCAAAGACATTTCAAGTGACTACTGCAAATCGCTCATTGAGAGAATGCCACATCGTGTTCTGTCCGTTATGAAAAACAAAGGTGGCCACACATAGTACTGATTTCGTTCTTTTTCTGTTCGAAAGAATGTAAGTATTCATAGGTGGGGTAATTTTTTCAAATTATCTGACTAGTAGTTAGTTGTTTCTTTGAAAATCTTAATTTTCAATAAATTGGCAGGTGGTCTTAATCTTTTGCAAATGACTGCAATACGAAAACTTGAAAAAGCAAATGGGGGAAAATGCTGCGGTTGTTGACATTAAAAACTACAAAGCAAAGAGGATTTTAATATGTTTATTCACAAACGGTAATTTCTCGTTTAGTACGAAATGGTCAGTGGCATATGCAGTTTCTCCTGTCTTTACGATATCGGGCGATATGATATGGATACACGATATGATATAACTTTATACGATATAATATGATACACGATATCATATAATATGGGTACATGATATGATATGATTTGATACGATATGATATGATTTGATGATATTTGATACGATATGATTTGATACGATATAATATGATACACGATATGATATAATATAATATGGATACACGCAATGCAATAGACTTCCAAAATGACTCATAGCTCTCTTCTTTAAAACAAGAACAGAGTGCGGCACACCCGAACAACTCTGTTATCGTATCGCTTTAGGAGTGTCACACTACTTATACGTTCGCTAGTGTCTGCAGTGAGCAAGAGGCGAAATATCCTGTTTTTGAGTACCAATAACATAGTATTCCTGCTAACGTTGTTTTTCTTTCAATGGGTATGTTAACCAGTTAACCACCAATTCGAGCAAGTCAATGTGCTATAAGAAGTCGCCTGTCGGTTATTTAGGATTTCTAGTTCCAGGGAAGTGAGGGAACCAATGATGTAAGATAAAAATATCACCCTTACACTGAAGTGCCAGAAAAACTGGTACAGACGAGCTTATGCAAAATACATTGCAACGTCACCTATGCGCGTACTCGGTTGTGCCCGCCAGTACGTATATAGAGCGATAGACATCAGTGCCAGCTGTCAGAGCTGTTTTCGGCATAAGAATCACAAGTAGTAACGATTTAAGCGATTTTCAAGGAGGTGTCATAGTTGGCGCTCGTGAGATGGGCCATAGTATTTCGGAGGTAGAAACGAAGTTCGTATTTTCGCGGACGACCATTGCAAGGGTGTACCGTGACTGAAAGAATTCCGGCAAAACCTCCAACCTACGATACCAGCGTGGCCGTAAAAAGACATTTGGTGATTGTGACCATCGTCGGCTGTCAATTATCGTTTAACGCGATAGGCGTGCAACACTCTCGCAGATATAATCGGAATTCACTGCTGGAGCCTCAACAAGCACCAGCGCCCGGACTGTGCAACGTACCTTGCATGATATGGGCTTTGGGATCCGACGCCCAACTCGAGTCGCCTTGATGAGTGCACGACACAGAGCTATGTGCCTCGTTTGGGCATGGAAACACCGCCACTGGACACTTTATAACTGGAAACAAGTAGCCTGGTCTGACGAGTCGCGTTGCCAACTGTATCGGGCAAATGGAAGGATTCGTGTGTGGCTCAAACCATATGAAGCCATGGATCCCGCCTGTCAACAGGGAACTGTACCGGCTGGTTGGAGGTCCGTAATGGTATGGGGTGTGTTTAGCTAAACTTCACTGAGCCCCTGGTACGTCTACAAACGTATGTGACCGGCCAACGTTATGTGCGCATCCTTTCTGACGAGGTACACCCGTTCATGTCCTGCATTCATGCTGATGGATTGGGCCTGTTCCAACAGGACAATGCACCTCCACATAATGTGTCGCGACGCCACTTGTGGGTGTGGCCATTTCCACTCAAGTACCCAAAGCTGAACGTGATAGAGCACATTTGGGATGTCATGCAACGCGCTATCGAACACAGGAATCCGAGACCTCAGAATACACCCGAATTGTGGAACGCTCGAATTGTGGAACCCTGCGCATTGCCTACAGCATACTTCCAGAAGCTAGTGAAGTCCATGGCCCGTCGTATTTCTTCAGTTATGCGCTCCCGTGGGGGACCTACCAAGTACATATTAGACTGGTGTACCAGTGTTTCTCGAACTTCAGTGCATATCGGAAGAATGGCGGAAGGGAGCTACACATACCACCCGGTCACTGGAGCGAAACGAGCGTTTGGCCGCTTGATATTCCAAAAAAAGTGTTCAGTTAATACGGGGTATTCCCCTTAGAAGTATAATAAAAGAAAATATAATAAATTCTGAACTTTCCATAATTTTCTAGCAACACGTGTTGTTCCAGATATCATCATCATCATCATCATTGTCAACCATTATCAATCCACTGCTGGACGAAGGTCTCCCCAAGTTTCCTCCACAACGGTCTGTCTTGTGCCAGTCTCCTCCATGTCACCCCTGCATACTTTCGAATTTCATCCACCCATCTCCCATGTGGTCTTCTTCTGGGTCTTTTCCTGTCCCTTGGAATCCAATCTAAAATTTCAGCTGTCCATCGATGATCTGTCCTTCTGGCAGTATGTCCAGCCCATTGCCATTTCAGGGATTTAACTCTGATCATGATGTCTTCCACTCTTGTCATTTTTCGGATCCACGAGTTCCTCTTCTTGTCTCTCCTGGTTACACCAAGCATGCACCTCTCCATGCTTCTTTGAGTTGTCTGCAGCCTTTGTATGTCTCTTATAGTTAAGGTCCACGTCTCCGCACCATACGTAAGCACTGGAAGGATGCATTGATCAAACACTTTTCTTTTAAGACATAATGGCATATTGCTCTTGAAAATTATGCTGTTTCTTCCAAAAGCTCTCCAGGCAAGTTTTGTACGCCGATTAATTTCTTCATCAATGTGACCCTCACTTGATATCTGCTGTCCAAGATAAACGTACGTGTCTGTTATCTCCAGCTTTTCTCCATCAATCGATAAATCTTCATTTTTTGTAAAAGCATTGAACATCACTTTTGTCTTCTGAAAGTTCATTTTTAATCCTACTTCTTTACTCTTGTCAGCAAGTTCCTGGATCCTACTCTGCAGCTCTGATGGGGTAGTTGCAAAAATGACTACGTCATCAGCAAAACGAAGGTGGGTTAGATAATCTCCATTAATCTTTATCCCCTTGTTTTCCCAGCTCAGTGACTGAAAAACACCCTCCAATGTGGTATTAAAGAGCTTCGGAGATATGGTGTCACCTTGTCTCACTCCCTTTCCAATTTTTACGTGTGTTGTATTTTCAAACAGCCTAATCTTTGCACTTGCATTTTCATAGATGTTATTAATAATATTAATGTATGCATCTTCAATACCGCAGGTTTTCAGAGCCATTGTAACTGCTGATGGTTTCACCGAATCAAAGGCTTTTTCATAATCGATAAAAGCCATGCACAATGGAAGTTCATATTCCCTCGCTCTTTCAATTAGTTCTCTCAGCACGTGGATATGATCTATTGTGCTGTAGCCACTCCTGAATCCAGCTTGTTCTCTCGGTTGAGCCATGTCCAGTGTTACCTTCAAGCGGTGTGAAAGAACTTTAGTGAAGATTTTATAAACTACTGATAGGAGACTGATAGGTCTGTAGTTTCCGAGATCCTCAATGTCACCTTTTTTATGTAGCAGGATCATTGTAGCGGTGTTCCAATCCTCAGGAATCTTTCCTTCATTAAGGCATCGAGTGAAAATTTGGGCGAGTACTGTTTCGATTTCTCCACTTGCTTCTTGTATGATGTCTACAGTAATTCCATCTTCTCCTGGAGCTTTTCCTCGCTTCATGTTCTTGATTGCATGTGCAACTTCTGCTGGAAGGACTGAAGGAACTCTGGTACTGGTATCTTTCATGATGTCTGGAGTGCATATATCATCCCTTTCATATAATTTGGAGTAGAAATCTTTCACTCTTGTCAAAATTTCGCCTCTATTTCTTGTTACAGAACCATCTTCTTTTCTCAGTGCCATAATCTGTTTTCTTCCCTTACTGAGATGTCCCTTTGCTATCTTTAGGCTTTGGTTGTTTTCAATTGCTTTCCTCACTAGTTCACAGTTGAATTTTCTTACGTCTTCAGTGATACTTTTTCTTACTGTCTTGCATAGCTCTATATATTCCATTTTGGAAGTCACATCTTTAGTTGTCCTCATCTCTCTCCTTTTTTTCCAGATATACAAACTAAGAAGTTTTTTGCATGTCTAAGAAACTTTAACAAGAGCACCCCTGCTGGCCCGGTAAACGTCTAGCTGGTAATCTACCTCAGTCCACGTGTGGAGAAGCATTTGTGGTGTTACGTTGTTGGATGTAGCACCAATTCCGTCGCGTAAGTGTTCCCGATTACGCACCTGGTCCTTAAAAAAACCCCACAGGAAACTGTCCGCTGGAATTAGGTCTCGTGATCTGGAGGACCATTCAATGAACGTTGATCCTCTCCCCAGCCATTTCGCAGTAAAGCGGCAGTTCAATAATGTGCGGGCTTCGTTGGTAAAGTGCGGTGGAGCCCCATCTTGTTGGAAAATTGTTCTTTCAGACAGCTGAGTCTCAGCGCCCAGGTAGGAAAGCCTTGAAAGTTAACGGAAGCCCAAGAATGAGCCACCGTCTTCTATTCCTAAAAGACGGTGGCTCAGTGTTGGGCCTACGTTAAATTGCAAGGATGTGCTTTCTGCGCATGTTCCTTTAACACGTCCAAGTATGTTAAACCAGTTACTGTAGCTTCTAGAAAACATATGGGGACCAATTATTTGTCCTTCATGATCCCACACCAAACATTGCTTTTTGGAGGAGCCCTTTCGTGTTCATGGAAAACGTACGTATTTTCCGATCCCACAGACGCGGAAGTTATGTTGTTTGTTTACTTTTTCAGACATGTGGAATGTTGAATCGTCTGAAAAGCATACCCGAACTAGGAATGTATCGTCGGCATCATTTTTGTCCAACATTGTCTCCGCACATTTTTTCCGTGCTGTGCTGTCATGCTGCTTAACTTGTTGATGTAGTTGAATTTTGTACGCATGTAAACGCAACTTTTTATACAGTACACCATGTACTGTTGTCGGTGACATATATAGCTGCACACTGGTCTCTTGGATGGATTTTCTTGGGCTTCCCTGAAATAAATTTAGAATCCGTTCAACGCTTTCCTCAAACACCGTACGCTTAGCATGTTTACCAGTCATCAGTAACAAACTTCCCGTTTCTCTGAGTTGCTTGTCCCATTTCATAATGGACACGTAAGTCGGGAGGTCTGCCGTCTCTCCAAGGCTAATACTCGCGGCGAAAATGTCATTGTACAAGCGTCACGGACTTCACTTTCATAAGCGATAGCGCGCAAAATACCTTCTTTTGTGGAATTTACATGGCAACTGATGCAGAAGCTATCTGGATAGCGTCTGCGCGCCCAAAGACGCTTGGTTTGTGCATTTCGCAACTGCCCTTTACATTGGCTCCCACTTTCTGTCATTCGAACTAATACTTTGCATGTTAGGAATTTTCCTTTTGTAATACGTCTAAGCGGAGCACTCGGTATATATCATAGAAGCAGCTTAAAATGTTTGATATTGAAGATATTTGAACGACTTATAATAAACTTTTCTATTTTTAGCATATCGTTTAAAAATAAAGTACTGCTTATACAGGGTGCATCACTAGATAGCCCCCCCCCCCCAAAGAATCAGTCATATTTTGCAACACTTGCTACTTAGAAACACAGCATGTGGTTTACAACGTACTTTAGTTCATGGGAATGTAACTCCATTCACAATGCATGCTGGAAATGTCCTTCACCGACATCCAAACACACTCGAACGTGATACTGCATATTATCAAATGTCCTCCGCACCATATGCTCATCAGTAATCCTGATTCCTGCAATGATGTTGCTTTCTTGGTCTTCTAACGAGCGAGGCTTATTACCGTAAGCACAGCACTGCAAATATAACCATAAGAAAAATTCGGGAGGAGGCAAATCAGGTGATCGAGGTGGCCACCGTCTTTTGAAGATCACTCGGTGACCAAAGAAGGTGGAAATTTCACTCATTTTCACACGGGACCTGCGGCATGTCGCTCCATTCTATTGAAAGTACCACTTTGTAAAATCGATGTCGGCTAATCGGTACACAAATTGTCTGAAAACGTTCACACATGACTCCGATGTTTACTACACTCCGAGGAAAGGGGTTCCAATTATTCTTGTTCGGAACAAAGCGCACCAAACATCGACCTTTGCAGGATGTAATGGGGTTTCGTGTAATGTATGTGGATTATCTGTAGCCCAGATACGAGAGTTTTGGTAATTGACGTACTCGTGGAAATGAAACCGTGCTTTGTCAGTGAACCATATAAAACCTATAATGTTCGGAATTTATTTATACAATCGTGGCCAAAAGTCCTGTACCAGAAGACCGAAAGTCAAATTTTTGATGTTTTAAGTCAACGTATACATCGTAATGGTAAAATCACGAATACATATTATACATCATTTTGAAGGAAATGTTTTTCTGAATTCAAATACGTTTACAGAATGTTATTACCAGTAATAGAAGTGAAATTAGAAGCAAATGTACAGGGTCTAGTCACAAAAAGCAACAAATAGTGGAATTTGTGAAATTAGTGTACAATGCATTTAACGTAAAATTATTGTACAGTACATTATTGAAACCTGCAGGACACTTGAAATAACTTCCCAACAAGCAAAATAAGTTTTAATATTTAATTGGATAACAACGGTCTCTTAGTAACAAAGTGCACCTTCTTGGCATGGAACCAATGAGCTTCTCTAGTTGTCCATTGGTGATAACAGTGTGACAAAATGGATGTTAAATGTGGCTGTAATCCATCCACTGTGTAGCGCACCATTAAATGATTTGCAGAAACTGGATGTGTGGGAAAAAGAAAAAGAACACATCGAATGAGGCTGTGTACTGAACGTGATGATCGCATGTTGAATCATCGTTCCTAAAAATTAAGGTTCAGAACAGCCACTAATTTTAGAAATGAGTGGGAGAATGAAGTAGGCATTATTACATCTGCACGAGGAGTTCATCCTGGGTTACAAGAAAATAGACTGACTGCACGAAAAACTGCACGAAAGCCTATACTTACTGAACAACAACGGCTCAGAAGAATTGCTTAGGCCAAGACACACAAGAATTGAACTGTTGATGAATGGAAAATTTTTATTTTCAGTGATGAAACAACTGCTACTATTTCCGCTAATAATGAAAATAATTATGTGCGTCGTCGGGCTGGTGAAAGGTATAAGGTAATACATACCTTTGAAAGGTATAAGGTAATACATACCTTTCACCAGCCCGACAACCAGCAAACAACCAAGCACCCACAGTCGGTGATGTTATGGTCCTGTATTTCAGCCAGTGGTGTTGGCCGTTTGCACATTGTTCGTGACACATTAAGTGGACCGAAATAAATCGAAAAGTTATAAGAAAACTTCAGTGGTCACACAGCCACAGAATCTTAATCCCATAGAGAATCTGTGGGTGAGTTTGAAGAAAAACTCCGTCAACAAGGACCCCATATCTAAAACAGCATTAATTGAGTCTGTAAGGGCCGTATGGCACCGTGTTATTACCAATGGATAACTAGAGAAGCTCATTAGTTCCATGACAAGAAGGTGCACTTTGTTACTAAGAAACCGTGTTTATCCAATTAAATATTAAAGCCTATTTTGCTTGTTGGTAAGTTGTTTCAAGTGCCCTGCAGGCTTCTATAATGTACTGTACAGTAATTTTAAGTTAAATGCATTGTACATTAATTCCACAATTTTTTGCTTTTTATGACTAGATGCTGTACTTTTCCTTGTAAATTCACTTCCATTACTGGTAATAACATTCTGTAAAAAATTTTGAATTCAGAATAAAATTTGCTTTAAAATGTTGTATAATATGTATTCACTGTTATATTACGCTGTATAAGTTGACTTCAAACATCAAAAATTGACTTTCGGTTTACTGGTGCAAGACTTTTGGCCACGACTGTAGAGTGGGAACAAAACAATACTTGGTTCTTTGGGGTGGGAGGACTACATATTCAAACACCCTGTGTAATTACTGTGTCAGTCCGTCATTTCCTGTGGCCACAATATCTGTGCAACTATCAGTCGGATTTGAAAAAAGGTTTTGCATTCGATAGTCGGAACTATGATAGGAAGGCGACGATCTACATGTGTTTTGTTTTTTTCCCCATGAATAACTCGTCGTTAGGAAGCGTAAATGCACGGGCTGTAAAATTCAAAATAGTTTTGCACTGCATGCAATTGCTTAAAAGAGAATTAGAAAGGATTCAACTATTATTTTAACCTTTCGATACCTATTACTACAAAAGCTATTTTGCGTACAATTTCCATTTTAAAAGTTGCGTGGTATATCGTTTAAGGAGGCTAAAAAAATATACCCGCATACCCTTGTTTTTCTTTCACCTTGATCTTGTTTTTTTTTTCAGTATAAATTTGCCTTCAGAAAATAGAAAGTCTTACTGTCACATGAAATCCACATTTTAATTCTATAATTAGCTTGTTTACTGGCAATGTACTGCTTGAAGGACATCGGCCACGAAATGCAACTAAGCAATTTCACATTCATCAAGGTCATATGATTTTGGCAGAATTTCTACCTACTTTTCCCTGATTTCTCGCACAGCAGCAAGTTTATCCATGCACTTCCATTCTTGAAGAATAGATTAGTTATCGATATAAATAACTCCAGATAAGGTTCTAAATGTTTCGAATGGCATTGTTGACCGAAATATGTTATGACCAGTTTCTTTTTCCCCACAAGCTTTTGGTTGATTATCCGTTGTAGCGTACCAGGAGATGTGACGTACCTGCCAGAAGAACGCACACGACATAAAGGCAGATAGGAATCGGAATAAAACGTCCGCGTAGCTTAATTGGTAGAGCAACTTATTCCGGAATGAGTGGACCCGGGTTCGAATCCCGGCGTAGACCAAAAATGACGGAGAAATTCACTTCGTTATAATGGCGCCCGAACTATCCGGATGACCCAACCGTTCAAAATCTCGCATTGGTGTGATGTTATTCCACACCGCGAGATAGGAAAAATAAGAGCAGCACTTCGAAAAAAAAAAAAAAAATAAGGGGGAGATGATGTAGCGTACCAGGAGATGTGACGTACCTGCCAGAAGGACGCACACGACATAAAGGCAGATAGGAATCAGAATAAAACGTCCGCGTAGCTTAATTGGTAGAGCAACTTATTCCGGAATGAGTGGACCCGGGTTCGAATCCTGGCGCGGATAAAAATGACGGAGAAATTCACTTCGTTATACCGTATGATTTGTCAGCTAGTAATACGTATTTTCACCGGACTTTTAAGCGGTATCGTTCTTATTTAAACCGTTAGGGAGAGATTTTCTGACATCTGTTTCGCACAAAAAAACAACCCACAGCACAATATCTCCATTTGGAAAGAAATGTGATTTCAGATGCTTTTGTGTTGAAAGCTAACATGGGGCTGAAAGGAACCTTCTAATGTTACACGAATTATCAATTTTAATATGTTTACTTCCATGCACATCCTAGAAGCACTTTCCGGCTTGGAAATACTGGTTCCTTATGAACAAATATATGAGATATCACGAAAGAGTGTTCTCTTCTTGTATATCTAGAGTACGCAGTTTTTCTTTCATACTGTACCTGAAGAAGAGAAAAATACCAAATTCCTTTTTTAGTTAAACCAGGATTTCACAAAGAGACAGAACTTGGTTTTCTAAGATTTCGAGATTCATTTACATCCTGTATTCTTCCTAAATGTTAAGACCTATTTAGAATTACATATAACAACAGCACAAGATACTTGAAGTGTATTCTGAAAGGTAGATCCAGTTTGAAAGAAACATCTAAAAGCAAAGGAAAAAGGGATCGACCTAAAACGAGATGACTTTCCGCTTTAGAAAACATATTTAATGATACATGATTCTGAACAACAATTCAGAATGTAATCTATACATATAAAACTGAAAGCCCTCACTGACTCATCACCGTATCTCAGAAACTACTGAACTTAGAACTTTCATATTTGGCAGGAATGTTCCTTTTACAACATAGAGGCGCACTAAGAAAGGATTTTTTCTTACGATAGCTTTAAGTGGGCCGAAATGTTTTTTTTTAAATAACTCAGCTTTGCTAACGCAAGGACGTTTTGCAATGATCGAGCCATTGTTGCCCAACAACTGAAGCCCCGCCATAAGTTTTGAATGACCTAAGTTGACCTGCTCAGTACATATTCTATTCTAAATTTACTTGTTCTGAATTTATTTAACATAAAACCTTAAAAATGAGGTAAAAAGCGCTATATCATAATGTGCTTTGCATTTAAACATTTATATTATCGTTTGACATATCGAGCAGGTCAGAAAGCAAGCGGCAGCAGGTCAGAAATCTAGCTACGTAGTTAAAGGCTACTGAGATAAGAATTAATTTTGAAATTTCATATGAAAGATTAGGCATGCAGTGTTCTATGGGCACTATTAATTAAGAAGTATTAATGTTGAAAGAGCGATTGAAGAATGGTTTATGTGCAAAACCTTTCAACGAAACCTTAGAGATTTTACTTCACAAAAGAACTGGGAATATTAAACGTGCATGTTGTTATAACAAACTAAATTCCTTAAAGGCTCTTACCTCCGGTAGCTATTGTCGTTTTACAGCGGTGACGGATCACTTTGTACGTGTTCGTTTTGTCCACGTTCACTTGGTACAGTTCATTTCGTCTACGATTCACTTTGTCCGCTGTTCGTTTAGTCCACCGTTCACTTTGCCCACAATCATTTCGTCCTTAGCATGTATTGAATATTTTCTGTTTTGAAGGAGTGTTTTTTTTTTTTATACTAGGCAGAAAAGAAAAAGGTCAGCGGATTTTGCTTGCATGCGATTTTTCTTCTTGTTTAAGATTTTCGATTAAAACACAACGATTTTAAATATAACTTAAAGTAAAACGATGATCTGAACTTCAGAAAAGCACTTTTCTCTTACGTGTAGTACGATGTCAACCACTATGACATAAATCAAAGTTTTCATTGTTTTCATATAGTTCTTATCTTTTTCAGTGTACACTCTGTAGCAAAATACTCCGTGCCGTGAATAAAAAAATCCGCACAGTGAGATATTCCCATGTTAAATTTCATCCGACAAGAGCGAAAGCCAGACATGCAAATAATGCAAAATGCACAGCCAAAAAACGCACAGAGCGTGTGTAACGCAAATAGGAAACGAGCACCACAGCAAACATATAAGGTCAACTGCTCGGCCGCGCGTCATTGCCACGGATGGCTTAGTGGTTAGCCAGTCAGACTGTCAATGGAGGATCCCCAGGTTCAATCCTGGGCTGATATTCCAGAGATGGTGTGATTTGCTAACAATCGCTGAATATCCGCCATGCATCGAACGAGTACGTTATATGACGGCCTCCGGGTTGGACCCCCGGTTACGTTAGGTATCCATTCCTACTCCCCTGACTTTCTCTCATCCCTCTATGAGCAACATCGTACTTGTACGGTGGCTCCATCTACTGTGCTTTCTCTCACTTACAAACTGTTCTGTCAAAGTCGCTAGACTTGCTCTCCTTCAGTTTCATTGCCCTGCCCAAAAGGCGGAACCGCTGTAGGTGTTTTGGGCCTAAACGTTCTCTGTGGACGTAAGTCCTACATGAACATGCCTGCCTGTCTCTCACAAGATGTGTCTCGCTGCGTCATTTTGGACGGCTGCCGTGGTACAAATGTTAGCAGTAGCAAATGAAAATGCCTCGAAGACCCACCCGAAGATGTTACAACCAGCTGAGCGAGTTCAAGAGAGGGCGCATCACCGCATTCCGGGAAGTGCGCTGGTCCCACCGACGCATCACCTGCCAGGAGGGTCGGAGCGATGACATTGTCAGACGACGTTATTACCAGTGGTTCGAAAAAGGGCGACCATAACACTAAAGAGAGCAGCAGTAGGCTTAGAATGACGAATTCCCGCCAGCATCGTGGGATAGTGCAAGCTGGCAAGCGTACACCGACGGTTTCACTATCTGCCATTCAGAGGCACCTACCCTCATCGCCTGGACGTGTAATGTCACGCAGCACCGTTGGAAGAATGTTCGCAGAGACTGGACTCCATTGTCGGCGACGGTTGTGCAGAATACCACTAAGGCCTGCATATCGCCAGCGTTGCTTCGTCTGGTGTCGCTACCACGCAGGTTGGAATGTATCGGATTGGGAACCGTATCGTGTTCAGCGACGAATCCCGGTTTTCAATGGGCTCAGATGACCGGAGAATGTGTGCTTAGTGGAGCCCTGCCTAACGCTGCTCACCTCACGTCATTGTAGAGCGGCATACGTCCATAACATCTGTCGTTACCATTTGGGGAGCCATACCCGGCCACCGTTAGTGATCCCTCACAGCATCGTGATACCTCGACCAGATACTGCGACATGTGGTGTTGCCAATGCTGTCGAGTTTGACGGGTGCAATCTTTCAGCAAGAAAATGCCCGTCCGCACACGGTGAACGTCTTCACGGATTGTTTGCGTGGTGTAACAACCCTCCCTTAGCCTGCCTGATCGCCGGACCTCTCCCCAATCGAACACGTTTGAGATCTCGTAGTACGCCGGCTTCAGCCATTGCGCAACGTTAGTGAACTGGCTGCGCAATTACACCTGCTCTGTCAGCAACTTCCGCAGAACAGCATTCGTCGTCTGAATGAGTCCATGACTGACGGAATTTCCTCATGCAATACCGCAAGAGGCGGGCATACATCTTACTAAAATGTAACGGTTCTCAACGTATATCTGCTCAATAAACGGAGGGATTGCTCTGAAATTTAAACCATTTTGTCCTCTTAGTCTCCTCATTTCTCACACATATGATAATATATTATGAGATAGTATGTTCTGATAATAGATAATATGTTAATATAATAGATACTGTACTCTGATACCTGTATATCATCCAATAGGTTCCCAAACTCAGCTAGTTCTACTACAGCTTATTATTTGCTGCAATACAGATAAATTACCAATTGGAGTTACCTAAAAAATAAAAATGAAAACAAAATAATTAATCCAGAAGATTCGAGCATGGAATGTTACCCAATCAGTTTTTGAGGGATCGTTGATTGATGAATTTAAATATAACAGCACATAGTGGAAATATTTCTGTACTAACGACATTACTCACATCAAATTTCATCATGGTCGGACCATTTTTCCAGGTGTGCGGATTTTTTTTTGCTAAAGAGTGTATTTTGATTATTAATTGTTTATAATTTCGGTATTCCTAATTTTAATACGAATGAAATATAATGCTCTTGGTATGTATCATAGCTGTTTATTGTGAGAAAAAATCCATAAAAGTATAATGGTGATAAAAAGTTTAACTTGAAGTTTACTGTGAATTTGGGCTGTGAGAGAAGGAAAATTGAGACTTTCCCATAAAGGAGAAAGAGGGTATATAATTTGGCCCTTTAATCCAGCACATTTAATGGCCATGGGAATAAACTTGGATTTATGTTACAGTGATTGATATCGTACCACAGAAAAGAGTTGGAAAGCTGTTAAAATTTCAGTTCCTCGTTTTACTTTAAATAACATTTAAAAATCGCTGTATTTTAATCGAACAACTTAAACAGAAAAAAAGAATCGCATGTAAGTCATGTCCGCTGACCTTATTTTCTGCCTAGTAAAAAACATTCCATCAAAACCGAAAATTTCCACAGTATTCCATCCATTCTGAGGACGAAATGAATGTGGACAAAGTGAAGCGTGGACGAAATGAACACGAACAAAGTGAAGCGTGGACGAAATGAATGTGGACAAAGTGAAGCGTGAACGAAATGAACACGGACAAAGTGAAACGTGGACGAAAGGAACACCGACAAAGTGAAGCGTGGACGAAATGAACAGGGACAAAGTGAAGCGTGAACGAAATGAGCACGGACAAAGTGAAGCGTGGGCGAAAGGAACACGAACAAAGTGAGGCGTGGACGAAATGAACAGGGACAAAGTGAATCGTGGACGAAAGGAACACGGACAAAGTGAGGCGTGGACGAAAATGAACAGGACAAAGTGAAGCGTGGACGAAATGAACACGGACAAAGTGAGGCGTGGACGAAATGAACAGGACAAAGTGAAGCGTGGACGAAATGAACACAGACAAAGTGAAGCGTGAACGAAATGAACACGGACAAAGTGAAGCGTGAACGAAATGAACACGGACAGAGTGAAGCGTGGACGAAAGGAACACGGACAAAGTGAAGCGTGGACGAAATGAACAGGGACAAAGTGAAGCGTGAACGAAATGAACACGGACAAAATGAAGTGCGGACGAAATAAACACGGACAAAGTGAAGGGCGAACGAAATGAGCTCGGACCAAGTAATAGGGTACCAATTACCACACGTGCAGATGAAATGTATAAAGAAGCTGAGATATGGTTAAATGCAACACAGTACGTTTATGCCTTTGAGTCATAACTGTCTCAATTTAGTTTAATTATGTGCATATTTAATGTTATTTAAGCGAGCTATATTCTTCCTTTGAGTGAGCATTCATACACTACTGTTTGCGAAAATTGCAACACCAAGAAGGAACCATGAGATTCGAATGAAATTTATACCACACATTACTCATATGACTGTAAAGTGATTTAATTTTCAGAACAACACAGCAATTTTTACCTGCAATAATCAGTATCATGTGAAGCCTCCGCGAGCTGCAATAAGAGCTTCTAGACGGCGTAGCATTGAATCGAAAAGGGATTTGATGCTGTCCTGGGTAATTGCTTTCCAGGCGGCATATATGCGAGTCCACAGATCATTGGTAATGACCCCTGCATGATTTTGTGGGCCAATTACCGAATGACCACATTCCAGAGATGTTCAATAGGCGACATGTCTGGCGAACGTGCAGGCCAGGGAAGAAGCGGTATCTGCTGCGGTACGAAGAAGGCTAGAATATTCCTGGCCACATGTGGTCGGGTATTGTCATGACGGAATATAGCGCCTGGAGTGCTCTGAAGAAAGGGTATGACTTTTGCCTGTACAACTTCCCGGATGTAGCGGTCGCGGGTGAGATTGCCCTCAAGTCGTAGCAGTTCATCGCGAATGTTACCCTATGGCAATCCACACCATCACACTTGGCGTTCAGCCTGTATGACGCTCGACAATGCATGCTGGAAGAAGGCGCTGACCACAGTACCGTCTAATGCTTATGCAGCCATCGGGGTAGTCCAAGTTGAATTGGGATTCATCCGAAAATACGACATGTTGCAATCAGCACGCCATTGTCTGTATTGAAAACCCCATTCCAGCATGAGGCGTCCATGGTTTAGGGTCAAAGAAATCTTCCGCAATAGGATGTGTGCAAAGAGTCCTCTGTGCAGCAGACGGCGTCGAACTGGGGAGGCAGACAATGCCACACCTGTTGCAATGCTCCACTATTGTGCTAACACTTGCGAAGATCCGGAACGGTTCTTCACTGCCATGCGCATGAGGTGTCGGTCATCTCGCGGTGTCGTTACATTTATCTGCCCAGTGCCGGATTGTCGACGCACCTGGTTCTCCTCGGTACACTACCGCCACATGCGCATCCCCGTCGTGGCGTTTTCCACCGTCCGAGCAGCAGTGTCGTAGTACAAAAATGCACCTTCACGCAGACCAATCATTCGCCCAAGTTCAAACTTTGCCGTATGGTGATATTAAGCCCTTCGTCGTCACCGAGGAATTATTGAATCCTGAAGGCTCTTTTACAACTATCCGTTCGCGATGCACTATTGATGTGTATAGCCCTCTCTTTATACCATTCGCTCGACTTCTCAGGGGTCACTAACGATACAAGACATGCGCATTGACTCTGCACCTCTAATCATTTGCATGTCCTACCCTGCTCAGCATATTCTGTAAGTTTCACGTGATTACCATCATTCCTTCATGGTGTTGCAATTATCACAAACAGTAGTTTATATATTGTGATTCAAGTTCTATCCACAGCATCGTATTTTGTCACGAACTGCTTGTGGATAATTAAAATTAGTGGCGTGCTGACTGATAAACTAAAAAGAACCTTTTAAGTAGATTTTTTATGGATATCCGGCCATATTGTTGAAGTAAAACACAGTCGCATCAGAATAATATGACCACCAACGGAATCACAGTGTAACACCCCGGGCGCGTCAAAGAGTGGCCATGACAAGGTCGACCACACGGTAATATAAGAGGCCGGCCAGGACAGATGAGCCACAGTGCGTAACGTGAGCACAATGGGCAGGGGTAGTGATTTGACGGACGTTAAAAAAAACAATGATCATCGGCTACCGCGCCAAGATTGAAGCATCTCAGAAACAGCAGACCTCGTGGGCTGTTCGCAAGGTGCTGTTGTAATGGTGTACTAAGAATGAACTCCTGGAACAACGAGTACCTCCTGACGTCATAACTGAGGAGCTCCAAAGGACATCGACTCCAGAGGAAAACGTCGACTGGTTAAAGGCAATTGACGCCCAACAGTGCAGCAACTGACAACGCAAATGAACGCTCGGGCACCCAAATACATGTCCCCGATAACAGTACAGGGAACCCTGTTATGCATTGGTCTCCGGAGTAAATGCTGAGTCAAGACACCCATGTTAACACACGACGCCTGCAGTTCGCATGGACATACCGTCATTGGACAGAGAAATAGTGGGAAAAGGTTTCCTTCTCCGACAAATCAAGGTTTCTACTCCACTGAAGTGACGGGCAGCTGCGGATATAGCGTCAAACACACGAGAACCAACACCCGGACACGCTTATCGGTCAAGCACAGGCCGGCGGTGGCAGTGCGCATGTCTGTGAGATGTCTTCGTGTATAACCTGGGACCGCTGGTACGACCGGATGGGTCCTTGAACGCCAATGGCTACCTGTCCATCGTCGCTGACCCCATGCATCCCTTCATGGTGAACAATAAGCCTGGTGGGGATGTTGTCTACCAACATGAGAATGCGCCGTGCCACGTCGCTAAGGAAGTACGTGACTGGTGGGCAGGAACAAGACAGCGATGTGTCCGTCCTTCCTTGGCCCGCGAAATCGCCTGACCTCAGTCCAATAGAGCCCATGTGGGACTATTTGGATCGACAGGTTCGACGTGCCGACCCAGAACCACGCCATCTCCGAGACCTCCGTGCTCGCTGCAGACCGAATGTGCACGTGTGCCTCGGGCAACCTTCCAGGACGTCATTGCGTACATGCCGCGCCGTCTCGCCGCTGTCATCCGGGCCAAGGGGGTAATTCTCGTTATTAGGTAGGTGGACATATTCTGCTACGACCGTGTATATGCTTAATGAAGATTTTCAACTTCTACAAACGACTGAAAGGTGAATTAAGTAAATCTATACTAGTGACATGATTTATAGGGGTAAAAATATACATATACGTTTCCAAGCTTTCTTGCAAGAACCTGATAGGTTTTTCAAGGAATTCTTACAGAAACCTGTAAAAACTGCAATGAGAGTTTTCTGTCTAAATTTCTTGAAGAACCCACATGGTGGATGTGCAGAAGCTAATAAACGTATATTTATTTTTTTAACACAATAAATCTGATCACTATTATAGTTTTACTATTTTTATGTTATTGAGAAGCAATTCGGGTTTTACAGTAAAGCAAATTTACAAAGTCTGCAAGTTAATCCAAGCTGTATATTTAATGAGGTTAAAACGTAAGTCAAAACTCGAAGTAAATCTGCCGTTAAAGTTCAAATCGGCGCCAAATCAAAACTATGCCATATATACATCAGAGCCACAAATACAGATCCCCTCGTGGATCTATGACGGAACAATAGCATGACAGCGAATGTAAAATACCCGATCGGAAAGGTTATCTGATTTTCAGCACGGCTTGATAACTAGGTGTCACATGAGGTAATTAGGTGATCCAACGTGTGCCAGTCAAACACATCACAGACAATAACTGAGAATCACTAGCATGAACAGTTCCGTTTTATCCTGCCGTGCTCATCGCTCCTTTTGGTTTTCTCTAGATTCACAACATGTATTCCGGACTGATTAAATGGAAATGGGACTCATTCGAGCAGAGGACTCGTCTCCAGTATTCCAACTCCCAGTGCCAATGCTCTTTTACTAAGATGAGGCGTACAGTTCCGTCATGAATCGCTAAGAATGGGACCCTGGTAGGTCGGTGGCTCCCATAACCAATTTTTTTTTCTACTAAAGATCGCCTGATGGTCTTGGTGGAGACTTTTCAAGTCCCTCTCTCTTTGAAATGGGCGGAGATTGCTGCAGCTGACGCTATGCAAGGCAGACGTTGACGGCCACATTCATCTACCAATTATCTTTATCCACAGCGTTATCCACGATACGATGTGATCCCGGAAATGACGTACTCCCGATGTGTTCTTGATACTGTAGAACAGGGATACCACAATTCGTGTACCACTTCCGTGACGGAGTGACTGATTCGTCTGGCACCAGCTATGATCCCTCTTACGAAATCTGTTAACTTACCATGCTTATCTATACTGACATCCAGTTACCGTCTGCGTGAATGCAGTGGTATCCTCCTATTTACAAAAGCTGTTCCAGAAAACTAAGAGTGTTTCCTTTTTTTACGCTTTCCACCCGTAGGTTGAAGAAGCGTATGTGCACCAGCTTTGTCCGTCTGTCCGTCTGTCCGCACGATAACTCGAGTAAAAATTGTTCGACTTCGATGAAATTTTAGTATGTGGTAGGCGACCACCTGGGGACAAACCCCATTGAAAACGGTCGAAATAAGATCAAAGGTCAGAACACAAGAGAGGGATCCATTCAATTTCCTTTATGCTTCCTAACTTACGTAAAAATTGTTCGATTTCGATAAAATTTTAGTATGTGGTAGTGAACAACCTGAGGACGAACCCTATCGAAAGTGGACAAAATGGGGTCAAAGGTCAGAACATAGGAGAGGGATCTATTTCATTTTATTGCCCTTATGCGTCATAACTTACGTAAAAATGGTTCAATTTCGATGAAATTTTAGTATGTGGTAGGGAGTCACCTGAGAACGAACCCTCTTGAAAATGGACGAAATGAGGTCAAAGGTCATGACATAGGAGCGGAATCCATTTCATCGCCCTTATGCGTCATAATTTACGTAAAAATGCTTCGATTGCGACAAAACATTATCATGTTGTTCCAGAGGTATACTGAACCGGTTGTGGTGAATATCATCGAAATGGGATCAAAGGCCAGGGCACAGGAGCAAGATTCAATCCACAGGCATTATCCTCATAACTTGAGTAATGATTTCTGGTATGTTGGAAAGCGTATCATAATCAATGCATTGCATGATGTTACTAATTTATTTGAGTTGGCAACAGTGCGATGGTGGATAATAACTACGCAGACGACTAATTGAATTACGGAAGTATCTATGGTAACAATTTATTTGAATTGGTAACAGAGCGAAGGGGAGAAATAACCACGCAGACGACTAACTGAATTACGGTAGTATCTATGGTAACAATTTATTTGAATTGGTAACAGTGCGAAGGTGGAAAATAACAACGCAGACGACTAACTGAATTACGGAAGTATCTATGGTAACAATTTATTTGAATTGGTAACAGTGCGAAGGGGAGAAATAACCACGCAGACGATTAACTGAATTACGGTAGTATCTATGGTAACAATTTATTTGATATGGTAACAGTGCGAAGGTGGAAAATAACCACGCAGACGACTAACTGAATTACGGTAGTATCTATGGTAACAATTTATTTGATATGGTAACAGTGCGAAGGTGGAAAATAACCACGCAGACGACTAACTGAATTACGGTAGTATCTATGGTAACAATTTATTTGAATTAGTAATAGTGCGAAGGGGAAAATAACCACGCAGACGACTAACTGAATTACGGGAGTATCTATGGTAAAAATTTATCTGAGTTGGTAACAGTACGAAGGTGGAAAATAACCACGCAGACGACTAACTGAATTACGGTAGTATCTATGGTAACAATTTATTTGAATTAGTAATAGTGCGAAGGGGGAAAATAACCACGCAGACGACTAACTGAATTACGGGAGTATCTATGGTAAAAATTTATCTGAGTTGGTAACAGTACGAAGGTGGAAAATAACCACGCAGACGACTAACTGAATTACGGAAGTATCTATGGTAACAATTTATTTGAATTGGTAACAGTGCGAAGGTGGAAAATAACCACGCAGGCGACTAACTGAATTACGGAAGTATCTATGGTAACAATTTATTTGAGTTGGTAACAGTGCGAAGGTAGAAAATAACCACGCAGACGACTAACTGATTTGTGGAAGTATCTATAGTAACAATCATTAACCGTGGCAGACGATTCTGGTTTTGTTATACCGCAGTTTTTTAAGATACATCTGCATTTTGCATACAGATACGAAGGTGCGTAATTCGGAGATGAAAAGTGAAATGCGTTGTGTTATAAAAAATTTATAGTTCGGGAAAAGGGCACCAGAAATAGTTGATTCAATGAAAAAAGCTTTCCAAAATAAATGTGTGGGTTAGTGAACGGTCTTTATATTGGCACCATGATTACAAAAAAGGGCGTTTGTCGGCAGAACTCGCTCCTAGGCCTGGTCGACCTGAAAGTGTTGTTACGGAGCGTATTGTTAACACTGTTTGGGCAATCCTGCAAGAAGAACGACGAATGACGTGTGAAGACATAGAGGCGTCAACTAATATTAAAAAAACCTGGGGAATTCCGCATTCTACGCGGCAAATTACTGTTGCATCTTGTGTGTTCCAAATGGGTACCTCATCACCTGACGAGAGACCAATTGTTATCCAGAGTTCAGGTATGCCATGATTGGAATAAATAATTGAAAAGGATCCAAACTTCCTAAACACAGTAATAACTACCGATGAAACATGGGTCCACTATTTAGGCACCCTCACGAAGCGAGCAACGAATGTCTGGAAACACACAGGCCCGCCTCCTCCCGAAGAAGTACGCCAAACCAAATGAGCTGGGATGGTGATGATGGTAATTTTCTTTGATCATTAAGGGGTATTCTACCAGTATGCCGTTCTTCCACAAATTACTGTCAGTGTTGAGTAATACGTCTGCGAGGACACATATCGATTAAGCTATCCGAGTTGGTGGGCAAGTGAACCCTACTCCATGATAAAGCCCTCCCACATGTGGCTTCTTGTGTTCAACAGTTTCTTACTAATGCAGTATTGGAATCACGCCACAGCCTGCCTACAGTCCTGACCTCGCCCCGTTTGATTTCTGGTGGTTTCCAACAATGAAGGAGAAGTTGGCGCAACATCCAACACATATTCGGACGTTATTCAAGCGGTTGTACAGGGGCCGCTAAAGCAGCTTTCACAAAATGCCTTCGCCACATGCTTTGAAAAGTGGACTGAACGATGGTACCGTTGCATATCATCCGAGTGAAGATACTTTGAGAAAGAATAGCATATATTTTGCTGTTCATATATTTCTGCATTTTGTGTGATTTTACTCTGAGTTTTTATGGAACGGCCGCCGTGTATACCTGCCAAACTATGGTCTTGCTCAGTAGCGAGAGAGATGACAGCATCGCGTTACCCAGGAACTAGATATTCCATGATTTCTGTACTTTTAATGCAGCTGGAGAAACAGAACTCGGATACTAAAGTTGCATGTGTGAACGGTTAGGAGACCATGGCAGACAACTTCGTGACGGACAACGAGAAAAGAACGTTCTAGAAGATATTAAACAAAAAGAGGCTTTCAGAGATGGCAGCAACGAAGAGGATGGTGAAAGTGTAGTTAATGTAGTGTCGAGTTCAGAGGTACAAACTTCTTTAAAAACTTTTTGCTTCCTTAAACCAATGACAGAATTTCCGTTTCATCTCAGTTAAATAAAGAGACATTGCTCATAAAACTAGGCTTAAGAAGAAATTCAAACCAAGGAAAATTGGAAGACTTGTTTGAAAATCAACAAGAAAGATGACACCGAATTTTCGGGTGTAATGAGCACGTCTTTTGAATCCGTTCCGACACGAGTTAAATTCCTCAAAGCAATGCACAGTCAATGGAATTGGTACAGAAAAAAATAACGTGTGACCCAAAAAAAAGAAGTTTTTCACTCGGGTTTTAAATCCCGCAGATATTGCTGTAAACGGAATCGTAAACTTACGCCCTCTGGTTGCAGGCGTGTGCGTTAAGAAAAATGTGAAATTATATGAGAAACATTTCGCAGCGCAAAACGCTCTCCAACAAGGAAAAAAATTCAAATCGGACACTTAGAAGCAGAGATATCGACAAATATAAGATATGCATCTACGCCCCTGGAGGGAAAAACTTGCATTATTTTAAGAGGAAAGTTTTCTCAAAAGGATTTTCGACGTGAGCGGTATCGGTCCACGAAATAATTTTTTTTTTCAGCCGAGTTTTCAGGAGCTCAGATTTTGCTGCAAAAAATACGTCCGAAGAAGAAATCAACATTTATTCCCCATAGTGATGAAACCATATTTTACCAAATCATCATCATCATCATCATTGTCAACCATTATCAATCCACTGCTGGACGAAGATCTCCCCAAGTTTCCTCCACAACGGTCTGTCTTGTGCCAGTCTCCTCCATGTCACTCCTGCATACTTTCGAATTTCATCCACCCATCTTCCATGTGGTCTTCTTTTGGGTCTTTTCCTGTCCCTTGGAATCCAGTCTAAAATTTCGGCTGTCCATCGATGGTCTGTTCTTCTGGCAGTATGTCCAGCCCATTGCCATTTCAGGATTTAACTCTGATCATGATGTCTTCCACTCTTGTAATTTTTCGGATCCACGTGTTTCTCTTCTTATCTCTCCTGGTTACACCAAGCATGCACCTCGCCATGCTGCTTTGAGTTGTCTGCAGCCTTTGTATGTCTCTTTTAGCTAAATATTAGAAACTATATGAATCATGAGCTGTATTCGATACAGGAAGAAGTTTTCAAATCGGGGCTTTAGGATGAGATATAACGGGGGAAAACGCACTCTACCATAACGCTCCCAACCTGAAAGTCTCTAAATTACTTGAGTATTTTGAAAATATGTGAAAAACATATCGCACCGGAAACGCTATCTAACAAGTAAGGAATTTTTCATATTGGACTCTTAGAAGTAAATGTGAGTAGTATCAGTCCACAAACGGGTTTTTTTTTTCAATTGAGAACTTAGAAGCTCAGATTTTGCTGCAAATACATCAGAAGCGGAAATTAAGCTGTTGGTCAACAATTTTTTTTTACCAAGAATTAGACATTATATGCAAAAGATTTTCCAACACGAGCTGTATCCGGTGCAGAAAGAATTTTTCAAATCGAAGTTTTAGAAGCAGAAATATCGCGGGAAACGCAATTTACCCTTACGCCCCTAGCGGAAAGCTTTTGAATTTCTTTAAAATTTTGAAATTATATGAAAACATGCCACATCAGAATTTCTATCCAATAAAGAAGGAATTTTTGAAATTTGATCATTATTAGAAGCAGAGGTATTGATAAAAATAAGATATACATCTGCGTCCCCTCGCGGAGAAACCATGCAATATTTTAAGAAGAACATATTCCGAAAAGATTTATCGACGTGAATCCCATCGGTCCACGAAATAATTTTTTCAGTCGAAATTTTAGAAGCTCAGATTTCTTGGCAAATACCTTAGTAACAAAAATTAACACTTACTCCCCCTGGTGGCCAAACCATTCTTTACCAAAAATTAGAAATTATATGCAAAAGATTTTCCATCAGGAACTGTATGTGCTGAAGAAAAAAAATTACAATCGGAGTTTTAGAAGCAGAAATATCGGAGAAAACGCAATTTTTTACGCGCCCCCTAGCGGAAAATCTATACCTATCTTGAAAATGTGAGATTACCTAAAATACTCTTCCACAAAAATGGAATCGAAAGGCAAAAGATTTTTTTTTCAGTCAGATGTTTAGAAGCAAATATATGGAATAAAATGTGTTTTAAATTCGATATCATCTGTTAAATCCTTTAGCGGCGAAATTGTACATCGTATAAAACGAAATAAAGAATCATCATTCGGATATTTCAAGCTTCTCAATGCAAAAAGAATTTTTCAAATCGGATTAATACAGGGTGCGCCATATAAAAGAGGCCCCGTGGCCAGACGTTGTTTGGCAGGTTTCCAGTTAAAACCGCTTTGTTCCGTTTCTAACCAGTTTCTGCGTGTACAGCTGCAAAGGAATTCTTCGGAGTGGTTAGTCACAGCCAGAGCAATGTAGGTACGCGGTTATAAGCGTAAGCGAAGAGAGGACAAAGGCAACAGAAATGGTTTTAAGTACAGAACAGCAGATTTTTTTATTGTGGAACAGTACAAATTTTGAGGATGACAATCCGATTTTTCATGTGGAACAGTATTTCAGAAGTAACTCATACAAGGTTTTAAATGAGTTCTTTACAGAAAAATTTCCACATTGTGCAGCACCAGCGAAATCTGTGGTACAGAAATTAGTGCGGAAATTTCGTGAAACAGGCACGGCATGCAACGGGAAAAGAAACAAACCCAAGACAATTCGTACTGAAGAAAATATCAAGGATGTGTGCATAATGATGTTACAAAACCCTCGCAAGTCGATTCGCCGATTATCGTCTGCAACGTAAGTATCTGCCACGTCATGCCGACGCATACTTAAGGTGGATTTGCATCTTCGGCCGTACAAAGTTATGGCGCTCCAAGAACTTAAAACTCCTGATTATGCAAAAGGGATACAATATTGTAAGTGGTTTCAGGAGACCATTGTCAGCGGTGAAATGGACCCAACACTCTATTACATGACAGATGCAGCATGGTTTCATCTGTCCGGGTATGTCAATGCCCAAAACAACAGCATTTGGACCGACACGAATCCCAGACGGACAATGAAGACTCCTCTGTACGACCAAAAGAGAGGCGTTTGGTATGCTGTGTCTACAAAATGATTAGTCGGCCCATTCATTTTCACTGACACCATCACCTCGGAGCGCTATGTTCAGCAAATGTTCAACCCATTTGTTGCCGTACTTACAGAAGAAGAGCGAACATATGCTTTCTTTCAGCAGGATGGTGCAACGTTGCCATACTGCGCTGAACAGTCTACGTGCTGTGCATGAAGTGTTTGGAGAGGACAGAACTGTATCAGAAGGGACTATGGCCACCCAGATCACCAGATCTCTCCAACTGTGACTTTTATCTGTAGAGAGCATTGAAAGAGAAAGTGTACGCAACTAATTCGCACACCTTTAATGACTTAAAAGTGAACATTACGGACGCCATAGCCTAGATTACTGCAGATGAGTTGTGGCGCGTTACGAACAACATGTTCTGTCGTTTACAGCTGTGTGTTGATGTCGGAGAACAGCACTTTCAGCAATTGTTGTAAAAGCAGGTAAATTACTCTTGTTTTCTGTCATTTCAACTATTTTTACCATGTATAGTAACATTGCCTGACTGTTGTCGTTCATTACACTCAGACCTCTTTTATATGGCACACCCTGTAGTTGCAGACATATGGTGTTCACAGAGACGGACGGACAAATCGATAACATAAGCATGTTTTTTGTTTGTTTTTTTTACAAAAGACGTGCTAAAAATACTGAAGTAATGAATCCAAGTCAGTTCTTGATATTACATTTACGTAGTCCATAATTTACTTGTGAATAAATTATGTATTGACAAATTACTGAATATGAAATACGTACTTATATTTTGTTATTGTAAGCTACGTTAATGAATTGTTCATTTTAATCTTTAAACATAAGTGTACATCTACATGCGCGCGTGTGCGAGTGTTTGTATGTGTATATATATATATATATATATATATATATATATATATATATATTCTATAAAGATACCTAAGCAAAAAAAAATATATACAAATATAATTTTGACTCACACCTAGTACAACATAGAAAAGGTTATGTATCTACCTGTGTGAGTAAAAGGAGAAAAGAAAAAAAAAATAAAATAAAACAACTGAATGTAGAAGGTGTCGAGAATACTGAGCCTTGGCTTTATCAAGGACCAGCAAAAACTCTGCATTTTCTCACTTCCACAAAGACCTAGTTGGAAATGGGTTTCTGCAAGGCCATAGATGCAAGTAACATTCCCACCTAAAATAGTTTAATATATATATATATAAGTCATGTCCTCCGTAGAGTAGCATGACCTAGCACTAGTTAACAATTTCGCTTGCATCCATTAACCTTCATGGCCCGACCCATGCTCTTCATCTGTTACTATTAAACAGAGAGAAGAAGATTAAAGAGAACTCAAGCTGTGAGAGTGACATAATAAATAGAAATGATTTTCAGCTATAACGAAATTCCAAGTTCGTTTGAGAGAGAATTTAAACCTGAAAAACAAATTTTACATTGCAATTAAAAAAGGAAATGTTAATTTATAACGAACAGATTTTTGAAAGAAAACTTGAGTCTAAAACCCCCTACTCTACAACTTATGACAGCACGAAAACGAGAATAAGTTAAAGATAATAATTAACTAAAGAAAACTTTGTGAAAGTTATATACCTTAAACAGTTAGTTGCAATATGTACAAAGTATTTCAGCAGTGCTTTAAGTGCATAATTAATTAGTTATTAAGAACTTAACTACTTTGAAAAAACAGCGCATAGACAGCGCATAGAAAAGGAACAAGCTTAGCCATCTTCTGTTCCTAGGTACCACAAAAAGACGCTCAAAGTTACAAAGAAAAGTAAGAGTTAAAACCCGCATAAATGTTAACAGACAAACCAATGCTTAAAAGCTGAAAAGCTAAAAAAATACAGAGAAAAGGTACATGAAGTACTAACATTGAACTTATAAAACCTAGAGCCCAAAAACAAGGAAGAGAGCTTACCTCTTGTGTTACAAAAACTTTTCTCCTCACAAGAGGAGAACATGGCTGACCTCTTCCGCCACACCCTAGACGCTGGGGGGCAGTGAGGGTGGGGCTGATGGCCTCCTCATACAGCAAGAAACCAACGCGCGGAGATTTTAACCAGAGAAAAAGTATAAACTTAAGACTGTGGATCTGTATGATCAGAATGAGCAGAATTAACTCTCCAGAATACATGAGAACTATTATAAAATACACGAGCAGTTTATTTAATAATCTTTGCATGTATTAAATCACCTTAGTGAGCTTCTATAGATTAATCAGAATCTTATTAATTTTAATGTTGGTTTTACTATTTTTAGTATAGCTATCCTAGTGATGAATAACTAGTTTTCTTTTTTATTTGTTTTTATTTTCTTTTATAAACAGATTTTTAAACTTTTTTTGTGATTTTGTTTATATTATTTAATTTTTTTGTTTTAATAGGACCGTCATATCCATAGCACTAAGGTTCCTTTAGGTAGTTAATAGGCATCCTCTAGCCAACTTCCTTACGGCTTTGATTGGTCAGAATCATATTATTAACTGTGTAGAAAATTAAAGCAGATCTGCCAACCTTACTCTATTATTCAGAATAATTTTTCTTAAAGTTCTTTTGATGAAAGAAGAAGGAATTTCGTTCTCTAGAAAACTTTCTAATAGTATATTAATGTGGTAATTGAAGTCCAAATTGTTGCTGCAAATTCTTGAAATTCTTAGGACCTGAGAAATTAGTACATTCTCAATTACTTTGGTTGAAATGTTATTATTCCAGTGTAGATATTTAATTACTTTGAAAGGAAAATTAGCTCTTTTATCAAAGAGGCTAATAGATGGGTTACCTCTGTTGAGCTTAATGCTTAAGTCTAGGAACTCAAGTTCCTGATTACTGTGGTTGGTTTTACATAAGTTAAGAGAGCTAGGATAGATATTATCAAAATCACTCTCTATAACTTCGGAATTATTGATACACAGCAGATCATCAATATATCTAAAAGTGTAAAGGTAGTTATCTGAGCAGGTGGGGTGATTTTTAATGAATTTATATTCCTTAAAGAACAGGAATAGATTAGCGATATTCGTGGACGTTGATGTTCCCATTGGAATACTGTTCACTTGCTTATAGAGAGTATTATTATATAAGATATGGTTATTTTTTATGCAGCAATTGAGATAAGAGTTCCAAGTTCCTACATCAACAAATTGGTTAAGTTTAAATTCTGCATACAGCTCTTTAAAGGTAGTGATTATATCTGATAGAGGCAGATTAGTATATAGGTTTTCAAAATCATAACTATTAATATCTAGGGGACAAACTTTGAGTATAGTAGAAATTACTTCTGCATTATTATTAATTACATATTATCCCTGACCTCTATGCTCGGCTAGAAACTGAATCCCTTGAAATTTTGCAGCATCAGTCTCTTTATCCCTATGGCCTTAATTCCACTCTATCTGACAATAAGCATAATCAGCATAAATTTTCAATTCGTGAACTCTTCTTTCTTGTTAATAATAAGAGCTGCTCTAGAGGTAATAGAGGACAGAGGTTATTTCGCACATCAAGCAAAAGTTGATTTTGCTAACTTGCTAAAAACTCTGGAAAGCTTTAAAACTGGCACTAATTTTGTTAAAAATACTTACAAAATTCTCAAGTCCTACAAGCACTCTGTCCTTAAATGTTTTTTCAAATTCTGGAATGAAACTGCTGACCATGTTGATAAGCATGTTTTTGCTTTGGTTCTGGACATTCTTAAACATATTCTTAAAGATAAAATTTCTCTTAAAGAATTTTCCAGTAATTTTGTTACCATCAGGTTCCTAAATAAAGCCTACGATAATCTCAATGTAAGGAAGCTGTTCTACAATAATGCAATTTTTTTTCCCATCCACAGGCACCAGTCTATTGTAAGTTTTAAATATGTTAAGACCTTAGGGTCAATAGTTAAAAACTACAAACTTAACTCTTCGAGCTACATTCCTGTAATTACTACTTGTTCTTGTGATGAACATAAAGAAACAGTTCACTATGATAAGAATTACAACCATATTATCACCGGAAACTTGAGTTTTGTTGAAAATGAAAAGCTTAGGAATTTATTAGAGTATGGCTCTAAATTCAGACCTTCCTTCACAATTTCCAAAGAAAGGATTCTTGAGAGCTTCACTCAAGATGTAAATAAGTACATCGTAAAAACCAGTTTAACGTACAATCAGCCTATTGAGGCCTTCGCAGAATGGAAATATAATATAATCAATAGCTTCACCGGTGAGTTGGCAGGTCTGGACTTTTGCTTCGACAGAAATCTCTTTTTCTCTGGAGAAGCTAAAAGGTCACTCTCCAAACTACAAGACCAATTTATTTTTACCACTACGGATAAAGCTAGCAATAATTTTGCAATTATCTGTAAGAAGTTCTATTTTGAATTGTTAACTATGGAACTCAATAATATAGTAACATACGAGCCCGTAAGTTATTCTACCAAGCAGTTAGAAAATCGGTTTAAGGCATTCTTCAAGAAACTTAAAATTCCGCAAACTAGAAGATATGGGCCTGAATTTCCATTTCTTTTTGCAACGGTTAAGTTTCATAAGGATCCTGTGAAGTTCAGGTTCATAGCTAGTGGAGTAAGGAGTCATAAAAAGAAAATAGATCTTGCTTTTGAAGATGTCTTAAAGAAGGTTTTGAAACACATTAGAAACTGTTCTAACTTGATGTACAGAGATTTTTGGATAATTAATAATAATGCAGAAGTAATTTCTACTATACTCAAAGTTTGTCCCCTAGATATTAATAGTTATGATTTTGAAAACCTATATACTAATCTGCCTCTATCAGATATAATCACTACCTTTAAAGAGCTGTATGCAGAATTTAAACTTAACCAATTTGTTGATGTAGGAACTTGGAACTCTTATCTCAATTGCTGCATAAAAAATAACCATATCTTATATAATAATACTCTCTATAAGCAAGTGAACGGTATTCCAATGGGAACATCAACGTCCACGAATATCGCTAATCTATTCCTGTTCTTTAAGGAATATAAATTCATTAAAAATCACCCCACCTGCTCAGATAACTACCTTTACACTTTTAGATATATTGATGATCTGCTGTGTATCAATAATTCCGAAGTTATAGAGAGTGATTTTGATAATATCTATCCTAGCTCTCTTAACTTATGTAAAACCAACCACAGTAATCAGGAACTTGAGTTCCTAGACTTAAGCATTAAGCTCAACAGAGGTAACCCATCTATTAGCCTCTTTGATAAAAGAGCTAATTTTCCTTTCAAAGTAATTAAATATCTACACTGGAATAATAACATTTCAACCAAAGTAATTGAGAATGTACTAATTTCTCAGGTCCTAAGAATTTCAAGAATTTGCAGCAACAATTTGGACTTCAATTACCACATTAATATACTATTAGAAAGTTTTCTAGAGAACGAAATTCCTTCTTCTTTCATCAAAAGAACTTTAAGAAAAATTATTCTGAATAATAGAGTAAGGTTGGCAGATCTGCTTTAATTTTCTACACAGTTAATAATATGATTCTGACCAATCAAAGCCGTAAGGAAGTTGGCTAGAGGATGCCTATTAACTACCTAAAGGAACCTTAGTGCTATGGATATGACGGTCCTATTAAAACAAAAAAATTAAATAATATAAACAAAATCACAAAAAAAGCTTAAAAATCTGTTTATAAAAGAAAATAAAAACAAATAAAAAAGAAAACTAGTTATTCATCACTAGGATAGCTATACTAAAAATAGTAAAACCAACATTAAAATTAATAAGATTCTGATTAATCTATAGAAGCTCACTAAGGTGATTTAATACATGCAAAGATTATTAAATAAACTGCTCGTGTATTTTATAATAGTTCTCATGTATTCTGGAGAGTTAATTCTGCTCATTCTGATCATACAGATCCACAGTCTTAAGTTTATACTTTTTTCTCTGGTTAAAATCTCCGCGCGTTGGTTTCTTGCTGTATGAGGAGGCCATCAGCCCCACCCTCACTGCCCCAGCGTCTAGGGTGTGGCGGAAGAGGTCAGCCATGTTCTCCTCTTGTGAGGAGAAAAGTTTTTGTAACACAAGAGGTAAGCTCTCTTCCTTGTTTTTGGGCTCTAGGTTTTATAAGTTCAATGTTAGTACTTCATGTACCTTTTCTCTGTATTTTTTAGCTTTTCAGCTTTTAAGCATTGGTTTGTCTGTTAACATTTATGCGGGTTTTAACTCTTACTTTTCTTTGTAACTTTGAGCGTCTTTTGTGGTACCTAGGAACAGAAGATGGCTAAGCTTGTTCCTTTTCTATGCGCTGTCTATGCGCTGTTTTTTCAAAGTAGTTAAGTTCTTAATAACTAATTAATTATGCACTTAAAGCACTGCTGAAATACTTTGTACATATTGCAACTAACTGTTTAAGGTATATAACTTTCACAAAGTTTTCTTTAGTTAATTATTATCTTTAACTTATTCTCGTTTTCGTGCTGTCATAAGTTGTAGAGTAGGGGGTTTTAGACTCAAGTTTTCTTTCAAAAATCTGTTCGTTATAAATTAACATTTCCTTTTTTAATTGCAATGTAAAATTTGTTTTTCAGGTTTAAATTCTCTCTCAAACGAACTTGGAATTTCGTTATAGCTGAAAATCATTTCTATTTATTATGTCACTCTCACAGCTTGAGTTCTCTTTAATCTTCTTCTCTCTGTTTAATAGTAACAGATGAAGAGCATGGGTCGGGCCATGAAGGTTAATGGATGCAAGCGAAATTGTTAACTAGTGCTAGGTCATGCTACTCTACGGAGGACATGACTTATATATATATATATTAAACTATTTTAGGTGGGAATGTTACTTGCATCTATGGCCTTGCAGAAACCCATTTCCAACTAGGTCTTTGTGGAAGTGAGAAAATGCAGAGTTTTTGCTGGTCCTTGATAAAGCCAAGGCTCAGTATTCTCGACACCTTCTACATTCAGTTGTTTTATTTTATTTTTTTCTTTTCTCCTTTTACTCACACAGGTAGATACATAACCTTTTCTATGTTGTACTAGGTGTGAGTCAAAATTATATTTGTATATATTTTTTTTTGCTTAGGTATCTTTATAGAATGTGAATTCTGAATTTTCAAAAACTGCTGCGTTGCGCGTTTTGATTTTCAGGTTATTTTGCACCCTTCGTTCTAAATTCTAAAATTTTTTCCTTAGTCTTCAGTTTTGCTCTTAAGTAACTAATTTCAATTTATTATTTAGCAGCTCATGCGCAAATTCTAGTTGAAATATTTTATTATTTTAATATTTTATTATTTTTTATTTTTATTATTATTATTATTATTTTTTTTTTTATTTTTTTATTTTTTTTTTTTTTTTTTTTTTTTTTTTATTACTATTTTTTTACTTGAGGTTTTTTTCATTTTCTAATTTTTCTTTTTAGTATGTTTTGGATGCAGCTTTTTGGAGTGTAGTTTATACTCGAGTTTGGTCTTTCCTTGGACTGCTTATTTCTAAAAAGTTTTTCCTAGTTGGTTTGCTCAGAATTTGTATGTTTTGGCCCAAGTGGAGTTCTAAGGACGATGAAAGGATTGGAGGTCAGCTCAGATATTTTAAGTCCTCCCGCTCGGTTAGGCTAGCACCCTTTCCCATAGTGTATGAACTCGCTGGCAAAGGTAATCTAAAGTTATGAAATGACAAACGTTGTTTGACATGTAAATCTGCAGATCCTAACCTGTATTCTTCTGTTGAGGATAATTGCTCCAACAAGTTTTGCAAAGCCTACAATACCATCTATAAGCTCACCTGTACTGTCTGCAACCTTAGCTATATTGGCCAAAGTAAAAATCCTCTTCATCTTAGGATTAATGGTCACAGGTCTCTAGTAAACAAGTTCTCTAATTCAGGAGTGAACCCCTCCACAAACGCCAACCAGTACTCTACCTTTGAATTAGAGCATTTCCATACTCATGGTTTTGACAAAGTGAAAATAGAGGTACTACATATTATCCCTGACCTCTATGCTCGGCTAGAAACTGAATCCCTTGAAATTTTGCAGCATCAGTCTCTTTATCCCTATGGCCTTAATTCCACTCTATCTGACAATAAGCATAATCAGCATAAATTTTCAATTCGTGAACTCTTCTTTCTTGTTAATAATAAGAGCTGCTCTAGAGGTAATAGAGGACAGAGGTTATTTCGCACATCAAGCAAAGTTGATTTTGCTAACTTGCTAAAAAACTCTGGAAAGCTTTAAAACTGGCACTAATTTTGTTAAAAATACTTACAAAATTCTCAAGTCCTACAAGCACTCTGTCCTTAAATGTTTTTTCAAATTCTGGAATGAAACTGCTGACCATGTTGATAAGCATGTTTTTGCTTTGGTTCTGGACATTCTTAAACATATTCTTAAAGATAAAATTTCTCTTAAAGAATTTTCCAGTAATTTTGTTACCATCAGGTTCCTAAATAAAGCCTACGATAATCTCAATGTAAGGAAGCTGTTCTACAATAATGCAATTTTTTTCCCATCCACAGGCACCAGTCTATTGTAAGTTTTAAATATGTTAAGACCTTAGGGTCAATAGTTAAAAACTACAAACTTAACTCTTCGAGCTACATTCCTGTAATTACTACTTGTTCTTGTGATGAACATAAAGAAACAGTTCACTATGATAAGAATTACAACCATATTATCACCGGAAACTTGAGTTTTGTTGAAAATGAAAAGCTTAGGAATTTATTAGAGTATGGCTCTAAATTCAGACCTTCCTTCACAATTTCCAAAGAAAGGATTCTTGAGAGCTTCACTCAAGATGTAAATAAGTACATCGTAAAAACCAGTTTAACGTACAATCAGCCTATTGAGGCCTTCGCAGAATGGAAATATAATATAATCAATAGCTTCACCGGTGAGTTGGCAGGTCTGGACTTTTGCTTCGACAGAAATCTCTTTTTCTCTGGAGAAGCTAAAAGGTCACTCTCCAAACTACAAGACCAATTTATTTTTACCACTACGGATAAAGCTAGCAATAATTTTGCAATTATCTGTAAGAAGTTCTATTTTGAATTGTTAACTATGGAACTCAATAATATAGTAACATACGAGCCCGTAAGTTATTCTACCAAGCAGTTAGAAAATCGGTTTAAGGCATTCTTCAAGAAACTTAAAATTCCGCAAACTAGAAGATATGGGCCTGAATTTCCATTTCTTTTTGCAACGGTTAAGTTTCATAAGGATCCTGTGAAGTTCAGGTTCATAGCTAGTGGAGTAAGGAGTCATAAAAAGAAAATAGATCTTGCTTTTGAAGATGTCTTAAAGAAGGTTTTGAAACACATTAGAAACTGTTCTAACTTGATGTACAGAGATTTTTGGATAATTAATAATAATGCAGAAGTAATTTCTACTATACTCAAAGTTTGTCCCCTAGATATTAATAGTTATGATTTTGAAAACCTATATACTAATCTGCCTCTATCAGATATAATCACTACCTTTAAAGAGCTGTATGCAGAATTTAAACTTAACCAATTTGTTGATGTAGGAACTTGGAACTCTTATCTCAATTGCTGCATAAAAAATAACCATATCTTATATAATAATACTCTCTATAAGCAAGTGAACGGTATTCCAATGGGAACATCAACGTCCACGAATATCGCTAATCTATTCCTGTTCTTTAAGGAATATAAATTCATTAAAAATCACCCCACCTGCTCAGATAACTACCTTTACACTTTTAGATATATTGATGATCTGCTGTGTATCAATAATTCCGAAGTTATAGAGAGTGATTTTGATAATATCTATCCTAGCTCTCTTAACTTATGTAAAACCAACCACAGTAATCAGGAACTTGAGTTCCTAGACTTAAGCATTAAGCTCAACAGAGGTAACCCATCTATTAGCCTCTTTGATAAAAGAGCTAATTTTCCTTTCAAAGTAATTAAATATCTACACTGGAATAATAACATTTCAACCAAAGTAATTGAGAATGTACTAATTTCTCAGGTCCTAAGAATTTCAAGAATTTGCAGCAACAATTTGGACTTCAATTACCACATTAATATACTATTAGAAAGTTTTTCTAGAGAACGAAATTCCTTCTTCTTTCATCAAAAGAACTTTAAGAAAAATTATTCTGAATAATAGAGTAAGGTTGGCAGATCTGCTTTAATTTTCTACACAGTTAATAATATGATTCTGACCAATCAAAGCCGTAAGGAAGTTGGCTAGAGGATGCCTATTAACTACCTAAAGGAACCTTAGTGCTATGGATATGACGGTCCTATTAAAACAAAAAAATTAAATAATATAAACAAAATCACAAAAAAAGCTTAAAAATCTGTTTATAAAAGAAAATAAAAACAAATAAAAAAGAAAACTAGTTATTCATCACTAGGATAGCTATACTAAAAATAGTAAAACCAACATTAAAATTAATAAGATTCTGATTAATCTATAGAAGCTCACTAAGGGGATTTAATACATGCAAAGATTATTAAATAAACTGCTCGTGTATTTTATAATAGTTCTCATGTATTCTGGAGAGTTAATTCTGCTCATTCTGATCATACAGATCCACAGTCTTAAGTTTATACTTTTTTCTCTGGTTAAAAATCTCCGCGCGTTGGTTTCTTGCTGTATGAGGAGGCCATCAGCCCCACCCTCACTGCCCCCCAGCGTCTAGGGTGTGGCGGAAGAGGTCAGCCATGTTCTCCTCTTGTGAGGAGAAAAGTTTTTGTAACACAAGAGGTAAGCTCTCTTCCTTGTTTTTGGGCTCTAGGTTTTATAAGTTCAATGTTAGTACTTCATGTACCTTTTCTCTGTATTTTTTTAGCTTTTCAGCTTTTAAGCATTGGTTTGTCTGTTAACATTTATGCGGGTTTTAACTCTTACTTTTCTTTGTAACTTTGAGCGTCTTTTGTGGTACCTAGGAACAGAAGATGGCTAAGCTTGTTCCTTTTCTATGCGCTGTCTATGCGCTGTTTTTTCAAAGTAGTTAAGTTCTTAATAACTAATTAATTATGCACTTAAAGCACTGCTGAAATACTTTGTACATATTGCAACTAACTGTTTAAGGTATATAACTTTCACAAAGTTTTCTTTAGTTAATTATTATCTTTAACTTATTCTCGTTTTCGTGCTGTCATAAGTTGTAGAGTAGGGGGTTTTAGACTCAAGTTTTCTTTCAAAAATCTGTTCGTTATAAATTAACATTTCCTTTTTTAATTGCAATGTAAAATTTGTTTTTCAGGTTTTAAATTCTCTCTCAAACGAACTTGGAATTTCGTTATAGCTGAAAATCATTTCTATTTATTATGTCACTCTCACAGCTTGAGTTCTCTTTAATCTTCTTCTCTCTGTTTAATAGTAACAGATGAAGAGCATGGGTCGGGCCATGAAGGTTAATGGATGCAAGCGAAATTGTTAACTAGTGCTAGGTCATGCTACTCTACGGAGGACATGACTTATATATATATATATTAAACTATTTTAGGTGGGAATGTTACTTGCATCTATGGCCTTGCAGAAACCCATTTCCAACTAGGTCTTTGTGGAAGTGAGAAAATGCAGAGTTTTTGCTGGTCCTTGATAAAGCCAAGGCTCAGTATTCTCGACACCTTCTACATTCAGTTGTTTTATTTTATTTTTTTTTCTTTTCTCCTTTTACTCACACAGGTAGATACATAACCTTTTCTATGTTGTACTAGGTGTGAGTCAAAATTATATTTGTATATATTTTTTTTTGCTTAGGTATCTTTATAGAATGTGAATTCTGAATTTTCAAAACTGCTGCGTTGCGCGTTTTGATTTTCAGGTTATTTTGCACCCTTCGTTCTAAATTCTAAAATTTTTTCCTTAGTCTTCAGTTTTGCTCTTAAGTAACTAATTTCAATTTATTATTTAGCAGCTCATGCGCAAATTCTAGTTGAAATATTTTATTATTTTAATATTTTATTATTTTTTATTTTTATTATTATTATTATTATTTTTTTTATTTTTTTATTTTTTTTTTTTTTTTTTTTTTTTTTTTATTACTATTTTTTTACTTGAGGTTTTTTTCATTTTCTAATTTTTTCTTTTTAGTATGTTTTGGATGCAGCTTTTTGGAGTGTAGTTTATACTCGAGTTTGGTCTTTCCTTGGACTGCTTATTTCTAAAAGTTTTTCCTAGTTGGTTTGCTCAGAATTTGTATGTTTTGGCCCAAGTGGAGTTCTAAGGACGATGAAAGGATTGGAGGTCAGCTCAGATATTTTAAGTCCTCCCGCTCGGTTAGGCTAGCACCCTTTCCCATAGTGTATGAACTCGCTGGCAAAGGTAATCTAAAGTTATGAAATGACAAACGTTGTTTGACATGTAAATCTGCAGATCCTAACCTGTATTCTTCTGTTGAGGATAATTGCTCCAACAAGTTTTGCAAAGCCTACAATACCATCTATAAGCTCACCTGTACTGTCTGCAACCTTAGCTATATTGGCCAAAGTAAAAATCCTCTTCATCTTAGGATTAATGGTCACAGGTCTCTAGTAAACAAGTTCTCTAATTCAGGAGTGAACCCCTCCACAAACGCCAACCAGTACTCTACCTTTGAATTAGAGCATTTCCATACTCATGGTTTTGACAAAGTGAAAATAGAGGTACTACATATTATCCCTGACCTCTATGCTCGGCTAGAAACTGAATCCCTTGAAATTTTGCAGCATCAGTCTCTTTATCCCTATGGCCTTAATTCCACTCTATCTGACAATAAGCATAATCAGCATAAATTTTCAATTCGTGAACTCTTCTTTCTTGTTAATAATAAGAGCTGCTCTAGAGGTAATAGAGGGACAGAGGTTATTTCGCACATCAAGCAAAGTTGATTTTGCTAACTTGCTAAAAACTCTGGAAAGCTTTAAAACTGGCACTAATTTTGTTAAAAATACTTACAAAATTCTCAAGTCCTACAAGCACTCTGTCCTTAAATGTTTTTCAAATTCTGGAATGAAACTGCTGACCATGTTGATAAGCATGTTTTTGCTTTGGTTCTGGACATTCTTAAACATATTCTTAAAGATAAAATTTCTCTTAAAGAATTTTCCAGTAATTTTGTTACCATCAGGTTCCTAAATAAAGCCTACGATAATCTCAATGTAAGGAAGCTGTTCTACAATAATGCAATTTTTTTCCCATCCACAGGCACCAGTCTATTGTAAGTTTTAAATATGTTAAGACCTTAGGGTCAATAGTTAAAAACTACAAACTTAACTCTTCGAGCTACATTCCTGTAATTACTACTTGTTCTTGTGATGAACATAAAGAAACAGTTCACTATGATAAGAATTACAACCATATTATCACCGGAAACTTGAGTTTTGTTGAAAATGAAAAGCTTAGGAATTTATTAGAGTATGGCTCTAAATTCAGACCTTCCTTCACAATTTCCAAAGAAAGGATTCTTGAGAGCTTCACTCAAGATGTAAATAAGTACATCGTAAAAACCAGTTTAACGTACAATCAGCCTATTGAGGCCTTCGCAGAATGGAAATATAATATAATCAATAGCTTCACCGGTGAGTTGGCAGGTCTGGACTTTTGCTTCGACAGAAATCTCTTTTTCTCTGGAGAAGCTAAAAGGTCACTCTCCAAACTACAAGACCAATTTATTTTTACCACTACGGATAAAGCTAGCAATAATTTTGCAATTATCTGTAAGAAGTTCTATTTTGAATTGTTAACTATGGAACTCAATAATATAGTAACATACGAGCCCGTAAGTTATTCTACCAAGCAGTTAGAAAATCGGTTTAAGGCATTCTTCAAGAAACTTAAAATTCCGCAAACTAGAAGATATGGGCCTGAATTTCCATTTCTTTTTGCAACGGTTAAGTTTCATAAGGATCCTGTGAAGTTCAGGTTCATAGCTAGTGGAGTAAGGAGTCATAAAAAGAAAATAGATCTTGCTTTTGAAGATGTCTTAAAGAAGGTTTTGAAACACATTAGAAACTGTTCTAACTTGATGTACAGAGATTTTTGGATAATTAATAATAATGCAGAAGTAATTTCTACTATACTCAAAGTTTGTCCCCTAGATATTAATAGTTATGATTTTGAAAACCTATATACTAATCTGCCTCTATCAGATATAATCACTACCTTTAAAGAGCTGTATGCAGAATTTAAACTTAACCAATTTGTTGATGTAGGAACTTGGAACTCTTATCTCAATTGCTGCATAAAAAATAACCATATCTTATATAATAATACTCTCTATAAGCAAGTGAACGGTATTCCAATGGGAACATCAACGTCCACGAATATCGCTAATCTATTCCTGTTCTTTAAGGAATATAAATTCATTAAAAATCACCCCACCTGCTCAGATAACTACCTTTACACTTTTAGATATATTGATGATCTGCTGTGTATCAATAATTCCGAAGTTATAGAGAGTGATTTTGATAATATCTATCCTAGCTCTCTTAACTTATGTAAAACCAACCACAGTAATCAGGAACTTGAGTTCCTAGACTTAAGCATTAAGCTCAACAGAGGTAACCCATCTATTAGCCTCTTTGATAAAAGAGCTAATTTTCCTTTCAAAGTAATTAAATATTTACACTGGAATAATAACATTTCAACCAAAGTAATTGAGAATGTACTAATTTCTCAGGTCCTAAGAATTTCAAGAATTTGCAGCAACAATTTGGACTTCAATTACCACATTAATATACTATTAGAAAGTTTTCTAGAGAACGAAATTCCTTCTTCTTTCATCAAAAGAACTTTAAGAAAAATTATTCTGAATAATAGAGTAAGGTTGGCAGATCTGCTTTAATTTTCTACACAGTTAATAATATGATTCTGACCAATCAAAGCCGTAAGGAAGTTGGCTAGAGGATGCCTATTAACTACCTAAAGGAACCTTAGTGCTATGGATATGACGGTCCTATTAAAACAAAAAAATTAAATAATATAAACAAAATCACAAAAAAAGCTTAAAAATCTGTTTATAAAAGAAAATAAAAACAAATAAAAAAGAAAACTAGTTATTCATCACTAGGATAGCTATACTAAAAATAGTAAAACCAACATTAAAATTAATAAGATTCTGATTAATCTATAGAAGCTCACTAAGGGGATTTAATACATGCAAAGATTATTAAATAAACTGCTCGTGTATTTTATAATAGTTCTCATGTATTCTGGAGAGTTAATTCTGCTCATTCTGATCATACAGATCCACAGTCTTAAGTTTATACTTTTTTCTCTGGTTAAAATCTCCGCGCGTTGGTTTCTTGCTGTATGAGGAGGCCATCAGCCCCACCCTCACTGCCCCCCAGCGTCTAGGGTGTGGCGGAAGAGGTCAGCCATGTTCTCCTCTTGTGAGGAGAAAAGTTTTTGTAACACAAGAGGTAAGCTCTCTTCCTTGTTTTTGGGCTCTAGGTTTTATAAGTTCAATGTTAGTACTTCATGTACCTTTTCTCTGTATTTTTTTAGCTTTTCAGCTTTTAAGCATTGGTTTGTCTGTTAACATTTATGCGGGTTTTAACTCTTACTTTTCTTTGTAACTTTGAGCGTCTTTTGTGGTACCTAGGAACAGAAGATGGCTAAGCTTGTTCCTTTTCTATGCGCTGTCTATGCGCTGTTTTTTCAAAGTAGTTAAGTTCTTAATAACTAATTAATTATGCACTTAAAGCACTGCTGAAATACTTTGTACATATTGCAACTAACTGTTTAAGGTATATAACTTTCACAAAGTTTTCTTTAGTTAATTATTATCTTTAACTTATTCTCGTTTTCGTGCTGTCATAAGTTGTAGAGTAGGGGGTTTTAGACTCAAGTTTTCTTTCAAAAATCTGTTCGTTATAAATTAACATTTCCTTTTTTAATTGCAATGTAAAATTTGTTTTTCAGGTTTAAATTCTCTCTCAAACGAACTTGGAATTTCGTTATAGCTGAAAATCATTTCTATTTATTATGTCACTCTCACAGCTTGAGTTCTCTTTAATCTTCTTCTCTCTGTTTAATAGTAACAGATGAAGAGCATGGGTCGGGCCATGAAGGTTAATGGATGCAAGCGAAATTGTTAACTAGTGCTAGGTCATGCTACTCTACGGAGGACATGACTTATATATATATATATTAAACTATTTTAGGTGGGAATGTTACTTGCATCTATGGCCTTGCAGAAACCCATTTCCAACTAGGTCTTTGTGGAAGTGAGAAAATGCAGAGTTTTTGCTGGTCCTTGATAAAGCCAAGGCTCAGTATTCTCGACACCTTCTACATTCAGTTGTTTTATTTTATTATTTTTTTCTTTTCTCCTTTTACTCACAAAGGTAGATACATAACCTTTTCTATGTTGTACTAGGTGTGAGTCAAAATTATATTTGTATATATTTTTTTTGCTTAGGTATCTTTATAGAATGTAAATTCTGAATTTTCAAAACTGCTGCGTTGCGCGTTTTGATTTTCAGGTTATTTTGCACCCTTCGTTCTAAATTCTAAAATTTTTTCCTTAGTCTTCAGTTTTGCTCTTAAGTAACTAATTTCAATTTATTATTTAGCAGCTCATGCGCAAATTCTAGTTGAAATATTTTATTATTTTAATATTTTATTATTTTTTATTTTTATTATTATTATTATTTTTATTTTTTTTTTTTTTTTTTTTTATTTTTTTTTTTTTTATTACTATTTTTTTACTTGAGGTTTTTTTCATTTTCTAATTTTTCTTTTTAGTATGTTTTGGATGCAGCTTTTTGGAGTGTAGTTTATACTCGAGTTTGGTCTTTCCTTGGACTGCTTATTTCTAAAAAGTTTTTCCTAGTTGGTTTGCTCAGAATTTGTATGTTTTGGCCCAAGTGGAGTTCTAAGGACGATGAAAGGATTGGAGGTCAGCTCAGATATTTTAAGTCCTCCCGCTCGGTTAGGCTAGCACCCTTTCCCATAGTGTATGAACTCGCTGGCAAAGGTAATCTAAAGTTATGAAATGACAAACGTTGTTTGACATGTAAATCTGCAGATCCTAACCTGTATTCTTCTGTTGAGGATAATTGCTCCAACAAGTTTTGCAAAGCCTACAATACCATCTATAAGCTCACCTGTACTGTCTGCAACCTTAGCTATATTGGCCAAAGTAAAAATCCTCTTCATCTTAGGATTAATGGTCACAGGTCTCTAGTAAACAAGTTCTCTAATTCAGGAGTGAACCCCTCCACAAACGCCAACCAGTACTCTACCTTTGAATTAGAGCATTTCCATACTCATGGTTTTGACAAAGTGAAAATAGAGGTACTACATATTATCCCTGACCTCTATGCTCGGCTAGAAACTGAATCCCTTGAAATTTTGCAGCATCAGTCTCTTTATCCCTATGGCCTTAATTCCACTCTATCTGACAATAAGCATAATCAGCATAAATTTTCAATTCGTGAACTCTTCTTTCTTGTTAATAATAAGAGCTGCTCTAGAGGTAATAGAGGACAGAGGTTATTTCGCACATCAAGCAAAGTTGATTTTGCTAACTTGCTAAAAACTCTGGAAAGCTTTAAAACTGGCACTAATTTTGTTAAAAATACTTACAAAATTCTCAAGTCCTACAAGCACTCTGTCCTTAAATGTTTTTTCAAATTCTGGAATGAAACTGCTGACCATGTTGATAAGCATGTTTTTGCTTTGGTTCTGGACATTCTTAAACATATTCTTAAAGATAAAATTTCTCTTAAAGAATTTTCCAGTAATTTTGTTACCATCAGGTTCCTAAATAAAGCCTACGATAATCTCAATGTAAGGAAGCTGTTCTACAATAATGCAATTTTTTTCCCATCCACAGGCACCAGTCTATTGTAAGTTTTAAATATGTTAAGACCTTAGGGTCAATAGTTAAAAACTACAAACTTAACTCTTCGAGCTACATTCCTGTAATTACTACTTGTTCTTGTGATGAACATAAAGAAACAGTTCACTATGATAAGAATTACAACCATATTATCACCGGAAACTTGAGTTTTGTTGAAAATGAAAAGCTTAGGAATTTATTAGAGTATGGCTCTAAATTCAGACCTTCCTTCACAATTTCCAAAGAAAGGATTCTTGAGAGCTTCACTCAAGATGTAAATAAGTACATCGTAAAAACCAGTTTAACGTACAATCAGCCTATTGAGGCCTTCGCAGAATGGAAATATAATATAATCAATAGCTTCACCGGTGAGTTGGCAGGTCTGGACTTTTGCTTCGACAGAAATCTCTTTTTCTCTGGAGAAGCTAAAAGGTCACTCTCCAAACTACAAGACCAATTTATTTTTACCACTACGGATAAAGCTAGCAATAATTTTGCAATTATCTGTAAGAAGTTCTATTTTGAATTGTTAACTATGGAACTCAATAATATAGTAACATACGAGCCCGTAAGTTATTCTACCAAGCAGTTAGAAAATCGGTTTAAGGCATTCTTCAAGAAACTTAAAATTCCGCAAACTAGAAGATATGGGCCTGAATTTCCATTTCTTTTTGCAACGGTTAAGTTTCATAAGGATCCTGTGAAGTTCAGGTTCATAGCTAGTGGAGTAAGGAGTCATAAAAAGAAAATAGATCTTGCTTTTGAAGATGTCTTAAAGAAGGTTTTGAAACACATTAGAAACTGTTCTAACTTGATGTACAGAGATTTTTGGATAATTAATAATAATGCAGAAGTAATTTCTACTACACTCAAAGTTTGTCCCCTAGATATTAATAGTTATGATTTTGAAAACCTATATACTAATCTGCCTCTATCAGATATAATCACTACCTTTAAAGAGCTGTATGCAGAATTTAAACTTAACCAATTTGTTGATGTAGGAACTTGGAACTCTTATCTCAATTGCTGCATAAAAATTACCATATCTTATATAATAATACTCTCTATAAGCAAGTGAACGGTATTCCAATGGGAACATCAACGTCCACGAATATCGCTAATCTATTCCTGTTCTTTAAGGAATATAAATTCATTAAAAATCACCCCACCTGCTCAGATAACTACCTTTACACTTTTAGATATATTGATGATCTGCTGTGTATCAATAATTCCGAAGTTATAGAGAGTGATTTTGATAATATCTATCCTAGCTCTCTTAACTTATGTAAAACCAACCACAGTAATCAGGAACTTGAGTTCCTAGACTTAAGCATTAAGCTCAACAGAGGTAACCCATCTATTAGCCTCTTTGATAAAAGAGCTAATTTTCCTTTCAAAGTAATTAAATATCTACACTGGAATAATAACATTTCAACCAAAGTAATTGAGAATGTACTAATTTCTCAGGTCCTAAGAATTTCAAGAATTTGCAGCAACAATTTGGACTTCAATTACCACATTAATATACTATTAGAAAGTTTTCTAGAGAACGAAATTCCTTCTTCTTTCATCAAAAGAACTTTAAGAAAAATTATTCTGAATAATAGAGTAAGGTTGGCAGATCTGCTTTAATTTTCTACACAGTTAATAATATGATTCTGACCAATCAAAGCCGTAAGGAAGTTGGCTAGAGGATGCCTATTAACTACCTAAAGGAACCTTAGTGCTATGGATATGACGGTCCTATTAAAACAAAAAAATTAAATAATATAAACAAAATCACAAAAAAAGCTTAAAAATCTGTTTATAAAAGAAAATAAAAACAAATAAAAAAGAAAACTAGTTATTCATCACTAGGATAGCTATACTAAAAATAGTAAAACCAACATTAAAATTAATAAGATTCTGATTAATCTATAGAAGCTCACTAAGGTGATTTAATACATGCAAAGATTATTAAATAAACTGCTCGTGTATTTTATAATAGTTCTCATGTATTCTGGAGAGTTAATTCTGCTCATTCTGATCATACAGATCCACAGTCTTAAGTTTATACTTTTTTCTCTGGTTAAAATCTCCGCGCGTTGGTTTCTTGCTGTATGAGGAGGCCATCAGCCCCACCCTCACTGCCCCCCAGCGTCTAGGGTGTGGCGGAAGAGGTCAGCCATGTTCTCCTCTTGTGAGGAGAAAAGTTTTTGTAACACAAGAGGTAAGCTCTCTTCCTTGTTTTTGGGCTCTAGGTTTTATAAGTTCAATGTTAGTACTTCATGTACCTTTTCTCTGTATTTTTTTAGCTTTTCAGCTTTTAAGCATTGGTTTGTCTGTTAACATTTATGCGGGTTTTAACTCTTACTTTTCTTTGTAACTTTGAGCGTCTTTTGTGGTACCTAGGAACAGAAGATGGCTAAGCTTGTTCCTTTTCTATGCGCTGTCTATGCGCTGTTTTTTCAAAGTAGTTAAGTTCTTAATAACTAATTAATTATGCACTTAAAGCACTGCTGAAATACTTTGTACATATTGCAACTAACTGTTTAAGGTATATAACTTTCACAAAGTTTTCTTTAGTTAATTATTATCTTTAACTTATTCTCGTTTTCGTGCTGTCATAAGTTGTAGAGTAGGGGGTTTTAGACTCAAGTTTTCTTTCAAAAATCTGTTCGTTATAAATTAACATTTCCTTTTTTTAATTGCAATGTAAAATTTGTTTTTCAGGTTTAAATTCTCTCTCAAACGAACTTGGAATTTCGTTATAGCTGAAAATCATTTCTATTTATTATGTCACTCTCACAGCTTGAGTTCTCTTTAATCTTCTTCTCTCTGTTTAATAGTAACAGATGAAGAGCATGGGTCGGGCCATGAAGGTTAATGGATGCAAGCGAAATTGTTAACTAGTGCTAGGTCATGCTACTCTACGGAGGACATGACTTATATATATATATATTAAACTATTTTAGGTGGGAATGTTACTTGCATCTATGGCCTTGCAGAAACCCATTTCCAACTAGGTCTTTGTGGAAGTGAGAAAATGCAGAGTTTTTGCTGGTCCTTGATAAAGCCAAGGCTCAGTATTCTCGACACCTTCTACATTCAGTTGTTTTATTTTATTTTTTTTTTTATTTTCTCCTTTTACTCACACAGGTAGATACATAACCTTTTCTATGTTGTACTAGGTGTGAGTCAAAATTATATTTGTATATATTTTTTTTTGCTTAGGTATCTTTATAGAATGTGAATTCTGAATTTTCAAAACTGCTGCGTTGCGCGTTTTGATTTTCAGGTTATTTTGCACCCTTCGTTCTAAATTCTAAAATTTTTTCCTTAGTCTTCAGTTTTGCTCTTAAGTATATATATATGTGTGTGTGTGTGTGTGTGTGTGTGTAATAAGCTAGTGAGTAGCTGTAAAAGCAATATATAGTTACAATATCAGATATCGCAAACAACGATTACACGAGAAATATTCTTTGGTCCCCTGGAATTTCTAACAGCCGAGTTTCACTGTATATGCAAATGCTCCATCAGATTAATTATTTTTTATGCGAAAATAATTTTTCAAAGTAGATTTTCGGAAGCAGAAATATCCTCAGAAATGATATACACGAGAAAGCTTCCTAATGATAAGATTGAGTTATATTTAAGCAGAAAACAAGAATAGGTATTTTTCGTAACTGGCGATAACTGATCATTTTTTTATTTAGTAATCGGTATTTTAAATTCCGATATACGCCTACAAATTTGTTGGAAGCAAAATTTGAACTTACGATCTGTGAAAACTATGATCGACTATACGCAAATTATTCTTTAACTTATATGATATCCGTCGTAACATTTTTATTTATTCATTTATTTCTTTATTTATTTAGGCATTTATTTATTTCTTTATTTATTAAGGTATTTTTTTTATTTATTTATTTATTTATTTATTTCGGGAATGGGCATTTAGAAGCAAGTTTATCAGGAAAAGTATCATAACTATTAAAGTCTTCTACATAAAAAAAACTGTGCATTTTGGAGGGAAAGAAATCTGAGCAAAATGTATTTCGTTGGTAGCAGTGCTTCACCAAAAAATGATTTTTAGAGTTGGTCATTTAAAAGACTAGATACGTCTGCAAAAATACATCACAGAAAACTAGAAATTGTATGCTAAGTTCCCTGCACCATGAGTGCCATCCGTCGCAGCGAGGAGATTTCGAATCTGACTTTTAAAAGCCGAGATTCGGGGAATATTCTAGATATATTTATTCGGAATTGCGGGAGACTGTCTTATTTGAAAAAGAAACTATACCGTGGTAAAAGATATCGAAGGGAAATGGTATTGTCTTGATCGGATTTTTAGAAGCAATGATATGCTCTAGAGTATACATATTTTTAAATCGGTAGGAACTGGTTCTATGCTCCTTAGAGGTAAAGTAATGCACTTGAAGGAGACCAAAATAATACATATATCATGACTGCCACATTTCAGGCTTCCCAACGTAAAGTGAATCTTTGGAATCGTACTAATAGATGCAGAATTATGGTTACCACAGCCGACGGACATTGAGACAACGCAGGCACATGGTTTGTTTTCAATCATGTTCAAATAGGAGAGAATGCGCTTTGCATTTTAACAAGAAGGTTCGGATTAAGACAGAATACCGGAGATTTAACTTCCCGCTATGTCTCAGACATCTCTACTTCATAGAAAACCTTTTCAAAATTTAAGCCCCCCCCCCCCCCTTTGAAATTCAACGTTGGAGTAAATTCTCAATTCTCTAAACTATTTCTTTCGGTGGTTAAGGAAATTTTTTTTTGTATTTCATCATAATAATAAATATACTATTTATTCATGTAATAAACATTTTCTTAAAAATGAAATTTGAAACGATACAACACGAAAGATGGACAACTCAAAACAAGTCACTTCTCAAGGTGAATGAGAGGAAACAGCTGCGCCAAAGATTTTCTCCAACCACACGGCCACCGGAATTGTTGCTGTTCAGTGTCGGGGGAAGAGAGAGATGCTTTCTCTATTTTCTTTTTTATTAAGAAAGGTAAAATGTAAAAAAACAATCAGAGACGCGGAGGTCGAAGCGTAGTTGCGGATTTGGTTGTAATACTGTTCGTCGCTTGGAAACTGACGATGAGATGCTAAGATACCGTTTAAAAACTACCAGG